>CAWUFW010009769.1:0-600000 GCA_963921515.1 Calotriton arnoldi
TATAACAAAAGTATGGCACACCTGAAGCCATCTTGATTGGAATAAACCGGTAACACTTAAAACATTTAATTTAAAAAGGAACAAAATGAGGGGTTCTTTTTGAAAATAGAAATTATGGTTAGTGCTGCAGAAAGAAAAATTAGGGCATGTTTTAAGTGAGATCTCAAATCCTCTTCTATTTCATTAGAAAATTCTGACATGCAGACTGAAACAATCACTTTCAATACCAGCAGCAGACTACCAGTCAACTCCCTGGTGAGCAGTAGCTTTACTCCAGTGATCTAATGAGCAACTAGAGTGCTAACATTCTGAATTTATGGCAGATGTGAGACACATCTGAATGCCTTCTTGATGGAATCAAAGTAAAAACTGAAAGCATTTCCTACTGAGGAGACTGCAGTAAATGAAGAAATTAGGAAACTTCATAACAAAGAAGTCTTCCAAGATGGCCACCAGTGAAAAAAGAGCCCAAATGTAGCACACATATTACCCAGATGTAGCCCACATATAGCCCAATGACAAAAGTGTGCAAAACACTTTTTATTTTTAGTTTTTTTGCAGTTTTATGTAGTGCAGACTGGTCAGGTATTGGAGCATTGCATCTTAAAACATGACCCCCTACACTACAAAAATACCACTGCACTACCTTAAACCCTAAAACACTACCCCCAGCACGACCCCCTACACTACCCAAACACCACTGCACTAACCTAAATCCTAAAACACTACCCCCAGCATGACCCCCTACACTACCCAAACACCACTGCACTACCCTAAACACATGACCCCCTACACTACACAAACACCACTGCACTACCCTAAACCCTAAAACACTACCCCCAGCACTACCCCCTACACTACACAAGCACCACTGCACTACCCTAAACCCTAAAACACTACCCCCAGCACGACCCCCTACACTGCACAAGCACCACTGCACTACCCTAAACCCTAAAACACTACCCCCAGCATGACCCCCTACACTACACAAACACCACTGCACTACCCTAAACCCTAAAACACTACCCCCAGCACGACCCCCTACACTACCCAAACACCACTGCACTACCTCCTAAAACATGACCCCCTACACTACACAAACACCACTGCACTACCCTTAACCCTAAAACACTACCCCCAACCCTAAAACACTACCCCCAGCACGACCCCCTACACTACACAAGCACCACTGCACTACCCTAAACCCTAAAACACTACCCCCAGCACGACCGCCTACACTGCCCGAACACCACTGCACTGCCCTAAACCCTGAAACACCAGCCCCTGCATGACCCCCTACACTGCCCGAACACCACTGCACTGCCCTAAACCCTGAAACACCACCCCTAGCACGACCCCCTACACTGCCCGAACACCACTGCACTGCCCTAAACCCTGAAACACCACCCCCTTCACGACCCCCTACACTGCCCGAACACCACTGCACTGCCCTAAACCCTGAAACACCACCCCCAGCATGACCCCCTACACTGCCCGAACACCACTGCACTGCCCTAAACCCTGAAACACTACCCCCAGCAAGACCCCCTACACTGCCCGAACACCACTGCACTGCCCTAAACCCTGAAACATCACCCCCAGCAAGACCCCCTACACTGCCCGAACACCACTGACCTAAACCCTGAAACACCACCCCCAGCACGACCCCTACACTGCCCGAACACCACTGCACTGCCCTAAACCCTGAAACACCAGCCCCTGCATGACCCCCTACACTGCCCGAACACCACTGCACTGCCCTAAACCCTGAAACACTACCCCCAGCATGACCCCCTACACTGCCCGAACACCACTGCTCTGCCCAAAACCCTGAAACACCAGCCCCAGCACGACCCCCTACACTGCCCGAACACCACTGCACTGCCCTAAACCTTGAAACACCAGCCCCTGCACGACCCCCTACACTGCCCGAACACCACTGCACTACCCTAAACCCTGAAACATCACCCCCAGCACGACCCCCTACACTGCCCGAGCACCAATGCACTGCCCTAAACCCTGAAACACCAGCCCCAGCACGACCCCCTACACTGCCCGAACACCACTGCACTGCCCTAAACCCTGAAACACCAGCCCCAGCACGACCGCCTACACTGCCCGAACACCACTGCACTGCCCTAAACCCTGAAACACCAGCCCCAGCACGACCCCCTATACTGCCCGAACACCACTGCACTGCCCTAAACCGTGAAACACCAGCCTCAGCACGACCCCCTACACTGCCTGAACACCACTGCACCGCCCTGAACCCTGAAACACCAGCCCCAGCACAACACCCTACACTGCCCGAACACCACTGCACTGCCCTAAACCCTGAAACACCACCCCGTGCATGACCCCCTACACTGCCCGAACATCACTGCACTGCCCTAAACCCTGAAACACCACCCCCAGCGCGACCCCCTACACTGCCCGAACACCACTGCACTGCCCTAAACTTTGAAACACCACCCGCAGCACGACCCCCTACACTGCCCTAACACCACTGCACTGCCCTAAACCCTGAAACATCACCCCAGCACAACCCCTACACTGCCTGAGCACCATTGCTCTGCCCTAAACCCTGAAACACTAGCCCCAGCACGACCCCCTACACTGCCCGAACACCACTACACTGCCCTAAACCCTGAAACACCACCCCCAGCATGACCCCCTACACTGCCCGAACACGACTGCACTGCTCTAAACCCTGAAACACCAGCCCCAGCAAGACCCCCTACACTGCCCGAACACCACTGCATTGCCCTAGACTCTGAAACACCAGCCCCAGCAAGACCCCCTACACTGCCCGAACACCACTGCACTGCCCTAAACCCTGAAACATCACCCCCAGCACAACCCCCTACACTGCCTGAGCACCATTGCTCTGCCCTAAACCCTGAAACACCACCCCCAGCACGACCCCCTACACTGCCCTAACACCACTGCACTGCACTAAACCCTGAAACACCACCCCTGCACGACCCCCTACACTGCCGGAACACCACTGCACTGCCCTAAACCCTGAAACACCACCCCCAGCACGACCCCCTACACTGCCCTAACACCACTGCACTGCCCTAAACCCTGAAACATCACCCCCAGCACAACCTCCTACACTGCCTGAGCACCATTGCTCTGCCCTAAACCCTGAAACACTAGCCCCAGCACGACCCCCTACACTGCCCGAACACCACTACACTGCCCTAAACCCTGAAACACCACCCCCTACACTGCCCGAACATGACTGCACTGCTCTAAACCCTGAAACACCAGCCCCAGCAAGACCCCCTACACTGCCCGAACACCACTGCATTGCCCTAGACTCTGAAACACCTGCCCCAGCAAGACCCCCTACACTGCCCGAACACCACTGCACTGCCCTAAACCCTGAAACACCAGCCCCAGCACGACCCCCTACACTGCCCGAACACCACTGCACTACCCTAAACCCTGAAACATCAGCCCCAGCACGACCCCCTACACTGCCCGAACACCACTGCACTGCCCTAAACCCTGAAACACCAGCCCCAGCACCACCCCCTACAATGCCCGAACACCACTGTACTGCCCTAAACCCTGAAACACCACCCCCTGCACCGCCCCCTACACTGCCCGAACACCACTGCACTGCCCTAAACCCTGAAACACCACCCCTGCACGACCCCCTACACTGCCCGAACACCACTGCACTGCCCTAAACCCTGAAACACCACCCCCTGCACCACCCCCTACACTGCCCGAACACCACTGCACTGCCCTAAACCCTGAAACACCACCCCTGCACCGCCCCCTACACTGCCCGAACACCACTGCACTGCCCTAAACCCTGAAACACCACCCCCAGCATGACCCCCTTTACTGCTCGAACACCACTGCACTGCCCCAAACCCTGAAACACCACCCCCAGCATGACCCCCTACACTGCCCGAACACCACTGCCCTAAACCCTGAAACACCACCCCTGCACGACCCGCTACACTGCCCGAACACCACTGCACTGCCCTAAACCCTGAAACACCACCCCCTGCACGACCCCCTACACTGCCCGAACACCACTGCACTGCCCTAAACCCTGAAACACCACCCCCAGCACGACCCCCTACACTGCCCGAACACCACTGCACTGCCCTAAACCCTAAAACACCACCCCCAGCACGACCCCCTACACTGCCCGAACACCACTGCACTGCCCTAAACCCTAAAACACCACCCCCAGCACGACCCCCTACACTGCCCGAACACCACTGCACTGCCCTAAACCCTAAAACACTACCCCCAGCATGAACCCTACACTACCCGAACACCACTGCACTGCCCTAAACCCTAAAACACTCCCCCAGCACGACCCCCTACACTACCCGAACACCACTGCACTGCCCTAAACCCTAAAACACTCCCCCAGCACGACCCCCTACACTACCCGAACACCACTGCACTGCCCTAAACCCTAAAACACTACCCCTGCATGACCCCCTACACTACCCAAACACCACTGCACTACCCTAATCCCTAAAACACTACCCCCTGCACAACCCCCTACACTACCCAAAGACCACTGCACTACCCTAAACCCTAAACACTACCCCGCACACCCCTACACTACCCAAACACCACTGCACTACCCTAAACCCTAAAAAACTACCCCCAGCACGAACCCCTACACTACCCAAACACCACTGCACTACCCTAAACCATAAAACACTACCCCCAGCAGTACCCCCTACGCTACCCAAACACCACTGCACTACCCTAAACCCTAAAACACTACCCCCAGCAGTACCCCCTACACTACCCAAACACCATTGCACTACCCTAAACCCTAAAACACTACCCCCAGCAGTATCCCCTACACTACCCAAACACCACTGCACTACCCTAAACCCTAAAACCCTAAAACACTAACCCCAGCACGACCCCCTACACTACCCAAACACCACTGTACTACCCTAAACCCTAAAACACTCCCCCAGCACGACTCCCTACACTACCCAAACACCACTGCACTACCCTAAACCCTAAATCTACCCCCAGCATGACCCCCTACACTACACAAACACCACTGCACTACCCTAAACCCTAAAACACTACCCCCAGCACGACCCTCTTCACTACCTAAACACAACTGCACAATTTGTTACAGGCATTGCAACGCAGGCCTGTGGTGCTTACTGGAAGTACCTGGTGGGCTAGTTGGGCCCCAGGGACTCTCAGGATTCAAGGTGACCTAATCCCCCAACTTAAAACGCGCCACGGGGCGCGTTTGCACAGTGGTGAAAGGAGGGGCGGGGCCTCAGGTGACATGTGCGCAAACACGCCCTGTGGTGCGTTTTAAGTTGGGGAGTTAATTCCCTTTGAATCCTGGGGGCCAACTAGCCCACCAGGTACCTTCAGTAAGCACAACAGAGTTGCGTTGCAGAGAGGTGAAAAAGGTGCGTGGCCTCGGAACGCCTCTCTGCAACTCAGCTCTGTGGTCCTAACTGTAGGTACCTGGGGGCTAGTTGGGCCCCAGGGACCCTCAGGATTCAAGGGGACTTAATCCCGCAACTTAAAACGCGCCACGGGGCGCGTTTGCACACATGTCACCTCAGGCCCCCTCCCTTCACCACTGTGCAAACGCGCACTGGCTCTGGTTAGTCAGAGTCAGTTACCACCAGTACCCATCTGAAAAAGTTGTGGGCACAGGATGATTTTGCAACAAGGCCTCTTTCTGCTCCTCTGTTGGTTCTTTCTGCACATCTTTTGCTTCTTTCTGTGCGTTTTTTCTTCTTTCTTCACATGTCCTACCTCTGTTGGCATAGTTAGAAACTAGCATTTAAAAAACCTTTGAAATTCACTTAAAAAATCATAGGTTTCAGGCACGTTATAGTTAGAAATTAGCATTTAAAAAGCCTTTGAAATTCACTGAAAAAACCATAGGTTTCAGGCACGTTATAGTTAGAAATTAGCATTTAAAAACCTTTGAAATTCACTGAAAAAACCATAGGTTTCAGGCACGTTATAGTTAGAAATTAGCATTTAAAAAACCTTTGAAATTCACTGAAAAAACCATAGGTTTCAGACAAGTTTTAGTTAGAAATTAGCATTTAAAAACCTTTGAAATTCACTGAAAAAACCATAGGTTTTAGGGACAGTTATAGTTAGTTGGACATTGCACTCGTACAAAACCCGTGAAATTCCCATGTTATAGTTAGTTCAGCTAACTATAACTCGCGCCTCGCAATGCACTGCTGATGACGTCACATATTACATCACTCATGACATGGTCAGTGACATCACTGATGACATCACTGATGACATCTCAAATGACATCACTGATGACATCATCCATGTGATAATTTCATGCATCTTCTCACACCCTAATATAACTTTTGATACACCCACTCTAAATTACAGACTGCCATTCTCAAAACCATAGACACTCCAACACCAAAAACTACATACCCACTCACTGATTCTTAGGTCTACACACACATCCACTCACTCACCTGTACAGTCACTCATACTTACAGTCACTCAGTACAGGACTATCATATGCACTCATACACCTTTATAAATACTCACACACCGCCACTCATCCATAGAGGTACTCACACACCTAGTCAGTCATGCAAAAATTAATCACACATCCATTTACTCACCTATACAGTTATACACACACCAGCTCACTTACTCATACAAATACTAGCACATTCTTACGCTCTTATACAATAACTGATACAAGCACACACGCATCCATACAGCCACTCTCACAATAACACACTCTCACTTATAGCCATTTAAATACTCTAACACACATATATACTGCCTTTTACATATGTAGTTACTCGCACATGTACCACTGAGATATACATTCACTCACTAACACACCCATACACACACTCACCCACCCAAGCAGTCCATCACAGATGCACTCTTGAAATCATGCACCCAGTGAATCACCCACTCACACATCTATGTATAGAGTCACACACACCCCACCCACACAAACACTCAGGCAGCCATACAGATACTCAGAGAACCAATCAATAACCCATATAGGCACTCATGTAGCTATTCGCAAATCCATGCATCCACTTACACACCAACAAACAGACGGATACAGACATTCACACAGTTTAGTCACTAACCCATGCATTCAGTAAGATACGTTTAATCACTCACTTGTAGAGTCAGTCACTCACGTACTAAATCATCCATTCAGACACTTATACACCCACTCATTCTTCAATACGCCTTTCCCTATATATATTAAACATATTTAAACTTTACAGAAACACACAGTCACTGGATGATGTCATCAGTGATGTCATCAGTGATGTCATTTGAGATGTCATCAGTGATGTCATCAGTGATGTCACTGACCATGTCATGAGTGATGTAATATGTGACGTCATCAGCAGTGCATTGCGGGGCGCGAGTTATAGTTAGCTGAACTAACTATAACAGGGGAATTTCACGGGTTTTGTACGAGTGCAATGTCCAACTAACTATAACTGTCCCTAAAACCTATGGTTTTTTCAGTGAATTATATATATATATATATATATATATATATTCACTGAAAAAACCATAAGGTTTTAGGGACAGTTATAGTTAGTTGGACATTGCACTCGTACAAAACCCGTGAAATTCCCCCGTTATAGTTAGTTCAGGTAACTATAACTCGCGCCCTCAATGCACTGCTGATGACGTCACATATTACATCACTCATGACATGGTCAGTGACATCACTGATGACATCTCAAATGACATCACTGATGACATCACTGATGACATCATCCAGTGACTGTGTGTTTGTGTAAAGTTTAAATATGTTTAATATATATAGGGAAAGGCGTATTGAAGAATGAGTGGGTGTATAAGTGTCTGAATGGTTGATTTAGTAGGTGCGTGACTGAGTCTATAAGTGAGTGATTAAACGTATCTTACTGGATGCATGGGTGAGTGACTAAACTGTGTGAATGTCTGTATCCATCTGTCTGTTGTTGTGTAAGCAACTGCATGCGTTTCTGACTAGCTAAATGAGTGTCTATATGGGTTATGGATTGGTTCTCTGAGTATCTGTATGGGTGCCTCAGTGTTTGTGTGGGTGGGGTGAGTGTGACTCTGTGCATAGATGTGTGAGTGGGTGATTCACTGGGTGCATGGTTTCAAGAGTGCGTCTGTGATGGACTGTATGGGTGGGTGAGTGTGTGTATGGGTGTGTTAGTGATTGAATGTATATCTCAGTGGTACATGTGTGAGTAACTACATATGTGAAAGGCAGTATATATGTGTGTTGGAGTATATAAATGGCTATAAGTGAGATTGTGTGATTGTGAGAGTGGCTATATGGATGAGTGTGTGCTTGCATCAGTGATTGCATAGGAGCGTAAGAATGTGCTAGTATTTTTATGAGTAAGTGAGCTGGTGTGTATAACTGTATAGGTGAGTAAATTGGAGTGTGATTAATTATTTGCATGACTGACTAGGTGTGTGAGTACCTCTATGGATGAGTTGCGTTGTGTGAGTGTTTATATAGGTGTATGAGTGCATATGATAGTCCTGTACTGAGTGACTGTAAGTATGAGTGACTGTACAGGTGAGTGAGTAGATGTGTGTGTGTAGACCTAAGAATCAGTGAGTGGATATGTACTTATTGGTATTGGAGTGTGTATGGTTTTGAGAATGGCAGTCTGTAATTTAGAGTGGGTGTTTCAAAACTTATATTAGGGTGTGAGAAGATGCATTAAATTCTCACATGGATGATGTCATCAGTGATGTCATCAGTGATGTCATTTGAGATGTCATCAGTGATGTCATCAGTGATGTCATTGACCATGTCATGAGTGATGTAATATGTGACGTCATCAGCAGTGCATTGCGGGGCGCGAGTTATAGTTAGCTGAACTAACTATAACCGGGGAATTTCACGGGTTTTGTACGAGTGCAATGTCCAACTAACTATAACTGTCCCTAAAACCTAATGGTTTTTTCAGTGAATTTCTAAGGTTTTTTAAATGCAAATTTCTAACTATAACGTGCCTGAAACCTATGGTTTTTTCAGTGAATTTCAAAGGTTTTTTAAATGCTAATTTCTAACTATAACGTGTCTGAAACCTATGGTTTTTTCAGTGAATTTCAAAGGTTTTTTAAATGCTAATTCCTAACTATAACATGTCTGAAACCTACGGTTTTTTCAGTGAATTTCAAAGGTTTTGTAAATGACAATTTTTAAATGTATTAATTGTTATATTTATTTTTTTCATACTGATTTACTACATTTTTAGAAACAATTTTTTTTACATATTTTATTTTTTAAATTACATTGTAATTACATTATACATTACAAAAAATACTTTCTCAGAATGAATTACTTTAGTTTAAATACTTTGCACATAGGCAATAGACTTTTAAGTACAGTAGTTACAGTTGTTGCAATGGGCAACACATTTTCAAACACAATGCAACATTCAGCTCAATGTGAATTTCTAGTTAAATGCAATTAGTTACTTTATGGATTACTTTTCTAACCACAGGACTGGATCCTAGATTCAGTCCTGGGACATCTCCTGTAAACAGTTGAGTAAAAGCGTTTTGGTTACAGTAGTGATTTTTAAGGAATATTATTGTATTTTAAAAGTTGACACTGAAATTTTTCTCATAGAATCACCAATGTTATCCTACGGAAGGAAATTCACTTAGCAGGTAAAAACTGTTATCGTTACTTTTTCTTACTCAGTGTTGGATCCTGGATCCAGCACTGGTGCATCTCCTGTAAACAGTTGAAAGAATGCGTTTAAGTCATACAGGCGATTTTTAAGGAATATTTGTAGTTTGTGAAAATCGACACTTTGAAACTTTTCTGCTGAAAACCAGACAATGGATTCCTATGGAAGAAAATATAAGTTACTGGTAAGTACGGTTAAAATTACTTTTCAGGGTCAGTGCTGGGCTAAAAGATGCAGCACTGAGGTCTCTCCTGATAACAGGTGAGTAAATCGGAATTCGTATTTCGGCTGATTTTAGAGGAATATTTTAAAGTTCCAAAACTCCACACTTAGAAGAATTTCCAAGTGAAACCAGTCAATGTTAGCCTATGGAAGGAAATTCAAGTTACTGGTAAGTACGGTTAAAATTACTTTTCAGGACCAGTACTGGGCTGAAAGATACAGCACTGAGGTCTCTCCTGATAACAGGTGAGTAAATTGGAATTCGTATTTCGGCTGATTTTAGAGGAATATTTGTATGTTTCAAAAATCAACACTTAGAAACTTTTTCAGCAAAAAGCAGGCAATGATATCCTATGGAAGGAAATTCAAGTTACTGGTAAGTACGGTTAAAATTACTTTTCAGGATTAGTACTGGGCTGAAAGATGCAGCATTGAGGTCTCTCCTGATAACAGGTGAGTAAATCAGAATTCGTAGTTCGGCAGATTTTAGAGGAATATTTGCACAATGGTGAAGGGAGGGGCGGGGCCTGAGGTGACATCTGTGCAAACGCGCCCCGTGGCGCGTTTTAAGTTGGGGGATTAAGTCCCCTTGAATCATGAGGGTCCCTAGGGGCCAACTAGCCCACCAGGAACCTCCAGTATGCGCCAGGGGGCTGCGTTGCAGAGACGTGTAGAGAGGCCACACCCCTTTTTACACCTCTCTGCAACGCAGCTCTGTGGCGCTTTCTGGATGTACCTGTTGGGCTAGTTGGCCCTCAGGGACCCTCAGGATTGAAGGGGATTTAATTCCCCATCTTAAAACGCGCCACGGGGCCTGTTTGTACACATGTCACCTCAGGCCCCGCCCCCTCCCTTCACCACTGTGCAAACGCGCCCCGTGGCGCGTTTTAAGTCGGGGGATTAACTCCCCTTGAATCCTGAGGGTCCCTGGGGTGCAACTAGCCCACCAGCTACCTCCATTAAGCGCCACAGAGCAGCGTTGCAGAGAGGTGTAAAAAGGGGCGTGGCCTCTGTACACCTCTCTGCAAGACAGCCCCCTGGCGCATACTGGAGGTTCCTGGTGGGCTAGTTGGCCCCCAGGGACCCCCAGTATTCAAGGGGAATTACTTCCCCTTCTTAAAACGCGCCAGGGGGCGCGTTTGCAGAGTACGGCAGGGAGGGGGGCGGGGCCTCCGGCACGATGCCGTTTTTTTTTGTTTTTTTTATGGGAGGGGGGCTGCGTGGCCCCCCTTCCCTCAGCCACTTTTTGCCCCGGGGACCCATCCCCCGGGGCCTGAGGAGTTTGTTTTTTTAAAATAAAATTTATAAAAACGGGAAGGGGGCCGCGTGGCCCCCCTTCCCTGGGCCTCTATTGGCCCCGGGGACCCCATCCCCCGGGGCATGCCCTGTTTTTTAAATAAAAAATATGGAGGGGGCTGCGTGGCCCCCCTCCTCAGGCCATTTAAGGCCCCGGGGACCCCATCCCCCGGGGCCGGCCTTGCCCTTATTTTTTTTTTTTATTTTATTTGGGGAGGGGGGCTGTGTGGCCCCCCTCCCGGGCCACTTATGGCACCGGGGACCCCATCCCCCAGGGCCTGGCCTCTGGTTGGGGACTGTGGGGGGGTCCCCAATCCCCCCACAGTCCCGCCAGCTCCCCGCGTCCTATGGGAGCCGGCATTGCTTTTCCACATGGAGAGCAGCTAAGATGCTGCTCCCCATGTGGAAAAGCAATTGGTTTGCATTTTGAAAGAGAGAGCAGGTTTCCTGCTCTCTCTTTCAAAATGCAAACCAAGTTTGCTATGACAGGGCGGGAGCCGCGAGGCTCCCGTCCTGTCATAGCAAACAGCAGTGTCCCGGGGGTAGGCACCCCGGGACACTGCAGGAGCCGGCCCTGGGGGTGGCGGTCCCCAGGGCCATCAAGGGCTCCAGGAGGGGGCCGCGCGGCCCCCTCCCTACATTTTGAAAGCCTTGGGGAGGTGGTGGTCCCCGGGGCTTGGGGGTCCAAAACGGACCCCCATTTTCAATTTTCTTAGTGCCCCGGGGAGGTGGTGGTCCTCGGGGCATGTGGGGGCTGGAGCCCCCCCACACAGGTTTAAAAAAAAAAGCCCCGGGGAGGTGGCGGTCCCGGGGCTGCGTGAGGGCTCAGAGCCCTCCCGCACCATTTATGATAAAGCCCCGGGGGTGGTGGTCCCCGGGCTAGGGGGCCCTTAGAGGCCCCCATACATAAAATAAACACTCCCCAGCATGCCCCCGGGACTTGGCCCACCCGGGGGCAAATTAACATCGAAGCTCGGGAGACCGCGCTTCGATTTTTTTTTTTATCGGCAGGATCCGCGCACCCTGAGCGCATCCTGCCGATTTTTTTTTAAAAAAAAAATGCTTTTTTTTGCCCAGGGGGTCCTTGTGGGACCCCCTGAGCAGACCTAGGGGGTCAGGGTGTTTCTACCCTGCCCCCTTTTTGCGTTTTGCGCACTTTTTTACTGCTTTCTTGTTGAACCGAGGAACAAGATGGGTGCCAACACTTCCTGGTTTGGAGTGTTGACAGCCAATTAGCAGACAGCTCGTGATCGGGAGGGTGCGCGAATCCGACGCGGCCACAGATATATATGTACTTTTACTTTTGATATTCTCAGCAACTACTGAACGGATTTACACCATTTAACAAAAAGGGTTCTTTCTGAACCAAGAACTACCTCTTTGCCAAATTTGGTGTAATTCCGTTCAGCAGTTCGGGCTGTAGCCGTGTCTAAAGTTTCCTATGGGAAAATGAATGGGGAAAACACGTTTTGGGACCCCCCTTTTTTCTCGGCCCCCACTTGACGAATCACCCTGAGACTTTCAGGGTAGGAGCGGACCGGAGCGGGCCATAAAGTTTGAAAATTTCGCGAAGATTCGTCAACCGACGCAAGAGTTATTTCAAATAGAATGTCGCAGATTTCCTATGGAAAATAGGTCCTAACTATAACTATCTACTGGCGACCGCCAGTAGATAATATATATATATTACCTACTGGCGGTCGCCAGTAGGTAGTTATAGTTAGTACCTTGTTTCTATTCAAAAAGCGTTTTTTCTTTTGCCAATATCTTTTGTGCCGTTTGACGAATCTTCGCGAAATTTGCAAAACTAATGGTTCACTCAGGTCAGCTTCTGTCCTGAAAGTTTCGGGGTTATTCGTCAAGCGGGGGCAGAGAAAAAAGGGGGGTCCCAAAACACGTTTTCCCCATATTAATTTCCATAGGAACTTTAGACACGTCTACAGCCCGAACTGCTGAACGGAATTACACCAAATTTGGCAAAAAGGTAGCTCTTGGTTCAGAAAGCACTCTTTTTGTTAAATGGTGTAAATCCATTCAGCAGTTGCTGAGAAATTTAAAAAATAAAAATATCGATATCTGAGCACCGAGGAGGGTTCGCGAACCCTCCCGAGTATGAGCTCAATTCTGATTGGCTGCCAACACTCCAAACCAGAATGTGTTGGTAGCCATCTTGTGACTCGGTAACCGAGTCACAAGAAAAAGGTAAAAAACAAGAAAAGGGGGCAGGGTAGAAACACCCTGACCCCCTAGGCCTGCTCAGGGGGTCCCACAAGGACCCCCAGGCCCCAAAAAAGCATTTTTTTTAAATAATTTTGACCGAATTCACGCTGGGTGCGCAAATCCGGCTGAAATTATTAAAAAAGCCCCCAGGTGGGCCAGGTCCCGGGGGCAATTCTAAATTAAGGTGTGGTGGCCCATGGGGCCCCCACAGCCGTGGGGACCACCACCTCCCCGGAGCTTCATAATTTATGTGCGGGGGCATGCGGCCCCCCTGCAGCCCCAGGGACTGCCACCTCCCTGGGGCTTTAATTAAATAAGGGCGGGGGGCCTTGCAGACCCCCCCAAGCCCTGGGGACCGCCACCTCCCCAGGGCTTCGTTAAAATTGGGGGGGCCTTGTGGGCCCCCCCATAACTAATAGTTAGTGTGGGAGGCTTGAGCCCCCCCACACTGCCCCGGGGACCACCACCTCCCCGGGGCACTAAATATTCAAATCTGGGGGTCTGTTACGGACCCCCAGCCCCGGGGACCACCACCACCCTGGGGCTTTACAAATGATGGGAGGGGGGCTGCGTGGCCCCCCTCCAGGAGCCCTTGATGGCCCTGGGGACTGCCACCTCCCAGGGCCGGCTCCTGCAATGTCCCGGGGTGCCCATCCCCGGGACATTGCTGTTTGCTATGGGAGGGCGGGAGCACGCCTCCCACCCTGTCATAGCAAACTCTGCTTTGGTTTTTGGACGCGAGATCAGGAAACCTGCTCTCGCTTCCAAAAACCAAAGCAGATTGCTTTTGCACAAGGGGAGCTGCATGTCAGCAGCTCCCCTTGTGCAAAAGCAATGCCGGCTCCCGCAGGAGGCGGGGAGCCGGCTGGGACCGTGGGGGCATTGGGGCTTCCCCAACGGTAAGGACAGGCCCTGGGGGATGGGGGTCCCAGGGCCAGAAATGGCCCAGGAGGGGGGCCACGTGGCCCCCCTCCCATGTAATTAAAAATATAAAAAACAGAAAGGTCGACCCCGGGGGATGAGGGGGGGCCATGCAGCCCCCTCCCATAAAATAAGAAATTTAAGAAAAATAAAAATAAAACCGGCAACTCGCCAGAGGTCCCGCCCCCTCCCTGCATGACTCTGCAAACGCGCCCTCCGGTGCGTTCTAAGTTGGGGAATTAAGTCCCCTTGAATACTGAGGGTCCCTGGGGGCCAACTAGCCCACCAGGTGCCTCCAGTAAGCACCACACAGCTGGATTGAAGAGAGGTGGTCCGAGGGCACGCCCCTTTTTACACCACTCTGCAAATGCGCCTCTTGGCACACTGCTATTGGGGCGATGAGGTCCTCTTGTGTCCTGAGGACCTGAGGACACAAGTGGACTTCATCCCCCAAGCAGCAGTGCGCCAAGAGGTGAGTTTGCAGAGTGGCTAATTTCTAACTATAACGTGTCTGAAACCTATGGTTTTTTCAGTGAATATTATCTACTGGCGGTCGCCAGTAGATAGTTATATTTAGGACCTATTTTCCATAGGAAATCCGCGACATTCTATTTGAAATAACTCTCTTGCCGGTTGACGTATCTTTGCAAAATTTTCAAACTTTGTGGGGCGCTCCGGTCCGCTCCTACCCTGAAAGTCTCGGGGGATTCGTCAAGCGGGGGCTGAGAAAAAGGGGGGTCCCAAAACGCGTTTTCCCCATTCATTTTTCCATAGGAAACTTTAGACACGGCTACAGCCCAAACTGCTGAACGGAATTACACCAAATTTGGCAAAGAGGTAGTTCTACAGCCCAAACTGCTGAACGGAATTACACCAAATTTGGCAAAGAGGTAGTTCTTGGTTCAGAAAGAACCCTTTTTGTTAAATGGTGTAAATCCGTTCAGTAGTTTCTGAGAAAATCAAAAGTAAAAGTACAAATATATCTATGGGCACGGAGGATCCGCGCACCCTGAGCGCACCCTGCGCGCACTGTCCCGATCACGAGCTGCATGCTAATTGGCTGTCAGCTGGCTGTCAACATTCCGATTCAGGAAATGTTGGCAGCCATTTTGTCCCTCGGTAGAACCGAGGGACAGAAACAAGTGCGCAAAGCGCACAAAGGGGGCAGGGTAGAAACACCCTGACCCCCTAGGTCTGCTCAGGGGGTCCCATAAGGACCCCCTGGGCAGTAAAAAGCATTTTTTTTTTTTAAACGGCAGGATGCGCTCAGGGTGCGCGGATCCTGCCCATAAAAAAAAAAAACCGAAGCGCGCGTGCTTCGATTGTATTTTGCCCCCGGGTGGCCCAAGTCCCGGGGGCATGGTGGGGGGGTTAAATTTATGTATGGGGGGCCTCAAAGGGCCCCCCAAGCCCCGGGGACCGCCACCCCCCGGGGCTTTCATTTTAAAATGGTGCGGGAGGGCACTCGGCCCTCTCGCAGCCCCGGGGACCACCACCTCCCCGGGGCTTCTTTTTAAAAAAAAAAAAAATTCCTGTGTGGGGGGGCTTGAGCCCCCCCACACGCACCGGGGACCGCCACCTCCCCGGGGCACTAACAAATTTAAAATGGGGGTCCGTTTTGGACCCCCGAAGCCCCGGGGACCACCACCTCCCCGGGGCTTTGCTGATGCTGGGAGGGGGGCCGCGCGGCCCCCCTCCTGGAGCCCTTGGTGGCCCTGGGGACCGCCACCCCCCAGGGCCGGCTCCTGCAGTGTCCCAGGGTGCCTACCCCCGGGACACTGCTGTTTGCAATGACAGGACGGGAGCCTCGCGGCTCCCGTCCTGTCATTGCAAACTTGCTTTGGATATTTGAAGAGAGGCAGGAAACCTGCTCTCGCTTCCAATATCCAAAGCAGATTGCTTTCCACACGGGGAGCTGCATGTCAGCAGCTCCCCATGTGGAAAAGCAATGCCGGCTCTCGAAGGTTGCGGGGAGCCGGCGGGACCGTGGGGGCATTGGGGCTCCCCTCACGGTCTCCATTATTATGTATAGGCCCCGGGGGATGGGGTCCCCGGGGAGAATATAAATTAGTGGTAGGAGCTAACAAAAATTTTACGGTGAAATAAGGAGTCGCGCTCCCAGCGCGCCACTCAGCGCGGCCCCTAGTGTGAACGCGTTGGGTGCGGGACTCCCAGCGCGGCCCCCTGGTGTAAACGCGTTGGTTGCGCGACTCCAAGGTAAACGCGTTGGGTGCGCGAATCCCCCAAATATTTTTTTATGAATACCTTAGATAATCTCTTACCTTCATATGTACATTAAAGACACATACATATTATTTTTCAATATAAAAAATTTCAAGGGAGTCGCGCACCCTGCGCGCCCGGGCACGTATTTGACGTCACGCGGGGCCTGCCACCGCGCAAGCATCGCGTACGGTAATTCGTATGTGTCGCGTATAAGCCGGAGCAGGAATCGCGTACCGGTCGCTTAGCAAACGCGCACACATGTAATATACGTATGTTACGTGACTAGAAACACGCACCCGTCGCATACCATACGCGGATCCTTTACGAGTTCCTTAAATAGGTGGCTGGGGTACGCGTATTCACCGCGTTCGGTACGCTTTCGGTGCGCGATTCCAAAAAAACATTTTTTTTTTAAATTAAACAATACAAATATATTAAAATAAAAATTTAACAGAAAAAAATTATACAATATTTTACTTTTTAATTTATTACATTTTTTTTTGTTGCAAAATACATAAAAATATACAATATTGTTTAATAAATAATATATTTACAAATAAATATAAAAAACTAAAGAAATTCAGTACAAGAAACATAAGTATAACTATTATTACACTTAAATATTAGCTTTTAAAAAACCTTTGAAATTCACTGAAAAAACCATAGGTTTCAGGCACGTTATAATTAGGAATTAGCATTTAAAAAACCTTAGAAATTTACTGAAAAAACCATAGGTTTCAGGCACGTTATAGTTAGGAATTAGCATTTAAAAAACCTTTCAAATTCACTGAAAAAACCATAGGTTTCAGGGGCGTTATAGTTAGGAATTAGCATTTAAAAAACCTTTCAAATTCACTGAAAAAACCATAGGTTTCAGGGGCGTTATAGTTACTTGGACATTGCACTCGTACAAAACCCGTGAAATTCCCCCGTTATAGTTAGTTCAGCTAACTATAACTCGCGCCCCCGCAATGCACTGCTGATGACGTCACATATTACATCACTCATGACATGGTCAGTGACATCACTGATGACATCACTGATGACATCTCAAATGACATCACTGATGACATCACTGATGACATCCTCCACGTGATAATTTCATGCATCTTCTCAGACCCTGATATAACTTTTGATACACCCAGTCTAAATTACAGCCTGCCATTCTCAAAACCATAGACACTCCAATACCAATAACTACATACCAACTCACTGATTGTTAGGACTACACACACATCCACTCACTCACCCGTACAGTCACTCATACTTACAGTCACTCAGTACAGGACTATCATATGCACTCATACACCTATATAAACACTGACACACCGCCACTCATCCATAGACGTACTCACACACCTAGTCAGTCATGCAAAAAATTAATCACACACCCATTTACTCACCTATAGAGTTATACACACACCAGCTCAATAACTCATACAAATACTAGCACATTCTTACGCTCTTATACAATAACTGATACAAGCACACACGCATCCATACAGCCACTCTCACAATCACACACTCTCACGTATAGCCTTTTAAATACTCTAACACACATATATACTTCCTTTTACATATGTAGTTACTCGCACATGTACCACTGAGATATACATTCACTCACTAACACACCCATACACACACTCACCCACCCAAGCAGTCCATCACAGACGCACTCTTCAAATCATGCACCCAGTGAATCACCCACTCACACATCTATGTACAGAGTCGCACACACCCCACCCACACAAACAGTCAGGCACCCATACAGATACTCAGACAACCAATCAATAACTCATATAGACACTCATGTAGCTATTCACAAACCCATGCAGCCACTTACACAGCAACAGACAGACGGATACAGACATTCACCCAGTTTAGTCACTAACCCATGCATTCAGTAAGATACGTTTAATGACTCACTTATAGACTCAGTCACGCACCTACTAAATCATCCATTCAGACACTTATACACCCACTCACTCTTCAATACGCCTTTCCCTATATATATTAAACATATTTAAACTTTACAGAAACACACAGTCACTGGATGATGTCATCAGTGATGTCATCAGTGATGTCATTTGAGATGTCATCAGTGATGTCATCAGTGATGTCACTGACCATGTCATGAGTGATGTAATATGTGACGTCATCAGCAGTGCATTGCGGGCGCGAGTTATAGTTAGCTGAACTAACTATAACGGGGAATTTCACGGGTTTTGTACGAGTGCAATGTCCAAGTAACTATAACGCCCCTGAAACCTATGGTTTTTTCAGTGAATTTGAAAGGTTTTTTAAATGCTAATTCCTAACTATAACGCCCCTGAAACCTATGGTTTTTTCAGTGAATTTATATATATATATACATATATATATATATATATATATATATATTTATCTACTGGCGGTCGCCAGTAGATAGTTATAGTTAGGACCTATTTTCCATAGGAAATCCGCACCATTCTATTTGAAATAACTTTGGCGCCGGTTGACGAATCTTCGCGAAATTTTCCAACTTGTTGGGGCGCTCCGGTCCGCTCCTATCCTGAAAGTCTCGGGGTGATTCGGCAAGCGGGGGCCGAGAAAAAAGGGGGGTCCCAAAACGTGTTTTCCCCATGCAATTTTCCATAGGAACTTTTAGTCGCAGCTACAGCCCGAACTGCTGAACGGAATTACACCAAATTTGCCAAAAAGGTAGCCCTTGGTTCAGGGTTGTGCCTTTTGCTTAAATGGTGTAAATCCGTTCAGTAGTTCCTGAGAAATTTGAAAAAGAAAACACATATATATCTGGGCGGAGCCTAACCACACATGTCATCGTGAGATCTGATTGGCTGTCATCACTTCATCCTGGAATTGCTGGCAGCCATCTTGGGACCAATATAAATGATAGTACCCCATTGAAATGCATTGTAGTGAATCGAAGATTTTGAGGGTTACCAAAAGGAGAACTATAAAGGGTGATAACAGACTTTAGTTACATTAGAATTCATTTGTTGATGGTACCATACTAATTTCAGGAATTGTGGTGTGTTCTAAGGTGATTTTACCCTGTGAAAAACCTTCTGCTGGGATATCATGAATCATGTTTGAGAGAAAACTATTTTCACATGCTTGTCCCATACAGTTTTGGAAGGTGCTCCAGAAGCTAAAATGAGAGCATATTTTCTGTAGATTCACATTATCTTTCTCAGTCATGTGAGAATGAAGTCTGACATTCTCAGTAAAACATGTACATCCAACAAGGGCAGAGACTGTCAGTTGATTCCTTTGTGTTCTACTGCAGCTTCCCAGAGTGTTCTAAAGAACAACTAGAGTGCTAACAGCCTTACTTATGATAAAAGTATGGCACACCTGAAGCCATCTTGATTGGAATAAACTGGTAACACTTAAAACATTTAATTTAAAAAGGAACAAAATGATGGGGTTCATTTTGTCATAGAAATTATGGTTAGTGCTGTAGATAGAAAAATTAGGACATGTTTCAAGTGTGATCTCAAATATCTTCCTGTTATATTTCAACAGGAGCAGCCTGTCAGTTGATGCCTTTATGTTCTACTGCAGCTTCCCAGAGTGTTCTAAAGAACAACTAGAGTGCTAACAGTCTTACTTATGACAAAATTAAGGCACACCTGAAGCCATCTTGATTGGAATAAACTGGTAACACTTAAAACATTTAATTTAAAAAGGAACAAAATGAGGGGGTTCATTTTGTCATAGAAATTATGGTTAGTGCTGTAGAAAGAAAAATTAGGACATGTTTTAAGTGAGATCTCAAATATCTTCCTGTTATATTTCAACAGGAGTAGCCTGTCAGTTGATGCCTTTGTGTTCTACTGCAGCTTCCCAGAGTGTTCTAAAGAACAACTAGAGCGCTAACAGTCTTACTTATGACAAAAGTATGGCACACCTCAAGCCATCTTGATTGGATTAAACTGGTAACACTTAAAACATTTAATTTAAAAAGGAACAAAATGAGGGGGTTCATTTTGCCATAGAAATTATGGTTAGTGCTGTAGAAAGAAAAATAAGTGCTAAAACACTACCTACAGCACGACACCCTACACTACCCAAACATAACTGCACTACCCTAAACCCTAAAACACTACCACCAGCACGACTCCCTACACTACCCAAACACCACTGCACTACACTAAACCCTAAATATACCCCCAGCATGACCACCCACACTACACAAACACCACTGCACTACCCTATACCCTAAAACACGACCCCCTACACTACACAAACACGACTGCACTACCCTAAACCCTAAAACACTACCCACAGCATGACCCCCTTCACTACACAAACACCACTGCACTGCCCTAAACCCTAAAACACTACCCCAGCACAACCCCCTACACTACACCAACACCCCTGCACTACCCTAAACCCTAAAACACTACCCCCACCACGACTCCCTACACTACCCAAACACCACTGCACTACCCTAAACCCTAAATCTACCCCCAGCACGACCCCTACACTACCCAAACACCACTGCACTACCCTAAACCATAAAACACTACACCCAGCATGACCCCCTACACTACACAAACACCACTGCACTACCCTAAACCCTAAAACACTACCACCAGCATGACCCCCTACACTACTCAAACACCACTGCACTACCCTAAACCACTACTCCAGCACGACCCCCTACACTACCCAAACATAACTGCACTACCCTAAACCCTAAAACACTACCCCAGCACGACTCCCTACACTACCCAAACACCACTGCACTTCCCTAAACCCTAAATCTACCCCCAGCACGACCCCTACACTACCCAAACACCACTGCACTACCCTAAACCATAAAACACTACCCCCAGCATGACCCCCTACACTACACAAACACCACTGCATTTCCCTAAACCCTAAAACACTACCACCAGCATGACCCCCTACACTACTCAAACACCACTGCACTACCCTAAACCACTTCCCTGGCACGACCCCCTACACTACCCATACACCACTGCACTACCCTAAACCCTAAAACACTACCACCAGCACGACCCCCTACACTACTGCACTACCCTAAACCCTAAAACACTACCCCCAGCACGACCCCCTACACTACCCAAACACCACTGCACTACCCTAAACCCTAAAACACTACCCCCAGCACGACCCCCTACACCACCCAAACACCACTGCACTACCCTAAACCCTAGAAAAGAAACCCCCACCCCATGCCCAATCCCCTTACCTCTCACTATCATGGTTCCTCTCTCCTCGTGGTTCCTGCTTCACATCATCTCTGAGGGGCGGTGCACGTCGTTGTGAGGAAACAGAACAGCCTCTGCTTTCCTTACAACAACATGGATCGTCTACATAGTTTTTAGAACGCATGGTCATTTACCATACATACCTTTACAACAAAATTCGTTGTAAAGGCATGCGTGGTAAATGACCATGCGTTCTAAAAAATGTGTAGTAATGACTTCGTGATGTACAACGCATGCGTGGTAATGCATGCGTTGTAATGGTATCGCAAAGTAAAAAGTCGTTGTAACGGCTGTTTACCGATCGAAGCTGGCCCCTGTTCTTCAGTGAGACGTTTATTTGATTAATTAGGAGGAAGGAATGTGGTTTTTTTACCGAAAAGTGCATTCCCGGCTGTTGTATTGTGAAAGTGTCCGCGTGGCCTGGTTTCACTTCCGGTGAGAGAGTGGAAGAGTCTGTTTGGATCTAAAGGAGTTCTGTTGTTGGACGGGGCCGGCGCAACATGTCATCAGAAAACATAGCTAATGGAAAGCGTCCTCCCTGAAGTGTGGAGCAGTGCCATGAGAGGTCAACGAGTGTGCGTCCCACCGCAGTATGACCGTACCGCGTGACCCATGTGCCGCCTCCAGGGTACGGGAGGCAGAAGCGGCATCGCAGGTCCTCTTGATGACCGTTGTAGCACTAATTCTACATTTTGGTACTAGGGCATTTTAACTTCGTTTTTCCTGCCAGATACAAAGAGAAGATCCTGTGTTATTCAGTGCCCTCGTTACCTTTTTTGTGGGTTGTGGTGCTTGTCACTCGCTGCCCCGCCGGTGCACACGACTGGGCACCCCACCTCGTGTGCCATCTGCAGGGCCTCTGCCCTCGGATCACTGGTTTCGGTTTCTGGAGTGGCAACATAAACAGTTGCTCCCAAAGGACTAGCCTGAACACTTAGGTGAATATCCCCTGCACCAGCATTCCACGGAAATTCTTTCCTAGCTCTCCCACGTCAACGAGCACGGCTCCGCTCGCGACACCGTATGACGTCATCGGAGCCATAAGAGGACCTCGACGGCGTGCTGACGTCAGTTCCACCCATTTTTTCCGTGCCACTGAGGCAAACAGGGGACCGAGACATTTTCACATGTATACATAGTATAATAAATATATATATATTCACTGAAAAAACCATAGGTTTCAGGCACGTTATAGTTAGAAATTAGCATTTAAAAAACCTTAGAAATTCACTGGAAAAACAATAGGTTTCAGGCACGTTATAGTTAGAAATTAGCATTTAAAAACCTTAGAAATTCACTGAAAAAACCATAGGTTTCAGGGGCGTTATAGTTAGTTGGACATTTCACTCGTACAAAACCATAGAAATTCCCCGTTATAGTTAGTTCAGCTAACTATAACTCGCGCGCCCGCAATGCACTGCTGATGACGTCACATATTACATCACTCATGACATGGTCAGTGACATCACTCATGACATCACTGATGACATCACTGATGACATCATCCAGTGAATGTGTGTTTTTCTGAAAATTAAATATGTTTTATATATGTATATCTCAAGGTCGATGGAAGAATAAATGGGTATATAAGTGTCTAAATGGATGATTTTTTTTGTAAAATTGATTGTATAACTGACTAAGTGTATCTTAGTGAATACATGGGTTAGTGAGTAATGTTTAAATATGAAAATATCTGTATCAGTCTCTCACTTTGTGTATAAGTGGCTGCATGGGTTGGTGAGTAGCTACATGAGTGTCTATATGGGTTATTAGTTGGTTTTTGAGTATCAGTATGAGTGTCTGAGTGTCTGTATGGTTCGGTGGGGGTATTACTTAGTGCATAGATGCATGAATGAGTGACTCACTGTTTGTATGTGTTGAAGACAGCATGTGTGCAGGACTGTATAGGTGGATGAGTATGTGTATGGGTGTGTTAGTGAGTGAATGACTGTCTCAATAGTGTCTTTATGAGTAACTACATATGTTTTAAACTAGTATATGTGAGTATTGGTGTATATAAGTGAGTATATGTGAGAGTGAGAGATTGGAAGAGTTCCTGTACAAATAAGTAGGTGTTTCTATAAGTGATTGTTTAAGAGAGTAAGTATGTGTAAGTTTCTGTAGAAGTAAGTGTGATAGTGTGTGTATAACTGTATATGCAAGTAAATGGATGTTTGATACTTTGTTTGCATGTGTGACTATGTGTGTGAGTAACTCTATGGATGAGTGGTGGTGTGTAACAGGATGTATAGGTGTATGAGTACATATGATGAGTGAGTACATGTATGAGTGACTGTATAGGGACTGTTGGTGAATGAGTGGATGTGTGTGTAGATCTTGGAATTAATGAATAGGTGTGTTGTAACTGGTATTGGTATGTCCATTGTTTTGAAAATGTTAGTTTGTATTTTTGAGTGTGTGTATCAAAGGTTATATTAGGGTGAGAGGAGGTCTGCCACTATCACAAGGATGATGTCATCAGTGATGTCATCAGTGATGTCATTTGAGATGTCATCAGTGATGTCATGAGTGATGTCACTGACCATGTCATGAGTGATGTAATATGTGATGTCATCAGCAGTGCATTGCGGGCGTGCGAGTTATAGTTAGCTGAACTAACTATAACGGGGGAATTTCTATGGTTTTGTACGAGTGAAATGTCCAACTAACTATAACGCCCCTGAAACCTATGGTTTTTTCAGTGAATATATATATATATATATATATATATCGAAGAAGAACGCTGTCTCCCTCTGAATGAAAGCAAAATCAGCACTCCGTAGGTTAGTTATCTGGCAAATTTTATTTTAAGAAAACATCAATGCGTTTCAGCCGTTACCTCACGGCCTTGTTCACGATGCCTAAGTCACACATAAAGTTCATTTTAAATACAAAAGAACAGCAGTATATGGACATAGACATTAACAAAGGACAATCACATTTCCCAACAGTGTGTGATCCAGGTTTACATCGCAAATATGGTGGCCATTTTAGAACATGTTATTTTCAGTTTTTTTCAATGCAATTTCGGTTGAAAAAACGGACAGTTCCTAATTAGTTACAACCTACTTGTACGCCTCAATATTTTATACATAATTTCTTATTGTACCTTTTATTTAAAGTGCGGTATGTGCATCTTATGAAAAACGTTTTGCGACCATAATTCGTTCTTGTAATTCCTTAATTCTCACACATTCCAATACTACAAGTAATTAACTCTTATTCATCATGAATATTTTTCTAAAGTGCTAGCGCTCAAATAAAGATAAAGTGCTAGTGCAGTCTACCAATATTTTAAAGTGCATATCCAATTTCTTAACTAAAGTGCATAGTCGTTTTTTATAAAACATTTTCATGTTGATATACGGTTCCAATACTCCTTAAAAATAGGAACAAATTAATCTGTCCTATCTAATATACATGAATTATAAAAACTCCTATTCTCTAAAGTGCTAATTTCCAATAAAAGTGCTAGTGCTCATGTTTATACTTGTAGGTACCTGATTTGGAAAAACAATTACTCCTATACAAAATTCAAAAATTTCATATGTGACTCTTAGGATAATAGTACACTGTCCGGGAGATCTTCACATTTCATAATTAATATAGGCACATATACAATTCCTCATCCAGATTAAAACCATTCGGTTCTCTAGCATCTAGTTCAAGGATATAAAAAGTCTCTAGTTTCCTCAGCTCTCTCTCTCTGTCCCCACCTCTCCTCTTCCTGGGCACTTGTGCTAGGTAGCTATATACCATGGATGTGGGGTCACTCTGATGCTCTTTTTCGTAGTGTCTTGCTATTGGGTAACTCCTGTCTTTATTAAGAATAGCCCGCCTGTGCTGTAGAATTCTTTTGTGAACTGGTAGAGTAGTACTACCTACATACACTTTCTTGCATGGGCATCTTAAAATATATATTACAAAACACAACTTGCAATATAAAACTCCTCTGATTTTGATAGTTTTGTTAAAAACTGTTTGAAAAGATGAAAGGTTTTCACCATGTTGACACGCCTTACATTTCGTACACTTAAAAAATCCTTCTCGCTGTCTAAGCCACATTTGTTGTGGGGCTGTCCCTCCATACTCGCTCTTTACCAAATAATCTTTCAGGGACTTTGATTTTCTATAAGTGATTTGTGGTCTCTTCCTCACTGTTCGCCCCAGGATCTTCTGCTATAAAGTGCCAGTGCTTATTTCAAACCTTTCTCACCTCATCATGCCTCATGTTGTATGTTGTAATAAATCTACATGTGCTACTTTGATTTTTCATTTTCTTTCTTAGAGTTGTTCTCGAGGGTTGAAATAGCACCTCTTCCCTGTTTAGATCTCTTGCTTTTCGTGATGCTGATTCTAAACACTTAATCGAATAACCTCTCTCTACAAATCGTTGTTTCATGTCCTGTTCTACTTTATCGTACTCCTGAAGGGTGCTACATGCTCTTCTAGCTCTGGAAACTTCTCCAAATGGGATACTCCTAATAAGGGGAAGGGGGTGAGCACTCCCTGCATGTAAAATAGTGTTACCTGCAGTAGGTTTGCTAAAAACTATGCTCTCAAGTTTTCCCCTTTCCACACTCACCCTAATATCTAAAAATTCAATTGTTCGTTTATTTCGTTGACCCACAAATTTTAAATTCAATTCATTGTTGTTCAGTTCACTGATAAATTGGTCTACCTATGTCTCCATGCCCTGCCACAGCACGAAGACATCGTCAATAAATCTAGACCAAATTAATATCTTCCCTGACCAGTGTTCCATGGATTGGCCCCCGAGCACCTGCTCCTCCCACCAGCCCAGATGTAGATTGGCCTAACTGGGGGCGAAGCAGGTGCCCATGGCTGTTCTCTGTTCCTGCTGGAACAATTCCTTCCCAAACAAAAAGATATTCCTGGTCAGGCACCACTCCATCATCTCAAGGATCATCCGATTATGATTGACAAATCTCATAGGTTTAATTCGTAGGAAGTGTTCGTTGCTCTAAGTTCGTCCTTATGCCTGATGCTCGTATACAAAGTAGATATGTCCATTGTCACAAGCACCATGTCTTCCTCCCATTTTATGTCATATATCTTTTTTTTAAATCAGATGAATCTCTCAGATATGACGGAAGTGTTCTCACTAGTGGGTTCAAATAAAAGTCAATATATTTAGATGTATTTTCAAATATACTCTGTTGGGCCGATATTATCGGTCTCCCTGGTGGATTATTTAAATCTTTATGCACTTTCGGAATCATATAAAACACAGGGAGAACCAGATGTTTCTGTTTTAAAAACTGATATTCGTCCCAAGTTAGGAGTTCCTGTTCCTTCCAATGGCTCAACCTTTCATTACATTTCTCTTGGACTTGTTCGTATTCATCCATGTTGATTCGTTTATAGCATTCTACATTGTTTAGCTGAAGTAGGGCTTCCTTTTCATATAGATCTTTTCCCCAAAGCACTACATTCCCTCCTTTATCAGATGGTTTTATAATTGTATTTGTGTCCATTTTGATTTTTTTCAGTGTCCGAAATATCTGATATTCTTGGGTTTTTCTCCGAATTTTAAAGTTTTCGTCTTTTAAATATATAGATCTCTTAAATCCTTAGTGACATTGTATGAAAATATATCCACATTATCTCTAGGTGATTGTGGGATAAATCTGGAATGTGGACGAAATGGAGTATGATCTCCTTCCAATAATATGGGGTTCAATACTTCAGTGCAGTCTTCAGGGGTCATTATGGTATCTTCAAATTCATTCTGTAATTCCCACATATCCTCCAGGATGGGAATATCTGAGACCACTAGGTTATCTGAGTTCTGGGACGATTGAATATTTTCCACACTTTCCTGTACATTACCCATAGCTCTTAATTCATGTACTTTGTTTAATTTAAGTTTTCGGACAAAACGATACAAATCCATTCTACTGTTCGCATAGTTAAAATTTGATTGATGACAGTACAATAAGGTAAGTTCCAAGGTTTCTTCGTCCTCTTCTGTTAATATAGTGGAACTCAGATTAATAATGGTATTGTTTTGCCTCTTTTCTTGATCTATTTCTTTGTGTTGGATCGCATTGATCTTCCTATTTTTTCTCCTGTTGTTTCTTCTATATCCCTCGCCTCCTCTCCTCTGTTGCCTCTTCCTCTTGGTCTTCCTCTCCCTCTCACCGGACGATAGTCCACTCTCTGGTCTAATTGTAAAAAACTTAACTCATCTGAGACTGTTAACTTTGTTGCCCCTGTTCTTCTTCTGGCATTTTCCTCTTGCTCTACTTCAGACCCAGTGTCTGAACTTATTTCACTCTGTGAGTTAGCTTCTCTGTTTGTTCGGCCACTCTAACCCTTCTGCCTTCTAGTGGTATCAAATCTCCTGGCAAAGGTGTACATCTGCCAGTTTTCATAGTCCAATCGATCCCTCAAGAACTTGGTTGCCTTTCTGTCCTTGGTTCTCTTTTCATATTTTTCTAGTCTAATTTTCATGTCACTTTTGAATTTGTTAATTCTTATTTGATCTGTTTACCCATCCAATGCAGAAAGAACTTCTTTTAATTCATTCAGGACTTCAATCCTTTCAATTTCTGCATATTTGATTAGTATTTTGATCATATTTGCTGAGCTCTCCCCATTATTAGCTGCCCATATATGTATAGATACATACATATACATACATATACATGTATGAATGTAGAAGTAGTTATAATTAGGTCTACGTTTTCATAGGAAGAGCATTTTTTGTTTTGTTAATAAATTTGGCACAGTTTTCCAAATCTTCACAAAATTCTCCTAAAACGTTCACGCTAATCTTTCACATGGAAGAGGGGCGAGGAAAATGGGGCAGGGTGGTCCAATACGTAATTTCTCATGTTAATTCTAATAGGGAACTTTGCTAAAATGGCTGAATGCATTACACAAAATTTGGCCGAAAGTAGGAACTTTTATCAGAAAGCGTGCATATTGTTGTTTGATGTAACAAATTAATTTGTTTTGGTTTAAAAAAATTAGCATTTAAATAGATTCTGAGTTGGCTTGAAAGGTGTAAATAGTTAGGTTTATGGGGATAGTTGGTCCCACGCAAGTCCTGCTGTATCAACTTTTTTTTAAAATAGGACCTTTTGATTAGATGAGTGAGCATTTTCTCCCAATGGCGATTTCGGTACCATTGGACCAGTGTTAGTACTGTGGTCCAAAGTGATTTCACTGGCTCCCCCAAACTAATCAGAAAATGTTGTGGTTGCCATTACAGGACTTAGTCCCCATATGCTGAAGTAATTTTCAAAAAAGGTATAAGGAGGCGCGGTAGGGACACCATGACCTCAAAGCACTTGTTGATGGGACCTAAAAGTCATGTCTCACAGAAGCCGCCACTCAAACTTCACCCCCATGGCTAGTGGTACCATGCAAGCTGCCTCGAGGAAGCTTGCATGGTACCACAGGTCAAAAAAATCAAAGCCACAGGGGTTTATAAAGGGCCTCTGTTTCTCATGATTTCTTTGTTTGTTACTAGGACATTCCGTCATCATGGGGCAGAATGCTCTAATATCTTTATAGCCCACCATAAGTGGCAATACCAGCCATTAAAGTCACACTTCTCTGTTAAAGGTCCTCACCTTTAGCTTGAGCCTATAATGCTGGAACAGGCACTTAATGGCCAGTATTGCCTGTTATGGTGTGCTATAAGTCTATATTAATGTTAAAACCCAGACATGGCAAACCACGTTTCTTTCTATTTTTAATCAGAAAAGGTTTGTAAATATATTTAGCTTTTTCTGTCATTTTAAAATCTTTCTTCAGGATTTTACTTAAAAAAAAACAAAAAACAAGACATCTAAACTTGGATCTAAAAAAAAAAATAAGAAATACTTTTTGAAAATGTGGCTGGTGAGCAGCCAACAACTGATTTCTGGCTCCTGCACTCTGTTCTCCGACAGAGGCAATGTTTGCACATTTCATGCAATATAATGCAATGTTCACATCAAGGGTTTATGCCATGGGTTAGGGTGGCAGCAACATCAACAAGAAGAGAATTCTCAGACTGGAGACTCTGGGCCGGAGCAGTTGATGTTAAGGCTCCTTGATACTCATGACATCTCCTCTTTTCTTACAGGAATAGAAAAAAAGTCCCATGCAATGGACTGTGATGAAGTTGTTGGCTCCTCTGGTTCTTCCTGATATTGTTCATCTCATTGGTCTTTTTTCCGGATTGCCACTGTCACTTCTTAGTTATATCCCTCCAAAAAATCAGTAAACTACAAAAAAAACAGCAAGTGCAGATAGTGTAAATACGCTAAAATGCTGCTCCCTAATAACAGTAAGAGGGTGGGACATCCTGCAAAATACATCAATGCAATCATATCAGCCAATGAGAAGTTTCAGTTACAGGTAACCAGGTACGTCTCTTTCAGGTACCGCTGTACTGTGACAATTAACAACACAGGGGCAGATTTACAAGGACTGGCGCATCTCTGCAAATCAGCAGGGATGCACCAGTAAACTTGCGACACGCAAAACTACCCTTGCGCCACCACGGATGCGCCGCATTTACAATGTGGCGCGCCGTGGCGCAAGGATAGGCAGATGCGTGTCGTATCTGCCGGCATAAGGTTGGCGCAGTGCTGGAGTCGTGTCGCGGCGCGACGCAACTCCAGCACTGTTCCAGACAGGCCTATCTTCAACATTCTGCGTCACGCCTTACACTTGCTTCAAGCAGGCGCAAGGTTTTGACTCAGCGGCGTCGGAAAAGTGACTGAGTGAAATCTTGTAGATTTCACTCAGGCACTTTTCCAAGGCTTTCCTGCGACGGAACGCCCACACTGCGACGGTACGCCCACATTATACCTGACGCAGGTATAATATGGCGTAGGGGTTTACGGCGTGACGCATCTCCCTAGATGCGTCACGTTGTAAATCCGTCGCAGCGTGGCGCTTGCTTTACGCCCCCGCTGCATCACATAAGTGACTCAGCGGCGGCGTAAATGTGTCGCAAGGGGCTTGTAAATCTGCCCCACAGAATTTTACTAAATCGAACAGGCGATGTTGGTTATTTGTGTCTCTGAGGGAAATCTCTAGGTTCAAACTTAAAATAAAATGACCTCTTTATAGTAAATATAATTTTTATTTAAAATGTCTGGGTCCTGTGGGAGTCCTGTGGGACCCATAGAAGGAAGTCAAGGTCCTGCTGGAGTGATTTAAAACTCTGTCATTGGCATAAATGAGTGCTGTCAGAGTACCCCAGAAGTTATGGTACTTCAAAAAATAAGAATGAAGGCAACCATTTGCTTGGCCAGAAAGTGAACAGTAGTTAAAAATAAGCCTGTAGGCTATAGAAATGAACATACAGAAACTTCCAGAATGCCACTTGCCATTGTTCTTTTATACAGGCACATGGAACAAAGTACAATCCAGATCCATCATGGCATCTAACAACACTGGGGGTAATGAGCCATCAATCATTACAATGACTGGGCATAACTTAACATCACCATCCCAGGATGAGGATGTAATTTTGGTGCACACAACATCAACAGCACAACCATCCACTAGAACTGAAAAGGAGTAAGTCATGTGAAAGTGTTTCCCCTTCCAAAAGGACAAAAGAAAATCAGGGCCTCATTTATGAAAAGTGACGCATCGCTGCGTGGAAACAGCGATGCGTCATTTTTCATTGCACCCTCCTTGCGACATGCTGGATGCGTCATATTTACAGTATGATGCATCATGTTGCAAGGAGTTACAGATACGTCAGTATTTCTGACATATCTGTAGGTGCAAAAATGACGCATTGCTGGAGTGTGTCACGAAAGTGACGCAACTCCATCAATGGGTCATTTCACATGGGCAAGTCCCATTTCCAATGTGCCTGCGTCAGTCTTACGCCTGCTGTGAGGCAGCCGTAAGATATTGACTCATTTGCGTCCTAGAAGTGACGCAGTGAAATCTCATAGATTTCACTGCGTCACTTATACGAGGCTTACTTCCAGCAAAACGCCCAGCCTGCATACATTATACCTGGCGCAGGTATAATGTGGCGCAGGGGTTTACAAAGTGACACATCTACCTAGAAGAGTCACTTTGTAAATATGACGCAACATGGCGCATTTTTCACCCTGCTGGTGTGTCACAAAAAGTGACGCACCGGCAAGGCAAGGCAAAAGTGACGCAAGGGCTCATAAATTAGCCCCTCAATGCCCAAAATGTTAAATGTACATTGTGGAATCAAGAGCTTCACCTTAGCAATCCTAGGCACTACTCCATGAGTACTTCTGGAATGTGGAAGCGCTTAAGATCAATGCACCCAAATGAGAATGCTCAGACCTAGTTTCTGAGAGAGCATCCAGGAGGTGAAGAAGTACAAAGAGCACCTGTGATGCACTCAAATGGCAACAGGAGTAGGGAGATGGCAACATGCAGTATTTCACACAAACTACAAATGTCACCAGGTGGTGTTTTCAAGTGAGGCTAACAGGGGAGTTTTCACCAAAGCGATGGGCACACACTTGAAAGACTACGATAGAAATGTCTACAAAAACATAAGAAGTAAAAGAAAAGTTACTAAATCAATCAAAATATAAAAAAGTTAAAATTAAAAAACAGTTTAACATAGTTTAAAAAACATAAAAAATATTAAAAATACAAAACGGTTAAAAAAGAATACAAGAATAAATACACATCAACAAGCAAATACTTGTGTAAAACTACCTCTTCACACAACCAAAGGTACTGTCCATAATAGGCAGGGCAGATTGCCTGCACAGCATTGATGCAGTTAGAGGCTAGATGCACGGCCCCATTTGTTAAGCTCAGAACACACAGATGTAGGTTGTACAACAGGAAAGTTGACAAACCTGCAACACTAGTACACCAACATTATATACCAATTATATACCAAACATAAAATAGTATAAAACAACCCAGAAATATACCAGAAGTTTTTTTATTATCATCTATCTATCTATCTATCTATCTATCTATCTATCTATCTTCCTATCTATCTATCTATCTATCTATCTATCACTCACACCCCCACCATGCACAGTTTTCTCATCAATAATTTTATTGCAAATATTGCAGTGATATTGTCAATGATGTCATAGAAGATGTTGGGACTGATGTAATATGTGGGGTAATTAGCAGTACATGGGGAGGGCGCAACTTAAGGTTACTTTAGGGAACAAGTTATCATTTCTTCAGATTAAGTATAAATATAACTGCTGACTTTCTATAGTTTTGTGCTTGTAAAATCTGAACCTAACTATAAGTTCCTGTAACCTTTGTTTTTTCAGTGAATATTTAATATTAATCCACATCATGCGGCCAATCCCCCACAGGCACCCAACCACACACCATACACAGCCTTTGGCTGTGCACCGTGGGGGGGTTGGTCTAAGACTCTGTGGCCAACTTCTGCAGGCCCCCAACCCTGCACATAGCCTTTAGCCGTGCTCGGAATGGGGTTGGACGAAGGGCCTGGCTATCTCCCACAGGCAGACAACTCAGGAGGGGGGCACACAGCCTCCCTTCCAGGCTGATTACGGCCTGGGTATGCCATCCCCTGGGGACCAGCCATATTCTAAATGGGAGGGGGCACACAGCTTCCCTCCCCAGGCTGATTTCAGCCCTGGGGCCCATTTTCTGGGGCCCGCCCATCAAAAATGAGAGGGAGGGGTACATGTAGCCTCTCTCCCCAGGGCAATATGGCCTTGGGGACCCCATCCACTGGGCCTCTGTAATTTGTTTAATTGGGAGTGGGACATGCATCTCTCCTCCCCGCCCGGATTTTGGCCCTGGGGACCCCATCTCTCAGGGCTTGGCCAGTCAATGGTGAGTACCGTGGCTCCACCCACGACCCACAGTGTCTGGTTGTTGAGGGCTGCTGGGGAAGTCCATATGCCCCAGCCATCCCAGCCGGTTCCCGGCCTCCAGCAGAAGCCGGCATTGCTCCCACAAGCAGGGAGCAGCCCAAAATTCTGCTCCCTGAGTGTGGGACCAGCATATAATGCTGCTCCCTGCATGCAGGAGCAATTATTTCATCTGCTGAAACGAGTCACAAAAAAAGGTAAAAAAACAATAAATGGGGGCAGGGTAGAAACACCCTGACCCCCAGGCTGGCTCAGGAGGTCCCACAGCGACACCGAGGGCCAAACAAAGTATTTTTTAAAATATTTTTGGTGGGATTCGCTTAGGGTCAGTGAATCCCGCTGAAAGAATTTAAAGAAAACAAAGATCGGTCTCCTGCGTTTCGTTTAATTAAGCCCCCGGGTGGGCCAGGTCCCGGGGGCATTGTAAAATGTGATGCAGGGACCCTGCAGGGCCCCCGCAGCCCCGGGACCACCACCTCCCCGGGCTTTGTTTATAATATTAATATCTGCACCTCTCTTGCCTCTTTCTGCACTTCTCTTGCTTTTCTATGCACCTCTCTTGTTTCTTTCTGCAACTCTCTTGTCTCTTTCATCACTTCTCTTGCTTCTTTCTACACCTCTGTTGCTTCTTTCAGCACTTCTCTTGCCTCTTTCTGCACTTCTCTTACCTATTTCTGCACCTCTCTTGCCTGTTTCTGTACCTCTGTTGTCTCTTTCTGCACCTCACTTGCTTCTTTCTGCACCCCTCTTGCCTCTTTCTGCACCCTTCTTCCCTCTTTCTGCACCTCTCTTGCCTCTTTCTCCATCCTTTTCCCTCTTTCTGCACCTCTCCTGCCTCTTTCTGCACCTCTTTTGCCTTCTACTGCACCTCTGTTGCTTCTTTCTGCACTTCTCTTGCCTCTTTCTGCACCCCCTAGCCTCTTTATGCACCCCTAATGCTTCTTTCTGCCCTTCTCTTGCTTCTTTCTGTACCTCTCTTGGTTCTTTTAGCACCCCTCTTGCCTCTTTCTGCATCCCTCTTCCCTCTTTCTGCACCACTATTGCCTCTTTCTGCACCTCTCTTGCCTCTTTCAGCACTTCTCTTGTCTCTTTCTGCACCTCTCTTGCTTCTTTCTGCACTTCTCTTTCCTCTTTCTGCACCCCTCTTGTCTCTTTCTGTACCTCTGTTGCTTTTTTCTGCACTTCTCTGCTTCTTTCTGCACCTCTCTTGCTTCTTTCTGCACCTCTTTTGCAAATTCCTGCACCCCTCTTGCTTCTTTATGCACCTCTCTTGCCACTTTCTGCACCTCTCTTTCCTCTTTCTGCACCTTGTTCTTCTTTCTGCACTCCTCTTGCCTTTTTCTGCACCTCTGTTGGTTCTTTCTGCACTGCTCTTGCTTATTTCTGCACCTCTCTTGGAAATTTCTGCACCCCTCTTCCCTTTTTCTGCAGCTCTCTTGTCTCTGTCTGCACCCCTGTTCCCTCTTTCTGCAACTCTTCTGCCTCCTTCTGCACATACGTTGCTTCTTTCTGCACTTCTCTTGCCTCTTTCTGCACCCCCTAGCCTCTTTCTGCACCCCGATTGCTTCTTTCTGCACATCTCTTGCTTCTTTCTTAACCTCTCTTGCTTCTTTCTGCACCCCTCTTGCCTCTTTCTGCACCCCTCTCCTCTATTTCTGCACCTCTCTTGCCTTTCTGCACCTCTCTTGCCTTTCTGCACCCCTCTTGCCTCTTTTTGCACTTCTCTTGCCTCTTTCTGCACCTCTGTTGCTTCTTTCTGCACTTATCTTTCCTCTTTCTGCACCCCTCTTGCCTCTTTCTGCACCTCTGTTGCTTTTTTCTGCACGTCTCTTGCTTCTTTCTGCACGTCTCTTGCTTCTTTCTGCACCTCTTTGTACATTTCTGCACCTCTCTTGCTTCATTCTACACCTCTCTTGCCTCTTTCTGCACCTCTCTTGCCTCTTTCTGCACCTCTTTTTCTTCTACCTGCACTTCTCTTGCTTTTTTCTGCACCCCTCTTGCCTCTTTCTGCACCTCTGTTGGTTCTTTCTGCACTGCTCTTGCTTCTTTCTGCACCCCCTAGCCTCTTTATGCACCCCTAATGCTTCTTTCTGCCCTTCTCTTGCTTCTTTCTGTACCTCTCTTGGTTCTTTTAGCACCCCTCTTGCCTCTTTCTGCATCCCTCTTCCCTCTTTCTGCACCACTATTGCCTCTTTCTGCACCTCTCTTGCCTCTTTCAGCACTTCTCTTGTCTCTTTCTGCACCTCTCTTGCTTCTTTCTGCACTTCTCTTTCCTCTTTCTGCACCCCTCTTGCCTCTTTCTGTACCTCTGTTGCTTTTTTCTGCACCTCTCTTGCTTCTTTCTGCACCTATCTTGCTTCTTTCTGCACCTCTTTTGCAAATTCCTGCACCCCTCTTGCTTCTTTATGCACCTCTTTGCCACTTTCTGCACCTCTCTTTCCTCTTTCTGCACCTTGTTCTTCTTTCTGCACTCCTCTTGCCTTTTTCTGCACCCTCTTGCCTCTTTCTGCACCTCTGTTGGTTCTTTCTGCACTGCTCTTGCTTCTTTCTGCACCTCTCTTGGAAATTTCTGCACCCCTCTTCCCTTTTTCTGCAGCTCTCTTGTCTCTGTCTGCACCCCTGTTCCCTCTTTCTGCAACTCTTCTGCCTCCTTCTGCACATCCGTTGCTTCTTTCTGCACTTCTCTTGCCTCTTTCTGCACCCCTAGCCTCTTTCTGCACCCCGATTGCTTCTTTCTGCACATCTCTTGCTTCTTTCTTAACCTCTCTTGCTTCTTTCTGCACCCCTCTTGCCTCTTTTCTGCACCCCTCTCCTCTATTTCTGCACCTCTCTTGCCTTTCTGCACCTCTCTTGCCTTTCTGCACCCCTCTTGCCTCTTTTTGCACTTCTCTTGCCTCTTTCTGCACCTCTGTTGCTTCTTTCTGCACTTATCTTTCCTCTTTCTGCACCCCTCTTGCCTCTTTCTGCACCTCTGTTGCTTTTTTCTGCACGTCTCTTGCTTCTTTCTGCACGTCTCTTGCTTCTTTCTGCACCTCTTTTGTACATTTCTGCACCTCTCTTGCTTCATTCTACACCTCTCTTGCCTCTTTCTGCACCTCTCTTGCCTCTTTCTGCACCTCTTTTTCTTCTACCTGCACTTCTCTTGCTTTTTTCTGCACCCCTCTTGCCTCTTTCTGCACCTCTGTTGGTTCTTTCTGCACTGCTCTTGCTTCTTTCTGCACCCCCTAGCCTCTTTATGCACCCCTAATGCTTCTTTCTGCCCTTCTCTTGCTTCTTTCTGTGCCTCTCTTGGTTCTTTTAGCACCCCTCTTGCCTCTTTCTGCATCCCTCTTCCCTCTTTCTGCACCACTATTGCCTCTTTCTGCACCTCTCTTGCCTCTTTCAGCACTTCTCTTGTCTCTTTCTGCACCTCTCTTGCTTCTTTCTGCACTTCTCTTTCCTCTTTCTGCACCCCTCTTGCCTCTTTCTGTACCTCTGTTGCTTTTTTCTGCACTTCTCTGCTTCTTTCTGCACCTCTCTTGCTTCTTTCTGCACCTCTTTTGCAAATTCCTGCACCCCTCTTGCTTCTTTATGCACCTCTCTTGCCACTTTCTGCACCTCTCTTTCCTCTTTCTGCACCTTGTTCTTCTTTCTGCACTCCTCTTGCCTTTTTCTGCACCCTCTTGCCTCTTTCTGCACCTCTGTTGGTTCTTTCTGCACTGCCCTTGCTTCTTTCTGCACCTCTCTTGGAAATTTCTGCACCCCTCTTCCCTTTTTCTGCAGCTCTCTTGTCTCTGTCTGCACCCCTGTTCCCTCTTTCTGCAACTCTTCTGCCTCCTTCTGCACATCCGTTGCTTCTTTCTGCACTTCTCTTGCCTCTTTCTGCACCACCTATCCTCTTTCTGCACCCCGATTGCTTCTTTCTGCACATCTCTTGCTTCTTTCTTAACCTCTCTTGCTTCTTTCTGCACCCCTCTTGCCTCTTTCTGCACCCCTCTCCTCTATTTCTGCACCTCTCTTGCCTTTCTGCACCTCTCTTGCCTTTCTGCACCCCTCTTGCCTCTTTTTGCACTTCTCTTGCCTCTTTCTGCACCTCTGTTGCTTCTTTCTGCACTTCTCTTTCCTCTTTCTGAACCCCTCTTGCCTCTTTCTGCACCTCTGTTGCTTTTTTCTGCACGTCTCTTGCTTCTTTCTGCACGTCTCTTGCTTATTTCTGCACCTCTTTTGTACATTTCTGCACCTCTCTTGCTTCATTCTACACCTCTCTTGCCTCTTTCTGCACCTCTCTTGCCTCTTTCTGCACCTCTTTTTCTTCTACCTGCACTTCTCTTGCTTTTTTCTGCACCCCTCTTGCCTCTTTCTGCACCTCTGTTGGTTCTTTCTGCACTGCTCTTGCTTCTTTCTGCACCTCGCTTGCAAATTTCTACACCCCTCTTGCCTCTTTCTGCACCCCTCTTCCCTCTTTCCGCACCTCTCTTTCCTCTGTCTGCACACCTGTTCCCTCTTTCTCCACCTCTTTTGCCTGTTTCTGCAACTCTCTTGCTTCTTTATGCACCCCTCTTGCCTCTTTCTGCACTCCTCTTCCCTCTTTCTGCACCTCTCTTGCCTCTTTCTGCACCTCTGTTGCTTCTTTCTGCACTTCTCTTGCCTGTTTCTGCACCCCTCTTGCCTCTTTCTGCACTTCTCTTGCCTGTTTCTGCACCCCTCTTACCTCTTTCTGCACCTCTCTTGCTTCTTTCTGCACCCCTCTTGCCTCTTTCTGTATCCTTCTTCCCTCTTTGTCCTCCTCTCGTGCCTCTTTCTGCACCTCTCTTGCCTCTTTCTGTATCCCTCTTGCCTCTTTCTGCACCTCTTTTGCTTCTTTCCGCACTTCTCTTGCCTCTTTCTGCACCTCTGTTTCCTCTTTCTGCACCTCTGTTGGTTCTTTCTGCATTGCTCTTTCTCCTTTTTGCACCTCTCTTGCAACTTTCTGCACTCCTCTTGCCCCTTTCTGTACCCCTCTTCCCTCTTTCTACACCTCTCTTGCCTCTGTATGTACCCCTGTTCCCTCTTTCTGTACCTCTTTTGCCTGTTTCTGCAACTCTCCTGCCTATTTATGCAATTATCTTGCCTCCTTCTGCACCTCTGTTGCTTCATTCTGCACTTCTCTTGCTTCTTTATGTACCTCTCTTGCTTCTTTCTGTACCCCTCTTGCCTCTTTCTGCCCCCTCTTCCCTCTTTCTGCACCTCTCTTGCCTCTTTCTGTATCTCTCTTGCCTCTTTCTGCACTTCTCTTGCCTCTTTCCGTACCTCACTTACCTCTTTCTGCACCTCTCTTGCCTCTTTCTGCTGCTCTCTTGCCTCTTTCTATACTTTTCTTGCCTCCTTCTACACTTCTCTTGCCTCTTTCGGCACATTTCTTACTCTTTCTGCACCTCTCTTGTTTTTTTCTGTAATTCTCTTGCTTTTTTCTGTACTTCTCTCGCCTGTTTCTATATTCAAATGGGAAGTGCAAGCTGTCAAGTTTAAAGGTCTGCGTGCTCTTGTGACTGAGGTATATGTCTACTTGTACATGTATTCTCACATGTTTTATGCATCTGAAGATGGTAGCTTAAAAAGTGGGTAGGTTCTCTTGTAGGTGTTCAAATCTTCTTAGTTCTGTTCTGTCATTCGGTTGCACGGGCAGACATGTCTTATGTATATAGGTGTTATAGAGCCCTCAAATATAATATTGAATACCGATGTGCCCTGTATGATGAGCAGAAAGAAATACATACACCTTTTTGTACACAGATTTACAGAGTATACTGTTGGAAACATAGGTATTCAAGTATTTGTATGTTTATTTTTATGTAACATGTCACTAGGTAAAAGCACAGACACACGCATGCATACCTTCACAAACTTGGTCAGACTTACAACAGTGATATGGTTAGGATTGCTGTTTTACATTTGGTAGGCCTAACTTTCTGAGCAGTCGATGAATAGTGAACCTTCAAGAGAAAAGTGAGTTTTAAGACATCTTGGGAGAAGGAGTAGTGATTAGGCTACTTTGCATGAGTCTGTTGAAAGGTATAGTCAGTCAAACCACTTTATTCGATTAATTAAAATCATAAAAGTACAATACACAAAACAAAAAACAGAAGTATTATCATTCAATCCAAATGAGCGATGTAAAAGGTATAAAATTCCTACAAGAGATCTATAATTCATCAGGACTTAAAAATTATCAGGTAAAAACAATTACATTAGAATAAAAATTGAAAAATTCATACGTCATTAATCATAGGAAATCTCCTTTTCCTAAGGCGGACAGCAGCAACAAGGAAACTAGCAATGTTAATAATATTCTGTGTATCATCTAGCAATTGAAGACACATTAAGGCTGGTCTAACCTGTAGGAAGCCCTTTCCCCTCAATAGAGGGGCTAGAAACCTCCTCCGTATGTCATTGTAAAAATCACAAAACATGATAAAGTGCATTGTATCCTGTGGTGAGAAATTGTCGCACTGTCACGGGCCTATATCCTCTGATTTACACCATCCAGGAAGGTTACCCAGCGAAAAATGAATCAAATTGAAGCGGAACCTAGTCAGGAGCCAACGATGATAAGGCTTGGACACAATTCTCAGGTAGGGCTCAATTAATGGGGAAGAATTAATTAGATAATGAGCCCTAACCAAAGTTTTTGTATCTCCCGTTCCTCCCGTTCCAACATCAGTATAATAAAGAATTGTGATTTCACCCATTTTATATCATCTTTTTTGATCCCTTCTGGGACGTTATAAATATCGGGTCGCCCTAGTTTAAGAAACATGCACTTAACGTAAGACAGCCACGGAATGCTGCTGGCTTTATCCAGGGCAACACAGTCCCGTAAGATCTGGTGGTTCAAAGTTATCTCTGGATTGAGCCAGGTTTTAATCCAGCAAACCAAGGGGGCCAGTCTCAGCGAGTCAGTCACATATCCCAACCCCAATTCCTGATGAGTGGCAAACGTGGGGTTGATTGGGGCACAGACTGGAGGGTACGTAAAAATGTATTTTCAGCCAACTGCATCCCTGCCAACTGTTTGTAGCCCCAAATGGCAGAACCATATGTAGCAATAGCCAGACATTTAGATCTATAGATGGAAAGAATAGCTTCAAAAGGCCTGGCTCCCAATCGCTGTGAGAACCCCAATAAAGCTGACGTCGATCTAACTATTGCGTTTTTTTTTAGCTTTATGTTGGGGGACATGAACATCTGTCATCAAATAAAACCCCCAGATATGTAAAAGAGGTCACTCTGGACACCTCAGCTCCATTGCATGAGAAAGTTTTATCTTTTCTATTTCTTTGGCCCACTATCACGACATGTGATTTCGACATATTCACAACCAGATCCAGGGATTTCATGTAAGCCCCAAATGCATCCAACAGTCTCTGAAGACCTATGGCAGTTTGGGATAATAAAACGGCATCGTCCGCGTATAGGAGGGCCAGAATAGTCCTAGTGCCTACACGCGGAATATCCAAACTGGTCTGATCCAGGGTTTTATCTAGGGCATTGATATAAAGGGTAAAAAGTAATGGCGCCAATATACAACCCTGGCGGACACCTCTGCCTGATTTAAAGTGTCTAGTGCATTTGCCGTCCTGAGTGACCCTGACAGCTGCTGAAAGATCCCGATGTAAATCTGCTAAAAAGTGAACCAAACAGGGATCAATACCCATATCGAGTAAAATAGGCTAAAGCTTCGATCTGTTTACCAGATCGAATGCGGAGGTGAGGTCCATAAAAGCCATTTGCAAGGAACCTTTTTGGCTACGGTGTATTTGCCTATTAATAAATATAAATTAAGGCACTGATCCATGGTGCTTCTGCCTTGTCTAAAACCATACTGGAGATTGGATAAAACCCCATTATCATTTACCCAATCAGTGACTTTAGCCAAGATCACTTTACCTAAAATTTTGACGGCAGAATCAATCAATGATATAGGTCTGTAGCACCGTGATCTCCTCTCTGTCCTTTTTTAAAAACTGGTATAATTGTAGACAGGGACCAGGATGCAGGAATTCCCTGCACAACTGAGGCATTAAACACATTTGCCAAAATCTTGGCCCAAAATTTAGGTTCACCTTTATACAGGTCTGCAGGGACACAATCAGGACCAGGTGCCTTATTGCTGGATGTCTCTATTATTGCCTTTTCAATGTCCGCCTTTTAAAACCAACAAAGGTAAATCACCATGTGTATCTGAAGCTGGAAAGGGATCCTGAACCTCGCTTGATGCATAAATAATCTTAAAGTGCGCTAGCCACTGCTCTTCTGAAATATTAGTTTCCAGGATGTCATTCTCTGAACCCGAGAAGAAAGGTGTGTTAACAATAGCCCAAAATTTCGAGCTATCCTTTAGGACTTCAACAGACATTAGAGCGTTCCAGGCCTCTGATTTAATCTCACTTTTACGGGTATATACCGCTAGCTTATAGTGCTTCCTGAGACTAGCTATCTGCTCCCTGTCTCTTGGTTTATTTTTCAGGGCTTGTACTAAATTTCGATGGGCCCTAGAGCAATTTGCGTCAAACCACCTTTCACCTGGGTTAGATCTGGGTTTAGTTTTAACAGTCAAGTAAGTTGCTACCTGGCCACAGATACCTTCAAAGGCTCTAATGACCTCAGCCTTTGGGGTGGAATAATCCGCGCATTTTGCGATATCATTTTTAGCCTTCATGCATAAATTAACAAAGAAAGATTCAGGAATTACCTTAGACCATTTGAGCCTCCTCCCCTGGTCACTTGTTGCCACGTGATTAACTCCCGTGTTCCTGCCCAGTGAGCACAGAAGACCCAAGTCTTTGTTTAATTCAAGAATTACAGGGTTATGATCGCTAAAGGGGGACAACCTAGCGTTATAGAGCACTACATTAGCTAGCATTGAGAGGGACAAGAATATGTAATCAATAATGGTATCCCTTCCCTTGGCCTTAAATGTCGGAACCCGCTCAGATAAATCATTGAAACCAGGTTCGAAGAGGTCAGCTCCTGCCAGGAGTATGCTCAAAGTGGGGTGACACCGAATAATCAGGGCCCAAATGATCATCAACATAACAATTCAGATCGCACAGATGAATATTAAAATCGCCCATAAGTATGATATAATAAAAAGTGGATTGATTCGATCTATAAACTTCTAAAAAACATTTCAAATAAGATAGGTGTTCATTCATAAAGTCGCATTCCCCAGAGTTATAAAAATTAATTAATAATGTTTTAGGGCAATTGGGGGTGCATAGTTCTATTATCAGACAATTATGGGAGCTTACCTCCATCATCTTTATGGACCCTTTTAACTTTAAAGAAAAAAGGAGCACTAAGCCCCCCTTGGCTCTACCTGCCGGAGTAGGACGTGCAGGTGAGCAGTAAGTTTTAAACCCATCCACCCAAAAGTTGCTCTCCCTCTCCCATGTTTCCTGGAGAGCAATAATGTCGTATTTTTTAATAAACTCAAGCCAGCTAGGATCATCCCTTTTAGATCTGAGCCCCGCCATGTTCCAGCTAATGATCTTGCAATTGGGGGCAACTTCTAAGTCAATAGGCTGGACATTATGACTGGAGTCAGATAAACAATCATGGGGTAACTCTAGTCAATCATTCTCGTCTAGCTGAGACAGTGGAGAAAATCTATTTGATAGGGCTATGCCCACTCCTTCGCGGCCTATTTGCGTAGGAAGAGTTTGCGGGACTTTTATGTGTCTAACACTAAAACTTTCTGGGTGGAGCTCCAAATTTTTACAAGGCGTTGAGGAGACTGATAGGGCCTCCTCGAGTATACCTCAGAGTGGGTTTTAACAAGTACATTCGATCGTCTTACTGGGGGATAAAAATAACCCAATGGCAGGGCTCTGATACCCCCCTTCCCCTTCTCCAGGTCCAGGTCCGAGGCATCCCAAAACAGTCTATCAACTGCATTTCGTGTGTTATAATTAACAGTAATACAATCGCCGTTAACTTGTTTCGAGCGATACCCACCCACCCCACCTGTCTGGCCATTATAATGCTAGAAGAGATCTCGGTATTTCCAGTACAATATTGTTCACAGCATTTTTTGGCTTTTAGTAGGAGGGCCGGGGTGGATTCATTATCATCAGCACCAAGTGGTGGTACCCTTACAAGGACCGCAACCAGTGGGGTCGCTTCTGGGGGGAGATTAAGACTACAGCAATTGGGTTTTACAAGCCTCTCATGTGAGGGTGGGGGCTCCCTAGTAACCAAGGTCTGGGCATTAGCTGTCATGTCCACAGGGTTCCTGTCGCGACGGCTGGAATTCCCCACCTTCAGGGCGGCCCTGGTGTGCCCCAACTCTCTCCATGAATCCGGATTCTGGCCTTACCCATGATGGGGAAAGTGGTTGACCACCCGAGTTGTCTACACCAGTGCGCAGCCTGGTCTCTAGCTGGGCTTTAGGGAGCATAATTGAACTAGGAGAAATGTGCAGAGATTTCGGAGCAGTTAAAAATGAATCAATATGCTCACATTTTTTCAAAATCCCAGCAACACAAGTGTTCAAAGTGTCAATAATGTCTTTAGATATGCTAGTAAGAGCAGATTCCAGCCGTGAGGTAAAGATATCCTCCACCATATTCCGAACTATCAGGTCGATATTTTCGCTCACAACAATCCCTTGGGTAGAGTTACTTTTTTTTAAGCCTATGTCCCATTTGCAGGTTTTTCTAGTGAATCTCCTTTTCCCAGCGGGCCCCAGGGACATCCCTTTTGGTGCCTTTTCCAACACAGGCAAAGGTTCTTTAGTGACGTCATCCATGCCCCCAGTCTGAACAACATTGCATGTTAGAGTGCCTTGCGCGACTGACGGTGTCGTTATCAGTACCATGGGTTCCAAGGGAACGGGAATTATTGTCACAAGGTCGGGTGTAGCATTCCCCTTGTCTGGCTCTTGGCTCGTGCCCAAACCCAGCTCTTTTTCTGCGTTAGCGATTTCCTTGTTTAGGGCTCCCACCACCGAGGTTAAAAATGATATAATAGATGCCGACTTTCTTGGGATTTTTGCTTTTACCCCCCCTGATCTTGACTGCACAATTGTTTTCGCTTACCCATTGTTGACGTTAGAGGGGTGGCCCAGCCCATCCTCTTCCAGTCACTGACGGGCAAGGATGGGCCCGCCCTTGGCCCGGGCTTGGCCCGGGCGCGCCCACGCGCGTCCCGCGAAGCGGGAGCCGCAAGGAGCTTTATGCGCCTCCTGGCGCGTGTGTGGGACACAGCTGCGGCAGCCCAGGGAGCAGTCTGGGAGCTGTAGTCTCCCCCCGTCAGGAAGTTGCTGGTGGTGCCGGTATTGTGCAGGTCCCACGAAGCGGAAGCCGCGAGGAGCTTTATGCGCTCCTGGCGCGTGTTGGACACAGCTGCGGCAGCCCAGGGAGCAGTCTGGGAGCTGTAGTCTCCCCCGTCAGGAAGTTGCTGGTGGTGCCGGTGTTGTGCGGGTCCTGCGAAGCGGGAGCCGCGAGGAGCTTTATGCGCCTCCTGGCGCGTGTTGGACACAGCTGCGGCAGCCCAGGGAGCAGTCTGGGAGCTGTAGTCTTCCCCCGTCAGGAAGTTGCTGGTGGTGCCGGTGTTGTGCGGGTATAGTCAAAGTAGGCCTCTTTCTGCACCTCTGTTGCTTCTTTCTGCACTTCCCCTGCTTTTTTTCCACCTTTCTTCCTCTTTTAGGACTTCTGTTGCCTCTGTCTGCATTTGTCATGCTTCTTTCTGCACCTTTCTTCCTCTTTCTGTACCTCTCTTCCCTCTTTCTGAACTTCTCTTGCTTCTTTCTGCACCTTTCTTCCTCTTTCTGGACATGTTCTACCTATGTAGGCATAGTTAGAAATTAGCATTTAAAAACCTTAGAAATTCACTGAAAAACCACAGGTTTCAGGGATGTTATAGTCAGCAATTACCATTTAAAAAACCTTAGAAAGTCACAGAAAAAAACACAGGTTTCAGGAACATTAGTGTTAGGAATTAGCATTTAAAAAACCTTAGATATACACTGAAAAAAACACAGGTTTCAGGGACGTTATAGTTATGCTGACATTTCAATTGTACAAAACTTAAAGAAATTCAGCTGTTATAGTTAGCTGAGCTAACTATAACTTGCGCCCTACAATACACTGCTGATGACGCCACATATTACATCACTCATGACATGGTCAGTGACATCACTGATGACATCTCAAATGACATCACTGATGACATCACTGATTACATCATCCACTTAATATCTGATGCACCTCCCCACACACTAATGTAACCTTTCATACACCCACTCTAAAATATGACTACCATTTTTGAAACCATAGATACACCAATACCAGTTAGTATATACCCACTCACTGATTCCTAGGTCTACACACACATCCACTCACTCACCCCTACAGTTACTCATACATGCATTCACTCATCAATACAGCACTGATATATGCACTCATACACCCATACAGAGAATCACACACCTTCACTCACCCATAGAGTTACTCACACACCTAGTCAGTCACCCAAAGAATAAACCACACTGCCATTTACTCACCTATACAGTTATGCACACACCACCTCACTTATTCATACAGAGAGAAACACATACTTACTCTCTTCTACAATCACTGACACAAGCACACACTCATCCTTACAGCCACTCTCACAACCACTCACTCTCACATATAGTCACTTATATACTCCAACAGTCACATATACTGCCTTTCACATATGTAGTTACTCACACATATACCACTGAGACATCCATTCACTCACCAACACAAGCATACTCATACTCCCCCACCCATACAGCCCCTCGCAGATACACTGATGAACCCATACACTCAGTGAATCACCCACTCACACATTCATGCAGGGAGTCACAACACACAGACACTCAGGCACCCATACAGGTACTCAGAAAATCAATCATTAACCCATATAGATACTCATGTAGCTACTCACCAACCCATGCAGCCACTTACACACCAACTGACAGACTGATGCAGACATTCACACAGATTAGTCATTCACCCATGCATTCACTAAGACACACTTAATCACTCACTTATACAGTCACTCACCCACTAAATCATCCATTCAGACACTCATACACCCACTCATTCTTCAATACACCTTGGCGTGTATATATATTGAGAGATTTTTTATGCCAGGACCGAAGGCAAACTCTCCGACCAAGAACACGGGAGCAGATCAGAAAAAGCGGAACCAGCAGGCGGTGGGAGAGGAGAAAACGCACCAAAAATGAGTCCAATGCCAAAAAACAAGTAGTACGCAGATGGAAACGAAAATAGCTGGAAATCCATCCAATAATCGTACCATCATCAATTTGGCTAACATAGATCTAAATAAAGCAGAAGAACAGCTTTTGTCCCTAGGGCTATCCTATTTTCCGGAGAGTACTTTTAACTATGCCACCACCAGAATGGATATATTCAGGTGTGTGCGAAAACTCAAATTGAAAAAATATCATCTACTTCGCAATAAAACAAGCATGGATAGTACTGAGCGCAGTGAATTACCTCATTCACCATTGTTCAACTTGACCATGTCAGATTTACCATTCTTGAGGGACCTTCAAGAACTAGCAGATGAAACAGCAGATTCCCAACAATCTAAATATGATACAGCAAGGTCGAGGGACAAAGAGAATGAGGCAACTATCAATATAACAAATCAGGGCAGAACCAACACGCCCTTCAAACCCAAGTTGACGTTCGACCCCATCACACCAAGGGACTCTATAGACATATTCCATGAGCAAATAGTGTCTGACATAAAACAACTTAACCACAAAGTACACAGAACCAGAGAGAAACATAGCAAACAAGACTACCAATACCATCAACTAATGTCCAAGTTACGTAAACAACAATCAAATCGTAATTCGTAACTCAGACAAGAGAGGAAACCGTGTAATCTGGGGAAAAGATTATATGGAATAAGCTATGGTACAACTCACCGATAGAAATTGCTACAAGAAAAGCGATGCATTGTCTCTTAGGGCCATCTACAATTAATATTATGCAAAACTATTAGCGTGGAAAAGTGCCGGATTGATCACCATGCAGGAATACAAATTTCTGAAAAATGAAAATACAACGGTACCGATCATCTATTTCGTACCTAAAATCCATAAAAATCCATCAAAGCCACCTGGAAGGCCAAATATATTGGCACGCAACAGTTTACTGGAAAAAACATCACAGTATGTAGATTACTTTGTACAGGAACACGTTCAACAGTTACCTTCCACATCAGAGATACTGGGGACTTCTTGTCTAAGATAAAGGATTTTGAGTGGCAGAATGACTTTTTATTAATAACTCTCAACGTAACAGCATTATATACAAGCATAAACCATCAAGATGGACTGCGGGCTTTACAGCATTTTCTGAACAATAGACCTATACAGATGACACACCACAACAAAATGCTTGTTAATATGGTAGACTTTTGCTTGAACAATAACGTTTTTATGCTTCATAACTTGTTATATCAACAAATGCGTGGGGTAGCAATGGGAGCCAGCTTCTCCCCCAGTTATGCCTGCCTTCATATGGGCTGGTGGGAGGACCTGGTTCTCAAAAACACCTATGACCTATATCTCGCAAGTAATGTTAAATTATGGTTGCGATATATAGATGACCTTTTTGTGGTTTGGCAAGGGACCTTGCCTAGCGCACAGGAATTTGTCGGCAGGATAAATGTCAATGATATTAACCTAAACTTCACTGCAACCATTAGCGCTGAAACGGTGAACTTCCAAGATGTCCAAATTTATATTCACAATGGTAAGATCAAAACTAAAGTACACAGGAAGGCAACTGCAGGCAACTCAGTGTTGCATGCAACCAGTTCTCATCCAAGACATCTAGTGCACAGCATCCCCTATGGGGAGATACTAAGACTAAAAAGGATCTGCAGCAACACTGAGGATTTAAAAACAGCACAACAGGCCAGTAAAATCAGATTCCTACAAAGAGGCTACTCTAACAAAAGTATCAATATCGCAATTTCCAAAAGTAATGCATTTGCCAGGTCAGATCTGCTAAAAATAAGAAGGTAGATGAGCAAACTCTGCCCGTAGCATTGATGACCAACATTAAACCAAGACAAGGCGATGAGACCTTCAGAATGATTTTAACTTTCAGTAAACAGGAACGGGCAATTAAAAATATTATTAAAAGAAATTGGCCCATAGTCCTTAGTGATCCAATAATTGGTCAATTGCTGCCAAAGAATTTAGCAATTACCCAAAGCAGGGCGACATCGATGAGGGACAGTTTGGTAAAAAGCAGTCCGGAGAGCCATACAGGTACTACTTGGCTGACACAACGTAAAGGATTTTACAAGTGTAAAACGTGCAAAGCCTGCCAATATGGCACCAATAAAACAACCTATTTGGTACCTTTTGGCAATAAAAAAAGCAGAATAACAAAGGCCCTGACCTGCAAGACTGACTTTGTAATCTATGTACTGGAGTGCTCTTGTAGCTTACGTTATGTAGGGAGTACTAAACTCCAAGGCCACAAAAGAATACTCCAGCACATACGTGCCATTAACAACCAGGATCAGTCCTACCCAGTGGCGCGACATTTTAGAGATAGTCACAATTCAAATCCAAGGGATCTTCAATACTATATTATTGATGCTGTGCCACCAAACAAAAGAGGAGGGAATAGGGAAAGGATTCTACGCCAGCTAGAAACTCGCTATATCCTAGACCTAGATTCCAAACAATCAGGCGGTTTAAACGTCACGGAAGATCTGTACAAATGACTTTAACCAAGAGTCTCAATCATAGCAAGGCCCATAAACCAAATAAAAATTAATGTGGTAATACTCATTCCATTATGGATGAGTATTCAGGGATTTTGCAAACGACTGAGGCAACATACATGCGCGTGCCAACTCTTACAGCATTAACTACTAATGAATGAATCAATGAATGAATACTTTATTGTATGATTACCTAAAATCGTTTACAAATGCAATGCATGTTACTATCATAGTTAAAACAGTAGGTTAATAAAAAGCATCTAAAATAGCATTTAAAATGAGGTGATATTTAAAAGAGAAAAACATCTAGAGACATATGCATCTGTTGATCAGTCAATGCCCTGATATTAGTTCATCTTAACTAGTCAGGCTTAGTGCAAGATCACTAATGGCCATAACGTGCTGTGTTATTAATTGCTCAACGAAAGTAGCACTGTTCTTGACCATTAGATTTAGCCCAGAGACATTAATGGTGATGTAGATGCTCATCGGCAGTCGGCATGTAGATTGTTATTACGCTGTTATTTTTCGTACATTGAGTTTGGCATAAGATCTTTCCAGCAGCGGCAAAAAACTTCCCGGCACGTGCAAGCTCCATTGGTACTGTTGTGGTATATATGTGCTTTAAAGCCTCCTTGCATGTTCTTACTTTATTTAGGTTGAACATTGCCCTTAAGTATTTGCGCCTCAGGCTTACCAAGGCTGGACAACAACAGATGACATGCTCTGCTGATTCTGTGTGGTATTGACACAGACGACATCCTCTATTTCCAATTGGTGTGGATTTCCAATGTGCCGTATAGTCCTTTATTGGTAGAGTTAGCAGCCTGGTCTTCAGAACATTTTGAAGAGCTTGTCTGCCCAGGCCAGCTTTCAGATATGGTTGGCATAGTGTGGCTTCATGTGATTTGACAAGGCCCTCTGCGCCACGGATAGCTTTGATCGTTTCTAAGTCCTGGTTCCTTGAGATGATCTTTCCCTGTTTTTTTAACAGGTTTTTTAGGCTAGCTGTTGGCAGCTGTAATATTGTTGTGTGATCGGCTGTCAGGCATAGTGTTTTGTTAGCTGATGCAAGGTACCTAGCCCAACGACTAGTTTGGTCCGTGAAGAGTATTTGAAGTGCTTCCCTCATGGTACCCGGGCTAGCCTTGTTCACACAGTGATACAGCTTCACTATGTCTTTTTTGCATTCTATATCCATTGATGTTAAGGTAAATTCAAGTCGGATCAGTGTACGCCTTGTCGAGAATGGCAGCCTAAAAACCTTCCTGAAAGCCATGATATGCAAATGCTCCAATTTATCGGACAATAAGCCCGGGAAGGCCAGATGACCATAGCTAATTGTTGAAAATAGCTTGGCTTGTATTACTCTTCGGATGCCCTCCGTTGAATGGCTCACAAGATTGTCTCCAGTGATTTGACCTGGGGTATTGTTCTACCAGTATCTGAGAATTGTACACCCAGGTAGGTATACTTATTTGCGGTTGCAATTCTTAGTGGTCCGATGTTCCAGCCAGCAAGGATTTTTTTGGTTTATGTCCAAAAACCAATACTTTGGTTTTATTTGCATTGGTTTGGAGTTTATTTTCTATGTTGTAAAGATGCAGAGTCACCAGAGCCCTTTTCATGCCTATTCTGGTTTGGTCCAGGATGACAAGGTCGTCCGCGTATTGCATAATAGGTATTCTAAGGTGACCCAATTTGGGTGGAAAGATGTTGGTTTTTGAGAGTGCAACTCCCAGGTCCGCAGTGTATAGGTTAAACAGTGTCGGTGCAATCACACAACCCTGTTTTAACCCTTTGTTCGTATAAATCTTGGCGGTTGCGTGAGTCTGTGTGAGCTTAGTACGGACCCATGTACCAGTGTGGAGGGACATCATGGCCGCCAAAAGTTTCCTTGGTATACCCCACTTCGCAAGTTTTGCCCACAATATGTTGCGGTTGATGCCATCAAAAGCAGCACCATAGTCAACGAAGCAGGCGTATAGGGGTGGGGTTGCACCCTCTGTGGCCTTAGTTACCAGGTATGATAATGCAATGGCGTTATCCATTGTTGATGAGTTCGGCCGGAATCCTGTCTGATAGTGTGGTATTATTTGATTGCCTGTTATCCATTCCTCTAGCTCTTTCAGAAGAACTTTTGCATATGCCTTCCCGTCCACATCTAGTAAAGCAATTAGTCTGTAATTCTCTGGCTGTGAGACGTCGCCTTTCTTATAGATTGGTTGCAAAATGGAACCTTTCCACGAGTCTGGTACTCCGGAGGTTTTGTAGCAGTAGTTGAATAGACAATGCATGTGGGGGCCCCAAAAGGTCCGATCTTCATTAAAGACACTTCCCGGTAACCCGTTAGGACCTGGGGCCCCATCCTTCCTTATGCCTTTCAAGGTGAGCAGAATTTCTTTTTCGCTGAGAATGAAAGCCTTATTCTCGTTTCCCTCTGGGCAAAGGTTTTCAACTACCACTGTTTTTAACCTGGGTTTATCTTGGTCGACGTATAACTTTGTTGCATGGGCTGCCCATTCTTTGGCGGGTACTGCATTGTGTATGTTGCTTCTACCGTTAAGATTGTTGACATAGCTCCAGAATCCCCTGCTCTTACTGGGGGCAAGCAATGCATAAATGCGTTTCCATTTGTCATCTATGATGTTCTGTTTCAACTGCCATACCGTGTTTTTATGCGATCTTCTGGCTGCTTTCAATAGTGACTCTGTCATGGAACTTTTTTTCCTCCGATGCTGTTGCTCAGCTAAACGACACTGCTTTTTGCTCTCTTTAAATTCTTCAAAGTCAGCAAGGTTGGCTGGCCCATAGTTGCGACGTTTTCCTTTATATGCCAATTGTTTTCCTGAAGTCATAGTTTTGGATAATGACAAAATCATTTCCGACCAATTCGTATGTGGGCTGGTTATGCATGTTGCCTGTTTCCAGGAGTTATATTTCTCTTGGCTTATAGGACCCCATTTTATACGTTTTATCGGTGCGGTGTCAATGTTTGTATGGAGCATTTTTCCCGCAGTTAAATGTTCAAAGTGCATTATTGTGCTTATATTGACAAGGATGGTTAATAGGTTGTGGTCACTCGCGGTAGTGTTAGTCACCTTGTAATCTTTGCACCTCCTCTGTAGGTCCTGGCTCAAAAAGATGTAGTCCAGCGTGGAGATGTTTTTGAAAGTTGGTTGTTGGTTCAGGGATTTTGCAAACGACTGAGGCAACATACATGCGCGTGCCAACTCTTACAGCATTAACTACTATCACTCGCTGTCCTCCCAGTAGTATTAACAGTTGTTAATCAATCACTTTAGTCTTTTCACTTTGGGTGTAAATGCACACGCACTTTTACTTATATTGCACAAGCACTTTATTAGTCAAGACGTTTACAATATGGACTTTTAAACATGAGAAAACAAATGGTATGTCTTATTCAAAAGGTTGAATTACATTATGAGGACAAACAATAACATCAAATGACAAATGTCTTAGACGTTCCAAATGATTAATTATACTCTCAACACATATATTAGGCTAGATAATGAGACGTGGATACGAATCTGTACCCATGGTTACAAATGTGTTTAGCAGTATCAGCAAAACCCCAATTGGTAATTTACAGTATTTATACAAAGACTGAATTATGGTATTTTATGTATTTAAACATGAATTTATATCGTTGAATCGCTTCTAATCTAGATATAACGTCATGAGACAACTAACATTAAGTCTATTGTCGACTCCTATGATTATAAGCTATATGCACTTGTCACTTTAAGAAACGGGTTGAACAGGCAAAATGAAGCCGTGGAGCGTGTCTGGGCTGAAACGCGTAATGGCTGACATCCAATAAAGAAATTTGCGAGCACTTATTTGGTGGTCCGTGCTCCGGTCCTTGGAAAGGGAATTACCAGTTGTGGTTGGTGTGCGCAGATATATATATATATCTGTATATATATATAAATATATATATATATATTCCACACGTAGCGGGATGCAGCGAGAAACATCTCCACGAACCCACTCGATCAGGTTAGATTTTTAATCTTCAGTTGACAAAAAGACGAGTTTCGACCACGTCCGTGGTCTTGATCACCTGACCCCATCCTGGGTCATACCCCATTTAAATACTATCATTGTGGTCAAACATACTACGTGACACAGTGATAGACATAGAAAAAATATATGTATATACGTGCTTGGTGAATAATAAGCAAAGTGTGCATTATGTGGGCTACGTTCTATTAAATGTTACACTCATACTTATATATTCAGTAAAATGTAGGGGCGTGTTTGATTTGCTCTGCCAACCTTAGGTATAAGCACAAGATGTATAAGCTTGACGCCGTGTGTGATGTAATGGGTGAAGTAGTTAGTACTTCCTCCCAGTTGTGTGTGCGCGCACGTCATTGTATAGTACCAATGGTGCGTCACTGGCATCTTGCTATGTGTGACACGGCATAGAACTGTGAGGCAGTGACGGTATAGTACCGTATGTCTAATTCACAACCTAAACTAGTACTAGGGTCAATGTTCAACCAATTTGACTAGCGACTATAATATTTAGGAGTACAAAGGATAGCCAAGGTCGTCCTTTCGCTCTTGGTGCGCATAACCTTATTGTGGGTGAGTCAATCCAATGTGAACCACTTACCGTATGTCTTATTCACAACCTAAACTAGTACTAGGGTCAATGTTCAACCAATTTGACTAGCGACTATAATATTTAAGAGTACGAAGGATAGCCAAGGTCGTCCTTTCGCTCTTGGTGCGCATAACCTTATCGTGGGTGAGTCAATACAATGTGAACCACTTGCGTAGTCTACCTGTAATGGAAATGTAAATAACAGCCGTTAATACATTATTAGCTTCATTGAAGTCTACAATTTAAGTATAGAGCTAGTCACAATAATGCCTAACAAAACCTAGTAGCTATTGCATACACTGACCCCATCAGTTTGTTAGGACAATAATTATCAAACATCGAATATATCCACATAATTGCAATATTGTGCTATTGACAGTGAAACATGTGAAACTAAGGATACAGAAAAAAGGGGGTGGGGGTCAAAGGGCGGATAGGGGGTAAAAGAGTGTGAGTTCAGCAATCTATAAGGTCATAGGCCGTCCATACTGCTCATAAGTGAAAATGCATCTCCTCATCTAAATTAAAACCTCCTGGGAACTTGCTACCGGCTTGTAAAATGAAGTGTGATTCTAATCTGCGTAGGGCCCCTACTCGGTTCCCACCTCTGGGGTTCAGATTCACAGAATCTAGGCCAAAATATCTGGCCTTAGTCCAATCCCCATTATGCTTGTCAGTGAAGTGTCTGGCTGTGTTATAGCTGTGGTCCCTGTTGGTTATTGCTCTCCAGTGTTCTAAGATCCGTTTTTTCACTGGAAATGTTGTAGAGCCGATATACCAGAGGCCACACAGGCACACTATGGCATATACCACAAAGTCAGTACTACAGGTGATAAGCCTGGGGATCTTCCATAGGGTTTTGACTCTCTCTAAGGTGATTTCTGTGACATTACTACTATGTCTGCAGGCTTTGCAGTTTCCGCATTTACGGAAGCCTTTGGTTTGTTTCAACCAGTTATACTCTTTAGCTTGTAAGTGGCTATGTACAAGCATATCCTTAAGTGAGGTGCTTCTCCTATAGGTTATGGATGGATTGGGCCCTATTTTGTTTCTTAGTATATGGTCCTGTCTTAAGATCCCCCACCTGTTTTTCAAGATTTTACGTAATTGAACTGCGTGGCTGCTGTACCTTGTAATGAACCTAACCAGTTCTGCTGTATCTCGATTTTTTGTCTCAGTACGGCTCTGTTCAGACAGGATCTTATCCCTCGGGAGATCTTTAACATGGGCTTCCGCTTGTTTCAGTGCTCTAGTTGGCTAGCCTCTTTCCCTGAACCTCACCTTCATGGCCTGTGTAGTTTGTTCGTAAGTCGCAGCAGTGCTGCAGTTTCTCTTTGCCCTAAGGAATTCAGTGTAGGGTATGCCCCATATGAAGCTCAGTGGATGACTGCTAGAGGCATGCATGTTGGAGTTCCCTGCGGTTTTCTTTCTAAAAAGGTTGGTACATATAGTCCCCCCCTCAATGGTAAGCTTCAGGTCAAGGAAGTCAATTGTTTCTCTGCTGTAGTGTCTTGTGAATTTGAGATTAACATCATTCTCATTCAGAAGGTCAATGAACAAATTGAGTTCCACTTTACTACCTTCCCATACAAAAAACACATCATCGATGTATCTTAGCCACTTTTTTACATTGTGAATCCATTTCTCAGTCCGGTCGTTCCAGAGCACCTGCTTCTCCCACCAGCCCACCATGAGGTTGGCATAGCTGGGGGCGAAGCAAGTGCCCATGGAAGTCCCTTGCAGATGTTTGTAATGATCTTTCTCAAAAATAAATACATTCTCTGTTAAACATGTCTCTATCATCTCTAAAAGCATGTGTGTATGTTCCAACAATTGAATATCACGGGTTTTCAGAAAAAACTTACATGCTTTGAGTCCGTCGCCATGTTTAATGCTCGTGTAAAGAGACTCTACATTCAGACTTACTAACCAATGATTGTTATTAATGACTGTGTTACTTATTTTCTTGAGGAAGTCAGTGGTGTCTCTTAAGTATGAGTTGAGTTTCTTAGCGAAAGGGTATAGGAAATGGTCGACAAAGGTTGAAGTTTTTTCCAAGAGACTATTTTTGGAAGAAACTATTGGTCTGCCCCGGGGGTTCCTGTGCCGTTTTATGGACTTTGGGCAGAAGATAAAATGTGGATGTAGTTGGTGTCTCATTCCTGAGAAACCGTCTTTCATCCCATGTCAAAAGCCCTTTCTCATGCCAGTCATCTAGTTTGCTATGGTATCTGTTTTGTAATTCACCTAGATATCTCTTGTCCACTTTACAGTAGCATTGTGTATTGTTGAGTTGCCGGTAGGCCTCCCTAGTATACATAGTTCTGGTCAAGAGGACTACATTGCCCCCTTTGTCCGAGGGTTTGATAATAAGATCTTGGTCACTCTGTAAGTTTTTAACGGCTTCCCACTGGGTCTTGGTCATATTTTTCTCATGTGGTGTGGAATGTATGAGTTTCTCCAGATCTTGTGCTACCAAGTCGCTAAAAATGTCGATATTGTCCTTAGCTGTCATGGGTATATATCTCGACCTGGCTTTAAACTCTGTAGTCAGAGTTTCTCGTGTTCCTTTACCAAATTTCTGTGTTATGTCCTGTATATGTATTGGGTTGAAGGGGTCAGTCACTTCGTCAGTTGCACTCAACTCACTATCTTCGCCTAGGTCAGTCATCATCCGTAACATTGGTATGTCCTCAATAGCTAGTCTGTTGTCAGCACTGGATGGGTTGGCTTGTCTTACCCTCCCAGTTTCCAAATGTTTGTTACCATAATGTAATTTATACAATTTCAATTTTCTTTCAAATTTGTATAGGTCAACCCTTGTTTGAGCAAAATCAAAACCTATATCAGGACAAAATGACAGGCCCAACTTCAATACATTCTCTTCTTCTTTTGATAGTACTGTTGGTAAGATTCATTACCGTTAGCTGTGTAGCATTGTCCTCCATTATGGTTTTTTGTTTGTTTGGCCTCGTGTTCCCATGCCAACTGTTCTTATATTTTCTTCTCCTGTTCCTTCGTTTCCGGTTTTGTTTTTTGTTCCGCGTCCTCTTCCTCTCGGTTTCCCTCTGACAGAATGTTGTATTGTCATTTGTAAGAGGCGTAGTTCTTTGCAAAAAGACTGCTGCTCGTGTCTACTTGATGGAATGCTGTCTATAGATTCCTGATCCGAGCTGAGGTCAGTGTTAGATCCTTCTTTGTTTGCTTCCAGGGTGCCCAGAGCTTTGTCTCTTGCCAATGCTGACCTAGCTTTGTCAAATTTCCTGGCAAATGTTAGTATCCTGCCTGAGGCATAGTCTCTTTCGTCACGTAGGAACTTGCGTTGTTTTCTGGCCACTACTTCCTTTTCATGTGTTTTCACTCTGTCATCCACAAGTTTGAGGACTCTGCTGGTCTCTGCTTGGTCGGTTTCTTTATTAAATTCCTCCATCAATCCATCTATCTGACTCATTAGTTCCTTATGTTCTTCCCATGCATTGGAAATAAGGATTTCCAGCATCCTTCTAGAGCAGACAGTGGTGTTCTCTACCCAGTCTTTTAGAACTTGTGGCTTTGGGATCAACACGGTTGGTGTAATCAAAACTCTAAGGCCCCTCGGGATTCTGTTGACCTCTAGGTAGTTCTGGAGGGAGTTCGCCTCCCACCATCGACTAATTTCTTTGCGTCGCAGATGTTCTAGGATGCTGCTTCTTTGTTTTATGCCGATAGCTGCTGTCTCTGACAGGTGGCTTTGCGATGCACTCGTGGTTGATGTTTCTTTGTTTTTTGTAAAAATTGCCTTAGCTGAGGCCTCACGCCCCTTCAGAAATGTGTTTCCCATTCTGGGAAATTGTATCTAAAGTGTTTATGTTGGGAGGAGAAACACTCCCTCCCTTTGACCTGATCACACGCTCTGGCTTCCGTAGCCTGCGTGAACTCTAGTGGATGCGGGGCGGCAGGGTTCAAACCAGTGTCAGCTCGCGGCTGACACCAATCCGGTAGATCACTTGATCGGGGAACAAGGCAAGGGTGGAGCTGTAACCTCACAGCACAGCCGCTTACCTGTCCTCGTCGCTGCTCCAGTTCACGCTGATGGCGTCTCTCCCTGGCTGCCGCAATTCACAGTACACTGGCGGGCGTTCCTAACTACAAGGAATCCACATGGAGGTTGAACAGAAGGGAACGCCCTTCCTAACAAGTCGGGGCTTCGCTGGTGGACGCCGCCGCCTGTATATTCCACACATAGCGGGATGCAGCGAGAAACAACTCCACAAGCCCACTTGATCAGGTTAGATTTTTAATCTTCAGTTGACAAAAAGACGTGTTTCGACCACGTCTGTGGTCTTGATCACCTGACCCCATCCTGGGTCATACCCCATTTAAATACTATCATTGTGGTCAAACATACCACGTGACACAGTGATAGAGATAGAAAAAAATATATGTATATACGTGCTTGGTGAATAATAAACAAAGTGTGCATTATGTGGGCTATGTTCTATTAAATGTTACGCTCATACTTATATATTCAGTACAATGTAGGGGCGTGTTTGATTTGCTCTGCCGACCTTAGGTGTAAGCGCAAGATGTATAAGCTTGACGCCGTATGTGATGTCGTGGGTGAAGTAGTTACGTACTTCCTCCCAGTTGTGTGTGCGCGCACGTCATGGTATAGTACCAATGGTGCGTCACTGGCATCTTGCTATGTGTGACACGGCATAGAACAGTGAGGCAGTGATGGTATAGTACTGTATGTCTAATTCACAACCTAAACTAGTACTAGGGTCAATGTTCAACCAATTTGACTAGCGACTATAATATTTAAGAGTACGAAGGATAGCCAAGGTCGTCCTTTCACTCTTGGTGGGCTTAACCTTATCGTGGGTGAGTCAATCCAATGTGAACCACTTGCGTAGTCTACCTGTAATGGAAATGTAAATAACAGCCGTTAATACATTATTAGCTTCATAGAAGTCTACAATTTAAGTATAGAGCTAGTCACAATAATGCCTAACAAAACCTAGTAGCTATTGCATACACTGACCCCATCAGTTTGTTAGGACAACAATTATCAAACATCAAATATATCCACATAATTGCAATATTGTGCTATTGGCAGTGAAACATGTGAAACTAAGGATACAGAAAAAAGGGGGTGGGGGGACAAAGGGCGGTTAGGGGGTAAAAGAGCGTGAGGTCAGCAATCTATAAGGTCATAGGCCGTCCATACTGTTCATAAGTGAGAATGCATCACCTCATCTAAATTCAAACCTCCTGGGAACTTGCTACCGGCTTGTAAAATGAAGCGTGATTCTAATCTGCATAGGGCCCCTACTCGGTTCCCACCTCTGGGGTTCAGATTCACAGAATCTAGGCAAAAAAATCTCTGGCCTTAGTCCAATCCCCATTATGCTTGTCAGTGAAGTGTCTGGCTGTGTTATAGCTGTGGTCCCTGTTGGTTATTGCTCTCCAGTGTTCTAAGATCCGTTTTTTCACTGGAAATGTTGTAGAGCCGATATACCAGAGGGCACACTATGGCATATACCACAAAGTCAGTACTATAGGTGATGAGCCTGGGGATCTTCCATATGGTTTTGACTCTCTCTAAGGCGATTTCTGTGACATTACTACTATGTCTGCAGGCTTTGCAGTTTCCGCATTTGCGGAAGCCTTTGGTTTATTTCAGCCAGTTATACTCCTTAGTTTGTAAGTGGCTACGTACAAGCATGTCGTCCCTAAGTGAGGTGCTTCTCCTATAGGTTATGGATGGATTGGGCCCTATTATATATATAATACCTACTGGCAGACGCCAGTTGGTAGTTATAGTTAGGACCTTGTTTCCATAGGAAAAGCGTTTTTTCTTTTGCCAGTATCTTTGGCGCCGTTTGACGAATCTTCGCAAAATTCTCAAAACTAATGGGGCCCTCCGGTCAGCTCCTGTCTTGAAAGTTTTGGGGTGATATGTCAAGCCAGGGCCGAGAAAAAAGGGGGGTCCCAAAGCGTGTTTTCACCATGTTAATTTCCATAGGAAACGTTTGTCGCAGCTACAGCCCGAACTGCTGAACGGAATTACATCAAATTTGGCAGAAAGGTAGCTCTTGGTCCAGAGTGCACTCTTTGCTTCAAATGGTGTAAATCCATTCAGTAGTTTTTGAAATATTAAAGGAAAAAGAAATATTGATATCTGGGCGGAGCCTAACCACACATCTCATCGTGAGATCTGATTGGCTGTCAGCACTTCATCCAAGAAATGTTGGCAGCCATCTTGGGACCAATATTCATGATAGCACCCCATTAAAATACATTGGGGCCGATTCCGATCTCGGCCGGTAGGGCTCCGAATCGGATTCGGCTTTACCGGATCCGATTCGGAGCCCTGTTTCCCGACCGAACCGTACACGGGTCCGGCCGAGCGAGTACGATGCGAAATCTCCGACCGACTCGTCCGGGCGTCCCGACCACTCCGACCGACTCCGCTCCCGGCTCGAACCGCTCCGACCGACTCGCCGGACCTCGACTCGCACCGCGCAATGGAGACGTTTCCCGGCCGGGTAAGCACGATGCGCGCCGCGAGCAGTCCGACCGAGCCGCGCACTCCGGCTCGTAAGAGCTGTCGGAGCCGTACTTTGGGGGTCCGTGTCGGACCCCTCTGTACGCGTAGCCGCGCGAGTCGCACACAGGGGGACCCATGGGTCCCCCTACCTGTGCGTGTACGGCGCGAATCGCTTCGCCGCGCACCCGCTGTAGGGGGCGCCTTGTCCGACTCACACCCATTGAGTCAATGGGAGCCCGCGTACGCATTGTACGACCGGCTCCCATTGACTTCAATGGGAGTCCGACCGACTCGAGTCCGATAACATACGGACGCATCGTACTCGTTCGGTCGGACTGCACGGGTCCGATTCGGTCGGAAATCTCTCCGGGTCCGGCTCGGTCGGAGAAATTTCCGGCCCGAATGGGAATCGACCCCATTGTAGTGAATGGAAGGTTTTGAGGGTCACCAGAAGGAGAACGTATAAAGGGTGATAACAGCCTTTAGTTACATTATAAATCATTTGTTGATGGTACCATACTCATTAGGTCGAGCATTTGAGACCTCTTGTATATACTTTAGTATATACTGATTATATACTTGTATGTACTTTGTGGGGTCTGGAGCTCAGCCCTAGGACTTGTCTGCTTCCGCTTAGGGACTTTTTTTCTGTTCAGCTGCCTCTATTTAACTGTCTTGATAGAAAATGACCAGCAGAGGTCAGTAAAATACCAGAATTGCTTTCTGCTGAGAGACTTTCTTTTTTAATTTTTTCTGGCAACTGCCTCTATTTAACTTTCTTGATAGAAAACGACCAGATGAGGTCAGTAAAATACCAGAATCACTTTAGCATCCTCTAGATTCCAGTCCATAGAAATTGTCTTCCACGAGCACCCGTAGACAATATTTTTTTCAAATCTTGTATTTTCAGTAATATGACCACTGAAAGTCCTGATTTTATATTAAAAACAGAGCTTTGGACTATATCATTTCCTGCAGAAAGGCAATATTTCTCTCCATGTGTTCCCATACGTGGCGTGTCACACAGTTTGGTGCTTACTTTCCCTCCATGTTAAAGAACAGTAGATGTTTCAGCACCCAGGCTAATGTGCTGCATAGCTAAATACATATAAGGTCCCAAAGGCGAGACCGATTGCATTGCAAATGCTTGTTTTTGGACTTGTGGTGTGTTATAAGGTGATTTTACCCTGTGAAAAAGCCATCTACTGGGATATCATGAATCATGTTTGAGAGAAAACTATTTTCTCATGCTTTTCCCATAAAGGTTTGGAAGGTGCTCCAGAAGTTGAAATGAGAGCATATTTTCTGTAAACTCACATTATCTTTCTCAGTCATGTGAGAATGAAGTCAGACATTCTCAGTAAAACATGTACATCCAACAAGGGCAGAGACTGTCAGTTGATTCCTTTGTGTTCTACTGCAGCTTCCCAGAGTGTTCTAAAGAACAACTAGAGCTTTAACAGTCTTACTTATGACAAAAGTATGGCACACCTGAAGCCATCTTGATTGGAATAAACTGGTAACACTTAAAACATTTAATTTAAAAAGAAACAAAATGAGGGGGTTAATTGTGCCACAGAAATTATGATTAGTGCTGCAGAAAGAAAAATAGGGCACATTTTGAGTGACTTCTCAAATCCTCTTCTATTTCATTAAAGAATTCTGACATGCAGACTGAAACATGCACTTTCAATACCAGGAGCAGACTTCCAGTTAACTCTCTGGTGAGCAATAGCTTTACTACAGTGATCTAATAAGAAACTAGACTGCTAACATTCTGAATTTATGGCAAATGCGTGACACATCTGAATGCCTTCTTGATGGGGCATAGAATTGGGCAATGGAGGGCAGGAGGAGTGGACTGGGGCATCATGCTAAATGGAGAGCAGTGGCAGCACATAAGACCATGCATGGCAGGAGGGAGGAGGCTAGTGCATGGATTCAGACAACAGAGGATAAGGAGGAAGTGGATGGGGCAGCAAGCTAACTGTTCAGAGAAGGCGGGAAGGCCAGTGGCAGAACAACGACCACACAGGGCTGTAATGAGGGAGCAGGGGCATGGACTTGGACAATGGATGGCAAAGCGGAGGAGGGGAGACAGGAGCAGCAAGCTTAGGTGGGGGCAGCACAATGCCAGGCCAGGCCCTGCTTCCAACCCCCCACCATCCATTGTGATAGGCATCTTACTTAACATTTAAAAAACTAGAAATTTGCTGAAAAAAACAAAGATTCCAGGGATGTTATAGTTAGACTCAGATTTCACTCATTCAAAACCATTGAAATTCAGCAGTTATAGTTACCTGAGCTAACTATAACTTACACCCCCGCAATGCACTGCTTATGACCTCAGACATTCCATCATTCATGACATGGTCAGTGACATCACTCATGACATTACTCATGACATCTCAAATGAGCTGTGAATAGGATGGAACTATAATCGCTAGAACTATATTTAGGGATAGTGTGTGTACATTAACACCCCTTTTTTTCTTTTCTTTCGTGTAAGAACCAATATAATACGCAAAGTGCCCAGATCAATATGGCCGATAGCCTTTCACTTTAAAGTAATGTGTAGTCCATTTTTCATGCTGATGTTTGCAATCGTAAGTATGTTTATTATGAACAAGTCACGTTGACGAACATACAGGTACGGCGGTCACGGGGCAAGATATGCTGAAATGACATTGCATGCATATTAACTCTTGTTTTCTTTTCTTTATTGTATGAATTCCTGAATCTTCGTATTGCTACCAGGCCAATATGGCCGCCAGCTTTTTGGATTAATGTAATATGTAGTCCTTTGTTAATGTTGGCAACTAGAGGCATTTGTACATTTAAATAAGGAAGCTACAATGATGTCTTGTATCGTTATCACGGTTCGGACGAGCCGAAACGAGTGGATCGCGTCTTTTCTAGATTAAATACTTCCAAACTATAACCTGAGTGCTGATTCCTTCTTTGTAAGAGTGAGAGGAGATTGAATGCATATATGTAAAATTCAATGAAAAAACTACAGATTTCAGGGACGTTATAGTTAGAAATTAGCATTTAAAAAACCTTAGATATTCACTGAAAAACGACAGGTTTCAGGGACATTATAGTTAATCTGACATTTCACTCGTACAAAACCAGAGAAATTCAGCCGTTATAGTTAGCTGAGCTAACTATAACTCATGCTCCCACAATGCACAGCTGATGATGTCACATATTACATCACTCATGACATGGTCAGTGACATCACTGATGACATCTCAAATGACATCACTGATGACATCATCCAGTGACTGTGAGTGTTTCTAAAAAGTTTAAGAATGTGATATATATATATATATATGATGATTCAGTCAGTGTGTGACTGACTTTATAAGTGAGTGATTAAACGTGTCTGGGTGAATGTATGGGTGAGTGTCTAATCTGTGTGAATGTCTGTATCAGTCTGTCAGTTGGTGTGTAAGTGGCTGCATGGGTTGGTGAATAGGTACACAAGTGTCTATAAAGGTTATTGATTGGTTGTCTGAGTACATGTATGTGTGCCTGAGTGTCTGTGTGTTGTGTGACTACCTGCATGAATGTGTGAGTGGGTGATTCACTGGGTGTATGGGTTCATGAGTGCATCTGTGAGGTGCTGTATGGGTGAGTGAGTGTTTATATGGCTGTGTTGGTGAGTTAATGGATGTCTCAGTGGTATATGTGTGAGTAACTGCATATGTGAATGGCAGTATATGTGAGTGTTGGAGTATATAAGTGACTGTATGTGAGAGTGAGTGATTGTGAGAGTGGATGTATGGATGAGTGTGTGCTTGTGTCAGTGATTGTATAAGAGAGTAAGTATGTGTTAGTATCTGTATGAATAAGTGACGTGGTGTGTGTGTATAACTGTATAGGTGAGTAAATGACATTGTGATTGACTCTTTGGGTGACTGACTAGGTGTGTGAGTAACTATGGGTGAGTGGCGGTGTGTGAGTATCTGTATGGGTGTATCAGTGCATATAATAGTGGCTGTATTGATGAGTGACTGCATGTATGAGTGACTGTATGGGTGAGTGAGTGGATGTGTGTGTAGACCTAGGAATCAGTGAGTGGGTATGTACTAACTGGTATTGGTGTGTCTATGGTTTCGAGAATGGTAGTCTGTATTTTAGAGTGGGTGTATGAAAGGTTATATTAGGGTGTGAGTAGGTGCATCAGAGACTAAGTGGATGATGTCATCAGTGATGTCATTTGAGATGTCATCAGTGATGTCACTGACCATGTTATGAGTGATGTAATATGTGACGTCATCAGCAGTGCATTGTGGGGGCATGAGTTATAGTTAGCTCAGCTAACTATAACGGCTGAATTTCTCTGGTTTTGTACGAGTGAAATGTCAGACTAACTATAACTAAGCCTGGGCGGTGAACTTCGCTACGCTCGCGAAGCTTGCGAAGTTACGGTAACTTCGCGATTCGCGTAGAACGCGAAGTTACCGTGCACTACGCAATTTGCGGCGTAGCGTAGCTGTTTTTCTTCATCGCGCGCTCAATATACGTTCTCGCGCGTGCGGTAACGACCTACCGTGATTCTGCGTTCGCCGACGTGACTTCCTATCCATTCGTGGGCGCCACGAGATTTGGAATCCGCCCGCACGATCCCGCGAGAGTATGCGACCGCGAACACGCCATTCGGACGCGCGATCTGACTTCCGGCGGCAGTGTTGGTAAGATCGCGATCCCGAACACGAAGAAACTACAATCTGGCGAAGAATATATCTCGAGCATCATAAAACCTTCTCGAAAATGATGAATTAGTTCATTTTGCACAAAAACTCCTCAGGTTGTCATTTAGAGATGTAGTTTGGTGAGCAAGGAGTCCTTTTTCTTTTTTCCAAGAGGAAGGAAGTGCCCCTGATTCTCAAACTTCCTGTTCCTGTCCAGCAGGCTCCTCCCAGTGTTTTGTCCATGTGCTGTTCACTTTCATTTGGATTTGGAGCTGGAAGGATCACTTTTGTGTCTGTCTGCTGCATCATATCATTGGATTGGATTTGAGGACTCTTGGATTTGAGATTTTACAAGTAAGTTGGAGAATTGGTGTACTTGTTTGTTTGATTGGGGCTTGTTTGTACCTACATTTTTTGGGGGATTTCCATATTTTTTAAAATGTATTGTTGTGGCCTGTAGTTTCGGCAGGGGCCTAGTTGTTTTTCTTTGATTGGAATTTCAGCCAGTAGGCCCAGACTAGAGCCAGAGGTACCCATGGGTGCATGTTTCTGTGGTGTCTGTTGAATTGAAAGTTTAAACATCATGTAGGCCGGGCATCCATGGATGGCATTGTTTTGAATTGGTAAAAGTGGTTTTTGGGGCGTATTTTATTTTTTGTGGTGTTTGTTAAATAAATAGGCCTTTTCAGCCAGTAGATAACCCTGGGCGTTCAGCTCGCGGACTTTGGGCAAGTCCGCACTGCGCGACAACGCGGACTTACACTTTTATCTTCTTCGCGCGCTCAATGTACGTTTTCACGCGCGATAACGACAATTTGTGACGATCGCGATGCCGAACACGCAGAATTTACAATCTGGCGAACAATATCTCTCGAGCATCATTAAACCTTCTCGAAAAAGTTGATTTAGTTCATTTTGCACAAAAACTCCTCAGGTTGTCATTTAGATGTAGTTTGGTGATCAAGGAGTCATTTTTTTTGTTTTACAATTTTTTCCAAGAGGTAGCAAGTTTCCCAGAGTCTCCAACTGCCTGGTCCTGTCCTTTGTCTTCACTTTTTGTTATTTTGGGTGGCCTGGCCATGTGGGTGGCAGCCATTTTGTGAAGCCAGGCATTGTGCTTTTGCCATAGGCCTGCATTGTCTGTCTTGTGTTCCTTTTCTTGTTGTTCTGGGTGGCCTGTCCATGTGTTGGCGGCCATTTTGTGTGAACAGCCACTGTGCTTTTGCCATAGGCCTCAAAGCTTGCGGCCTAGTGTGCCAGTAGGCCCGGCGGTAGTCATCCTCATGGGTGCATAAAAACTGTTTGTGTTGTCTGTTGAATTGTAACATAATTGAGGCCATGGATGGCATTGTTTTGAATTGGTAAAAGTGGTTTTTGGGGCGTATTTTATTTTTTGTGGTGTTTGTTAAATAAATAGGCCTTTTCAGCCAGTAGGTAACCCTGGACGTTCAGCTCGCGGACTTTGGGCAAGTCCGCACTGCGCGACAACGCGGACTTACACTTTTATCTTCTTCGCGCGCTCAATGTACGCTGCGCGCGATAACGACAATTTGTGACGATCGCGATGCCGAACACGCAGAATTTACAATCTGGCGAACAATATCTCTCGAGCATCATTAAACCTTCTCGAAAATGTTGATTTAGTTCATTTTGCACAAAAACTCCTCAGGTTGTCATTTAGATGTAGTTTGGTGATCAAGGAGTCATTTTTTTTTTGTTTTACAATTTTTTCCAAGAGGTAGCAAGTTTCCCAGAGTCTCCAACTGCCTGGTCCTGTCCTTTGTCTTCACTTTTTGTTATTTTGGGTGGCCTGGCCATGTGGGCGGCGGCCATTTTGTTAAACCAGCCACTGTGCTTTTGCCATAGGCCTCCAAGCTTGCGGCCCAGTATGCCAGTAGGCCCAGAGGTAGTCACCATGGGTGCATAAAACTGTTTCTGTGTAGTCTGTGGAATTTTGGCATCATTTAGGCTATGGATGGCATTGAATAGATTCAATTGACTTGCGAAATGTGGCTTTTTTTGGAGGGTCTGACTATTTCACTTATTGGGTGTGGTAAATAAATGCCTTTTTTGCGTGTGTACTGTGTCATTATAATTGTGTTGTTGTAGTGGTTGTCTGACTTTCCAAAGTGTTTTTAGCCATGTGGATTTTAGTTTTTGCATTAAAGCTGTGTGTGTTTTATAAGGCATCCTTTGTCTGCCCATATATAGGCCTGCTTGAGTTCATTGTTTGCCGTGCCTTGTGCCTGTGAGTCACCATGTTTCTGGGGGCCATTTTGTTGTGGTAGTTATTAGTGTGCTGTTTTTGCCACATAGGCCTGCGTGTCTTTCCATTTTTCCTCTTGTTTTACTGCTTCCAAATCCATCCCCATTGCCAGCTGCAGCTCCCTGATGCTGCTATATAATACATCCCACGTGATGCACAAATTTAGGCCAAACATGCTCCAGTACATTTTAGTTTTTGTTCTTTAATATTCTTATTCTTCCAGAGTGTACAGTAGCCAGGAAAGCCCTGGCCTTGTTGTCAACGTCTCATAAATGGCTACACTGTGTGTTGTTGTTGGCAGAGTTTCTGAAATTTAATAATTGAGGCCACCACACACTAAGTTCTATATTCTATTTGTTTGATTTGTGCTATGTTTGACTGATGTTCTGGCTTTTTTGCTTTTAGGTGCACAAAGACTGAGGAGGAGGTGTGTCTCTCATCATTGCCTGTTGCACTTCCAGACAGACATCCTGCTGCTGGACACACAACGTGACGTGTGACCTGACCAGACATCTCTGCAACTGAGTGCTGCTGACATCTGAAGAAGATGGGCCCAAAGAAAGCAGGTACCAGGTCCTCCAGTACCAAGAAAGTTGCTATTGAGAAGAAGAAGGAACAGAAGAAGCAAGTGACACTGAAGTCTGGTGTGCCGGCCAGTACCTTTTGGGAAAAAAATTGCGCCTGCAGCAGCGGTGTCCGGGGGCAAGCTGGGGGCAGCACATCCGCATCAGTGGACCCAACCCACCAACCCAGGGCCAAGCACATGAGTGGGGAAGAGGTAGCCAGCCTAATGGTGGAAAGCAGTGATGCTGAGCCGGAGATAAACTTATCGCTATCTCAAAGTAGTACCCAATCAACGCAGGAGGAAACACAGCAGATAAGTGGTCAACAACAACAGCCGCAACCACCGCCCGCAATAGTAGTTGTTGTTCCTCCTGAAGTAGGGGCAGTTCAGGAAATTGAGCCTCATGCAGAGGTAGAAGAAGAAGCCACTCATTCAGAAGATCCATTGTCTTCCAAATCCCCAGCAAGGAAAAGGAGGGGTAGTCCATCGAGTTCTTCGCCAAGCCCCCTTCTGATGATCTAGATGCCACTTGGAAGCCGCAAACTGAGTCTGAGAGGGAGCCACGTTCCAAGACCAAGCTAGGGAAAAGGAAGGTTCCAGAAAGCCTTACACTTATGGAGGTCGATGTAGAACAGCAAGATGATGATGATGATGACGACGAGCCAGTCATCACGAACATCACTCCCGGCCCCGAGGAGATGGAGACCAACATTCTTACTCTATCCAAAATCGCTGCGAGGGATGTAGCACGCATACCTCCACAGGTAACACCAACACGACCTACAGCTTCCATATTTGCATTAGCAAAGGCCCGGCAGCGACCTACATCCAGCACAACCACCACCTCTGTAGGAGTAGGTAGTGGTACAGCAGCACAGAGTCAAATTCAACACACACCCTACAGATCATCCGGCATTGGAAGTGGCACCTCCAGCAGGAGGCCAAAGTTAAGCTCCCCAGTTTGGGACTTCTTTACGGTTAGCGAAAAGGAGGAGAACATTGCTATATGCTCCATTTGTAATACCTCTGTTAGTCGTGGTAAGCTTGGTACAAACTATGGTACCGGAGGCCAAATGACCCATCTGAAAAACACCACTTGATCAGCTGGGAGGACCACCTTCGCGACAGAAAAAAACTGCAACCATTGGTGTTGGTGGGGATAAAGGAGTAGAAGAAGATCCGATCATGGTGGAAGAGGAAGGACAGGGAGTCATTCTCTCTGGTAGTGGTACACAAGGTGTCCCTGACCCCAGCAGTGCAGTCTTAACGTTGCACACATCTTCAGCAACATCTCAGTGGCACAAGAGTAAAAGTCAGCCGGAGACACCAAGAAGTACCAGGTCCGCACTACCAAAAAGTGCGTTGAGCCTAAGAGAAAGGAAAACCATGCAGCCTACCATTATCAGCATGTTTGGGGGTGAGGGGCAGTACGAACGCAACCACCCAATAGCACGTTTGTACAATGCGAAGCTAGCTAAAATGTTAGCACTGGTCCTTCTCCCTTTTTCTTTTGTTGAAGGGTTGGGTTTTGTGGAATTTGTGTCAACCATCTGCCCAAAATGGCATGTTCCCAGCCGCTACTATTTTGCCAGAGTTGCAGTTCCAGCACTACATCACGACGTGCTGGAATTGCTAGGAAAGGCCTTGAAGCAGAGTGCTGTTCACAGTATCCACCTGACTACAGACATGTGGACCAGTTGCCAAGCCACAGATTACATGTGCATCACTGCACACTGGATCAGTTTTGTGGGTGTTAGAGAACAGCTATCTGCTGGTGTTGATACTGCAGAGATTTTTCATGCCACTCGCAAACATGCAACTGTAGCCATGTTTGCCATGGAGAAATCTCATACTGCTGCAATCATTTTGGAAGAGTTTAACACCAAGGTCTTTGAGTGGCTGCGCCCAAGAGGGCTTACGATTAGTTTTGTTGCCACGGACAACGGCAGTAATGTAGTTTTGGCCATGCGCAATGGTGGCTATTTCAGGGTCCCGTGTTTGGCACACTGCATTAACATTGTTGTTCAAGACTTTTTAAAAATGAATCAAAAGTCAGCAACTTACTGGTCACCTGCAGAAGAATATGCACACATTTCAGCCATTCTTTTAAAGCCCGGAAGCAGCTGAGGGTCATTCAACGTGAGCATAAACTGCCAGTCAAAGCGCTCATCCAGGAGGTGCCAACACGTTGGAACTCAACTTATTACATGCTTGATCGTCTGTTTGAACTGTACATACCACTCAATGCTTATGTCATGCAAAGAATAGGGGAACCTACTGTGAGAGGCATGACCGTTGAGATGGCTCAATGGGACCTCATTAAATGCCTGACTGAGATGCTACTTCCTTTTGAGATCTTCACACGTGAAGTCAGCAGGGAGGACTGTACTATGGGCCAAGCTATCCCATTGTTGCACATGCTAGAGCAACAGCTGAAGGATGTGTCTGAAACGTACGCAGGTGTGGATGACAAACAAGACGCATATCATTTGGCGGAGACCTTAGCCGCTCGCTTATCGGAAAATACAAGGATTAAAAATAAAATTTTGTCACAACCACATTACATTAGTGCCACAATTTTGGATCCACGGTGCAAAGTATTTCTGAACAGCAAGGCAGTAATTCCTTTTTCGGAAGTGGATGTTGCCAACTACAAAACTTTGATAGCTAAGGAAGCAACTATTTTCGAAAGCGAACGGCTGTTAATTACAGGCCCCCACCACAGGCCATAACCAGTACTACAGGGCATCCAGAGTCAAGTTATACTTCGGAGCCTGAGGGCAGTGCATTTGCCTCCCAGCAGTCACCTACACCAACAATAACATCAAGAACAGGATCATCCACAGCACAATGTGCAACTGATTGGTTTCTACAGCAGGGGTATGGTAAGTCCAGTGCTGATGCAAAGGCAAACCGGCCGAGCACATCCGAGCACCCCTTAACATTGAGCGGATGGTCCAGGCCTATCTGGATGACCCAACAGAGGTCTTCATGGATGGAAACCCATTGGTGTATTGGTATGGGAAAAGAAGCCAATGGACAGTGCTCAGCAGGCTGGCGATAAAGTATCTCGCTTCCCTGTCGCAAGTGTCTCTTCTGAGCGTGTTTTCAGTGCTGCTGGTGCCATTGTAACTTCGAAAAGGACCAGTCTCTCGGCCCAAAGCGTGGAGAGGTTAACCATGATCAAAATGAATCAGCACTTTATACCACCGGATTACAAAATACGTGAATCACAGCAGGAAGAGCAGAGCGACTTGGATGACGTAAATAGTGCGTTACAGGACCTACTTCTGTCCGAACCACCAGAGTTTGAGGACGAGCTCCTCTTCCCTGACAACTAGGCTTTCAAATTGTTGCTTTCTTCCTTCCTTTATGTGTCTGTGTATCTGTCTTTCTGGTTCAAATCAAATCACAACAAAACCATCACCGCCGTCTTCTTTTTATTTCCCTATTGGAGTTGCACGTCTGTGCATTTAACTGTCCACTCTTCAGAGTCCTGCTTCATCTTCCTGTCTCACACAAGTACATTTCCATCAAGCCAGACATTAGTACAAGAAATGTTGCCTTTACCAGTCCCGCCTCCATTAGAAGTGAAACGTGACTACTATAGCTATCCTCCGTTTTGTTTTCGAGCCGAAACTCATCAGTGTCCGAAGGCTACAGCCTCAGCAGGCATCCAAAGGTCCTCACTGTCAGGACAGAAGGTACTTGGCAGAGAAAGACAAGAGACTCTTCGAAGAAACTTGCTGACATTTGTGCAAACTCAAATGACCAGCAATGAGCACTACACAGGCCGCGGCCCATCATCACAGTGCTGACCATGGGAAGCAACTTAAACTGTGACAAAGAAGTGCCACAGATGAATAAGACGAAAACCGAAACAGCGCCTAACACTCAAAATGAATGTGGACTGGAGTAATGATGAGGCCACTGCCCCGCAAAAAAAAAAAAAAATGTCAGAACTAGGCATCTGATGATCTGACAGCCAAAGAGAAGAGCAAGACAGGTAATGATGGAATGCATTGGATGTTTGCAGACTCTGAGCGATTGCTGTTGTTTGTTGTTGATGTTGTGCATGAAGTCGAACTCTACTCTACTAGTTAATCTACAAAGTGACTCAAGTAAGTCAGTGACAGTCAATGTTTCCTTCTTGTTGTTTAATAACCAAATTGTACTCCTACTACTGCAGGTGCAGGCCAATATCTGTTGCAATTTTTTAATATGGAATATGGACTTACTCGGAGTCAATACAGACTGAGTTGTAGTTGGACAACACGTACCACACCATGATGATGACCATACTATCTTTTCGCGCGCAGTCATTCAGTTGGATCGGAGATGATTCAAGGACTAACTGCATTTCATGAAGTGGCATAAGGTAAACATAAACACAACAATTCAACAAGAAAGTAGTAAACACAGCAGACCTACATGTCCATGTAGTGGTCTAGTCGAGTGTAGTGATGGCTGACAGCGGCGCATTGATTTTGTCACTTAATTAGGAAAATGCTAAGTTGCTGTGTATGCCTTTTGTCTGGCTATGTCAAAAATTAAGGTAAATGGAGGTTGGGTCACGGGCTGGTGCTGTGGTGGGCCTGTTCTGTCCTGTTGTTGTTGTAGCTTAATGCTGTAAACAGAATCTACACGATATATCCAAGCCGCCTCACTCTGAAAGTGTTCTCTTCTCTTCTTGGACTCCACCGTAAATGATGTTTTTTTTTATTCATTGATTTCTCAATACCCCTTTTGTTTTTCCATCTAGATGTTACAGGCTGGCCTTTACCCTGTGCTTGCTATACTGGGAGACACAACTCACATTTACCTTACCAATCGGCATCAGGAAGGCCACCAAGATTGATGTGCGGAGCGTCCATGGAAGATAGGACCAAGAGGAAGGACGAGATTCAGCTCCACAATTTTAGCATGATAATACAGTAACTTTAGTATCATTCATCATTCATCTTTTAATTAATTTGAATCCTTTTTTCTCTGCAATCATTAGGACTGTGTGTTGTGTGTTTGTTTGCTAATTGATCCCTACAAATGTTTTTTAATTGTCTTTGCTATCTTTACAAGTAAGCCCAGTACAACATGGAATTTGGGTCTCTGAGGGCATATTACAGGCAAGGCAAATTGCATAGAATATACTGGTGCCCTGTACTGTCTAATTGTCTAGTAGGAGTTATTAAGTACTACTCATTAACCATCAAGTTATCTAATCTTCATCATCATTAACGCATGCATTTCCTTTTCTCGCTTTATTGATTTTTTGGATAAGATCATGGTCGTCTGCCAAGATTGCGCTTTGCTTTTGTTGTCCATGCGTACTGTTTTTCATTTTCAAACCTTTCCCCAAACCCCCTTCCCATCCATTCATCAAACCCTAACCCTCTTCCCCCGGGCTGTGATTTATATTGAGGTGTGATGTGACTACATAAAATGTACACCAATTGATCACACGCTTGCTGGGGCAGATGTGGTGAAAGCAACACTAATTCAATTGCAAGGCAGGGCGAGGAGCTTGTTCTGCTTGGCCACCCATGCTCAGTCTATGTGCATTGTGCAAGCCGTCACCGGCTAATAGTAGTACATCATAATTAATTGCCGTCATTGATTGGATTAATCATCAAACTCCTACCACACAGCAGTAAAGGTTACGAATTACGATTGTGTTAAGTTAAGTGACTCACTCGACAGCACAACTGCAGTTTATAACTTCTTGTACTAGGCTGTCCCCGCCACCATTATGTTTAATTTGACTTTAGCAGTTGCAACTGCAATATTGTTTGTTTGGCAGTCGTCTTCTGTACTGTATTTCACTTCGCTCGACTACTCCTCCCACAGTTTTTCTCAGGCAAGTGACTGTCTCTTTTTTTATTTTTTAGCAAATGCTACTGCCAGTGTCTACTCTACTACTACCACCACAACCATGGCATCTTCTACATTCTCTATGGAAACCATGCAGCCATTGCTGTGCCGAACGTAGTCATCATCAATCACAGGTAAGATAAGTTTGGTGGGAGGTAGAATACTAGAAGGACAAATACCTCAGTGAGGGGTACCGCATCTATCTGTTTGTTATACATCATCGGCAGATTATTTAAATCAAACACTGGCTGCGGCCCTGCAGCAGCAAGGAAACCAATGTGACGTTAATTCAGTAAAACAGTAACCCCCACAAAACATTAACATTGTATGTTTAAGTATAAATATAATTTATTACCCTAACAAAAATAAACTATCCTACACCTGACCCACCCTCTCCCTAACCCCAACCAATGTCCAAAACGAAAAAGTCCAAAGAATGTCCCGAAACCCCAACGCCCAATTCCCACCCACCAAAACAAGGAATAAAAAGGGGCAAAGCAACAGGGTCCTCGATGTTATAATCGGCGGGCTTTGAGGTGTTTGTCCACCAGGATTTTCACCCGCTCCTCCATTTGCTCCTCTTGCCGTGCCATCCGGAGGAGAATCTTCCGGCGGAATGCCCTGCAGTGGCATCCACAATGGGGGACAGCAGTGCTGGCTGCTAATGAATTGCGGCGGGTGGCTATCAGACTGCGGCGCCGCACCGCTGGAGTTGGGGCCTGGCTGGGGCCCGGGCATCGGACGAGGCTGCAGCTGCTGCCGCCTCCTCCTCCTCCTCCGCCAGAGCCACCAGCCGCCGGTACTCCCGGCATATGGCCTCCAGTTTCCGGCGCCGGGCCCTGACTGCCAACTCCTTCCGCGATGGTTTGTCTTGGGAAAAGAAAGAAAAAAATATTGTTGTAACCAGTACTCTTACCTAAACAGTAACACAAAATTAATTCAACACATAATGGCACAGTAGCACTAGCAAGAAGCACAGTACATAACATTTGTGGTAATAATCTATCTATCCTCCCACTTCCTCGGCCTCTAACATTTGTGGGAGTTTCAGGCATTATACTAGCACTATGGACTCCAACCAGTACACAGTACACCAGTGTTCTTCTTATCTCTAGTTTAGGGAAATGACATAACCTGGTTGTAGCCGGCATTGCCAGCTCGGTCATCTATGCTTGAACCCAAGACAAACATACGAGTCATGACGCAGAGTCACATTAGTTTGATTTACTACTGTTTGCAGGTGGGGAAGCTCGTATTTTTCTATTACGGGTGGCACTGGCCATACTCTCTCTGTTACATGGAGGGCAATTGCTCAATTTCACAGTGCCTTGGCTACTACAAAAAGGCAGAGTATATATCTGATCCAATGATCGTTGCTTTTATATGGGACAACGACATAAGGTCAGTAGCGGTCGTTGGTGGGACTCGGGAGTTTGGCCGGGCGGTGGCATGGGTAGGGGCAGGATGGGGGTAGTAAACTATGGATTACGGCCAATTACAGGTAAGTAAAGATATAAATAAATGAAACTAATTTTGTTGCGCACACTGCATCGCATTTGGCGGTGTAGTGCGCACAATGAAATTCACTTTATTTATTTGTATGTTACAGTAAAGTTACCTGTATTTGCCCGCGTAATACATTGTTTACTACTACCCCCCACCCTGCCCCTCCCCACATCGGCTTTGGTACGCTGGCGCAGTTTCTTTAACATTCCCTAAAACTGTGCATCCCGTGACAGTCTCCACCTATGCTGTCTATGATGAATACATACAGGCATCCATCCATTCTAAGTAAATGTCAATCATTCTTCTTAATCTCTCCACAAACGTTACTTTGTTTCACCAACAACAACGCATGCGTCCACTCACTCCGTTGCTTGCCTTGGCTTAGAGTTTCACCCAAACACTGCTGATGATTCTTGCTATCCACAGTATCCACCCATACTGTGTCTTCCACCCAGGCAGGCATCCATTCTTCTTTCACCTCCCACCCATCCTTCAACAACACATGCATCTGATTCCTATCAGCCACCTATCCATGCTTCCAACGTATCCTTCTCTGCCAGTCGTCATATTAAATCTCGCCCGCCCTTCCTCCTTCCACCCTTCTTTCCCTTTTTGTTCAACACATCCATCAAGGTCATCTGATCTGACTTTTAGTCTCCTCCATAAAACTTTCACAGCTGAGTTGGAGTCAGATATAAGAGGCCATTGGTTAATGAAGTCACGCTGGTAATGCTATTGCTACTGCATTGCTCATGCTAAGTAAAGGGTGTCTTCTTTATTAACCGTTGTATAATGTTCACTACAACTTCATACCTAATAAGTCTCAACAACAGTACAGTGAGTGAAGTCCACTCCACACACCCTTCCAGCTAGTGCAATGTCAATAAGTCATGAATATAACTTACCACCGCCCGCCACTGCTGCTGGCTCACCCCCTGTATCTCCTGCCCCTCCGGAATGGCCGCAACGCCATCGCCGCTGGCCCCACCGGCACTGGTGGTCGGTAGTACGCCTAGAAAAAACATGACACATTTTTAGATGCCTGTACACCTCCCCCTATTTATTCTTTTTCACTAGCAAGATTGAAAAAAGTTAATACATATTATTATTATAAATCACATTCAATAGTCCAAATCGGGTACTAGAGTACAGTCAGTAGACAGACACTAGTAGTGTTATTATGGTCCCTAGGGTCATTATTATACTATACTCTACTCTTTGCAAAGTTAGCCTGAGCCATGCAACCATTTTTCGCTTCATGTCTTTTGCACATGTTACCTCGCAGCTTGTTGTGCAGTAACAGTAAGACGCCTTTTGAGCCCACATGAGCACATACAGCTACTGTCTGAGCGTTGCGTACAAGAGGTCGGAAAACAAGCCACTTTGTTATGGAGTTCCGTTAGTCCGTATTACTTAGCCATAGGTAACATGTTACAGTTTTTTGGCAGGACTGACAAATGCTTGCATTAACACGCACCATTTTTCTCAGGCAGAGGATTCCCTTCTACGAACCAGAGATTTGCAGAGCTTATGAATGATGCATGTAACCAGTAATTCTACGTTCTACGGTGAGGAGTCGCCCAGAATTCACACAGATCTTTTGTCTTATATCATCATGCACTTGTTGCAACAATTTTTATTGTTTTAATCTTATGCATTTTGCTGTTGGAGCTGGCTGGAGTACACTGAATTTTATAGAACAACAACATACAGAGGTTGTCATTTGAAAATAAACCTTTTGAACTTACACATAGACTCTGTGGTATTTGGTGTGGTGGTGGTGGTGGACTTACACGAGTGAGTGAGCGAAAGTGTGTTATGTTCTGGGTTGTGGAATCATAATCATTGGGTATCTTCGGGTGGGGGTTCGGGACCTAATGAGACACTAGCTAGTCGTTCAGGGGATTGTGGGTTCACTTCTGACTGAGGTGTGAGGAACGTCCAAGTTCCAAACTCTCATCACCAACATCCTCTTTCATTGTGCATAGTTCTGCATGGGGCTGTGCAGAATCCAAGTAGTATGTACTATATCCTATCAAAAATAGTCAAATATCTGGTTGTGCATTTTGTTTGTGGTAATTGTCAAAGCCTCAAGATTAAGAAGCCTAGAAGAGGACAACCGAAAGGACTGGACTCAGTGGCTAGAGCTATTAGTATTGGTCAATCTGAGTTTTATTCAAAACCGTACAATAAAGAGTGGCAATGCAAACTGGGCAAGCTTAGCGACAGACTAATAGTAGTAGTACCGAGTACAGACATTCATAGCAGAGGCAGTTACAACTTAGAGGCAGGGATAACCAGAATTTAGAAACAGATAGTCAAGTCAAGATCAAAGAATCTTTTGTAAAAAATATAATTAGGGAGTGGAGCCAGAATTAATAGTTCTGAAAAATAAGGTCCAGTAAAAGTTAGGGCAATATAATTGTTAATATAACCACTGGAGGACTTACTGGGACCAGCAGCAGGGCCCTCGGTAGAGGAGCGGTCCTCTGGTGGTTGTCCCGCCGACTCGGACCCCGTCTTCTTGCCCCTGGGTGCTGCAGATCAGTGATCATGTAAGATATAATAAAGAAAAAGAAAGACACAAACATTAATGATTGCTGTGAAACAAATAAATTATCTAAAAAACGCTCAAAAACGTTTTAGGAAACAAAAATTGCAATAAAATTGACCTATCTAATCCGATCGCCTACTGGCTTGCGGGATTCACGGACAGTCTACTTATTTGGGAACACTAATTCAGTGTTCCATTCTGATAGATTCAAATAAAATCCAGAACACTAACTAAGCCTAAGTACCACCTGACCTAGCCCACCTATTCCAAGCGGGCCAATTGTTCATTAAGCCTGCATTTCCATTTTTTTTCCATCAAAAATGCATAGATGAGAAGGAGGACACATGCATAAAGTCAGTGCATAATGCATACACCAAATTGTTGGTTGGTTGCGTCTGATGTTCTGCAGCTGACTGACACTGCTAAGCTAAGCTTACCAGTACCACTCACTAAACAAACTACAAAAGGTTCTACTAAGGACTGGGGTAAGCAGCACTCAGTGACAGAGGATGCGTCACGCACACCGCTCAAAAATTATCAACTAATAGTAACTAAACCTAGTATCAAATCCATCCACCACTATTTGACAGGAGGACAAAGGAAGGACTACAGTCTCTCTAGCAATAGCATTACCTAACTGAAGTTCTCTAAAGTAAACTCTTACATAATAATGACAAGCGAGCGCAAAGTTGCAAAAAAGTAAGAGTACCGCCCAGCACCTGTGTCCTACAATCACAGAAGATTTTGAAACGTAATTTACCTGCAATGTAAGCAGCATTATTCTTGTTATTTGTAAAAATGTATACACAAATCACAATACTTATACTACTATATATATTGGCTACTCACCAAGCCCCACGACTTCGACACCTAGCAGGTCCAACAGGTCCTGCTCCCGGTCAAGAATGTCTGACCACCGGTGGGCCAGCTGGTTATGTGTGCGCCGGACCGCGGAGCAGCGAAACACTGCCCGACGCACCTTCGCCCACCGGCGGTGACGCTCCTGGGTCGGGTAACCGGAGCCTGGCCTGCCGCCTGCTGCCAAGGTCAAGGGGAGGTGGCGCTGAATAAAAAAACAAGGGCGGCCACCTCCTCCTCCGTAAACAGCTGGCGGGCTTGCACGCCTGCGGGGCGCAGTCTGCCGCAAGGCAGGCGGCGATTGGGCGCACGCGCCTTGCCCTTTGACCCGCTGCTGCTACCCTTCGCCATGGTTCTGGGGTGGGAGGAGGTGAAAAAGAAAAGTTAGAAGGGAAAAATAAAGTTAGGGGAAGAAGTAGGAGCTTAAAGAAGAAAGTTATATAAAACAGTTGAAAAGTAAAAAAACACAGTAAAAAGTAGAAAAAATGCAAAATATAGACTTAGGCAGAGAGAGAGATAGGTAAGAAATAAAGAAAAATTGAAAAACAGTGTAAAAAACTAAGGATTGCAAAGATTGAGGGAGGATAGAAAAGCAGGCCCAGAACCATAGCATAGAGTGGTAAAACAAGATGGCCGCGCCCATCGCGACCGCATGGGTAAGTTCGCGCGATATTTCTCCCCGAGCACGCAAAAACGTCGCGAACACGTACAACGCGTTCCCGAACATGGAATGCGCATCGCGAGCACGCTATCCGCGACCCGGAACAGGAAATAAGGGCTCGCGAACGGGCGGGACAAGTGAAAACCAAATGGCCGCGCCCATAGGCGACCGCATGGGTAAGTTCGCGCCCCGAGCACGCAAACAGCGTCCCGAACACGAACAACGCGTTCCCGAGCAAGAAAAACGCATCGCGAACGGGCGCGCCAAGCAGCTACGCACGCTCGCGAAGCTACGCGAAGCTCGCGTAGCGCTTCGACGTCTTCGCGTAGCTTCGCGTAGCGCGACTACGTGAACTACGCCCAGGGTTAACTATAACGTCCCTGAAACCTGTGGTTTTTTCAGTGAATATATATATATATAACATTCTTAAACTTTTTAGAAACACTCACACTCACAGGAAGATGTCATCAGTGATGTCATTTGAGATGTCATCAGTGATGTCATCAGTGATGTCACTGACCATGTCATGAGTGATGTAATATGTGAAGTCATCGCAGTGCATTGCGGGGGCGTGAGTTATAGTTAGCTCAGCTAACTATAATGGCTGAATTTCTCTGGTTTTGTATGAGTGAAATGTCAGCCTCACTATAACGTCCCTGTTAGACGTGGCTCTTTTTGCAGGGTCATCCCTAAACTTTTTGCCTTTCTCCTAGCCATTTTTCTGACATGGTGTTGGTGGTTTTAGGACTCTGGGCACTTTAGCACTGCTGTTCAGTGTAAAGTGCGTGTGCTCTCTGTGTCAAATATGGTAAGATTGGTCTACACCTGTTTGGCCTATTTAATTTACCTGTGAGTCCCTTGTAAAGTGGTATCTCATATACCCAGGGCTGGTAAATTAAATGCTACTGGTGGGCTTGCAGCGCTGATTGCGGCACCCATCCAAAGTAGCCTTTCAAACCTGTCTCAGGCCTCTGCCATTGCAGGGCCTGTGCGCGCACTGTGACTGCTGCTGTGACGTGGCACCTAAAGTGTGTGCCATGTCCGTGACCCCCCTTTTACTGCATGTCAGTCACCCCTAAGGTAGGCCCTAGCTAGCCCTATGGGCAGGGTGCATTGTAGGTAAAAGATAGGACATGTACCTTAAGTGTGTGACATGTCCTGGTAGTGACAAACAGCCATTTTGGTTTCTCACTACTGTGGGGCTGCCCTCCCATAGGAATGCATTGGGGATTCCCTGATAAGTGTTTCAGTGGTAATTCCTGATATGAGAGGCGCAGCGTGGTCAAGTTTGGTATATTTGAAATAGTGATAATAAATGTTGCGCAATGGTGTGCGCAAATTTATTATAACTATTTTAGAAATGCCACTTTTAGAAGTTGGCATTTCTGTGTGCTATGTGTCTGCCTGCCTGATGTGAATTGCATGTCTGGCTTGTGAGTGACAGGGGCTGGGAGGTGTGTGTGGCTCCAGGAGGGGCAGGGTGAGTCAGCACTAGGCTGAATGGGACATCTGTGCTGGGAGTAGTGGGAGGAGTAATCCCCTGACTCTGAATAGGACTGTGCCCAGCCTGCACAATGCTGGCTCCACTCCCTGTGGTGTGTCTGAGCACCTAGCCCCCACCTGACAAAGGGGAAGAGGAGCTTGGAAAACAAAGTGCTCCAAATCCCCCCTGAACCAGTTGCATCTGGTTCCCCAAACCCTACACTGCAGACAAAGGATTATGTGGTATAAATATAGGGGCTGTGACCCCATGAAAATGTTCTTGTTCTGTACTTTGGAGCTGTTCCTGGACCTTTGGGGGCTTGCTGCTGCTGGGGCCCAGGAGGAACCGCCATGGGGGCTGGCCTCCCTGCTGGAGGGCCCTGTGTGCTGGCCTCCCTGGGCCCAGCTGTGCCCCTGAACTTTGCTTTTGAATCTTGGGACATCTAGCGCCTGGGGAGCGCTGTGTTTTGGTTTCCCAGAGAAGAGGAGCGCCTGGCCTCTGCAGTGCTGGGCTGCAGAGGCGTCCCAAGGAATCCCGGCGTGGGGATTCCCCTGCACGATGCAGGGATCAAGCGGGAGCCCACCCTGCTGTTTCATGCCTCTTTAGGCAGGAGCCTACCCCGCATTTTGGATGCAAGTTTGGCGGGTGCCCACCCCGCGTGGTTTTGCTCGCAGCGGGTGCCCACCCCGCATGGAGGAGTTTATTGTAGTTTGCGGGTGCCCACCCCGCATATTTGCCTTTTGCGGGTGCCCACCCCGCATTTATGATTTAATGGGTGAGCGGGTGCCCACCCGGCATTTGAGGAACGTTGCGGGTGCCCACCCCGCCTTGCCGTGAGGAGGAGAAGCGGCCCCTGGCCCGACCAGGAAGCCAGGTGGCCTTGCCTGACTTCGGGCGGGGCCACTGAAGGAAGCGGCCGCGGCTGCCAGTCGCAGCGCGACCAGACCCAGAAGCAGTGTGGGAGGCGGGGCACCCGCAGCCGCAAGGAGAGCACCGTGTGTGGCCGAGAGACGCCACCAAGCTTTCCCCGACCGGAGGAGGAGTTGGTCTCCCGCCACAGAGACCGGAGAAGTCCCGTCCCCGGCGCCTGTCTGAAGAAAAGAAGAGAAGAGGAGCCCAATCCAAGCCCCGGTGAGTGGGGCTGAGGCCGTTCTCTTTGCCATGGGGGCTCACAGGCACCAGGGCTGTGTCTGTATTTCCTGAGCGGACCCGCCGTTGCGGGCCGCTCCAACGTGGGGCATATTACTTTCTGGGCCTAGTGGGGGTCCAGACGGCACAGAAGTGCCGGTGCCAGTGCCTCGTTGGTTTTTGTTCCCTCAGCTGCAATGTGGGCATATTCGTTCTTAGGGCCCCAGTGGGGGGTCCCGAGGTGCCCGTGCCTTCTCCCTGAGTTATTGGTCACAGCTGCCCCGCCTAATAAGGGGCAGCTGCAACGTTTGAGGCCGCCTTTAATTAGAGTCCCCGGGGGGACTCCAGAGGGCACAGTTGGTGCCCGGGCTCATTCATCTTTGGGGGCATTTTTTGTAGCAGTCCCTGAGAGGGACTGAGAGGCCATTGTGGCCAGTGCCTCCGCTAATCTTCACAGCTGTACCGCAGTGGCGGACAGCTGCACCGGGGGGCAATCTTGTTGTGTAGCTCCCTGAGTTCCGGAGCGTGACCGGGTAGGCACTGTGAGCGCCAGTGTCTTGGCTGATCTTCACAGCTGTGCCACAGTTGCGGGCAACTGCAACAATGGGGGCATTTTGATAGAGTCCCAGTGGGGGCCCACTCTCAGGAGGCACGCTGGTGCCAGGGCTCATTTTCACAGCTGCCCAGCAATTAGTGGGCAGCTGCTACGTTTAGGCTTGTGCAACTGCGCACAGTTGATTTCTGCATTGGCTGCCAGGGGGCTAATGGGATAGCCCTGGCGAAGCCCTGACTGTGCGGGACATAGGGCATTTGAGCCCCAGTGGAAGGCCAGATGGCCTGGGGTCATTGTGGGTGAGATGGGTAGAGCGCCAGGCTCTACAAAACCACACAATGTTTTTTATGCCCCTTGTGATGGTGATTTCATAATGTGATTTATGTGATGTGATTTATGCACCCTGATTTATGCCTCTAATGATGTTTATGCTCATGAGGTTATTGCATAATGTGTTTATGCTGGTGAGGCCTAATGCGTAATGTGTTTATGCTTAGGAGGGTGTCTAACGCTAATGTGGTTATGCCTAATGTCATGCTATGATATTTTAGGATGGTGTCTAATGATAATATGATAATGCCTAGCTCATTATGGTACCAGTAGTTACTGGTTGTGTTTTGCATTTACTTACCTGTTCTGATGGTTCTGGCCGTGGCCCGATTGGCCTGGTCCTGTATATAATCCCCCGTGAATATTGCCCGTGCCAGTTGGCACAGTGTAAATGTGTGATTATGTTTCTAATGTGTTTATGACAATACAAAGGCTATTTTTTATATAACCTTGTGTGGAGTTTCTTTTGTGGTGTGCCTAGTTTGTTGCTGCTGTGTGTGTGTGTTGCGCAAACGCTTTACACATTGCCTCTGGGATAAGCCTGACTGCTCATGCCAAGCTACCAAGGGGGTGAGCAGGGGTTATCTTCAGCGTGTAACTCCCTTGCCCTGACTAGAGTGGTGGTTTCTGCCTGGCTTTGGCGCAAGCCTTAGCCAACCAGAAATCCCATTTCTAACAGTCCCTGAAACCTGTGGTTTTTTCAGAGAATATCCAAGGTTTTTTAAATGCTAATTCTTAACTAAACGTCCCTGAAACCTGTGGTATTTTCAGTGAATTTCTAAGGTTTTTTAAATGTTAATTACTAACTATAATGTCCCTGAAACCTGTGTTTTTTTCAGTGAATATATATATATATATACATATGTATATATTATCTACTGGCGGTCGCCAGTAGATAGTTATAGTTAGGACCTATTTTCCATAGGAAATCCGCAACATTCTATTTGAAATAACTCTTGCCTCGGTTGACGAATCTTCGCGAAAGTTTCAAACTTTATGGCCCGCTCCGGTCCGCTCCTACTCTGAAAGTTTCGGGTGATTCGTCAAGCGGGGCCGAGAAAAAGGGGGTCCCAAAACATGTTTTCCCCATTCATTTTCCCATAGGAAACTTTAGCCACGTGCTACAGCTCCGAACTGCTGAACGGAATTACACAAAATTTGGCAAAGAGGTAGTTCTTGGTTCAGAAAGAACCCTTTTGTTAAATGGTGTAAATCCGTTTAGTAGTTGCGGAGAAATTAAAAAATAAGAGTAAAAAAATCAATTTCCCATAGGAAACTTTATGCAAGGCTACAGCCCGAACTGCTGAACGGAATTACACCAAATTTGGCAAAGAGGTAGTTCTTGGTTCAGAAAGAACTCTTTTTGTTAAATGGTGTAAATCCGTTCAGTAGTTGCTGAGAAAATCAAAAGTAAAAACACATATATATATCTGGGCGGAGCCTAACCACACATGTCATCGTGAGATCTGATTGGCTGTCAGCACTTCATCCTGGAATTGCTGGCAGCCATCTTGGGACCAATATAAATGATAGTACCCCATTGAAATGCATTGTAGTGAATCGAAGATTTTGAGGGTTACCAAAAGGAGAACTATAAAGGGTGATAACAGACTTTAGTTACATTAGAATTCATTTGTTGATGGTACCATACTAATTTCAGGAATTGTGGTGTGTTCTAAGGTGATTTTACCTTGTGAAAAACCTTCTGCTGGGATATCATGAATCATGTTTGAGAGAAAACTATTTTCACATGCTTGTCCCATACAGTTTTGGAACGTGCTCCAGAAGCTAAAATGAGAGCATATTTTCTGTAAATTCACATTATCTTTCTCAGTCATGTGAGTATGAAGTCTGACATTCTCAGTAAAACATGTACATCCAACAAGGGCAGAGACTGTCAGTTGATTCCTTTGTGTTCTACTGCAGCTTCCCAGAGTGTTCTAAAGACCAACTAGAGTGCTAACAGCCTTACTTCTGACAAAAGTATGGCACACCTGAAGCCATCTTGATTGGAATAAACTGGTAACACTTAAAACATTTAATTTAAAAAGGAACAAAATGATGGGGTTCATCTTGTCATAGAAATTATGGTTAGTGCTCTGGAAAGAAAAATTAGGACATGTTTCAAGTGTGATCTCAAATATCTTCCTGTTATATTTCAACAGGAGCAGCCTGTCATTTGATGCCTTTGTGTTCTACTGCAGCTTCCCAGAGTGTGCTAAAGAACAACTAGAGTGCTAACAGCCTTACTTATGACAAAAGTATGGCACACCTGAAGCCATCTTGATTGGAATAAACTGATAACACTTAAAACATTTAATTTAAAAAGGAACAAAATGAGGGGGTTCATTTTGCCATAGAAATTATGGTTAGTGCTGCAAAAAGAAAATTTAGTGCATGTTTTAAGTGAGATCTCAAATCCTCTTCTATTTCATTAGAAAATTCTGACATGCAGACTGAAACAATCACTTTCAATACCAGCAGTAGACTTCCAGTTAACTCCTTGGTGAGCAGTAGCTTTACTACAGTGATCTAATGAACAACTAGAGTGCTAACATTCTGAATTTATGGCAAATGTGTGACACATCTGAATGCCTTCTTGATGGAATCAAAGTAAAAACTGAAAGCATTTCCTACTGAGGAGACTGCAGTAAATGAGGAAATTAGGAAACTTCATAACAAAGAAGTCTTCCAAGATGGCCACCAGTGAAAAAAGAGCCCAAATGTAGCACAAATATTACCCAGATGTAGCCCACATATAGCCCAATGACAAAAGTGTGCAAAACACATTTATTTTTAGTTTTTTTGCAGTTTTATGTAGTGCAGACTGGTCAGGTATTGGAGCGTTGCATCTTAAAACATGACACCCCTACACTACAAAAACACCACTGCACTACCCTAAACCCTAAAACACTACCCCCAGCACGACCCCCTACACTACACAAGCACCACTGCACTATCCTAAACCCTAAAACACTACCCCCAGCATGACCCCCTACACTACACAAACACCACTGCACTACCCTAAACCCTAAAACACTACCCCAACACCACTGCACTAACCTAAATCCTAAAACACTACCCCCAGCACGACCCCCTACACTACCAAACACCACTGCACTACCCTAAAACATGACCCCTACACTACACAAACACCACTGCACTACCCTAAACCCTAAAACACTACCCCAGCACGACCCTCTACACTACACAAGCACCACTGCACTACCCTAAACCCTAAAACACTACCCCCAGCACGACCCCCTACACTACACAAACACCACTGCACTACCATAAACCCTAAAACACTACCCCAGCACAACCCCTACACTACCCAAACACCACTGCACTAACCTAAATCCTAAAACACTACCCCCAGCACGACCCCCTACACTACCCAAACACCACTGCACTACCCTAAAACATGACCCCCTACACTACACAAACACCACTGCACTACCCTAAACCCTAAAACACTACCCCCAGCACGACCCCCTATACTACACAAGCACCACTGCACTACCCTAAACCCTAAAACACTACCCCCAGCACGACCCCCTACACTGCCCGAACACCATTGCACTGCCCTAAACCTTGAAACACCAGCCCCTGCACGACCCCCTACACTGCCCGAACACCACTGCACTGCCCTAAACCCTGAAACACAAACCCTAGCACGACCCCCTACACTGCCCGAACACCACTGCACTGCCCTAAACCCTGAAACACCACCCCCTTCATGACCCCCTACACTGCCCGAACACCACTGCACTGCCCTAAACCCTGAAACACCACCCCCAGCATGCCCCCTACACTGCCCGAACACCACTGCACTGCCCTAAACCCTGAAACACTACCCCCAGCAAGACCTCCTACACTGCCCGAACACCACTGCACTGCCCTAAACCCTGAAACATCACCCCCAGCAAGACCCCCTACACTGCCCGAGCACCACTGCCATAAACCCTGAAACACCACCCCCAGCACGACCCCCTACACTGCCCGAACACCACTGCACTGCCCTAAACCCTGAAACACCACCCACAGCACGACCCCCTACACTTCCCGAACACCACTGCACTGCCCTAAACCCTGAAACACAACCCCCTGCACGACCCCCTACACTGCCCGAACACTACTGCACTGCCCTAAACTCTGAAACACCATCCCCAGCACGACCCCCTACACTGCACGAACACCACTGCACTGCCCTAAACCCTGAAACACTACCCCCAGCAAGACCCCCTACACTGCCCAAACACCACTGCACTGCCCTAAACCCTGAAACATCACCCCCAGCAAGACCCCCTACACTGCCCGAACACCACTGCCCTAAACCCTGAAACACCACCCCCAGCAAGACCCCTACACTGCCCGAACACCACTGCACTGCCCTAAACCCTGAAACACCAGCCCCAGCATGACCCCTACACTGCCCGAACACCACTGCACTGCCCTAAACCCTGAAACACCACCCCCTGCACGACCCCCTACACTGCCCGAACACCACTGCACTCCCCTAACCCTGAAACACTACCCCCTGCACGATCCCCTACACTGCCCGAACACTACTGCCCTGCCCTAAACCCTGAAACACCACCCCAGCACGACCCTCTACACTGCACGAACACCACTGCACTGCCCTAAACCCTGAAACACTACCCCCAGCAAGACCCCCTACACTGCCCAAACACCATTGCACTGCCCTAAACCCTGAAACATCACCCCCAGCAAGACCCCCTACACTGCCCGAACACCACTGCCCTAAACCCTGAAACACCACCCCCAGCAAGACCCCCTACACTGCCCGAACACCACTGCACTGCCCTAAACCCTGAAACACCACCCCCTGCACGATCCCCTACACTGCCCGAACACTACTGCCCTGCACCCTGAAACACCACCCCCAGCACGACCCCTATACTGCACCGAACACCACTGCACTGCCCTAAACCCCGAAACACTACCCCCAGCAAGACCCCCTACACTGCCCGAACACCACTGCACTGCCCTAAACCCTGAAACATCACCCCCGGCAAGACCCCCTACACTGCCCGAACACCTCTGCCCTAAACCCTGAAACACCACCCCCAGCAAGACCCCCTACACTGCCTGAACACCACTGCACTGCCCTAAACCCTGAAACACCACCCCCAGCATGTACCCCTACACTGCCCGAACACCACTGCACTGCCCTAAACCCTGAAACACCACCCCCAGCACGACCCCCTACACTGCCCGAACACCACTGCACTGCCCTAAACCATGAAACACCAGCCCCAGCACGACCCCCTACACTGCCCGAAAACCACTGCACTGCCCTAAACCCTGAAACACCACCCCCAGCACGACCCCCTACACTGCCCGAACACCACTGCACTGCCCTAAACCCTGAAACACCAGCCCCAGCACGACCCCATACACTGCCCGAACACCACTGCACTGCCCTAAACCCTGAAACACCAGCCCCAGCACGACCACCTACACTGCCCGAAAACCACTGCACTGCCCTAAACCCTGAAACACCAGCCCCGGCACGACCCCCTACACTGCCCGAACACCACTGTACTACCCTAAAACCTCAAACACCAGCCCCAGCACGACCCCCTACACTGCCCGAACACCACTGCACTGCCCTAAACCCTGAAACACCAGCCCCAGCAAGACCCCCTACACTGCCCAAACACCACTGCACTGCCCTAAACCCTGAAACACCACCCCCAGCAAGACCTCCTACACTGCCCAAACACCACAGCACTAAACCCTGAAACACCACCCCCAGCAAGACCACCTACACTGGCCAAACACCACTGCAATGCCCTAAACCCTGAAACACCACCCCCTGCACGACCCCCTACACTGCTCAAACACCACTGCACTGCCCTAAACCCTGAAACACCACCCCCTGCACGACCCCCTACACTGCCCGAACACCACTGCACTTCCCTAAACCCTGAAACACCACCCCTCAGCATGACACCCTACACTGCCCGAACACCACTGCACTGCCCTAAACCCTGAAACACCACCCCCAGCACGACCTCCTACACTGCCGGAACACCACTGCACTGCCCTAAACCCTGAAACACCATCCCCAGCACGACCCCCTACACTGCCCGAACACCACTGCACTAACCTAAACCCTGAAACATCAACCCCAGCAAGACCCCCTACACTTCCTGAACACCACTGCCCTAAACCCTGAAACACCACCCCCTACACTGCACGAACACCACTGCACTGCCCTAAACCCTGAAACACCACCTCCAGCAAAACCCCCTACACTGCCTGAACGCCATTGCTCTGCCCTAAATCCTGAAACACTAGCCCCAGCATGACCCCCTACACTGCCCGAACACCACTGCACTGCCCTAAACCCTGAAACACTAGCCCCAGCAGGACCCCCTACACTGCCCGAACACCACTGCACTGCCCTAAACCCTGAAACACCACCCCCAGCACGACCCCCTACCCTGCCCAAACACCACTGCACTGCCCTAAACCCTGAAACACCAGCCCCAGCAAGACCCCCTACACTGCCCGAACACCACTGCACTGCCCTAGACTCTGAAACACCAGCCCCAGCAAGACCCCCTACACTGCCCGAACACAACTGCACTGCCCTAAACCCTGAAACACCAGCCCCAGCATGACCCCTACACTGCCCGAACACCACTGCACTGCCCTAAAGCCTGAAACACCAGCCCCAGCACGACCACCTACACTGCCCGAACACCACTGCACTGCCCTAAACCCTGAAACACCACCCCCTGCATGACCCCCTACACTGCCCGAACACCACTGCACTGCCCTAAACCCTGAAACACCAACCCCTGCACCACCCCTACACTGCCCGAACACCACTGCACTGCCCTAAACCCTGAAACACCACCCCCTGCACCGCCCCCTACATTGCCCGAACACCACTGCACTGCCCTAAACCCTGAAACACCACCCCAGAACGACCCCCTTTACTGCTCGAACACCACTGCACTGCCCCAAACCCTGAAACACCACCCCCAGCACGACCCCCTACACTGCCCGAACACTACTGCCCTAAACCCTGAAACACCACCCCCTGCACAGCCCCCTACACTGCCCAAACACCACTGCACTGCCCTAAACCCTGAAACACCACCCCCAGCACGACCCCCTACCCTGCCCGAACACCACTGCACTGCCCTAAACCCTAAAACACCACCCCCAGCATTACCCCCTACACTGCTCAAACACCACTGCACTGCCCTAAACCCTAGAACACTACCCCCAGAAAGACCCCCTACACTACCCGAACAACACTGCACTACCCTAAACCCTAAAATACTACCCCCAGCACAACCCCCTACACTACCCGAACACGACTGCACTGCCCTAAACCCTCAAACACTCCCCCAGCACGACCCCCTACACTACCCGAACACCACTGCACTGCCCTAAACCCTAAAACACTCCCCCACCACGACCCCTACACTACCCAAACACCAATGCACAACCCTAATCCCTAAAACACTACCCCCGCATGACCCCCTACACTACCCTAAACCCTAAAACACTACCCCCGCACGACTCCCTACACTACCCAAAGACCACTGCACTACCCTAAACCCTAAAACACGACCTCCTACACTACACAAACACCACTGCACTACCCTAAACCCTAAAACACTACCCCCTACACTACACAAACACCACTGCACTACCCTAAACCCTAAAACACTACCCCCGCACGACTCCCTACACTACCCAAAGACCACTGCACTACCCTAAACCCTAAAACACGACCTCCTACACTACACAAACACCACTGCACTACCCTAAACCCTAAAACACTACCCCCTACACTACACAAACACCACTGCACTACCCTAAACCCTAAAAACTACCCCTGCACGAACCACTACACTACCCAAACACCACTGCACTACCCTAAACCCTAAAAACGCCCCCAGCAGTACCCCTACACTACACAAACACCACTGCACTACCCTAAACCCTAAAACACTACCCCCAGCAGTACCCCTACACTACCCAAACACCACTGCACTACCCTAAATCACTACCCCCAGCACGACCCCCTACACTACCCAAACACCACTGCACTACCCTAAACCCTAAAACACTACCCCCAGCACGACCCCCTACACTACCCAAACACCACTGCACTACCCTAAACCCTAAAACACTCCCCCAGCACGACTCCCTACACTACCCAAACACCACTGAACTACCCTAAACCCTAAATCTACCCCCAGCATGACCCCCTACACTACACGAACACCACTGCACTATCCTAAACCCTAAAACACTACCCCCAGCACAACCCTCTTCACTACCTAAACACAACTGCACAATTTGTTACAGGTGTTGCAACGCAGGCCTGTGGTGCTTACTGGAAGTACCTAGTGGGCTAGTTGGGCCCCAGGGACCCTCAGGATTCAAGGTGACCTAATCCCCCAACTTAAAATGCACCACGGGGCGCGTTTGCACAGTGGTGAAGGGAGGAGGCGGGGCCTCAGGTGACATGTGCGCAAACACGCCCTGTGGTGCATTTTAAGTTGGGGAATTAATTCCCTTTGAATCCTGAGGGACCCTGGGGGCCAACTAGCCCACCAGGTACCTTCAGTAAGCACAACAGAGTTGCGTTGCAGAGAGGTGAAAAAGGTGCGTGGCCTCGGAACGCCTCTCTGCAGCTCAGCTCTGTGGTCCTAACTGTGGGTACCTGGGGGCTAGTTGGGCCCCAGGGACCCTCAGAATTCAAGGGGACTTAATCCCACAGCTTAAAACGCGCCACAGGGTGCGTTTGCACACATGTCACCTCAGGCCCCCCTCCCTTCACCACTGTGCAAACGCGCCCTGTAGCGCGTTTTAAGAGGTAGTTTTAATCCCCTGCCCTATTATGTACTAGGGACTTGCAGAGGAGGTCATGCTAATCACAGGGGTACCCCAACGCATAGTGTTCCCTAGTGTATGTAGGTGTTTTCACTGTATTCTAAGTGTCTTTTAGCATAGCACTGGCTCTGGTTAGTCAGAGTCAGTTACCACCAGTACCCGTCTGAAAAAGTTGTGGGCACAGGATGATTTTTCAACAAGGCCTCTTTCTGCTCCTCTGTTGGTTCTTTCTGCACATCTTTTGCTTCTTTCTGTGCGTTTTTCTTCTTTCTTCACATGTCCTACCTCTGTAGGCATAGTTAGAAACTAGCATTTAAAAAACCTTTGAAATTCACTTAAAAATCATAGGTTTCAGGCACGTTATAGTTAGAAATTAGCATTTAAAAAACCTTTGAAATTCACTGAAAAAACCATAGGTTTCAGACACGTTATAGTTAGAAATTAGCATTTAAAAAACCTTTGAAATTCACTGAAAAAACCATAGGTTTTAGGGACAGTTATAGTTAGTTGGACATTTCACTCGTACAAAACCATAGAAATTCCCCCGTTATAGTTAGTTCAGCTAACTATAACTCGCGCCCGCAATGCACTGCTGATGACGTCACATATTACATCACTCATGACATGGTCAGTGACATCACTGATGACATCTCAAATGACATCACTGATGACATCATCCATGTGATAATTTCATGCATCTTCTCACACCCTAATATAACTTTTGATACACCCACTCTAAATTACAGACTGCCATTCTCAAAACCATAGACACTCCAACACCAAAAACTACATACCCACTCACTGATTCTTAGGTCTACACACACATCCACTCATTCACCCGTACAGTCACTCATACTTAGTCACTCAGTACAGGACTATCATATGCACTCATACACCTATATAAACACTCACACACCACCACTCATCCATAGAGGTACTCACACACCTAGTCAGTCATGCAAAAACTTAATCACACACCCATTTACTCACCTATACAGTTATACACACACCAGCTCACTTACTCATACAAATACTAGCACATTCTTACGCTCTTATACAATCACTGATACAAGTACACACTCATCCATACAGCCACTCTCACAATCACACACTCTCACTTATAGCCATTTATATACTCCAACACACATATATACTGCCTTTCACATATGTAGTTACTCACACATGTACCACTGAGATATACATTCAATCACTAACACACCCATACACACACTCACCCACCCATACAGTCCATCACAGATGCACTCTTGAAACCATGCACCCAGTGAATCACCAACTCACACATCTATGCACAGAGTCACATACACCCCACCCACACAAACACTCAGGCACCCATACAGATACTCAGACAATCAATCAATAACCCATGTAGACACTCATGTAGCTATTCAGAAAGCCATGCAGCCGCTTACAAACCAACAGACAGACGGATACAGACATTCACACAGTTTAGTCACTAACTCATGCATTCAGTAAGATACATTTAATCACTCACTTGTAGAGTCAGTCACTCACATACTAAATCATCCATTCAGACACTTATACACCCACTCATTCTTCAATACGCCTTTCCCTAGATATATTAAACATATTTAAACTTTACAGAAACACACAGTCACTGGATGATTTCATCAGTGATGTCATCAGTGATGTAATTTGAGATGTCATCAGTGATGTCATCAGTGATGTCACTGACCATGTCATGAGTGATGTAATATGTGACGTCATCAGCAGTGCATTGCGGGGGCGCAAGTTATAGTTAGATGAACTAACTATAACGGGGGAATTTCTATGGTTTTGTACGAGTGAAATGTCCAACTAACTATAACTGTCCCTAAAACCTATGGTTTTTTCAGTGAATATATATATACATACACGCATACAATTACCTAATATATACTTACTATTTCCATGTAAAGGCATGCGTCGTAAATGCATATGCGTTGTAAAGATCTACGTGGTAAAGGCAGTGTGTGGTAAAGGCATTGCGTTGTAAAGGATGCGTGGTGAAGCCATTGCATTGTAAATGCCTCATTGTAAAGGCTGTTTCCCCTGCTACCTTGACCACAAAAGAATTAAAAGTAATACTGGTGTTGTTCTCATTTGACCAAATAATATATAGTAATGGTTCAATAACTTACAAAAACAGTACTTATGGCAGTGGACAACCTTGTCTATTACCTTGTTTTAGACTGAAAGCATCAGATTGAGTATGGTTCAAATGGATTCCTGCGGATGGTTTATCATGAAGGGCCATTACCATTTGTCTAATTCCGAACCTTACTCAAATTTGGGTAAAACTGGCCTTAAGTATTCTAATGCAAACTTATCAAAAGCCTTTTCATCATCAAAGTCAATTGCCACAGCTGACGTGGCAGCTAAATGAGCTTTTTTTATAATGTGGGAGAATAATGTCGTATTTTCGCTATAGAGATAATGTTTAACAAATACAACCTGAGTAGGGTGAATGAGGTCAGGTAGTAAAAAACCTCAAACTTATTGGAAGGATTTTAACATAAGTTTTGCAATCTATATTAATCATTTTGAGATCCATGTATAGTTTTTAAGATGGGTAAGATCTTTTCCTTTGTTAGAGATAACCACTAAGCCTGCTTCTGCTGGAGTACCTTCAGCTACTACAGTGTTCGGCAAGTGATGGAAAAGATTTGTGAGTGGGACTTGTTATCTGGGCCAAAAGGATTTATAAAATTTGGTAGTGTCTCCATCTGGAACTGTGGCTTTGGTTGTTTTTTATTTAATAATTAGCATTGTTGCTTCGTTAATAGTAATGGGAGGATTAAGTTTGGGTCTTTCATCAACGGAGATGGAGGGAAGATCAAGTTTGTCTAGGAATATGAAACATGTTCAGAAGTCCACTTGATTTGCGTTATCATTTAAATTTGTGTAGAGTGCCTTTAATGCTTCTACTTAATGGTCTGATAGGTTACATTTCATGATTTTGTTTGCAGGGATAAAATGTTTAGTTTGTTTAAATTTTGTGCATGAAGCCATCATTTTACCAGCTTTGTTGACATACTCTGATAATTTTTTTGTTTATCGGTACACGCACCTGCTCTTGTGCCTTTAATTTTATTGACTATATTAGTCTTATTATTCAGATAATTTCAATTGTGTCATGGAATTGGTGTCCATTTCAACCTTGTCTAGATCATCAGGAAATCTTTTGAGTTCAGTGTCAGTTTGGAAGAGGTCTGATGAACTATTCAAGGGAACCCTGAAGTGTGATGGACCTGCAAATAAAAAGTCAAGACGTCTATCTCTTAGCCTAGTTCTCTGGGTGAAAAAACCTTTACTATAGATCCACAGTAGTTTGGAGCAGGATTTTTGTTTCCGTCCCAAAGAATATGGATAATCGTACTCATGTATTGAAGGATGACATCCATTTGTTGAAATATGTGTGGTTTGCACAGTATGGATCTCTGAGATTTATCTTGGGGTTAATAAGCAAGATGGAACTCGGTATACTTTTTCTAATTCAAATTCTTTCTTGAAGGTTTTGGCAGTCATTTTCTATATCCAGGGTTGCAAAAAACAAATGCAGGCATTGTGGTCTTGTCCTTCTGATCTTCAGGAATCCCAAAACTTCTCAGATTATTTAATCTGTTTAGGTCTTCCAGGTCAGCAACTGCTTTTTGAAGGAGAGCGTTGCAGTCATTACCGAAGAGAAATCTTTAACCTGAGATGATTCTCGATCCTCAAATTGCTTATTCTGTTTTCTGTTTCTGCAATTCTACTGTTGATTTGTCAGACTTCAGCCCTTCTTGTACTAATGTCAGATTGCATAGCATCATTGTTCAGCTTGGTTGATTTGACTAAATCAAGGACTTCCTCAAATTTCTTAATGATCATGTCCATTGACTCCAAAGCATCAGATTTTGGTTTGATAGGGGATTCCAGCAGTGGTGGTCTGCTTTAGTACATTTTGTTCCTGATTTTTGTTCTTTGTCTGCCATGGACTCAATGTAGAATAGGTTTGAAGTATCAATTTACGCGTCAGAGGATACTATACAGCTGTGTCGTAAGAGTAAGACTAGTGCTTATATTTACTGTTAGCTGCATTCACATCTAACTATAAGAAGGCACTAGTGGCTGCACATAGCAGGACACTAAAAAAGGGTGTAGCTATGAATGAGTTTTTGCAAAGGGAGACACTAAAATTGGATCTTTCGATCTAGGATTGCAACAACATAGAAATCAAAAGTCACTCATCGATAATGAAGCTCAAGCACATGTATCACCCCTTTCTCATTTCCTCAACAGACTCAAGGATGATATGCAACCTTCACAAAAGGAAGAAGATAAATCAGAGTTTATTCTCTATCAAGGCTGTCGATGAAACAACAGATAATCCCCAAGAAATGTACAGTACGATTCCTACCAGTAACATAGCCTAATTCAGATTGTGTTTTTTTTTTTTTTGCTATCGTCAACTAAGATCATAAATTCATATTTTAGTTGCAATGGATGCCATGTGATGTTTACAATGACTTAGTAAATCACACAGTCTAGGATCAATTTCGCAGTAGAGAGAAAGGATGTTTGTAATGGTCTCTGTGTAATATGGAGTCTGCTGATAGTCGAGTTGATTTGATCCTACCAAACAATATAGTTCAATTAAAGCGCACACACATATGCACAGACACACATACTCTCTTTTCAAAGCATCTCTTTGGTATAGGATGATAACCAAATACTCTCCTCAAGAGTTTGTATGCCCATTCACAGTCCAGGCCAATTTTGCCTCAAGTTTACTGAGAAAAATTAGGAGAAAGTAACCAGCAGGACTCCTCCTAGGTAAATAGTCAAAACAAAAATATGGTTACAAACATAAAAATTCTAGTTGAAGGGCAATGTGTTTTCATTTATTTTTTTCTTTAAGGCATTTTTAGGTGGTACCTGATGTTGTGCTCTGATCTCTGCCGCATGAGCGGCTATGTTGCCGAAGGTGTCTCGACTCTAAGGCTCCTCTGGATGAAATCAGCAAAGATACCTTCTGCTTTTAAGTACCGTTTATGCTGGACATGATCCACTGTTCAGGTCTGACAAACTGTGGTCGCAGACCTTTGATATGCGGCGATATATGTAAATTCACTGAGCGCACCTCCCAACTTAAGTGGCTATCTCACTCACAACATAGCTGCTCCCCCTTATTCCACAAATTTATATTATTCACTACACTAAAACAATTCTACAGAAATACATCCACAACAAAATCCTGCCCAACTCCACCAACTCCAATGAACTTTTCAGTGTCATTCAAGAATTCACCAACTCACGCAGCGAAGCCACAGACATCACCCCATCCCAAGACCTCTGCAACAAGCTTGGAATCTATTTCCACCTCAAGATCAAAAACCTCTATGACAACTTCATCGACCATCCACCAGGCGCCACAGACGGCCCCCTGCCCCCCAGAAACACCAGCCAGCCCACCATCTCCAACTGGACACTGATCACGGCCGAAGACACCGCCTCAACCATACAAAGCATCCACTCGGGGGGCCCCCACCAACCCCTGCCCCCCTCACATCTACCACAGAGCCGCGGCCGCCATCGCACCCGAACTACAACGCACCATCAACACCACCTTCAAAACAGGCACCTTCCCAGACGACTGGAAGTGTGCAGAAGTCAGACCCCTGCTCAAGAAGCCCACAGCTGACCCCACTGACCTCAAGAACTATCGGCCCATCTCGCTCCTCCCCTTCGCAGCCAAAGTTGCAGAGAAAACAGTCAACAGGAAACTGACACAATTCATTGAAGAGAATGCCGTCCTCGACCCGTCCCAATCCGGATTCCGAAGCAACCACAGCACAGAGACCACCCTACTCGCCGCCACAGACAACATCCGCACCCTCCTGGACCAAGGCCACTCCACAGCCCTCATCCTACTCGACCTATCAGCGGCCTTCGACACGGTCTCTCACCGCACACTAGTCGCCAGACTACACAACGCAGGCATACAAGGAACAGCCCTGGACTGGATCCGATCATTCCTCACCAGAAGAAGCCACAGGATCAGACTCCCACCCTTCCTCTCCGACCCCATGAAAATCACCTGCGGAGTCCCACAGGGTTCATCACTGAGCCCCACCCTCTTCAACATCTACATGGCCCCCCTGGCAGCCATCGTCCAACAACACGGTGTCAACATCGGATCCTACGCCGACTACACCCAGCTCATCCTTTCCAACACCAAAGACCCCACCACTGCCAAACTCATCTTCCAGAAAGGAATGCAAGATGTCGCAGTCTGGATGACCAACAGCTGCCTGAAGCTCAACGTCGAGAATACAGAAGTCCTCGTCCTCGGTACCACCCCTTCTGCATGGGACAGCACCTGGTGGCCGATCGCCCTCAGAAGCCCACCTACCCCCTCAGACCATGCCAAGAACCTCTGCATCGTACTCGACTCATCACTCACCATGAACCAACAGGTCAACGCCGTCACCTCCAGCTGCTTCAACACCCTCAGCATCCTCCGCAAGACCTTCAAGTGGATCCCCCCTGAGTCAAGGAAGACAGTCACCCACGCACTCATCACCAGCAGACTGGACTATGTAAACGCACTGTACGCCGGCATCAACAAGTCCCTACTCCGCAAACTCCAGACAATACAGATCACCGCCGCCAGACTCGTCCTCAGCATCCCCCGACACGAACACATCAGCCAACACCTACGAAGTCTCCACTGGCTCCCCGTGGAGAAAAGAGTCACTTTCAAAATCCTCACTCACGCCTACAAATGCCTACACAACAACGGACCCAAATACCTCAACAACAGAATCAACATCCACTTACCCAAAAGAAACCTCCGATCTTCCAACCTCGCACTGGCCAAAACCCCGCGCATCCTCAGAGCCAGAGCAGGCGGAAGATCCTTCTCGAACATTGCAGCCAAGACCTGGAACGAGCTACCGGCAGACATCAGACGCGCCCCCTCCTGAACACCTTCAGGAAGACCCTCAAGACCTGGCTCTTCGGCTAAACAGATCTGCGGACCCCCCCCCTCAGCGCCTTGAGACCCTCACGGGTGAGTAGCGCGCTTACAATTCCCTGATTGATTGAATACATTGTAATTATAACTTTTTAATGAATAACTATAATTAATTTATAAAAACAAGAAATTTTAAATATTACAAAAATCTAAACATTTTTATAAAAATACAATTTAGTAACATGGATTTAAAATTCCCAATGTAAAAAAAAACACAAGACGACTACATTTAAAAACATAAACTTACATAGAAATTAGTTATATTCAACTGTTAAATTTAAACAAACAAATACATATTTTTAAATATCAAAAAGTAAAAACATTTCAACAGATTATATATCAAAAACATTCAAATTTAAAAAACATAAAACATTGCATATAAAATTTTGAATTTTATATAATTAAAAACAAAAAGGTTTAAAAAATTAAATATATAAGTGTATAAAAATAATTCACCCCAAAAAATATTTAAAGATGAAAAAGAAAAAAAACACAACAACTTTAAACATAACAAACTATGCCCTTGCAAACCCAACATCCGCCTCTTAAAATCACTATATCAAAAAATAAAAACAATTAAAAAACTAATACAATGTATTAAAACAAAAGAAACGTAAAAATTATATCAATTCCAACAGAATAACACACAATGTTTTTAACAGCAATATTAAAAAATATTTTTTTTTTAAACGATACTCTTACCTGCAATATTATGAACTCCGTTATATTTTTGGCATCACAATATTTAAGACATGATATTTGTGTCTCAGGATACTCATTCCGCAATATTTTGCCCGAACACACTTTATGAAGTTGTGGCTCATGATTTAATAGCTTTTTCAGGCCTCAATCTTGACCCAATCATCCATGTTTAGGATGCTGTACAGTTCAAAGAAGCGTAACTAGGTGTTCAGCTTCTGCTGTCTCGACCGGCAGGCCTTGCCCTCCCCTCCTGTCACTGTGAGATCTCTAAGCAAAGACAAAGGAAAGCTATGAGGTCAAGATGGGGCTGCATTTCACATTCAGTGCACAGTGGTGTGGGGGTCAAGGAAGTGTCTCTCTCATTACAACTTGCACTGGCATCACACAACAGCTTCAAGTAGTCAATGTGAAAAGTGAAAGTGATTTTTTTTTTATTGTTCAGTTAATAAAAACTTACAATAAAACACCTTTATACAATTTTCCTACATTTCATACACAACCAATCCTGAACCCTTATTTAAAAACCACATAGTTAAAATACAATTCGTCAATTAAAAATGCTAAAATCTCTTCATTGACCACTGTTAGTCAGTTTCCTCTCTGCTATTTCTATAAACTTCAAAAGTCTGCCAGTAAGTTGTAAATATTCTCCCTGCAAGCAGGCTATAACTGCTTGTCGACGTGTTCGTATCAATTGACTATTAAAGTCCTGCCTCAGCAGACTTCTACATTCAACTATTAGAGCTGGGCAGCTACAAATGATATGGCAGATGTCCTCTCTCTTATTATTACAGAGGCGGCACGTCCTCTCACTACTCAGCTTTTTCCAAGCTGGAGTGTCTCCACGAAATTGGCTGCTGCCAAATCGGAGTCTCATAAACTTCAGCTTAGCCCTTAGGCCATTCAAATCCCCTAGATAACTCTGAGGTTTTAACATATCATAAGGTGCAATCTTCTTCTTAAGTCTTTATTTCGATTATAAAACCATAAAAGACATACAAACAATTAAAAAATAGGCAGGGTAAAAACGTGGTAACAGAATAGTTGGGTGATGCCAGGGTTACATTGATCTGGGACAGACACAATGAAATATTTAAAAAAGGAACGTTAATCCATCATTTCAGCGAACACTAATGTACTATTAAAACATTTCATTAGGAAAAATATAAGAAGAGATTTCCGCTCAATTGTAATTTGTAAAGGGAGCGGAGAATGGTAAAACCAGACAACATACAATCTAAAAGATAAAAGCTACCCAGATCTTACACAAAATCAATAGGCCCCACCACAATTCTCGGCAGTGTGGCAGACACAGGCTACCACGCAACCCACATGATAAGGATAGAACAAAATAAAACAGATCAAGTTAATAGGCCCTTGAATTTCTTTGCCCGAATCACCCATGTCCAACTCAGAAATTTTGCCATAGCAATGACAACAGGTTCCTGGGTACATGTCTGTAGGATCCTCAGGGCCTCTAGGTGCAATCACTGTCCACGCATGGGAGCTCTTTGCCAATACTGCTCTATCCAATAGCGAAGACATTTTTTTACTGCACCCATTAATAACTTTATTAAATGCCACCTGAGAGAGGGGTAAAGCCCATAATTGTTCTGCCTTGAACGTGCCTATAGCCAATTAAAATATTCATGGGCCTGCTTATGTTTACCATCACATAGAGCCACCCAGACCACTGTCATAAGCGTAGAGTTATTATCCCTTCTAAGGGGCCGATTCCGATCTCGGTCGGAGGCGCACCCAACACTATTCGGCCGGGAAAAAAGCCAGGCGAATGCCTGTTTCCCGACCGATTCGCACATTCTTCCGAACGAGCAAGTACGATGCGCACAACTGCATAGATTCCGACCCAGTCGTACTCACCCAATCCAGGTCCTGTTCTCCGACCGAGCCGGATCCGTAAACGCAGAATCGAGTCGCACGGAAGCCAAAATGCAGCCCCGTCCGGCCGGACAAGTACGATGCGCTTTCCGTACGCGCCGAACCCGTCGCTACGCACGGCACGTCAAAGCATCCGGGAGAGGCGCACATAAGCTCCGATTCGCGCCACAACACGATCCACGGCTACGAGACGAACACGCCAGCGACGAGGACGAGGCGAAGCAAAGAGAAAGACGAACGAGACGAACCAACTATGAATCCCATCGTGCCGATCCTACCAATACTCTACATCTACTACCGGAACAGGCACGGACGCGTACGGCGCAGAAGGTAAGTCAGACACCAAGCACAAAAACAAACTACACGTACCCGACATATCACACACACACAGAGGGATGCAGAAATTACTTACACCAGCAACAGCAGCACCATAGGGGCGGGATGGCCATCACCAATACCACATATACACATAGGGGCCTGGATGCCCACCACCACTACCACCCCTACTCAGGGGTGCCAGATGCCTGTCACTACTCCCACCTCCAACCAGGGTGTGCCAGATGCCTACCACCACTACCACCTCTACCCAGGGTGTGCCAGATGCCTACCACTACTACCACCCCTCCCCAGGGGGTGCCAGATGCCTACCACTACTCCCACCCCTCCCCAGGGGGTGCCAGGTGCCTACCACTACACCCACCCCTCCCCAGGGAGTGCCAGATGCCTACCACTACTACCACCCCTCCGCAGGGGGTGCCAGATGCCTACCACTACTACCACCCTCCCCAGGGGTGCCAGATGCCTACCACTACTACCACCCCTCCCCAGGGGTGCCAGATGCCTACCACTACTACCACCCCTACCCAGGGGTGCCAGATGCCTACCACTACTCCCACCCTTCCCAGGGGGTGCCAGATGCCTACCACTACTATCACCCCTACCCAGGGGTGCCAGATGCCTACCACTACTCCCACCTCTACCCAGGTGGTACCAGATGCCTACCACTACTACCACCCCTCACCAGGGGGTGCTAGATGCCTACCACTACTACCACCTCTACCCAGGGTGTGCCAGATGCCTACCACTACTACCACCCCTCCCCAGGGGGTGCCAGATGCCTACCACTACTACCACCTCTACCCAGGGTGTGCCAGATGCCTACCACTACTACCACCCCTCCCAGGGGTGCCAGATGCCTACCACTACTACCACCCCTACCCAGGGGGTGCCAGATGCCTACCACTACTACCACCTCTACCCAGGGTGTGCCACATGCCTACCACTACTACCACCCCTCCCCAGGGGGTGCCAGATGCCTACCACTACTACCACCCCTACTCAGGGTGTGCCAGATGCCTACCACTACTACCACCCCTACCCAGGGGGTGCCAGATGCCTACCACTACTACCACCTCCACCCATGGGGGGCTGGATGCCTGTCACTACTCCCACCTCTACCCAGGGGTGCCAGATGCCTACCACTACTACCACCCCTCCCCAGGGGTGCCAGATGCCTACCACTACTACCACCTCTACCCAGGGTGTGCCAGATGCCTACCACTACTACCACCCCTCCCCAGGGGTGCCAGATGCCTACCACTACTACCACCCCTACCCAGGGGGTGCCAGATGCCTACCACTACTACCACCCCTCCCCAGGGGTGCCAGATGCCTACCACTACTACCACCTCCACCCATGGGGGCTGGATGCCTGTCACTACTCCCACCTCTACCCAGGGGGTGCCAGATGCCTACCACTACTACCACCCCTCTCCAGGGGGTGCCAGATGCCTACCACTACTACCACCTCTACCCAGGGTGTGCCAGATGCCTACCACTACTACCACCCCTCCCCAGGGGTGCCAGATGCCTACCACTACTACCACCTCTACCCAGGGTGTGCCATATGCCTACCACTACTACCACCCTCCCCAGGGGTGCCAGATGCCTACCACTACTACCACCCCTACCCAGGGGTGCCAGATGCCTACCACTACTACCACCCTCGCCCGGGGTGCCAGATGCCTACCACTACTACCACCCCCACTCACAGGATGGCTAATACATGACACAACAAGCACACACCAACATAAACAATGCAACATAAAGACATCCCCCAACACCATGACAAGCGTGTGTAGACTGTGTCAAATGGCTACAACACTAAACATGACTTTGAACATACAATGTGACCCCCTATCACATGTGCCACACATAAATGTGTGTGGACCCCACAATGACCACGACCACTGTGGCAATGGGGTCCAACCCCCATCATCACAGTGACCAAAATGTAAGTGTGGGGCCCATAGCTGAAGCACATCTTGAACATTGTGGCAATGGGGTACAAACCCCCATCATCACAGTGACCAAAAGGTAAGTGTGGGGCCCATAGCTGAAGCACATCTTGAACATTGTGGCAATGGGGTTCAAACCCCCATCATCACAGTGACCAAAATGTAAGTGTTGACATTGAAAAAGCTGCAACTGCCAAACTGCATGGATGATTCCTGGTCACAGAACAACAAACACATCAGTGGCAAAGTAGTGCTTGTGTCCCATAGCAACATAGATTGGGGGAGGCAAACACTGCAGTGCAAATAAGACATACCTTTGGCCATGTGCAGACAAACATCACCCATGGGGGCTGACACTGTCAACATTCATCAATGACACAATGACAGAAGTGACCATGATAATGCAGACCCACATATTTGCACCAATGGGCACACAAATGCAGATACCCTGTGGAGACTGTAGATGTGAGGTGAACAGATACCATACCATGGCAGCAATGGGACACACAAACAATGATCATTATGCTGACTGGTGACCTAGGAGTCCCAGGGACAGCAGGGGAAACCCACCAAACAACATACAGCCAATGGCACACTAAAGACATGCCAATGCAGTGGTGCAGATGCACAAACACAAACAGGCAGACCCACACTGCACATCAAACACAACAGGTGAGGGGGTGCCAGTGTCCCCAGGCAACCACACAACACTTGATGAGGCCTGAATACCAATTACACAGATGTGCATACAGTGCCACACAAAGGTAACTCATGGATCCAAATCCCCTATGTGGGCAATCAGGCATTGTTAGATGAGAGGGAGCACTAATCACACATGTCACACAAGCATGTAGGAACAGCAACTGACACAGCAAGACACAGAGACACCACAGCACTACCCCCAGGGTCCCCACAATGTGGTGACCCTGGGCTGCATTACAATCCCACTGTGATGACAAAGCTAGATGTCGTTCACACTGTGAACCACATTCATGTGTCCTGAGCAACAAACTACCATCACACCTACACAAGCACAAATCAATCAGCACGGCCAGTAAGTCAAGGCCAACATGGAGGCAGGGGTCTAGCCGTGCAACAACTCTCATCTGCACACACTCAACACCACACACCTCGACCTCCAACAATGTGCAGCAGTGAAGCACACATGCACTGGTGACATTGCACATGCACCCATGACAATCCCATGGGTGGTGGTGGGAACCAAGGTGCAGAAACACATCACACATGGCCACTCAACAAGACCCTTGAATGTCTGACACACTGCACACTACGCTGTACATGGACATGACGGCAATACCACACCAACCAATGGGATCCCAGCCACAGTCCCACACCAATGAAGAAGCCAAGGTCACCCACAAAGAACACACATAGACAACTACCAACATTGCAGCCCTGACCCTGAGGAGTGCCAGCAGTCACTCACACAACGTGTCACAATCACTGAAAGCTAACACAAACTGGAAATCACATGACAGGTGTAAACAACAAGTGCCAAGGGGAATCCTGACTGTGACCCATCTGCGTCTGCCCACAAACTCAGCCCTCACAGCCAACACACCTATGGGTGACACCCTGATGACCAGTAATGTGCCATGCACCCACATCACAGAGAACCCAGGGAGAAGACTTTGGGGGAACATAGGTCAACTCAGCAAGCATCACAAACAGGAACACCACTAGGGATCCCAGCATGCACAGCAAAATGGAAGTGAACACACAGACATGCTCATACAACACACACCTTGGGCGCAGGCGATGTCACAGGAGTACACACTGCCATGAGGGGACTCCACTCCTGTGTGAGGAAAGCTGTGCCATATGTTGTCACAGTAGGGCTCCATCATGTCAGCAGAACACTTGGTCACACAGTCAACAATTTGCACCAAATGAAGGCTCCCGTCACATCAGCCTGGTCATGGGAGTGTCAACGAAATCATCAGCACAGATCCAACACACATGTATAGGAAGTTGCACTGACAACACAGATGAGTTCTTCCCCATTGATGCCCAAACCTGCATGTCCAGTGGAGATGGCCACACGGTCAGGGAAGTAGAATAATTGAACAATGGCAAGCACAACAGATGTGCAGGGGTGGAAGCCACAGATGTGACATTGCTAATGTAAGTAGGAAATCCCATTGCCAAATATTGAAAATATGACACCCTCAGATGCTGCTAAGGATGACATGGATACACCACAGGATAGGACACATTCCCCCTGGACCCCATGGGTTCCTGAACAGTAACACTTCATTTTCATGAGACCAAATATCACCATCACTGCAGCAAGGGCATGGTTAGCATCATCAACATCATGTACATCAGAAGCAAAAGCACTAGAGAACAGAAAGTCGCTTTATTCAGCATATGTGGGTTCAAAAGTTGAAGTCCAGTAAAAAGAAACAAAGGCCAATGGCCAGTCCATCCTGAAAGTCTAAACAGGGTGACAGTGGCAGATGTCACCCTACGCATGCCTGCACTGATAAAAACCAGGGACAATCCCCTTGGAGGGGTATACGGGGGCAGGCCAGGCACCGCAGGGACAGGATCAGGGCTCACCAGAAGGAGGCAGGGAAGGGGTGGTGGGTGCTAAAGAGCCACTGACAACTGCAGTGGAGGTGTCTGACATGGTGTGTGCCGTCACAACTGGGGGCATGACACTGATGGTGTGGGTGCTGGCACGACTGCAGTGGACCATGCAGATGTAGTGGACAGGTCCCCCACTGCAGTGCCCAAGTCAGACAGGGTGGTAGTGGACTCCACTGCAGTGCCTACCTCCAGGGGAGGAGAATGGGGATCAGGTAAGGTGGGCAGGACAGAGGGGGAGGACACCGTCTCCACACCAGTGGCACAGACAAGCGCAGCGGGGGGTGTGGGGCCGGAAGAGCAAGTGGCAGGGGGAGAAGGCCGGATCTTTTTGGGGATGGTGTATCTGTGGGTGGGGGAACCTGGGGCAGGGTGTGGTGGTGGCACCTGTGGAGTGGGGGCCTGAGAGATGGAGGAAGGAGACTTGGTGCCTGAGCTGCAGGGCGGCGACAGGGTCTTGCTCTTCCGGGTCCGGGGGGACTTGCGGATGGGGGCGTCAGTCGGTCTGCTCCTGGGGGAGGGTGTCCGGGGGCGAGGGGCACTCCGCTCCATGTGGGTGGGCTTCCTCTTCCCCTGAATGCTGGATCAGCTGGATTGGAGGGGAAGAGGCCGAGGTCACTGAGAAAGAGCCGCTGTGTCTTTGGGGTTGCAGGTGAGGCAAGGGAGGGGGCTTTGGAGGGAGAGGCAACTGAGGACTGTGCAGTGCTCATGGATGCGTGTGTGTGTGCCTGGGCCCCATCCCCTGTGAGTGTGGTTTCAGTCCCCTGACTGTGCGGGTCTGTGCGTCTTGTTTGTGGAGTGTGTGTCTGTGTGCTGCTCGTGTCTGTGCTGGTGTGTGCCTGTGCCGGTGTGTGTGTGCTTGGGACAGGTAAGGTGCTGGTGAGTGTGGATGGGGCAGAGGCAGGAGGGGCGAGGGACTGTTGGAGGAGGGACACTGCTGCCGTCAGGGAGGAGTCCATGGACCTATTGCCCCTCTGTAGGGCAGACATGCCCGATGAGATGCCCTCCATGTACGACACCAGCTGAGTCAACAGAGTGGTGTGTGCATGGAGGACACTCAGCATCGCTGTCTGCCCTACATGGAGCTGGCGAAGGAGGTACACAGACTCCTCACTCAGGGCAGCAGGGGACACAGGGGCAGGGGTGCGGTGCCTGGCCCGAAGGAGACACGCTCCCGAACATGGGAGCCTCCACGGACCTCAGGAATGGGAGCCGATGGGAGGGCGGTGGTGGTGGTGGTGGTGGCGGGGACAGCAACACTAGCTGGGGTGTGGTGGCTGCTGACACCCGCATCCACAAGGGACTCATCCTCCGAGCTGCTGTGGTCCTCAGCTGAGGTGGATGGTGCTGAGGACTCCTCGGTGTGGCTCCCCTCGCTCTCCGTGCCACTGGGTCCCTCCGACCACTCCTCGGCTGCTGACCCAGTCTGGCTCTGCGGCTCCTCCTGGTCCGTGGAGCTGTCCCCTCCTGTGGCTGTGGATGTATCTGCAAACAATAGGGAAACAGACAGACATCAGTCACCTGCACCGAACGCACACACCACAGTAAGTACAGCACATTACAGTGCAAGCCCTGGCATCCTTAGTTGAACATTGCCAAAAGTACCCAAACAGAATAGGAGTAGCCAATTGTCAGGCTGATGGTCAACCATGGCACTCACATCCCTCCTGGCCTTGCACACATCTGTCTGGTGTCTGTTGGATGGCAATACCCCAGTGTGGACACATGCACCACCTACACAGTAGTTGGACAGTGCAGAAAACACGGTGAAGCATGTGAACATGCACACATCACAACTCTTGCCACTGAGTCAGTACAGGTGTCCGGATGAAAGGGATGCCCAGAGTCAAATATGAAATGCATGTGATGCATACCAGCGACAGACACCATGATGCACCCATGTCCTGATAGCCATTGCCACAATGGTGTGCATGTAGCACATGTCACTCCCCTGCAGGATCACTCATAGGAAGTTACATGCCATGGCACAGGCATGCCTGCTAAGTCATACATCACTGTCTCCAGTCACATGGGCAGGGCAGCCAGACAACAACAGTCTGCACTGTGTCACAATAGTAGGTCATGGGGAATGCAAGTCCTGGAGCTGTACAAGTGCACATGTACATCCCCCACACACCACATCATCTGAACCCTTATCTGTCCACGTCATACCGATTGGACAAATGGGAGACCTGTAACACAACCCTCTGAACCTGAGCACCTCACAATCTGCTGTGAATGGGAAACAGCTGCCTGAACTTCACATTCGCATACCCCAGTCTGCACGGTCAGGTGATCAAACACCTATGTGTCACCCAAGTATCGTCTACTATGGTCACATCTCCGGTGGCATGCTGAGCCCCAACCGAGAGACACCCCAGCAGTCATGACAAGGAAGCCACAGCACACTGACACAGAGGCAGACACCTGAGGGGACATATCACTGAGCACAACGTGTCAGCTGATACACGGGAGTGGGAGTACAGAGTGTATTGTATGGCCTGGAGTAGGCATGACTGTCCTGCCCCACATGAATGAGGGATGAGCCCTGGACAGTAGGCAGCTGGCTAAGTATGTGTGACACACGTAATATACACACTCCTGGGGCCCAAGCATTGTTCCCACCCGCAGCATGGGTGTGTGCCAGATACCCCAGGCACATGTGGTGGATCAGCTCAGCAATTGGACCACATATCAAAGTAACACGCAGATTACATGTCAGAACACAGGCATTGTGTAAGCAAATGACCCACCCATGATGCCCACCACAGAGTTAAGGGAACAGATGCTGTCCCCCACCTTGAGTCAAGCAAACTGCAAGGACACAGTACAGTACCCAAGTGACACAATTCCCTGACTGCAAGGGCCACACCTGGGTATCAGATGAGGAGTGGGCAGTGCACAATCAAGGGACATGGGTCCTGGACCACATGACTGATGTACTGTGGAAGGTCAACCAGGCCAGAGGAGGGCACATAGCATGGCAGACAAAGTTCACAATGCAGTCATGGACTCACCCCCTCCTTGCTGCTCTCTAGCCTTCAGCTGCCCATCCAGATCAGGGAAGACCACCGCCAGGATCCTGAGCATGTGGGGGTCAGGGTCCGGTGTCCGCCCTCCTGCGAGGAGGCGACAGCTTCAGCTGGACCCATGCGATCCTCCGGGTCCAGCCCCGAAGGTCCTGCCACCTCTTCTGGCAGTTGCGGATCCAGCGCTTGTAGTCCCCACGGATCTCACTGCCCGGACGATGGTCAGCCATATCTTCTGCTTCTGGTGGGCATCAACCTGTGAGGAAGACAAAGTGAGAATGCCATTACTACACATGCAACATATCCGTGCATTACACAGTTGTATATACATGTCTCAATCACAGGAGCACATGATGTACACAGGCAGTGCAACGATGGCTATGGACAGTATGCCAGCAGTTACTACATGGTATCATTGCCTGTGAAGTAAAACCTTGTTTAAATGCACTGTCACTGCACTATACCTGTTCAGTGCATGTAACTACACACTATGGGGGTGACAACTACTCAGTGAGCCTGCTAGCCAGTGGCGTGCAGACTGTTAGCCTTGCTAGTCAGACAACATGCACATTTAGTAAGGCAGTGGACAGCACACTCACCTGCTCCCCTGCTTTCCCATACAGCTTGCTGTACTGTGGAAGGAGGCTGTCCAGCAGGGCCTGGTTCTCCTCAGTGCTGAAAGCTGGGGCTCTCTCCACCATACGTGCCATTGCAGGGTCCAGAGGGTGCAGATACAGCAGCAGTGGTGGTGGCAGATGTCGTCCTGGAGCATGTAGTGCAGGCAAGTGAGCTCTCAGGGGAACATCCAGCATTATATGTGTGCTGCAGGGGCAGATACTATCCCATGTGTCCAAAGTGATAGGTCCAAGTCTTTAGCATCTTCTGAATCTGGCCAATCCATGGAATTGCACCACTTACACACGCCCACAGCATCCTTCAAAAGTTCAACTTCATGACACCCATCAATTTGCAACATTGTTGTGGGTGACCAACTGAATTTCCAGCATCAGACTCGTTCAAGATTTGAAAACGCGTCCATTGCCAGGCCAGGCCATAGCCAATGGATGCGCACCGATCGGTCCATTGCTGTTCAACGCGTACTCCGGATACAACGCTGCACTCCGCTCACATTGAATGCAATGGGCCGGCCGGGCACACCGATCGGTCCATTGCTGTTCAACGCGTATGCGGATACAACGCGTACCCGCTCACATTGAATGCAATGGGCTGGCCGGGCACACCGATCGGTCCATTGCTGTTCAACGCGTACCCGGATACAACGCGCACCCGCTCACATTGAATGCAATGGGCCGGCCGGGCACACCGATCGGTCCATTGCTGTTCAACGCGTACCCGGATACAACGCGTACTCCGCTCACATTGAATGCAATGGGCCGGCCGGGCACACCGATCGGTCCATTGCTGTTCAACGCGTACCCGGATACAACGCTGCACTCGCTCACATTGAATGCAATGGGCCGGCCGGGCACACCGATCGGTCCATTGCTGTACAACGCCCTGTACAAGTCACTGGCATATGTCACCATGCCTGTCACAGGTGAATATATGCCAGCAACATATACTTCCCAGGGAGTGAGGGGCACACCTACAACACCACACCCTGTCCACACTGTATCCTGAGGCATGTAAGGCTGCATTACCTATTCCGTGTATGGGGGTGAACATGTTGTTCTGTGGGTGGCACTTGGGGGCAGCCACTCCCAGGCTGTGCACGTGTTCATGGGGACAGAATCCTTGGTGTTTCATGCACATGACCACTGTGATGTGCAACTGTTCATTTCTGTGCATGTGGCATGGTCACATTTCATGGTGGTGTATGTGTATGTCATGTCACATACTCCCTGAGTCCCATGTGTGACGGTATGTACGTCCCAGGGTGACCCATTGCCACAATGGTGATGGTCCTCCACAGTCTGTGTGCATGTTGTGTTTACAATGTCTCTGATTCCATGTGCACAATGGGAGACAGTCTCCACATCCACGTTGTTTGTGCATGGACTTTGATGTTGTACGTGTGTGTGTCACAGACGTCCCATGTCTGTCCTGCAGAGGCAACAGGGACCACTACCTGTGGGGGTCATGGTTGTTTTGCTGTGGTGTATTCATGATACACCATGTCATGCCAGTGTCCATGTGGCAATACAGGGTCCCTGGGAATCTACCTGTCGTTGAGCTGTGATGCCTGGGGCACATCTGTCCTCACATGTCACTGTGGGGTGTGTTTGGAACGTGGCAGCAGGAGATGGGAACTGTGACACGGCCTCATGATATCCCATGGCACAACCTGGGACTTGTTGATGCCACTTGTTGAACTGTGATGTTAGATGTTGGCCATGTATGTGCCATACATGTCCTAACGGAACTGCACACATCATGTACCTGTGCCTCATAATGATGTATCATGTGATATTGAGTATGGTCAATGCCACATATGTGGGGTGACTGACAATCTTTCTTTCTTCACCTATGCACTGCAGGGCACCAGCTGTCCATAGACCATTCCCTGACCTTGCAACCATGGTGGAACGGGACTGCATCCGACGGTACCGCTTCACCAGGCCGCTGATTGAGGTGTTGACGGTGCAGTTGGCCCCACATTTGCAAGCTGGCCGGACATACCCTACAGCGCTGACCCCCAAGGTGAAGGTGATGGCAGCCCTACACTTCTTTGCCACCGGTACCTTTCAACACACTGTGGCGACTGCTGGTGGGATGTCACAGACCATGTTCAGCCGTGTGCTCCGCGATGTTTTGGAGGCTATGTTGATTTACCTTAACCAGTACATCTATTTCCCTAGACTCCAACAACTCACTGACGTGAAGAGTGACTTCTATGCCCTGGGGAGGATGCCGCATGTCATTGGCTCCATTGATGGGACACATGTTGCTTTGGTACCACCACAGGCCCAAGAGCAGGCATACAGGAATCGCAAACACTACCACTCGGTCAATGCACTGGTGGTATGTCTTGCAGATATGAGCATCTCACACGTCTGTGCCCGTTTCCCGGTTCTGCACACGATGCCTACGTGATGAGGAGTAGTCGCATCCCGAGGATGATGTCACAGATGCGGAACCAGCGTGCCTGGCTTGTTGGTGTGTACTGACTTAGTGCAATTGTGTGTGTTCTGCAATGTAGTGTTCCACCTTCTTTTCCAACTCAGCTAATGTGCAATTGTCTGTATGTAGGTGACTCCGGATACCCCAACATGCCGTGGTTGCTGACGCCCCTCAGGAACCCTGTGACACCAGGCCACATGCGCTACAATGAGGCACATGGTCGGACCAGGAGAGTGATTGAGCGGACCTTTGGTCTCCTGAAGAGCCGCTTCCGCTGCCTGGACAAGACAGGAGGGGCCCTCCCATATGCCCCAGCAAAGGTGTGCAAGATTGTCATCGTCTGCTGCATGCTACACAACCTGGCAGTGCGGAAGGAGTTGCCTCTCATCCTGGATGACGATGACCAACATCCGCCACCTGTGGAGGATCCTGGTCTGGACCACGATGCCAGTGATGATGATGATGATGATGATGGTGATGTCCGCACACAGCTCATCACCAACTTCTTCAGCTGAATGTGAGTATCCAGAGATGTCATGTCAATGATGTGAGTATGCATGATATGTGTTGGTGGTGCTCTGGTGCTGTTTGAGTGTGTCCATGTGCTACATGACTGTATGCGTGTAGCGATGTGTCCTTACAGGTAGTCTGTACTCCCCAACAGTGTTGACATGCTAACTTGGTTCTGGGTGGGTATCTTGTGACATGTATTGGGCATGAGTATTGCAGTTCTGTCCTGTTCTTCAGTGCTTTTGACTGTGTTTCATTTCTGTCCTTCACAGGGTACTTTCAGAGTGGTTTGGTCAACTGTGATCCCCAACACCGTGATTCGACTTCCAGGGTGGTAGCTGTCGTGTCCCTACAGGTGATGTGCGCCACACCCATGGACTTCCTTCCTTCTACACTTGTTGACTGTGTGCCCGCTGCCAGGTGGGATTGCCTTGCATCTGTAGTGGTTACAACATGTTGCAAATGTGTAATAAACCTGTGCTTCACTTTGTGATGTGCGTTGTCTGTGGTCACACATCTGACTGACATTTGCTTACTGCACCAGTGGGCTAGTTGACAGAGACTGTGAATAGGTGTTGTGTCTGTGCATTGCACCGTATTTCCTGGCAACATCAGTGTAGGCGATGAGTCAGATGGGCTAGGTGTGTATATGTTGTGTAGCCCTGGTGGTGTGTCTCCCTCATATGTGTCACGTTGCCATGACTCACATGCCTGTGTTGTACTTGCTGTAGCAGTTAGCATGCACAGTGTAATTTCGCAGGTCATCATCTCCATGACAGGAACCACGTTGGAATCACAACAGAGGCAGGTATGGTGTATTAGTGTGTTTATTGTCATACATGTGTGTGTATAGTGCACAGGATGGTGGGTGCTGTACATTTTGATTTCAATCCTAAGTTCCTAGATGAATTGGAAGTCCTGGTAGCAGATATGTCCAGAATAAAGTCCACAGTCATCTGATACATTGGTCCAACTTGTACTCCCATGTCATGTGGGGAGTTGTGTTGCAGTCAACAGGGTGAACAGTTTGCGCACAAAGGTGATTATCCAGTACAGGTTTTGGCTTCCTGGGGTTGCACATGGCCATCGGCCTCTCACTTGCCCCTCCTCGGACGACCCCTCTTCTTTGGGGGACCTCAAGTGCAGGCTGCTGCGGTGCAGGGGACTCTCCGCCAGAGTCATCCTCCATCCCTGTGGCAGTTGCACTTGTTTCAGCACCAGATGTTGTGGGCACACAGGGAGGTGTTGACTGGTTGCTGCTCATCTGGCGGAGGCATTGTAATATGTCCCTATGCACTGCCGTCATCTCTTGCAGTGTGTCCCACTTGGACTCCACGCGGGACATGTGCGAGTCCAAGCGGGCATGATGGGCAGCCTGCTGCTGTTTAATGTCCCTGATGAGCCCCACTACCTGGCTGAGCTCTCCGGTGCTGGACTGGTACGCATCGGCTATGCGTACCAGTTGTGGGTCATCATGTAGTCCAGACCCCTCGCGATCAGTGACCTATGTCTCCCACCCCTCCCACCACTCCCTGGTGACATGTGCAGTACCTGAGGTGGCACGCACAGGTGACCCTGGGCCCCCTTGGGAGTTGTTGGTGGTGTTGGTGTCCATAGCCCCACGTTGGTCCAGGGTCCCTGTGCTGGTGGTGGTGGTGCTCCTGGTCTGTCCGTGTCAGCAGGGGTGGTATGTGTGTTGACAGTCGTTGGAGGGTGGGTGCAGGGGTGCAGCTGGTGGTCCTGCTGGTGCTGCATGATGACTTGCTCCGGAGGTGCCAGGTAGGTCTTCGTCATCCGAGGAGGGCAGAGGCTGTTCCACACCAGTGAGCTCCGTTTCCCTTGAGCCTGGGACAGGGACTCCTCAGCGCCTGCTGCTGTGTCCCCATCATCACCTGTTTTTGGGAGACACACACAATGTATGTTATGTTTCTGCAGGCATGAATGGTTGACACACATGACAGTTGTGACTGTACCTCTGGATGCGGGCCTGTACATTGCATTGTCCTAAGTTGTCACAGTCAGAGGTTGATATTGGTGTAGCACATTGTCCTGCATACTTTGGGCATTTCTATATGAATGTTGGGGTGTGTACATGGTCTGCATTGGTTGTATTTGGTTGACATCCGGCCCTCCTTCCCACCCAGCCAGATATCCCACCATGGAACGTACTTCCATTGCAGGGAGTGCAAGTTGTCTTTCAGGATGTCAGTCAGTGGTGTCCTGCTGTTGGTTGGTGTACAGTTGCCAGCAGGGCCTTGTGCTCCCCACAGCAGTACCCAGTGTCAGCCATCTTGTCAGTTCTTGTCCACTCCCTGTGATGTGCGCATGGTTCAGGGTGGTGTTGATGGGACAGTTGTGGGGGTGACCAATATCTGTGACTACCACTCCCATCATGCTATTGCCTCCACCCCACTTCCCAGCATGCCCATACTTACTTGCTTTTGGGTGTACTTCACTGTGTGTGAGTGTGGGAGGTGCCCAGTTCCCAGCAGGGCCATGTGCTCCCCACAACTGAGCACCAGTGTCAGCCATCTTTGAAGTGGCTTTTGACTCCCTGTGAGGTGTGCATGCTTGGGTGTGAGCTTGCTGGGCCATGTGGGTGGGGGATGTTGGGCTGTGACTACCACTCCCATCATGCTATTACCTCCACCCCACTTCCCAGCATGCCCATACTTACTTGCTTTTGGGTGGACTTCACTGTGTGTGAGTGTGAGAGCAATGGCAAGATGGCTGACAGTGGTGTCCTGCTGTTGGTTGGTGCCCAGTTCCCAGCAGGGCCATGTGCTCCCACAACTGAGCACCAGTGTCAGCCATCTTGTCAGTTCTTGTCCACTCCCTGTGATGTGCGCATGATTCAGGGTGGTGTTGATGGGACAGTTGTGGGGGTGACCAATATCTGTGACTACCACTCCCATCATGCTATTGCCTCCACCCCACTTCCCAGCATGCCCATGCTTCCTTCCTTTTGACTCTGCTTCCCTGTGGGGTTGTGTGCCTGTGCTGACAAGATGGCTGACAGTGTTATCATGGGGTTAGTTTTGCTACAAGTCCCATGTGTGTCCCTGTGCTTCACACTGCATGACCCAGGGTTGTGGTTCTTTGTGGGATATTTGATTAGAGTGTGAGGCAATGCATTCTCCCAGGTGAGTTGTGTGGAGTTTGTGTTAGGGGTGTGTGTGAGTGGAGCTGCTGGTAACTATGGTCAGTGCTGTCAGTCCTCCTTCCCACCCAGCCATATTCTCCACCATGGAACGTGCTTCCGTTGCAGGGAGTGCAAGTTGTCTTTTAGGATGTCAGTCAGTGGTGTCCTGCTGTTGGTTGGTGCACAGTTGCCAGCAGGTCCTTGTGCTCCCCACAGCAGTAGCCAGTGTCAGCCATCTTGTCAGTTGTTTTCCACTCCCTGTGATGTGAGCATGGTTCATGGTGGTGTTGATGTGCGCATTGTGAGGGTGGGCAATATCTGTGACTACGACTCCCATGATGCTATTGGCTACACTGACTTGCCCAGCATACACAAGATTCCTTCCTTTCAGTGGGCTTCACTGTGAGGTGGTGTTGTAGTGGTGGCTACATGTCTGGATGTGTTTGTTAGTTATATTTGTGCCACTGCCTAGCTGTAGTTGTAGTTGTGTTTGTACATGTGATGACACAGTTACATATCACTATGAGATGGCATGTGTTGTGTTTATCTGACTGACATACACATTTTGGGATGATTCTGTTCTGGTTGGTGTGTATTTGCTTAGGGTGCATGGTTTGACTCTCCCTTGACAGTGATGTGTGTGTATTGTCACACAATATTGTGTACATTTGTTGTGTACTCACCAGGCTCTGGGATGTTTTCTAGTCCATAGACGCTCACTGGTGGTAGGATGGCCCGCACCTTCTCCTCCCAGGGCCTGAGGTATACTGGTTTTGCAGGAGGGCCACTGCCGGTGTGTTGGCTCAAGAGGTAGTCCTTCTTCAACAGCTCCCTGACCCTCCTGCGCACGTCATACCACCTGTTCTGGATGTCTACCTTTGTCCGCAAACATGGTGATTGTGCGTTCACCCTGTCGATGATCCTGTCCCACATCTTGGTTTTCTGCGACATGGGTGTCTGTTGGACCAGTGTACCAAACAGCTGTGGCTCTACCCTGAGGATCTCATCTACCAGGACTTCCAATTCACTATCTAGGAACTTATGATTCTTCTTTGGGGGCATGGTGATGGGTGGTGATGGTGAGTGATGTGTGTGTTGGTGTGCAGGTGAGGGTGTGTGAGTGTGTGTTTAGCTGGGTGTATGTGAGGGTGCTATTTGTTGAGGTGCTGATGGTGTGTGGCTTGTGTGATGGATGAGCTGTGGGTGGGTGTGTGGTTGCTGTCTGTTCAGTGCTGGCAGGTAATTTGAATTTGCAAGGATCATGGTAGGGATTTGTGTCCTTTATATGGGTGGAGTTGTGGGTGTGTCTTTGTTCCCTGTCCCCCCCCCCAGTATTTATTGCCTTTGTAATTGCTTGTTTGGCCTTTTTGTGTGTGTTTTCCCTTTGTACTTTTTGTTCATGTAGGAGATGTTCTTGTGACCGAGTCGGACCCTGCAGTTGTCTCGTACGAAGCTTCTCCGAGTCGTTCACGCTGTGTTTGTGCTGTTTTCTATGCTGCGTACGCGTCGGTCGCGGTGTATTGGGTTGCTTCTGCTCGCAGTTTTGTATGCTTGTCGGTCGTACGGCTTGGGCTCCGTGCGACTCCGGGTCGTGTTTTCCACGCGTTGCATCGTACTGCGCGGGTCGGACTTTGCGGGTATGTTTCGTTCGGTTCATTCCTGGTGCGTGTCGGTCGGTTCGATTCGCGTGGTTTTCCGGCCGGATGGCTGTTTTCCGCACGGCTCGGTCGTTCGGCTTGTGTTTCGTACGAGTCGGTCGGATTTTGCACGCTTCTCATCGTACTTTGCGGGTCGGCCTGCACCTGTACGTGTCGGTCGGTATTAATTCCGGCTCCGAGTCGGTCGGTACGTTTTCCGGCCCGAATCGGAATCGGCCCCTAAGTTTATGACAGAATTTCAAATATGCCCCTAGGCTCTTTAAATTCTGTCGTTTAGCTTTAAGACCGAACTCTAGTCGAATTTGAGCTGGTGATGTCTGCTGAGGGAGATTAAACAGGCGACGGTAGGTACCTGTCACAAGCTTATCTATAATATTATCAGCCCTCCCTCTTAAAATCTCTACTCCATATGTCAGAGATGGAACATGTTTAACTGACAATGTGGCAGATCCATAATGTGAATGAGATTTCCAACAAAACAGTGGCTCAAAGGGGATAACCGATTGCGAATCTATGCATTCCCCCCCCGTGGACTGTAATCAAAGGTAATGCCATTTTTAATAAGCAATGTTTAAACGAGGCTGACTCAAATCCCTACGTATATTTGTATATATTTCTTGATGTATTATTTAACTCGTGACAAAAGTACTAGCAGGGGTATGCACGAACACAAAATAGCTCAGCAGAGTTAGTCTCTATTCCAATGGAATATTTTCTCATATACCCTGTTTTACCGTATTTTTCTACACTGCCCATCTCTAATTATCACCTCCATTACAAAATTGGGCTATAAACGGCACGGGCCTTTACAAGGTCAACAACACCGGGAGGGTGAATAGAAAGGGCGCTCGTGAACTTTGTTTAACACTATTAATGCTTACATAACTATATCTTCGATTTAAAAACTATTTTAATGTAATTTTGAATTCAAGTGAAATCTGATAATAAAATGCATAATGATGGAATATATATATGTCTCTTCAGAGGTGTTAATATATAGTAGTATGGTGAAGGGAAACATATGGTGACCAGTAAAAAAATGTAGCATTTTCTTAAGAAGTGTCCCTTAATTGAATTAAGATATACAACTGGTTTCAAGCTTGTGGGAACAAGAAGTACCTTCTTTAGGTGTGTTTCTTTTTATTGGAAATGGTGTTCCTATCCCACTGCTCCAATAAAGCTGGAGATGAGAAATCAGAACGTGTGCTATCCAATACACAAAGCACATTATCACAGGTCACTTGTCAATTGAGAGACGCCATCTTGGTTGGTAAAGTGGTCCTCTCAATTAGAATGGTAATATAGCTAGGGACAATATTCAGCATGCCATGTAACACTTGTTAGTGGTATACAGCAGCAGGAAACGGAATTCAAAGACATCAACAGCTTTGTTATGGATGAAAATAAAATATAGACGAGTCATATACTCATGAAATCCTCGAAGAGAGAGATTTTCTCTGTATTGCCATGTGTCCCAGACCAACACACTTTAGTTTGAACAACATTTTAAGAGCCCTTAAATATAGCGCGTGAAGGCAAATGGTTTGCTTATATGATACATTGAGCAAACAGATTCGTGCCTCGGTGCTCTTCTCGAATCTGCACCCTCTTTTTCCAGTGAGGTGTACTTGTACCTTGCTATTTTTTCATGAAGTGTTTATCTTTTTTACTAACAACTGCATGCACCCTTCAAGCAGCTAGCGGCCGTCAGTGTGTGTAGCAGCTTGGCATTTGGTCAGCAGCATTCTTCCTGACAACATACTCTCGCGTCATCTTTAGGTCCCATTTATACGCTTTATAGTGCAGGTATTTATTTATAGCAGCTTCTTAATACCGCCTGCAAATGATTACCTCTATGTCTATCGGAAGTATACAATTTACATATCCAACAGCCATTACCATAAATTAAATCATGTTCACAGGTGTCTGTCAAAAACACAGCAGCCATGGAATGTATAACAATGCAAAACGCACAAAACAAATGCAAACCGTTCACGCTGTGCAAAATTACACTACCATTGAAAGAAGAACAAAAACAGTACTTACCATGGCGAAATGATTTGTTGAACCTATTACACGAAAAAACAGCTTTTGTACATGGAACGGGTCTGTGTCGATTCCAGTTCTCAAATGTGAAAAGTATGTGTTTGAAACAAATGATTACGCCCACTTATTTCACAGTCGTTGTTTGCGCCATAGAAATGCAGTAGTATATACCAACAAAAACAGATCACTGGGTTTACACCCTTGCTTTCAGCACACTGACTGACCTGTGATATATTTAACTAGAAACCACCCAGCAAGACATATGTTCCGTGGTTTTCTACTGGACATCTGTCATAACATGGACTTCAGCAGGGCACAAGTCCTAAAAAAAGAAGTGAGAGTACTCACCAAGTTAGGCAGAATGGGTGTGACATCACTGCGTGGGACATCACTGCGCGTGAGATCACAGGAAGTGACATACATGTTCAGTTTGTCTATCATGAGAACACCTGAATCTGTTAAGAGATTTAACATGTATTATGCTGAACACTACTTAAGCCTGTCGCATACTAAACTTGGCACCAAGAACAAAGCAGTAACACATTACAATGAAAATGCTAGAAACTGCAATTGTGATATATAAAAATTAGTAATCTACCCAAGATAGCACCAGTGTATACACCGACAATTACAAAACACTCTGATCATTGTAAGAATAAAATGCAAGCTGCACACTGAATTTGTTTTTCTGAGCGTGGCGTTCTGTCTCGTCTCCCTGGGTGTGCATGAGACCCGACACGGCCATGCAGTGTTGGAGGATGGACCATGGCAGGTGTGAACAGGACAGAGAAATGGGGCTTCAGGCGAACATGGAAGGAGGGAGATCTGTTTAAGTGGATGGCTTCCGGGATAACGTCTGTAGGCAGTGGCCCATAAAAAGAAGACTACGCATATTAGAAGATTGTTAGGATTTTGGTGGTTGAAGGACAGATGACATCATGCTGGCCCGGTTATTTATTCCTTAGAAACAATTCAGAGGAATTTCATGGATATCCATAAAGCTGGAGCCCACATATATTAATATTCCAAAGAACTGAAGGGATGTTGGCTGCTGAAGGAGGAGCATGTTGCCTTCAGTGAAAATTAGATCAAGTTCCTGGGAAGAAATTGTGGTCTCTGGTGCAAGGAATAATGAAAATTGATTGGAGATCTGGCATCATAGCACATGCCCACATTCTGGGACAGTTACAGGTGGAAAGATATTCATATAAGTACTGGGACGAAGGTGTGAGAATCAGGGTGCTGATGATTACCAGTAAGCAATCAAACCATTAAATCCTCATCCCCATCCTTGACCCAATCCTGACTCAATGAGGGCATATGTAAGTGGCATGCCTTTGTCACGATCCACCAAGACACTGTCAACCACTGCACCAAGACACTAGTAGGCATATGACAGTAAACAAACCCCCTAGTGCCATTTCTCTAAAAACAACCACAATTTATACACACTCAGAATTACTCTTACGAATCTATGTGAGGGACCTGATAGAATGGTGTTTCTGCAGCTGTTAGTTTCAATGTTACATGAAGGACATACATGAAGATATAACCTGAGCACACAGTTCCTTGAGCTTTACACCCACACCTTACACTGCTGTGAGCAACAGTAATAAAGAAAACATGAAGAACATTTCCACATATAATAATGAAGTGGACGACATCAGTAAATAAGAAAAATCAACTAAAGCCAGTATTTCTAGCCTTTATCTATGCATATTTAAAACAGCAAATATAAATACAAACCATGTTTAAATGTGTTCTCGAGCTTTAGTATCCATGGTTACTAATTATAGTAAACAAAGACAGAAAAGAAATGTTACAATAGAGAACATGCAATTTTGTTTTAGAATCCTATTTAGTATCATGTACATGAAGTGCAGACTCTTAAAACAACATCAAACCTGCACCAGCACTCTAACTGCTGTTCTTTTAGTATCCAAGAACCTCCCAGGGGCCACTGGTCTCCCATTTGAAGTACTTTTATATTTTTCTAAGGAGGGCCCTGCACATGTTTAATAATTGTGGTACATGGTGGGGGGGTAGAAAAGGCTGATGAGATGGGACATCACCAAGATTGATGTCAGCAGTGCGGGCTAGGGTTGTCCTTTAAAAACAGTTCCAAAACACAACAAACTCCCTTCCTGTGTTGCCAATTTTTAGGACACTCTCTAGCCCAAAGCAAACCAAAAGGAGCCAAATATTACATCATCATGCAGACATTAAATGAAGATTGTTGCTGGACCATCTTACAGAGGTGGTGGTACGAAGAATGTCTGCCCCTACTAACTGCTTCTTTTGTCTGTAGTGAGTCCTCGCAGCAGCTGTGTAAAGTTTCCCAGGTCCAAGCGTGGTGCTGCTCCAATCCAAGTTTTTTTTGGATCCTTGTAATCTTGTTTATTCCATTATAAAACAGAACTAAAAGTCCCAGAATTCAAAGCCAAAACCTAAACTTGACTAGCACATCAGACATAGAGCTGGGAAACTTTGCAGTAATGTCACAGGGAGGGCCAGACAATAGAGCAGTACAGAGTAGTATACCAAGTATCACATGGTGCAAGCCAGGGAAATTGTCCCTTGGACTGTTGGGGTAGTACAATACATCAATTATCAAGTATCAAAGGGCCATTCAGGGCCTTGGGTGCAGGTGCTACCGCATCTGCTGCATCAATTGTGGCTACGTCAATGGAACTAGTCCCTTTCTTATCCGCATGACTTAGGGCCTGATTACGAGTTTGGTGGTGTGGGAGTGGGCCACCACACCAGTGTCCCGCTTCCACAACACCAAAGTCATTCGCTGACTGCCCTCCGGATTAAGAGTTTTCTCCTGGTCTGGCAGGAAAGCCTTAGAAAGGTATCGCAATGGGAACGCCAAAGCAAGTTCCTGCATGATATGGACTTTTCAGTCCATGGCGTTCAGAAACTGGGGCTGAATGCATACAGAAGGCACACCATGTGCCCTCCTTCATGCATCCCCTGGTCCTGAGGCAACAGGGGGCCCTGTAGGGTCTCCTTTGTTTCCTCACCACCACATTTTTCATGATGGGCTCACTGCCATGAAAACCATGGCAGTGTGGAAACTCCTAATATGCTTGGCGGTGCCACAGCAGCGCCGACAAGCATATGTAGGGTCTCAGACTGCTGCGCCACCACCAAGGATCTGGAATCCCCGGCGGTTGCAGCAGTTCTTTGGCAGTTCGACCGCTAAACTCGTGATAGGGTGGTCGGACCGCCCGTGCGGCGGTGCTCACAGTGCCACTGCAGGTTGTCATAATCAGCCCCTAAGAATCGATCAGGCAGGTAACAGGCTCTCATTCGTTCCAGGATATTCTACTTCCCCTTCAGTTTTAAACCTGGCAAAATATAAGCGTAACAGTAGCATTTGCTGCAATTGGAGGCACCAGTAATGGCACTTGGATTGGCTTTTGAAGAAATGCCTCTCTATCAAGAATTTCAATTAGCTTGGTGTCGGGTACCGTGCGTTGTAGCGCCTACCGAGTACCAAAAGAACTACCGGGTACCCAAGAACTACAATTCCCATGATGCCCGTGTGCGGATGGGCATTTAGGTGAACACGTCGCGCAGGACGTTGCGCGTAATCCTGATTTGTTGGATTGTTCTCTCTCGGCTCAGAGAGAACGGAGGAAGGAAGCGCCGTCGGGGATTCCTGGCACAGATGATCCCCGGGGTGAAGTGAGCCGCTGTTTGGACGGTCAGCGGCAGTCGCGTGAGTAAGTTTGGGGAAAGGTTTGGAAGCCTGGAGAACGGCTTCCTATCCATTTCGAGACCCGAGCACCGAGACAGTAGTCTTTGAGAGGAATACAGCGGTGAGACTAACCGCGTATTGCCGTCTCCTTTTCTAGTAGAATTCAGGCGTCTTTTGAAGACTTTCTAAGGTTCTCTTAGCGGAATTCAGCGGTGTTATTCGCTGCGTATTACCGTTGGGATTTCAAGATTCCATTCACAGCCCTAGAAGTACAGCGGAATACAGCGGTGAGATTAACTGCGTATTGCCGTTTGCATTCTTTTTGCCTTATACCTTGGGAAGGGATAAGACTTTGTTAGGACACTTAACTCAACTGAAGACTCCTCTGAATGGCAACAGTTAACCAATATTTTCCCAGATACTTCCTGGGAAGGGGCAATGCATAATTCTACAGACTGGCTTTGATGTTATATTGCCAGTACTAAGGGGAAGGTTATTAATTACTCTACGGAATTTCAGGGGTCTCATGCCCGAGTGCAAAGCGACCTGTGGGTATGTATGAGGTCTGTGTTGGCTCATTCCGATTGAGTGTTGTGTGAATCTGCAAGCATTAATGTTCATGAGCGTTTATCATTTCAGGTCCAAGCTTGGTTTGTGTAACATTTGAGGATGCCCAAGGACTGTACCAACTACAGTATTTATATTCAGGTACATATGTGCTATCCTCTAGCAAGACATATATGAGAGTAGGTATCATAACCTGTATTTATATCTATATGATTTATTGTTTCAGGTTCTATTCCACTGCTGTCCCTTCCCTCTCCTTTCCCTCGCCTGATCATTTGAATACCCTGTACATATTGCTTTCAGGGTGTTGGTGCTATCAGGAGGTGGACCTTTTCTTGCTGCGACTGGATCCTGCGGAGCGGGGCCTGACAGAATTACGCGCCCACGTATTTAGCTCCGCCCGGTCCAGACGGGGTAGAGAATGGCTACTAAGGAGGACGTCCTTCAGGCGCTAGTCCTGGTACAACAAGAGTTGGCATCCTCAAGGGCGGAAACAGCCACTTTAAGAGATAAGGTAGAAAAATTATCTAGGAACCCTTTTGACGTCTCTCCGGCGTCTTCTCAGATACAGGTTACGGTACCTCCTCCCATTCCATTGGCAAGTCCTGAAAGGTACGGGGGTGATCCTTTAAAAATACAGGTGTTTCTAACACAGATAATGCTGCACTTCTCCTGCAAACCCGCCTCCTTTCCCAATAACCACTCTAGGGTAGCGTTTGCGATTTCTTACTTGGTTGGGGACGCAGCCAACTGGGCTGTCCCTTTAGTTAGGAACAATGATGCCGTGTTATCGGACTGGGTCACTTTTAGAGCAGAGTTTGAGAGGGTTTTTGATCGACGGGCGACCACGTTTAGTGCCGATAAAGAATTGTTGGAACTTAAACAAGGGAGAAATGATTTGGTTACGTATTTAACTACGTTCAACAGATTGGTGGCCGAAACTGCTTGGCCAGAGGAAAAGAGGATGTCTTTGTTTTATCAGGGACTGAGAGAGGAGTTAAAGGATGTCTTGGCACAGATCGATCCCCAACCCACCACGTGCACGGACATGATTAATTTAACCCTGCGTCTGGATGGGAGAATGTACGAGAGAGGGGGCGAGAAAAAGAAGTGGGAGAGGGGTTACTATAGATTGGAGAGACCTCCACGTCGGTCTATACCCAGCCCTGATACGCCACCAGAACCCATGGAAATAGGGGCTGTTCGTATACCTTTGTCTAAAGAAGAAAGAGAGAACAGACGTGTACAGGGGTTATGTATGTACTGCGGTAAAAAGGGGCACTATGTAAGAGAATGCCCCACTAAACCCAAGTCCTCCGAAGCATGGTCCAGGAGTAAAAGGGTGGCTGTATCCACATCATGTCCTGCTACTCCTTCAGGGGTTTCTTTGGGTAGTGTAGAGACAAACAAAGGTTGGTAGCTCCCCTCTTTGGCTACTTCTGACTTGTTAGATACAGAAACCCACATAGTGGTCCCTATGGACCTTGCAAGTAGTACCCAGTCCCATCAGGTGGAGGCCATCTTAGACTCCGGTGCTACAGGTAATTTTATAGACAGTGGACTGGTCACGCTTCTTGAGTTGCAAAGGGTACCCAAGAGAACGGCTGAAGAAGTATTCGCCGTAGATGGCAAACCGTTGAAATCCGGCTTGGTCGTTGAGCAAACAGAGACCATCCGGTTGACCTTAGACATGGCAGAGGAAAAACATATGGAGAAATTATCGCTGAACATAATCGAAGCCCCACAGTATGAGGTCATCCTGGGTATGCCTTGGTTGTGTCATCACAATCCCGATATAGATTGGAAAACTAAGTCTATTCAATTTCACTCAGAAGAATGTCGGGAACATTTGGTCCCGAAGTGCCCCTCACAGGCAGCGGCTCTAAGACATCCGTATGTGGTGGCCACCGCAGCGGAAAAAGAGGTTACGTTACCTGAGGAATACTCACAGTTCAGGGATGTCTTTAGCGAGATACAGGCAGAACAGTTGCCCCCTCACAGGGAGTATGATTGTAGGATAGACTTGGTGGAGGGAGCGACGGTCCCTGCCTGTAGAGTGTATGCCTTGTCTGTCCCAGAAACCAGACACCTGCGTGAATACCTGGATCACTATTTGGAAATAGGGTTTATTCGACCCTCACGGTCACCGGCAGCGTCCCCGCTCTTTTTTTATAGCTAAAGCCAATGGAGATCTGAGGGCTTGTGTGGACTATCGAGTATTAAACAAGAATATGGTTCGAAACAGATACCCCTTGCCCCTCATTTCTGTGTTGCTTGACCAGGTGAAGGAGGCCAGCATTTATACACGCTTGGACTTGAGGGGAGCGTACCATTTGGTGTGTGTCAGGGATGGGGATGAATGGAAAACAGCGTTCAAGACTCATTATGGTCTGTTTGAGTACACTGTTATGCCGTTCGGCCTTTGTAACGCCCCGGCGGCATTCCAGTATTTCCTCAACGATGTTCTAAAGGAATATGTGGACCTGTTTGTTGTGGTGTATATAGATGACATCCTCATCTATTCTGACACAGTGGATGGACATGCCAGTCATGTTGTCCGAGTGTTGTCCAAGTTGCGTGCCCACAGGTTGTTCTGTAAATTGAGCAAATGTGAGTTTGGGGTGAGACGAGTGGAATTTCTGGGGGTTGTACTTAGCCCAGAGGGTTTACACATGGCGGAAAGAAAGGTGCTGGCGGTGCAGGAATGGCCTACCCCGAAAAATGTACGTGATGTGCAATGTTTCCTGGGCTTTGCGAACTATTATCGTAGATTCATCCTCCATTTCTCCCAGGTAGCTGCTCCAATATCCAGGCTACTAAGGAAGGGTAGTTCCTTCCAATGGACCAGTGAGGCGGAAGAAGCTTTTTGTTTTCTAAAGACTGCTTTTACTACGGCTCCCGTTCTTGCACATCCACGTCCGGAGCATCCCTTTGTGGCGGAGGCCGATGCCTCAGATGAGGCTGTTGGCGCCATACTCTCTCAAAGGAATCAGAGCACAGGGCAGCTCCATCCTGTGGCATACTTGTCCAAAAAACTGAACCCTGCAGAAAGAAATTACTCTATTGCCGAGAAGGAGCTGTTGGCAATAAAAAGGGCGTTCCAGGAATGGAGGCATTATCTGTGGGGGGCCAGCCACCCCATCACGATATATACAGATCATAGGAATCTGCAGGATATGAAGTCTGCGCGTCATCTTTCACAAAGACAAGTGAGATGGATGTTGTTTTTTGCGGAATACGACTTTGTTGATACGTTCCGACCTGGGGTGAGAACCGCAAAGCCGACTCTTTATCTAGACAGGATACTTCGGACCTTTCTCTTCATGATGTCAAGGCCGAGGCTATCATTGAACCGTCTAAAGTGCTGTGTGTTGTCCGAGTGGAAAACTTCTTAGCAGAAGTGAGAAAGCATAAGTCCCTCTCCGTCTGGGAGGCCTGGGCTACGGAGGTGGTGGAGCGCACCGTTAAGCAGGGATTGCCCTTCCATAGAGACAGGTTGTATCTTCCCACTACCGACCTACAAAAGAAGGCATTCATGTGGTGCCATGTCTCTCCCTTAGCGGGTCATCCGGGAGTGCGGAAAACCTTGAATCTACTACAACGCCATTTTTGGTGGGGCTCCTTAAAGGCAGATGTCGCTTCCTGGGTGGCACAATGTGAGGAATGTGCGAGAGCCAAGAATGAAAACGTTAGGACCAAGGGAAAGCTCATCCCCATGCCCACTCCACACCAACCCTGGCAACACCTCAGTCTGGATTTCGTTACTGGTTTGCCCTTGGAGAAAGGTTATTCTGCTATTTTGGTGGTAGTGGACAGTCTCACCAAGATGGGACATTTCATTCCTTGTGTGAATCTCCCCACGGCCAGTCAAACAGCCCAGCTCCTGTTAACTAACATTGTCAGGGTACACGGGCTGCCTGAAATCATTGTGTCCGATAGGGGGCCCCAATTCATAGCTAGGTTTTGGAAATTATGGTGCAAGGCCCTTCATATAGACTCGTCTCTGTCGACAAGCTTTCACCCATAGACGGATGGACAGACAGAACGCTTGAACCAAACCCTAAAAAAGTACCTCAGATGTTATGCGAAGGAGGCTCAGGAGTCCTGTGTGGAAATGTTGTGGATGGCAGAATTGGCATATAACAATGCTTGGCATAGCTCTGTCGGTCTATCTCCCTTTCCTGCTAATTATGGATACGATGCCAAGATATTGCCTATCAACATCCCTGAGGAGGTGGCAAATCAACCTATGGTCCTGTCTCACGTTCGGAAGCTCCACTCACTACAGCGTAAGGTCAGAAGTCATCTGGTACAGGCCAAAAAGACCTATAAGAAATGGGAAGACCGCCATCGGATAGAGGGGCCTCAGTATAAGGTGGGGGACAAGGTGTGGTTGTCCACCAGGAACATTCGTTTCAAGATGTGAAGCATTTTCCATCCTCGATATATCAGTCCTTACGTCATCGTTAGACGACTCAATCCCGTCACGTACATGCTGAGACTGCCCGGTACCCTTCGGATTCACCCGGTGTTCCACTGTAACCTCCTGAAACCTGCCTTGGGGGCGCGCAGACTTGCTCCGCCACCAGTGATCTGCGATGGGGGTGCGGAATATGAGGTTAAGAGCATTCGGGATTCCAAGATGCGGAGAGGGGTGCTCTGGTATCTGATCTCGTGGAAGGGGTATACTGCGGAGGACGACTCGTGGGAGCCATGGCATAATGTGCATGCACCTTCGGCTGTTCGTTCGTTTCACAGGCGGTTTCCGCTGAAGCCTGGGCCTAGGAGGCGCTAGGGGAGGGGGACCTACTGTCCGGTACCGTGCGTTGCAGCGCCTACCGAGTACCAAAAGAACTACCGGGTACCCAAGAACTACAATTCCCATGATGCCCGTGTGCGGATGGGCATTTAGGTGAACATGTCGCGCAGGACGTTGCGCGTAATCCTGATTTGTTGGATTGTTTTCTCTCGGCTCAGAGAGAACGGAGGAAGGAAGCGCCGTCGGGGATTCCTGGCACAGATGATCCCCGGGGTGAAGTGAGCCGCTGTTCGGACGGTCAGCGGCAGTCGCGTGAGTAAGTTTGGGGAAAGGTTTGGAAGCCTGGAGAACGGCTTCCTATCCATTTCGAGACCCGAGCACCGAGACAGTAGTCTTTGAGCGGAATACAGCGGTGAGACTAACCGCGTATTGCCGTCTCCTTTTCTAGTAGAATTCAGGCGTCTTTTGAAGACTTTCTAAGGTTCTCTTAGCGGAATTCAGCGGTGTTATTCGCCGCGTATTACCGTTGGGATTTCAAGATTCCATTCACAGCCCTAGAAGTACAGCGGAAAACAGCGGTGAGATTAACGCGTATTGCCGTTTGTATTCTTTTTACCTTATACCTTGGGAAGGGATAAGACTTTGTTAGGACACTTAACTCAACTGAAGACTCCTCTGAATGGCAACAGTTAACCAATATTTTCACAGATACTTCCTGGGAAGGGGCAATGCATAATTCTACAGACTGGCTTTGATGTTATATTGCCAGTACTAAGGGGAAGGTTATTAATTACTCTACGGAATTTCAGGGGTCTCATGCCCGAGTGCAAAACGACCTGTGGGTATGTATGAGGTCTGTGTTGGCTCATTCCGATTGAGTGTTGTGTGAATCTGCAAGCATTAATGTTCATGAGCGTTTATCATTTCAGGTCCAAGCTTGGTTTGTGTAACATTTGAGGATGCCCAAGGACTGTACCAACTACAGTATTTATATTCAGGTACATATGTGCTATCCTCTAGCGAGACATATATGAGAGTAGGTATCATAACCTGTGTTTATATCTATATGATTTATTGTTTCAGGTTCTATTCCACTGCTGTCCCTTCCCTCTCCTTTCCCTCGCCTGATCATTCGAATACCCTGTACATATTGCTTTCAGGGTGTTGGTGCTATCAGGAGGTGGACCTTTTCTTGCTGCGACTGGATCCTGTGGAGCGGGGCCTGACACTTGGAGCTAGACCCCAAGGGCCAGATGTACGACCATTTGGAATTGCGACTCGCAAATTGCAAAAAATCGCGAGTGCAATTTGGGAGTCGCAATTCCAAATGTACAACAGCGATTCCCAATGGGGTCGCAAAAGGCGAGGCTCATCAATATTCATGAGGCACTCGCATTTTGCGACTCCATTGAGAATGGCTGGCCCTCCCAGGGATGGTGGCCTGCTGGGCTCAGCAGACCACCATGTCTGGGACTGCTTTTCAATAAAGCAGCTTTTTTTTTTAAATGCAGCCCGTGTTCCTTAAAGGAAAACGGGATGCATTTAAAAAAAAAATGAAACATTTTCATTTAATTTTTTAAGGGCAGGCAGTGGTCCCTGGGACCACTGCATGCCCTAAAAATATTTTTGCATGCATTTGCAAAGGGAAGGGGTCCCCTGGGGACCCTTCCCATTTCCGACTGCATTACCACCTACTTGAAGTAGGTGGTAATTACGACTGTTTTGCGACCGCAATTGCGGTCGCAAAACAGTCATACATAGGGCTCAGAGTCGCAATTAGGAAGGGGCACCCTTGAAACGACCCTTCCTAATTGCAAGTCGCAAACGCTATTTAGCGAGTCGCAAATAAATTGCAACTCGCTAAATAGTGTTTGTACATGGCCCTGTAGGGTTTTTGCATGCGCAAATGGGTCCTGCAAAGCACATTATCTAGCACACGGATGACAGATTTTTATTTTATGTTAATAGATAGGTGAGTTACTGCTTTTAAGACATAGATCTTTTTGTTACTTGCAGTTCACAAATTGTAATCCTTTTAATATAGCACAGTGAGGTATGAGGGACATGGGTCTTCTACACCTTGTAACCCTCACTGTCTTATGTAACACATCCTTTATATTGATGTACACATATATGATTTATTGTCAATGTATATTCTGAATGTGTCATAAAAAGCACTTTGACACCCTGCATTGGGATGACTAATGGCACTACTCATCCCAATGCAGGGTGTCACAGCACTTTACATCAGACTACACAAATAATAATTTAAATACCACTATTTTGTTTTATTTCTTTTATATCGCTTTAACACTACTGTAGTGCTAAAGAGCTAAAAAAAATAAAACTAAATAATGGTAAATTGTTATTTGTGTGAATCGTGGGCCGACCAACACATTAGACATTCTTACAGTGTATGCATATCTCCTATATATAGAAACAGAACAAAGTCAAAAGCATTTCTCTCAAGTACCTGTGAAGTGATAAGATGTGAGCCTTTGTTTCCCTTCCATTGCTCCCAGCCAGGATACTCCAACAAAAAGAGGCCTAATGGCCCCTTAACATAAGCTTTTGTTATGGGCAAAGCTGGAATCTGATAAGCCCCTTCCTCGCCTGCACGTTGCTGCTTGGAACAAAACCAGACAACGTGCAGGCACTACTGAAAGGGTCCCTGTGTCAGAAAATAACACCGGGACAAGTTCAGCATATTTCTGTGAATTCCGGGAGAAGTAGAAAAGGAATGTGGTACTTCTCTAAAAGCAGCCAGCTTTGCAGCAGGGTAGATGGCATCTACCCTCTGAAAATAGTGGGTAGACGGCGTCTAGCCATGTCTACCCGCGACTCAAGCTCTGGACTTCAGCTGTGTAGATATTTGGAAGTGAGAGTCCATTTGCCGCCCTTTGCGGCTGGTTTTATTGTTGGGGGCACGCCCTCATTCCTGCAGCACTTCAGCGCTTTACAAACAATGCAGAACAAATCCTTTTAAATTGTGCCGGTCATACCATTCTCACTTGAAAACCATTCATTTTTACATTTGGGTGGTTCCTGTCACCTGCAGTGTCTCCACCAGCAGTGCCGACCTTAAGGGGAAAGGTCATAGAGGGTTCTACTGTTGCTTGGATTAGAGCCGAGTACATATATGATAAAGACTCTTTAATTCAAAACAGTGTAGTTCTTTGTTATGTGACCATTGCAACACATTTAGATGTATCAGGTTAAATTATACCTTTGCATTAAGTTACAATTGTGAGAATTGTTTCTAATCCTGAACTTAGAAAGCATTCACGCCCCTCCACCACTGGCCTGACAACAATGCTGTTAGGGGTATATTCACAAGAACGTGTGCTAAATATCACCCAAAAATGTTAACGCAACTTTACACATCGCAGCCCATCGCGGGAAAATAACCCTGTGTTAACGTGGAATTCACAACACAGCAGTACCATGCGATAGTCTCCTGAAACCGCGGACAATGTCTGCGATACAACCACCTCAACGGCGATAAAAACACAAACCCCAACACCAAAAAACATGCGGTGACCCCATTCGCAAGGAGGAAAGCAGCGATAAGCAGCGCAAGGCCCGCGACACATATACGGCATGCGGGAATAAGTACAACAAAAGCAGGAAAAAGAAAGACAAACCAAACACAAAACAGCGAAGCACAATGGAGGCAGTCGGAGCCAGCACACAACCCCACAAGCACCATTGGCAACAAAACATTAGACATGGCAGGCCATCGTGGACAAGGTGAATGCAGCCCAAGAGCGGAGGAGGACAATGGCAGAAAACCAGAACAGCTGGAATGATGCAAAACGCACAAACAAGCACAAACACGCCAACAACCACAAGGCAGCAATGCACACCGGAGGTGGGAGTCCAGCGCCACACCAGGAGCTGGATGACATGGAGGAAATGGTGTCCACCACATCAGTCTGGAGATTGTGGCAGGCCTCGGGGACCGGAAACTGCTCAAAATCAACAGACACAACAGCAACAGGGAGAGGAACCACCAGGGACTGGGGGGACGGGGGGAGATGGCCACAATGGCACACATGCACAATTAAGCACAGCAGAACTGCAGACAAACCATGCCCAAGAGGAACAACACCAACCAAGAGCACAAGTCACACAACTCAGCAATATCACACCACTGAACAAGCACAAAAGTGAAAACCACACTGCCTGAAAGGGAGAAGGGTGAGCCAAATCAGAGCTGAAGGGACATCTCACACACAATGCAGCACACACACATAGGAAGCAGAGCACCCCAACATCCAACACAATGTGGAACAAACACCAACATCTGCACAACCGAACACAGGAGACAAGTGCACCCGCTTGTGGCCGGTAAATGGCTATACGCATCTGGCAAACCACGAAACAGGGACATGATAATGCACAAGTACCATCCCACAGCCCTGATGGGGTAGCAATGCATGTAAGGCAGTGACTCAGATAGGCCGTGACACACACATTGGCATACAAATAAACACTCAACACAGTTGGAGACAAGTGAACATGCGGAAACTTTATCAACAATTGCGTGTCAGTACGGCCAAGGGAAGTGCCGCGACATGCAGACCAATGCAGCAGCATGTCTGAATGAGGAACGTTGGAAAGCGCCCATGTCCACCCCGGGGGAGTCCATCACCAACACAAGTCATTGCCAACCCGCGTATGTTGTCTGTGCATGGATCAGGAGTCCAGGCCAATGCAGCCATGTCCACTGTCTCCCAGGGACATGTGACCAGATCCCCAACATGCAACCAGGCGTCGGGACACGTGCAATGGGTCGCATGCAGTCCTGGCTGCAGGTACCTTGTCACTCGTCCATGAACGCGAGTGCAGCAGCGTAGGCCAACATTTCCAATGCGAGATCGTTCTCCACCACATCTGACATGTCGGCGACGTAACCCATCAGCTGTCCCGGACAGATGTGCTCACTCCAACCCCTGGCCCCAATATGCACGAAAGCCCAATCAGGGAGCGGCTCAATGTGGTCACTGCACACGACGACTCCTGCAATCTCCCAGGTCCAGTTCCCAGCATGCATGCCAAACATCCAGGCATGCAATAAACGGGCATCACGGTGACACTCCTGGTCGTGGTCCAACAGGGGGCGCACACACACGTTGAAATCCAGGTCAGCTACAGTTACGTTGGAGAGGCAGACATCCATGCTCCACTCGAATATGCACGACTGACAATGCAACACAGGCTGAACGCAGGTGACGTTCGCAAGGCGTAAGCTTAGCCGGTAACTTATCCGCAGCACTGCCAACGGCAGTGCCCCCAGTACATGCAGCAGACGTGCACGGTACAGCTCCACGTGACTGGAGTTGAGCATGTGTCCGGGATGGTCTGCCATTGCCTCAGTGGCTCTGCTTGAAGCGGCACTGTGAGGACCTGCGCCAGTCCTGTGGATGAAACGCCACAGCTCGGAACAATGAGCAGTGTCTGTGTGCAACGGGTGCAGGCCTCGGGTGTGGTGCGAGTACGAGTGAAGGCCATTTCACGGACGCAAACTCCGACCAAGGACTTCTGCGTGTGGGATGTGTACAAGTTGGCCTCACGTCTGGCAGTGCGTAGTGTGGGAGTCATCTGGAAATGCTATCCTATCTTTCAGGGGGTGCTGGGCACATGCAAGTCACATCAAGGAGCTGCAGATATGCTGCCGCCCGATAGTGCAGACAAAGGACCATTCATCCCAACAGTCACTTCACCAACTGCATGCATTCAGGAGACGTACAGAGGCCTGCCCTGGGTGTGGTGGGATGTCTGTGACCCTGGGAATCATGGACGATATGCCCAGCACGTGGCACAAGTGCGGACTCACTGTGTGTTACGTTGCCTCACAGCTGCTCCACCCTCCCATGAGCCCCCACACTTGTGTGCCCTGCGCGGTTGTATCACGTGCACTCCTACGGCACACCATTATAATGCCTGTCCGCGCATGTCCAGCGGCATGCCACCAACACCTTGACGCTGTCCTTTGAAGGTGTGCGGCCAAGTGAGTGTAGGCCAATGGTCCGGACAGGGCGGACACAAGTGTACAGTTCATGGCTGGCTGTGGTCACGCTGCAAATGAGGCTAGGCAACTGACTCATGCAGCCGCAGGACTGATACACATAACCCTTGGCATGCATGTGCCAAGACCCCGAGCGGTCTTGCGCTCCTACATTTCCCCGTCCATGCGGGCCCGCCCTCCTGGTGCATGCTACATTGCAACATCGTCTACTGTGGCCCTGGTGGCGACAACACCCCAACACAGAGACACACTTACCGCACATCCTGCGCAAGGCCAGGTCCAAGCCACGCCCTGCTCCCCCTGCCGATTCAGCACACCCCTGTGCTGAACTGATGTACGCCGGACCAGCACACGCCGCTTGTGCATGCAGGGGGGGCCGGGCGAGGCTACATGTCCAAGGTCACTGCCAACGCTGAGGTGACATGGTATCGTCCGCTGAGGATAGCACACTGTGATGTTGCAGTGCTGTGCCCATCATGCTGACACAATGACTACACAGACACACTTGCTCAGATGGTGTGAATGGCTATGGGCACGTGCGCCCGGCCACATTTATTAGCAGGCACACATATCGAGTGACACCTGTGTTGGATGTGTGTGGGGTGTGTGCACACCAGCCGGCAAGGGCTGCCTGGTGCAATCAGAAATTGACAACAGTGTACATCGTAAAGGACAGAACCATTCAACCGTAAAGGCCCCATGACTTGTGCTGCACAGAGTTATTGCCCCCTGCTGCACAGCATCGTGCACAGGCCTACCGCCACCGGCCGCTGACTTGCGGGGCACTGGGGCAGGGTCACGAGTGCAGAGCAGGTTTCCGTAGATGACAGAGGGGCTTGTCGCGGAGTGTCTCGGTGGACAGTGGAAGGTGTGCCCCCAGGGCATGATTCAAAGGGCAGAACCACGCTGAAACAGTCACTATGGTGGAGATGAATGGACCAGACACATGTCGGACACCAAGTCCGGTCTGGCCAGATAGAGATGCAGAAAACCACCAGGCCATGGACTCAGACGCCACCAAGGTACAACCAGATAGTGCCCATGACTCAAAGCGCACAGAGTTAGTGGCACCAGTGCTGTCAGGGGATGCCGCCTGCGATGAGGCATGTCCAATGGTGTGGACTCCTCCACATCTTACCCAAGACACAGTTCCACATGTGTGACCTACTGGGACGCAGTGTTGGCCTGAGGCAGCGGTCAGCACGGGCCATTCAACGAGTGTCGCCGGCTTAGGTTAGATGGTCCCACCGGCCTGCGTAGTTCATGTTCAGTGGCACCACGGGACGCGGTCTTGCAGTGAACAGGGTTGATGGCACCAGGTCAGTTGTTGATAGTGTTCAATCACCTCCGTGACTCTGATCCGGCTTTCCTCCGGACTGAGCCACATCTTCCTCTTACTCCTCTCCGTGCGTTCACTGGTGTGGACTCTGCCATTCATGACTGGCGACTAGGTGCTGGATGTGGGACCTACTGGTCCGCAGGGTAGGCCTGAGCCCTCATCCATGTGTCGCCGGCTGGCATTGAACAGGGTTAGTGGCACCACGTGTAGCCGGCTGGCGTTGAACAGGGTCAGTGGCACCACGTGTAGCCGGCTGGCGTTGAACAGGGTTAGTGGCACCACGTGTAGCTGGCTGGCGTTGAACAGGGTCAGTGGCACCACGTGTAGCCGGATGGCATTGAACAGGGTTAGTGGCACCACGTGTAGCCGGCTGGCGTTGAACAGGATTAGTGGCACCACGTGTACCCGGCTGGCGTTGAACAGGGTTAGTGGCACCACGTGTAGCCGGCTGGCTTTGAACAGGGTTAGTGGCACCACGTGTCACCGGCTTGCGATATGGAATTATGCCTAACTGATCGAAGGGAGACTGGTGCTGTGGCCGCTGCCACGGACTTGGGGTCACTGCCATTCAAGACTCAGGACACAGTTCCACATGTTGGACCTACTGGGCCCAGGTGGACGCAGGTGGAGTATGTAAATGTGAAAGGAGTAGTGTGGCCCAGCGTCGGGGGGCCAGCGATGGTCTGCGGAGGCTGCAGAGGTCACAGGACTGGTGCTTGTAGCTTGCACCGCCACGTGGTGGGCCCTCATCGACACACCCCGGTGTAGGCAGGTGAGCAGAGCCTCGTTGGTGCGCTGTGGCAGGCATGATGGGTCGGGGGACCAGCGGCCCGGGGTGCAGCAGGTGCACAGGGAAGCAGGCCCCGCTGTGCTCGGCACAGGACTCGTGGCGGACCGAGAGCCGCCGCACTGGCAGACGCATTGTCCATTCTGAATGAGAACCACGCCCAGTGCGAAGGGGTTTTTGTTCACATCCCTACGCAGGCCTGGCATACGCTGGTCCAACCCACTACGCACGCGCATGCAGGGGGGGACGTAACGTGCGACATTTCCGCGTTCTGCCCCACTGCCTGTGGGGACATGGTAGCGTCCACTGGCCACTGCACTCCATGCACCAGCAGTTGATCTCCACATGGCCATTTCCGTGGTTTGCACTCTGTGGTCTGTCCGGCACCTCCATGCCACACCTGGCATTGGGTGGGTTCACATTCCTTGATCACTTGCCGCTCTCGCACATGCCTTCTCCATGCCTCTCCTCGCATCCGGCGATTGGGTGTCTGCGGTGGCTGGGTTGTGTGCATGGCAAGGCCAGCTTCACAATGGAGTCGTGTTGTCGTGTCTGGTCGGTTGGCATGTTGTGTGTCATGTTGAATGTAGTTGTGCTGCGTGTCCATTGCCGGTGTCGTGAGTTGCATGACTGTGGGCTGGAGGTGTGTGGTGTGTTCATTTTGGACTTGACAACAGGCACTGTATTTACATGGGTGCCATCCTGGGAGCGCTGGGTGATGCTGGACTGTCCGGAGATGTGAGAATTATGCACTCGGCCTGGGGAGTTGGCCACGACATTGTTGAGGAGTCCCGGGTGGTCCACTGTTGCCTGCACATTCATGATATGCGTGTGCTTTCTGTTGTGGTAGTTGTGTGCAGTGTCGGCAGGGGGCACGAGGGGTACATGTGTGCAGTTGATTGGCCCTGGCACGTGAGGGAATACAGCTATGGCGTAGGGGCCTTGCTTGGTCTCCAGCAGCTCCTGCGCAGTGTGGGTGAGGTGGAGGTGCTGGGGTACCAGGCTGTTGTTGGCATCTAGGACAGGTGTGATGACCTTGTATGGGGCTGGCTGTGTGACTCCTCCGACTCTGGCAGTTGTGGGTTGGATGGTACCAGAGGCCAACATGTGCTGCACAGCCGGCAGCTTTGTCTGCGGAGGGATGTTGGTAGTCCGCTGGGTTGGTACCGTCAGCAGGTGGGGGATGTGGGTCAGGATGCGGGGCATGGTTGTCCTTTTGGTCCTGTAGTGGGCAATGTCCTCCTCTGGCATTGGGTCTGGATGGCAGGTGCGTTTCAGGTGGGTCCGCTGTCTTTGTGTACGCTGCCTCTGTGGTGTTCCCGGGGGGGGGTCCTGGGGGTGTTGGCGGGCCTGGTGTGGGTGGGGGTGGGTGTTGTGTCCCTCATGGGTCTCGGAGCTGCATGATGATTGTCTCCATGGCATCTGTGGGTCTTCGGGTGTGGCTCTTGGCTGGGCTCCCTTTGATGCTGCAGGTAGTCGTCCTGCTTAAAACCAGCAAAAGGTAGGTGTTAAATCCCTGGTGCTACCGCGGCTTATCGCCTGTTTTTGGCTCGCATCGCAGATCTGGCAGTTTGTTGTGAAAGTGGTGTTGTGGTTTTTTCATGTGTTTTGGCACGGGGACGCCTACTCTGCATCTCATTAGGGTTAGTTGGTGGTGTCCACCGTGGTGTTAAATTTTGGGGCAGTTATTGCGGGAATACTGGCGATGTCTGCGGTTTGCACCCGCTTGTGAATGGGGTGTTAAATCCATCTCCACTTTTGTTGAGTTAAGGTGGAGATAAATCAGAGATAAGTCCTTGTGAATATGCCCCTTAGTCTGTTAGTGAACAAAAAGGCTCCAGAGAAAGTAAACTAGCTGCAGGTTTTGCTAATAATGTGTATGTTGTATTCATCTCTGATTGGAGCAAAAGATTTCAAAGACCCATTCTTAATTCCTTCCACTGCTCTACTGCAACTCTGATAAGGATTCCAGCATTGTGCCAGATGCTTGCGGACAGACGCTGCCATGGGCTCCGAGTCTCCTACGGACATGTTTCTAGGTGATTGTTATCGCCCTCAAAACACGTTTTTTTATACCATTCAGGAAAGATTGGAAGCTGTGTGCTCGGAGCATTCCCGACCTATTGTCCAGCATGGTTGCTGGTATTCTATCCATCCTTGTCTATGGTCCGTTAGCATTAGAAAGCTTGCCTGCTGGGACAGTTGATTTGCTTGGAAATATGTTCCATATGTTGGAATCTGAGCCCTCCTGATGGAGTACTGTCATGCAACCTGTCCATTTTCGGTCGATGCTGCGTCTTTGCCTGTATAAAGACCTTAATGTTAGTTAATATCCAGCAGATCACAGATTTGTGTATTAGCAGCAGTATCATGCCGCATATACAAATGAAATGGGCAGCTACAAACATCTTCACTGCACAAAGGACAGATTTAGTCTTGTCTATTTCGGGAAGTCATCTCTAACTTTAGATATTAAGAAATTCAGGTTGTCTTCCACCATTTGCTCTAGCCCTTTTTTAACTACAGTCCCAAGATAGTTCAATCACTTGATCCCCATTTAATTTCATATTGATTTATACATGTTTCGCTAGTGAATCATGGCATGGGTTATACTTCATATTTGCTTAAATTCACTTTGAAACCAGAAAATTGAGAAGCAAGTCAATCAAGTTCTACAGAGCCTATAGGGAAGTGTAATAAATTGGGTTACTGGTTAAGGGGAGTGAAACCCTTCTCAAGCAGCAACCACAATTCTTCTCAGGGTGAAGACACAAGCAGACCCTAAATTCACCTGTGCTCAACCCTCGGATATCTTGGCACAGAGCAGTCAGGCTTAACTCAGAGGCAATGTGTAACTGTGTGTGCAACACTTCAAACAGTGAGAACACACCACAAAAGGAGCCCACAACATACTTAGAAAAATAGAGTAATTGTTAGAAACAAAACAAGACCAAAATGAGAAAAATCCAATTAGTAGAACCAGAGATATTGAATTTTAAAACTTTTAGGGAAAATAGCGCCAAGAGTTGTTAAGCGTCACACTGGACTGGGACAAAGTCGCAAGTTCAGGTTGACCACAAAGGAGCATGGGCCGGCAACAGGGGCCTAGTTAGGTCCACTGAACAAAAGTACCTTCAATCCTGGATTTAGGAGGGTTGAGTGGATTTGAGTCCAAGATGCCTCGCGCTGCCGAAGCGATGCATCAGTTCCAAGATGGGGTGAGGCTGCAGTGTGAGGGGCTGCATAATTGTGGAGGATTACATTGATGGGGCTTGCAATGCAAAGTCCAGCATCGAGGATACCGTGCGTAGTCGGGGCAATGTGTCGGTTCCGAAGAGCTGTGAGGCTGCGATTTGGATTCCGGCGTTGTCTTCGAGACTGCCTTCGACGAGAGATGTGAGGTCCTGCACTGAGGATGCATTACACAGTGGCAGTTCCAAAGGTGCTGCGGGTCTTTGCAATAGGTCCAATCCACACAGCATCAGAGATGTGTTGGTTCTGCTCGAGAGTTGTCTGAGGTACAGTATTTATACCCAGTTGTGCTTTTGAAGTGGGGGAGAAGTGTCTAGAGGTTTCCCTTTTAAGTTCCCAGGCATCCTGCCTTCCTTGTCCTGGCTCCAGACTAACTGCAGCCCTTTGAGTGGAGGCAGGACACGGCCTATTGAAGTGTAAGTGGGGCTGTGCCCAGCTCCTCTCTCCCATCCTGCTGAAGGAAGTGGCCCGATTCGGGTCACTTGGGTCACTAATGACCACCTCTCAACCTTCCATTAACCCTGGGCATAATACTTCGCTACGCTCACGGAGCATGCAAAGTTTGTGCTAATACACTCTACACAAAATGCACGTAGCAGAGTGATAAACTGTGCTAATTGACATAGCGTAGCAGCAGTAAAATAAACACCTTCAAATGCTTTGATAAAGCAATTTTTTATGCTAAATAGCATACAACCAATTCACAAAAGTGAATTTTGACAAAAAATATCAAGCAATGAGAGAGGTGATGATTTTGGTGTCTCCCTAACCTAGGGGAGGACCAAGCAGATGCCTTGAACACAAAAAGCATATCATGTGAACAATTCAGTGGTGGTCCCTTCCTCCTAGGACCACCCCAAGCACAGTTATGGACAAAAATACAATCCCAACCAAGGCCCTGCAAAGCATTATGGGACGAGATTAGCAGTGGGCAATGAATATTATAGTGTCCAATATCAAAATAATTCTACAAAGAGCTGCAGTTCTACTAGTCGTTACTAGATGTCACTCACGAGTCAAATGCAAAAGCATTGAAATTATTAATACATCAGTTGCAGTCCCACTAGTCGCTACTAGATGTCCCTCACGAGTCAAATGCAAAAGTATTGAAAACACTTTCATGAAGCTTTTGCATTTGACTCCGTGAGGGACACCTAGTAACGACTAGTGGAACTGCAGCTCTTTGTAGAATTATTTTGATATTGGACACTATAATATTCACTGCCCACTGCTAATCTCGTCCCATAATGCTTTGCAGGGCCTTTGGTTGGGATTGTATTTTTGCCCATAACAGTGCTTGGGGTGGTCCTAAGAGGATGGGACCACCACAGAATTGTTCAAAAGATGTGCTTTTTGTTTTCAAGGCATCTGCTTGGTTCTCTCCCTAGGTTAGGGAGGATCCCAAAATCATCACCTCTCTCACTGCTTGTTAATTTATCGTGTTCACTTTTGTGAAATAACTATATGCATTTTTAGCATATAAAGCCAGAGATAGGTATTTTAATTTAACTTGCACTGTGCAAGATGCTTTTGGCAATTATTGTACAGTGCAGTCAAGCACACAGCTACGCACTACGCAATTTGCATAGCTACGTGTAGTTCAAAATGTACTTTGCGAAGCTACGTGAAGTGCTACTACGCAAACTACGCCCAGGGTTACCTTCCATGCAAATGAAGAGTTGGTCAGACAGTAGAGAATACAAACCAATAATTGAATATTAAAAGTACACTCAGAGCGGAGCTCAATCTGCCCAGTCGCTAGGAGTGCTGCAGAGGGACTAAAATCAACAAGCATAGAGATACATTTAGTACATTTCGTAACTGGGCTAGAATACGCCCATACTGGAATTTTCCAGGCAGGTGCTGTAAAGCAATGCAAATAAGAGAAAAAAACAATCTCAGTACTCATATCTCACAAAGTTGCAGAGTCCAAGGTCACTGCAGGCGGGTCCGTCTCCAGAGAAGTGGGAGAAGTCCTGTATCTATTGAGAAAGGTATGTGCTAATAAGAACAGTCTATTCATTAGTGAAGCAAAACCCAACCTTGCAAAAGTGAAACTCAGCAGAAGCCTTTTCTGAGAAATAGCAAATGATTAGTTTCGATCATGATTCAAAATGGCGTCTTAACACAAAATTGTGCCGCGAATGCTAACTGACATAGAATAATGAGCAAGCAGAAGCAATTTCATTTCAACAGACCCTCCTTTTAGCATGAGCTAAAACATTTTGTGGCAACAATAAGAAATATATAACATTCCATATTCTCAGTATCTGGAAGCGAAACTGTAAGGAGGGAAGAAGTCTCAAAAATGCCCTCATCTATCTGCATTAAGTCATCTATCTCTTTCAGGACCATAATCACAGCATTGGTATCATGAATTGATATTTTTCTCTTAGGAGCAAGAAAGGTGGTGCAATAAGAGCAACAGAAGGGGAAGCACTGAATAAGGGCCCAGCAAAGTACTAATACCACAATCAGGGAAATCACTTTTTCAAGAATCCAACCCCAACCACCAAAAAGGGACCAATTCCAATTTCCGCTTTCCATCCCCTTGACATTTTCTAGAATATCTAAAATATGCTTAGTAATATTCTTTTCCATATTTGTTATCCCGACTACACACTGGTCGCCTACTACTGTGCACACACCACTATTCTTAGCCCAAATAAAATCCACTGCATATCGAGTCTGTTCGGAATAAATCTGCATACTTTCTAACTGAGTGGTGATATCGCGCAGAGCGGCCACAGTCGTGTTGGATAAAATCTGTAACTTACACCCAAAGTATTCTTGAGCCTTTTCACCTCTTGCCATGGCTGTTCCACCTAATGTAAAGATAGAAGACATAATATATCCGAAGGTAACACCATTAGTGTAATTATTGATCTCGATATCTGTGACTCCCTCACAAAACTCCTTCATCAACGATCTTTTTACCCATTTTACCTTGGGTCTTGCATGTTTGCAGGGCACGCCTAAGGGCCACACCATCCCAAGGTCCACATCATTTGCCTCGTTATGAACATTTGAGTAAGTCCCATTAGACAAAAAGAAAAACCTTGGGTGTGCATAAATGGGCCCAGCATAATCTACTGCAGAATATCAAGTATTCATTCCAACAGTACTTCGATTGTCTTCTCTTACCAAAGGTATTGTCCCCTTATACATCACTAATCCAGAACAATTTATGTGCAATGAGGTGTCAGTACTATTGATAATAGGACAACAAGCAGGATAATAGACAGCTTGCCGGGGGATCGTCAATTCTTTGTAATGCCAACGTTATATTCTGTTCTTCCATATAGAAATGATCACAATAGGTGTTGTTATCACAGCCGGTATAACCTTGTCCCAGTAGTTTTCGATGGTACAAGCATGGTCCTGAATAACCAGATCCAAACACTATAAGCATTTTCAAAACCCCACAATACCCCACATAGTATTGTCATCAACAAAACTGCAGAATTCACATAAATCAATTTTCTTTTACGGGTCCACACTACATTACGTTGAGCAATAAGAACCATCGGCTGCTCTTCCTCGGCAACCAACCTACCAAAGGGATGCATAACAAATGATAAAATGGGGGCCAAATGTAAAAGTAAATATGTAAGTAAGTTCCCAGTGTCCGTCAGAGTCTCACTGGTACAGGCTCCTATTGTCCATCAATACGTTGGCACTCTTGAGCACCGGCGGTGGAGCTTGCTCTGTCCTAAGCTCGTATCCCACGTTGGTCACGTTGGTTTACCTCCATGGTATACTGTTGTCTTCCCTATCTAATGTTCAAACAACTAAACTAAAGCAAGCACATTTTTCACCAGGTTCGATAAATCTCCGTTGGTACTATAACTCAGTACAACCTATCTTACACAGTCCAGCCCGAATCTTTCTTCTCCTTAGATGCACTTTCCCTCTGCCGAGGGCGCAAATTGTACCTAGTGACTCCAGGCACAGAAGGATCAACGAAAAGAGGCTCCTGGATAGCTCGCATTTCCGGAGGAACAGCTGCATTCAGTACATCATCATTTTCCTTATCCGTTTGCGTCCAGGTAAACCTTGCGTCGCTGAAAGGGACAAACCGAGGCACCATCTCGCACTCAGAGTCCCCTACTCCATCCTTCACCCACTGGTCGTAGGGCAAAGGCAAAGGGATTCTGCGACAATGGGTCGCATGACTCCAGTTCTTATGGCCAGCGACCTTGACTGCAGTTCGTGTTGCTAAAAGGACCTGCTCTGGTCCCTTCCATTGCGGCTCCAAACTTTTCTTCCTCTGAAAATTATTGACTAGGATAAAGTCCCCAGGCTGAATGTCATGTCCGGGCCCCTCTGGTGTAGCTGGTAGGGCTTCCCGGACCTGTTGGTGAATAGAACGCAAACTTTCAGTTAACTGGCCAAGAAAATCGATCAACAATGGGTACTCAATATCAGAAAGCCGCCGAGGTCGCGGGATGCCCCAGACATTTGCCAGGCGTCCAAACACGACCTCATACGGTAACAATCCTATTCTAGAATGCGCCATCGTTCTTGTTGACAAAAGAGCTAACGGTAAAGCATCTGGCCATTTTAACCCTGTTGTCTCTTGAATTTTTGCCAGTTTGAGCTTGAGAGTACCATTGTACTTCTCAACTAAACCCGCTGACTGTGGATTATTGGCAGCATGGAACTTTTGCTTTATGTGTAGACCATCACAAATCAATTGAATCACTTTTGCATTAAAATTACTTCAAATATCACTCCAAATCAATCGGGGCAAACCGAAACGAGGAAAGAACTTCTTCAGGAGTACCTTTGCAGTCATGATGGCTGTATTGTCTTTAGTGGGGTAAGCCTCAACCCATTTACTGAATGCACATGCAACCACCAAAACATACTTCAAATTATTGCATCTTTCTAGCTCTATATAGTCCATTTGGAGGACTTCAAAAGGGAAAGTAGGGGGTGCAAAATTACCAGGCAGTGTTGGGGTACCCTTTCCAGGATTGTGCATCATGCACACCATACAGTACTTCACCAAGTGTGCATCTGTCTTAGGAATATTATCATTCTGCCATACAGGGTCTAACAGCTTGCAAATACCCATAGCACTGATATGAGCTGGGCCATCGTAATCACAGGGAGAACATATGCATCGGGCAACATCCATCTCTGCTTCCCTGACTTATCAATCCAACATCCCTCATCGTTCAATTGTGCTGTACTTTCCTGCCACACTGCTAACTCTTCTACTGCGAATTCACTTTGTATCTCCTTCACATTCTCAAGGGTGTCCTCGAACATGGCAACCTCAGGCACCCACCTAGCCAGACCGGCTACAAACATTCTTTTCATCTTTGTCCGCGCAGTCTCCTTAGCTGTCTGATCTGCAAAAGCATTTCCCCTACCTACATCATCGGTGGCCTTCCGGTGGGTGCTACACTTCACTATGGCCGATTTCTTGGGGAGTGTCAAGGCAGACAAAAGCCTCAATATGAGGTGTCCGTGCTGGATCTTGGTACCATGGTAAGTAAGGAGTCCTTTCTCAGCCCAGAGTCGTCCAAAGTAATGAGCGACCCCAAAGGCATACTGGCTAGCAGTATAAATATTGACAACCAGCCCCTCACTCAATTCACAAGCTCGAATAAGTGCAGCAAGCTCAGCAGCTTGAGCCAACTGATAAGGAACTTGTGATGTCTCTATTACTGTACGCAGTGTGGTAATAGCATAAGCTGCAGTTGTAGGCCATCTGGTAATTTGAAACAAGAGCCATCAACATATAGTTTCCCTTGTGGGTCAGATAAAGGAACATCAGTCAAGTCTACCCGTCCTTTCGTCTTCTTCCATCCGGAAGATACAATCATGTTTGTCAACTTCATCACTCTCGGAAGGGAGGGGTAGTAACGTGGCTGGATTCAGAGTGGCACATCTCTTGATCGTAATGTGTTTGGCAAACAATGTCTTTTCATAGCCAGTAAGACGTGCACTGGTGAGGTGCTGTGTCTTTGTCTTATTCAAAAGTGTATCCACAGCATGAGATTCCATGACTGTGAGATCAGTATCCAGTACAAGTCCAGCATATTGTCTGATCGAAGTGGCCACAGCCATGACTACTCTTAGACAACTCGGGAGGGCTCTCGCGACTGGATAAAGGACAGCAGAGAAATAAGCACACGGCCTTTGCTGATCTCCTAATTTTTGTATTAGGACAGAAAGCGCACAACCAGCCATCTCATGCACGTACAACACAAACGGTTTGCCATGATTAGGGGTGCCAAGCACTGGAGCCGAACAAAGCACAGTTTTCAATTGCTCAAAAGACTGCTGACATTCAGACGTCCAAGGCAAAGGCTCATGCACTTATTTCGTTGTTAAGGCAAGCAAGGGTTTGATTAGTAGGGAGTAGTTAGGTATCCACTGCCGACAGTAGGAAGTGATACCTATAAAAGCACAAACATCTTTCTGAGTCTGTGGAATAGGCATTTTAACAATAGTATTGCTGCTTTCAGGGGTCAACCTTCTACCCTCCTTTGACAGTAGGTGACCTAAGTAGGTGACCTCCTGTCGACAATACTGAAATTTAGAAAGAGAAACTTTATGTCCATGCAGGGCTAAATGGAGCAATAACTTAACTGTACTTTCTTTACAACCTTGTTCGGTATCAGAAGCAATAAGAAGATCGTCAACATACTGCACTAATACATTACCTGCAGGAAGTGAAAGGGAATCCAATTGACCTTTTAATGCTTGGCTATAAATACTCGGACTCTCTGTATAGCCCTGAGGAGCTCAACAGAACCTAAAGCTCCTACCAGCTAGGGTTAACCCAAACAGATATCTACTATTCGGATTGTTGGACTTGGCCCTTTTTGCAGGGTCATCCCTGAACTTTTTTCCTTCCTCCTAGTCTTATTTCTGACATGGTGTTGGTGGTTTTAGGACTCTGGGCACTTTATCACTGCTGTCCAGTGTAAAGTGCATGTGCTCTCTATGGTAAAACGTGGTAAGATTGGTCTACACCTGTTTGGCTAATTTAATGTACCTGTCAGTCCCTTCTAAAGCGGTATCCCAAATACGCAGGGCCAGTAAATTAAATGCTACTGGTGGGCTAGCAGCACTGATTGCGCCACCCACCAAAGTAGCCTTTCAAACCTGTCTCAGGCCTCTGCCATTGCAGGGCCTGCGCGCACAGTTTACTGCCGCTGTGACATGGCACATAAAGTGGGTGCCACGTCTGTAACTCCCCTTTTACTACATATCAGCCACCCCTAAGGTAGGCCCTAGCTAGCCCTATGGGCAGGGTGCATTGTAGGTAAAAGGTAGGACATGTGCCTTAACTGTGTGGCATGTCCTGGTAGTGACAAATAGCCATTTTGGTTTCTCACTACTGTGAGGCTGCCCTCTCATAGGAATGCATTGGGGAATCCCTGATAAATGTTTCAGTGGTAATTCCTGATCTGAGAGGAGTAGAGTGGTCAAGTTTGGTATGTTTGGAATAGTGGTAATAAATGGTGCGCAGTGGTGTTCGCAGATTTATTATCACTATTTTAGAAATGCCACTTTTAGAAGTGGGCATTCCTGTGTGCTATGTGTCTTTGTGCCTGCCAGATGTGTATTGCATGCCTGGCTCTGGAGTGACAGGGACTGGGGAGGTGCAGTAGCTCCAGAGGGGTTGGGTGAGTCAGCGCTAGGCTGAATAGATAAGATAATATTTATTTTTGCTTGATTAATTAAAATCTTTGCAAATACATAACAGAAAAATTCCCATTATACACAAATTATTAAGCTTAAAACAACATTAAAATGATCATCAATAAAATATTCCCAGTTTGTGCGATTGGCTGTTCTGTAAGACATTACACATAAATACTTATACTTCAAATAGTGCTGATCTGGCAATAACTACCATTGGATTACATGCCGCCTGACACAGCATAACCAAGTCCATTGTTCAAACTATTGGGCATTATTAATTTAAAAAACTAGTGCAACTATAGGAAGGTGTTAAGTTCATTTAAAAAGCGTTTTCTTGACCTTTCGGCAATTAATAAAAAGTGCTGGTGCAATTATAAAATGTTATTATTCATTTTTGATTTTTTGCGAGTCCCTTCTGATGCCCTTGTACTCTTGTTTTTAACATACTTCAGATGACGACACATTTTTGAGTCTCTTGGATACCGTCTCAAAAAATTTTGTTAGCCGACAGTTCAGGTGAATGTCAACAGGGTTGAAACAAAGCTTCACTGCCTGCCTGCAGGACCGGGTGCCATAATACCTGAAAAAGGGACGTAACAAGGTGCATCTTATATCCTTTAAGTTGGGACAGATACAGATTACATGAATAATGTCCTCCTTCCCGCTTCCACATAAACGGCAAGTCGGTGTACCTCCTCTTCTTTCCCATGGTGGGAGGTGGGGATTAATCGCAATTATCCCCAATCGCAGCTTTAGAAAGTTTTCCTTCGTTCTTATTTTGACTCCTGCACTCAAGTAGGATTGGGGTTTGAGCCTTACGTAATCACTAAGCACTATCCAGCCGTGTGCCTTTTTAGTAAGAATTGCTTTGTCTTCTAAAACAGATAACATGGACGTTGTCTTTTTCACTGTTTTTTTAAATGAAAGATGATCTGTTGATACGGCCCAGAGATCAGACAAACCCAGTAGCTCAATGGAGTGAAACAGGTAATCCCTGGCTGAGCATTTTCCTTGACGAAGTAAGGCGATCCAGAGGTGGGAGTTTAGGGATCCTGCCTCTGCACTTCGGATTTTATGCCAACTTTTTACATAAGCACTTCTTCTTTCCACCGTTTGTCTTTGGACCCCAAATTCCAGCCGTATTTGAGCGGGGGAGACATATTTTGGAAGATTGAAAATCGCTCTATAAGAATTGGCTATTACTACGTCTAGGGTTGCTGCGTCTTTACCTTTAAGAGCCTCACTCTCGTATGTTAGTGTCGGCAGCAGTTTGGCCCGCAAAACCTGTAGGAAGTGATCCAGCGTGAGGTCGGGAAGCCGTCTCTTCAATGACTTCAGTGCTAAATAAGTTGTAGTTCCCTTTCTCCGCATGGACTCTAGCTGAGGTTTAAAGGAGCTTTTATGGTCCATTAGTATTCCCAGGTATTTATAACTCGTTACCTGGTCCAAGCGTTGGCCATCTAGGAACCAACTGTTATTCTTCTTTTATGATAGTTAACTGCCATAATTTTAGTTTTCTTGAGATTTATTTGGAGGGCGTTCCGATGTGAGAAACTACTTGTCGTATTTAGAAGATGCTGAAGACCAATGGGAGTCCGACTAATCAAAACCAGGTCGTCAGCATATAGCAGGTTTGACAATAACTTGTTTCCCAATTTTGGAGCATGGGATATACAGCTGTCCAACTGCCCTGGGAGATCAGCTAAAAAGAGGTTAAAAAGAAGCGGCGCAAGGACGCACCCCTGCTTGAGGCCTTTCGAGGTCATGATTCATTTTGAGATATGTGTCCCTGCGCCTAATTTAATCCTGATCCAGGTGTCTGTGTGTAACTGTTTAAGCCGATCCAAGAGTGAATTAGGTAAACCCCAGCTTTCAAGTTTTCTCCAGAGTTTGGCTCGGTCAACATGATCGAAGGCGGCTGTATAATCAATGAAGCAGAGGAAGAGGGGGATTTTTGATTCCTTAGCTGCGTCCATTAACAGTGTTAGGGCCAAGATGTTAGTTGATGTTCCTTGGCCACTGCAAAACCCAGTTTGATTGGTAGGAATGATGGAGTTTTCTGAGGCCCAAGAAGTTAACTCATCCAAGATTATTCCTGCGTAATATTTTGCATCTATGTCGATAAGGGCGATTAATTGATAGTTGTTTGGATCGTTTCTATTGCCCTGTTTAAATATAGGACTGATAATTGATCCTTTCCAAGATTCCGGGATGGTAGCTGTAGAATTTATGCCCTTAAAGACTGGTAATAAAGCCTTGCTCCAGAAGTCGGCATCATGTTTGTACAACATCGGTGGGATGCCATTGGGGCCAGGGGCACCCATAGCTCTACCCCTGGCTATCAGACTTTTTATCTGTTTTTCCGTGGGTGCATACCATTCCTCTTTAATGGAGGCTAATGAATCTAAATCGGCGGCCAGGAGGGTCCCCTGTTGTTTGCGGGTATTAGAACTTTCGGCCGATTGATCATTGATAGTGTGATTGTGTGTCACTTCTACCCTTTTGGGGGATTCACTATCAGTTATCACAATACCCATTTCCTTGTTAGATTCCGCTTCCTTTTGTCTATTGTTGTTGAAGTGGGCAAAGAGGTAATCTACCCAAGCATCCTCTGTTATATTGGAGCTTAATCCTGGATGGTTCGGTCGCTCTATTTTGTGGATCGTTTGCCAAAACGTAGCGCTGTTTTTTTGCTTGGCATCATGCAGTAACTTGGCCCACAGTTCATCATTATTTAATCTTATTTTCCTCCACTTCCTCCTTTTCAATAATACCTTCGTATGCCGAAGGGCCGACTGCAAGTCCAAGTTCCCTGGTGTTTTTCGCAGTTGTCTCAATGTTTGATTTATGGTGCGTTTTAGACTCTTTGATTCCGGACTGCATTTCACTTTTGTTAGATCATCTTCCGATTGTCTTGGTTTGGTCCCTAACCTAATCGCAAATTTCCCACTGAAGGTCGTAATAACATTTTCCCATGCTTTTACTGTTGGGACGGCGGATTCTTTTTCTCTCTCATGTAGGATTTTGGCGGAGGCTGATAGTGCATCAATGTTGTTGAGATTGCACCTTATACGCTTTAGGTTAGAGATCTCTTCAGTTACAATGGGATTCCAAGCGTCTAGTATAACAGCCGGTCTCACATTCAACAATACTTCTTGTGGTAGGTGATCACTATATGTGTTGTCACCTATTCTAAAAGTTGCTATTTTGTTGAACATAGCTAATGTTGTAAACGTAAAATCTAAATAAGAGGAGATTTTTGAAGAATGGAATGTGGCGACTGGTGGATTATCCTCCAAGAAGCGGCCGTTCAGTGCTCTTAAATTTAAGTGTTCTAATTCCTGTAGCAGATGTTTAGACCATTTTGTTGAATAGGCTGATCTGCATTTGGAGTAGTGGGAGGAGTAGCACCTGGGCCTGAATAGGACTGTGCCTGCACTACACAATGCTGGCTCCACCCCCTGTGGTGTGTCTGGGGCCAGAAGCCTACACTGACAAAGGAGGTGGTCCTGCACCTTTAGAGTAAGGTGTGAGTGCCCTCAGAACTGGTTTGGACCGGGTACGGAGCCCTGTGCCAGGGGGAGGACAAAGACTCTCCTGAGTATAAGTATTGGAGCTGTGGGCCTGCTTGGAACAGAAGACTGCGTGGGACCAGGAGGAACCACCATGGAACTGGGCTGCAGGAAGTGCTGGCCTGCTGCCTTTTTGTGGCTAAGGGGGAACTACCACTCTGCCTAAAAGGAATCCTTGTGCTGGCCTCCCTGGGGACACTTTGCTGGTGTGCCCCTGTGGTCCGCCATGACTTTGTGTCTTGCCCTACATGATTGGTGACAGCGCGTGGGGAGCGCTGTTTTTCTCCCCTTCTTTAAGGCCAAGCGCGGGTTGGAGTGCTTTTACGGTGAGGCACCGGCATGTACTGTTGGCAAGTGCGGAGTGGAGCGCCACGTGTAGCCTGAAGGGCACTCCCTCCCCGGATTCATTGCAGTAAGCGAGAGGCACTGTGCCTCTCAAGTTCGAAGCGTGTGGTGGGCGCTTCTGAATTTCATTACCAGGAGCCCGAGAAGAGGGCTCCAACCTCAATCGTGACAGGTGCCGTTGCGCCGTGGCAAGGAAGCTGGAAATCGATGGAGGTTCCACTCCGTGATCCCCAGAGTGCCGGAAGTTTGCGTCTGGTTGTGGGCGTGGCTTTGTGCACTGAAGCCTGATCCTAGGCAGGGCTCCCAGGTGAGATGAGGAGAGCCCTGCGTGTCTCCTGGGCCTGCTGTGGACGAGACTGGTGGCGGGAGTGAGACGGAGCCTCGCGGGTTCCCCGGGCAACAAGAAGAAGGACCGGAGCCTCGCGGGCTCCATTCTGCGGCCTCCCCGCCTCTCCCACCTGTCAAGGGAGAGGCAAACCACAAGTGTTGGCAAGTCTCGCGGACGAGACCAATGAAGTCGGGGTAAGGACCCAGGGAGCCTGTGCCTACACGGAGGTGGGCAGGGCACAGCGCCCCCTCTCCTTTCCACTGCATCTGCGGCAATAGCGGAGCCCACTTCAGCGGACCACGTTCCCACTGTGGACCTTTCGGGGGCACTATTTTGGCCAAGTAGAGCAGCTGCCCCGAGTGGTAGTGTGCGGCTGCCCTTGCAAGAGACAAAGTATCGGGGGCATTCTTTGGCGGAGATAGGGTGAGTTGTACCCCGCCCCTTTGCTCGTGGCATTGTGTCCCTGAACGGGGTGAGACCTCGACGGAGGCCCCTGGGGACGAGAATTGCCATCTCTTAGGAGATAGGTGGGCATGTGGCCCTAATGCTAAGGACACCAGGTACCTTAAAGGAGAGCGCAGGTGTAGCGCTGATTGTGGGGCGCATGTAGTGATATGTACAACCTACAAGTGTTCATGATAGGGCACGGTGGGTGTGGTTTATGCCCAATGCTGTGGTGCCCTGTTGCTGATGCTTTGGCCTAATATGTTTATGCCTAAATGTGTGATGCTCAGAGCACCTTGTCCAGTGGTTACTGGTTGGGTTTTACGACGTGTGCTGTGATGACAATGGCCCGATTGGCCTAAGGATTTATGACTTATGTTATGCCCTGATGTGATTAGGCTTTGGGGTTACAATGCCAAGGTTGGTACCCTGCGCATCACTATGGTGATTGTACTGATAGGTGCGCTCTGATAAGTGTTTACTATGGTGCACTGCAAATGATGTCTTGTATGAGGTTCTATGCAAAGTGCAATATGACCAGTAGTTACTGGTTGTTTCCTCTAACTGTGAGATATGTTGGTTATGACAGCGTCCCGATTGGTCCTCTAATGGATATAATCCCCTGTAAAGTAATACCTAGTGCCAGGTGGCACAGTTTATATATGTGATTGCATTCTAATGTGTTTTATGAGTAATAAAAAGGCTTTTTTTTATATAACTTTGTGTGGAGATTCTTTTGTGGTGTGCCTAGTGTGTCACTGCGGTGTGAGTCTGTTGCGCAAACGCTTTACACATTGCCTCTGGGATAAGCCTGACTGCTCTGCCAAGCTACCAAGTGGGTGAGCAGGGGTTATCTTTGGTGTGTAACTCCCATACCCTGACTAGAATGGTGGTTTCTGCCTGGCTTAGGCGCATGCCCTAGCCAACCAGAAATCCCATTTCTAACACGGATGAATAGGAATACTGAAGAATGCGTTTTTCAAATCAATAACAGAAAATAATTTAGCAGTAGAAGGAATCATCGTCAAAAGGGTGGTAATATCAGGAACCACCAGAAACTGAGGAACCACTATTTTATTAATTTTGCGCAAGTCAATCACAAAACGGTAAAAATCTTCATGATCATCAGGGGAACCTGAGGGTGCCCTTTTAAGAATCGGAAGAATGGGACTATTACAAATATTGGCAGACATCTCATCAACTACACCTTTTTGTATCAATTCCTGAATAATCTGTAAAAGGGCTCGTTCTACCACCTGAGGTATCTTATACTGAGGAATACGAGGTAAAACAGCATTGTCTTTCACTTGTATTGAAACTGGTGGTATGTGCAACAGTCCTACGTCTGTATCACCTGTCGCCCACAAAGTGGGTGGTAACTCAGCAAATTCAACGGGAAGAGGGTGAGACAAACACTGGGTAGGACACACATTGGGGCCCATCGTCATATAAACACCATCCGGGGAACAATAAATAGTAGCATGCAATTTCTTCAACAAATCCTCACCCATCAAATTCTCACCACAATTAGATGTCAACAAAAATGTAGAATCCACAGAAAAGGGACCAATAGTTAATGCAAGGAGTCTTGAAATGGGGCTCACAACCGGTATACCTGAAAAACCTACAAAACATTAGTATGGCCAGACAGAGCCGCCCAGGGACCATATTTCGAGAAACAGAACTTTTTTTCGCACCTGAATCCACCAAAAGTTCCTTAGTCGAACCTTGCAGTTCCGCTGTTACATAAAGACCACGCTGGTCTACAGGTATCGGAACTGGTCCCTCACTCTGTCCCTGGCTGTCTTAGCTATAAGACATTCCTGTCACTTTATCCGCATCATAGTCATCATGGTAGTACTGCCCATAACGGGTGTCATCAAAATAATTATTATCAGAATGACCCTGTGAGGCTGTAGCGTTCTGAACCCTATCAGTCCCACTAGCTCCACGACCCCGTCCACAAGAACCTTGTCCTCTAGGGACCACCACCTTCAGCAAAAGAACGGGACACTCGCTATGCAAATGACCCTCCTCCTTACAATACGCATACTGATTCAGCCCAATAGCCGTATTATTTGGCTGCCTACTAGTGCGTGGAAGCTGCTGGGCAGGCCCACCATGTCCTCTACCATTCCCTCTAAATGCCTGTCGCAACAACACCTTTGTCTTTAAATCCTTATGCTTTTTCTCTGTCCTCTCTTTCTCCTCAGTATCCCGATGTTCATAATATTGAGCCATATTCAAAAACAGAAGGGGAAGAGGTGGACAAGGTACTTTCAGAAGCTTGTAAACGAGTCGCAATTTCGGGAAGTAAATTAGAAACAAACCTGTTGACAAACAACCGAACACTTCCATCAATAGACAGGTCCTGTCCACTGTAATCCAAGAATATATCCTCGAACCGAGTGAAAAAATCAGACACACTCTCATCTTTTTTCTGGAGACAAGCCGTTAACATGTCCCAATCGACTTTCCTCGGCAGAATAAGAGAATGCATATATGTGATAATGCGGCCTGGCAAAGCAAGTATCTCAGCTCAAGGCTTATCACCTGGCTTTCTTTCCTGATCCCATGCTTTAATTTGATCCCATGTACCATCCAACTCTGCAGCATGATCCTGAGTATGAACCTGCCTCCAGATATCAACCGGGACAAGAAGACCAAAAAACATTTCAATATCAGCAAGAGTCATTACCGTCAAAGAGGTCGCTTCAGTCAGTTCCTTATAATAAGCAGTAGGATTTTTCCTAGGATCGGACAAATGAGTCTTAAGAGATAAAACCTCACTTCTTGTCCACAGAGTATAAACCCATTGTTCTTGAAAACAGGCCGCTACACCCGCTCGAGTAACATTACCACGCTGGTCCTTTAACTCTGGTATCTGTGGGTGATATAAAGGATGAACCTCTCTCATGGGAAACTGAGATACCGTGGTAGGACTCTTATCATGCAACCTGCCTCTATAAGCAGCCAACGTGGTAATGTTCCCAAAAACTTGGCCTGGGTCCAAACCACTGGCATACACGTGATCTCTAATATCAAATATAATTTGTGCTGCGTCGTTACCAAAATGTTGCTGCCACAGTCCAATCAACGTAGAGGACATATTTTTAAGAGCATGCTGCTGTACAAAGGGCTCATAATCTTTCATCACACCCCAAGCATCCTCCACGCTATAAATGGGATTACGACCCACTGCGCAGCCCGATTAGCTACTACCTGCTTCTTCTCATCCCCCACTGCAAGTCGTACAAAAGGGCCCATTCGCTCCTTAAATTTTGCCAAATCTCTATCCTCAAATCCACGTGTTGGTGTCTCAGCACCCAATAATGCTGGGAGATGAACCATTAAAGACAGAGAAGCAACAAAAGCACTGGGTAGGATAGTCGCAGGCGGGTGTGGTGGGGGAGAGAGAGTTGGAGATAGGGATGCCGAAACAACAGGTGTACTTGATGTGCTAATGGTCACAGTTGCCACAGACAGCAAAGGCAAAGAAGGAGAAGGAGGAGCCAAAGCCGCAGCTGTCGAAATGACAGCAGTAGACACAGGGACAGTGGGAACAACTGTAACAGGCGGCTGTGATTGCACAGGGACAGTAGGATATATCCTTTGCGGGGCATATGGGGGCGGGGGCGGGTGTCTAACAATTCTTCCACAAAAGTATCATTTTCCTCTTGAGCCAAATACGATTTATCAACATGTAATCAAATCCTCCTATCTTCACATTCAAATCCCTTTTCTTGCTTTTCTTTATCATATGCTACAGCTTTCTGAGTCAATGTCTGCATTCTCCCCTTTCGTGCATCCTTTTCCACCTTCAATCGTCTCTGTTTAGCTTCTTTCTGCCATGTTCTGAGAGAATCAAACATAGACTGTCTACTCCACCTCTTAAATAACTGTTCCTGTAAGAACCCAATCTTTTGTTCATCAAATGTGCCCGTCAATGGCCACTGCAACTCAGCATTGTCCCTCGTATATTTGTGCCACAACATACTAAACATAATAGGGCCAAGACCATGCTTCACATACATATCAAAGTTAGGAGTGCCTTCTAGAGGCGCCGGCTGAGCTTCTTCCAATCAAGCATCTGCAGAACAACAGCGACAGCACAAAGAAAACAGCTTACTGACACCAGGCATTCTCAAAAGAAAACCAGTTCACTATTTATGCCTGGCAAAGCAATTGCAACTGTTTTTGTCTCAAAGATGGTCCTCAGACCGTACCAAATGCAAACTAAAATGGTACCATATCCACAAAGAACCAAAAAAACTCACCTGATATATGCAGGTCAAACAAACTATTTCTCCACTGCCAACTCTTCAGACCAAACGGTCAGATCCAAGGGTTTTGACGTTTAGGACTCCGGTCGGGATGACCACTGGACGAGGCACCGTCCGGCAGGACGGAAGGGGCAGCTGTGAGCAATCAATACTCCTCTTACAGGGATCTCTGATCCATCAGTCGGACCCGACGATGGCCTCGACCTCCCCAGGGGGATGTGTTACTCACCCGTAGGAGTCCCTGTTCAGGCACCATCTGAAGGAAGTGGCCCGATTCGAGTTACTCGGGTCACTAATGACCACCTCTCAGCCTTCAATGCAAATGAAGAGTCGGTCAGAAAGTAGAGAATACAAACCAATAATTGTTTATTCAAAGTACACTCAGAGCGGAGCCCAATCTGCCCAGTCGCTGGAAGTGCTGCAGAGGGACTGAAATCAACAAGCATGAAGATACATTAAGTACATTTCGTAACTGGGCTAGAACACGCCCATAGTGGAATTTTCCAGGCAGGTGCTGTAAAGCAATGCAAACGAGAGAAAAAAACAATCTCAGTGCTCATATCTTACCAAGTTGCAGAGTCCAAGGTCACTGCAGGCGGGTCCGTCTCGAGACAAGTGGGAGAAGGCCTGTATCTAGTGAGAAAGGTAAGCGCTAATAAGAACAGTCTATTCATTAGTGAAACAAAACCCAACCTTGCAAAAGTGAAGCTCAGCAGAAGCCTTTTCTGAGAAATAGCAAAGGATTAGTTTCAATCATGATTCAAAATGGCGTCTTAAGACAAAATGGTGCAGCAAATGCTAACTTACATAGAATAATGGGCAAGCAGAAGCAATTTCATTTCAACACTGCCAGTGATGGCCCATCCAGGGACACCTAAGCGGCCTATTGTGTATGGCTGGCTAGGAGACATACACAAAGCTCAACTGTTAGCTACACCCAGTCATGTGATCCAGGTACAGGATACAGGCACTAAATGGCTAATGCAGGAAAATTACAACTTTTAAAAGTGGCATTTTTTAGAAGTACAATTTAAAATCGGAGTTCACCATAAGTTAGGATTTTAAATTGTGATTCCGGAGACACCAAACATGAATTGATGATCCCTTCCATTTGGAAATTACACTTATAAATGTAATAAGGTAACTCCAATGTTATCCTATAGGCGAGGTAGGCCTTGCAGTAGTGAAAAACAAATGCAAGAGTTTTTTACCACCAGGAAATGTAAACCTCAAAAATACATGTTGAACTTTTTAAATACACTGCACTCTGCCCTTTGGGCTACACAGGGCCTACAATAGGGAGGACTTATGTGTATTAAAAAGGAAGGTTTGGGCCTAGCAAAAGGTTTACTTTGCCAGATCCAAATGTCAGTTTACAACTGCACACAAAGAGACTGCAAAGCCAGGCCTGATACATGTTTAAAGTGCTACTTAAGTGGGTGGCACAATTAGTGCTGCAGGCCCACTTGTAGCAATTAACTTACAGGCCCTGGGCACAGGTAGCACCACTTTACTAGGGACTTACAAGTAAATTAAATATGCCAATTGTGTATGAGCCAATCTAACATGTTTTAAGGAGAGAACACAAACACTTTAGCATTGGTTAGCAGTGGTAAACTGTACAGACTCTTAAAAGCCAACAAAAAAGGGTTCAGGAAACATGAGGATGAAGGCAAAAAGTTTGTGGATGACCCTGCTGAAATACATCAGTGTCAGTTTATCATCTTTCAACAGGAGAGTTGTCCTGGAGCTGGCCATACTTACATTAATTATCTGTACTCTGTGCACATCTCTTTATTTCTCCTGAGTCATCCTGGTGTCTGCATGGAAGCTCTTCCAGATCAAACATTGCTGGGGTGTTTATTGTGTTTTCATTTTACAGTCAGGGGTTCTAAAAACAGAAATTGGTAGGCAGATCTCACTCACTCCAGAAAGTTCTCTAAGGCATCCAGCTCATAGAATTCAGTCTTTTTTCTGTCAATAGTCTTGAGCATGGTTGATGTTTCCATCAGACTGTAACTAGCTTCTAGTTTCCTTAGGTGTGGGCAGTAGGCCAATTTTTTTGCATCCTAATGATCCTATTGTGAACCAGCATCCCCACTAGCAGGAATGGTGTATTCCTATTTTATTTGCCTTGCAAAGCCATCCATACATTTTAATGTCGTATACGAAACATTGTGAGATGGCTGGGTTTGTTCATTGAGTGGGATTTGTGAACATCGATCCTGTGGGCCGTCTGGATTTCTATGAATTCTGTGAAGGAGAGTTCAAAACGTTGGGGGAGTAGATCTGCCAAGAAACTGAACAGATCACCCTTTTCTATCTTTTTTAGAATTTCATTCATTCTGATGTTTTCATGGCAGGAGTAGTCTTCTACACCATGATTGTCTGGTGGTGCCACAGTTCTTGTCCTTAGTCTGGGCTTTTTCAAGGTTTTCCACCACTATTAACAGTCAATGCTCTGTGGAGTTCAGTCACCCATGAAAGGATGCAAGTTTTAGCTCTGATAATGTTTAGCTTGTTCGAGACCACTGTGTCGTGGCCTCTATGGTGACTATTGTTGCCCTACCAAAGATATCTTTACCACAATTGTCTCAAGAGTCAGATCAAGCATTGCTAGGGTATTTGCTGTAGTTTTGTTTGCAGTCAGAGGTTGTGAAAAAAGGAACTCACAGGTAGTACTCACTGATGATATCTAGCTGGTTGTTCCTCATTCATTTCTAGAGCTGTGAAGTAAATGAGTATTTATCTGTCCTCTGTTTGGCACTATCAAATATCCAAGAGGGCACTGAATAGCTTTCAACATGACTTGGTGTAGAACTGTCTTTGCTATCTGTTATGACTTCATGACTAATTTGTGGCTATCTCATTTGTGTTCTCTTTGTTCAATGAAGTTCCCAGTTCTTCCATTGGGCAAATTGTTCATATTTGCTATGTTGGGCTGTGCTGATATCCTAAGTTTCAATGCTTTCTCTGCAGGGCCCTTTTCAAAGGCCTTGTTTCCTGTTCATTTATTCTACTATGACTTGATCTTGCTCTGATTAATGTCCATATGCCAGGTCATGAGGGTTACTAGCATATCATTTCATATGTCCGCAGTCTTATCTCCAATTATAGTACCCATCTCTCTTTGGGGGGCCAGATTCAGATCCTACTTATTGGACAGTCACTGTGCGCACAGCAAAGCTGACAGGACCTCTATTTCCAGAAAGGGCACTCTCCACTAGGTTGTTCATTGATCCAGGAGACTTGGGACCAGTGGGTATACTCTGTCAATAGTGGTCTCTGGGTAAGTTATGCTGTTCTGCTCCCAGTCCATATTCTTCTGTGTGGTGTAAATCATTGTGGTTGGGTGTCACGGTGACCACATTCTCAAATGCAACTTCACTGTTTAGTATTGCTCCACTTCATCTCTAGCAGTAAGGGTCTCAGGTCAATATTTTCATCCTGTGGAAAACAGTAAAGGCATTTAGGACTGCGGAGCTAATTCACAGGGTGGTCATCTTCAGCATGACTTAGCTCTACCTCGTGCTGCACCACACAGACTCAGTGCCTGCAGTGTTCCTGAATAAACAACCAAGTTCAAACCCCTCACCAAGCTTCAGGAAACTTCAGCTATCAATGTTGTGACCTCAACCACTGCAGAGAACCAGGAAATATTTATCCATCAGACAACAACATGTTATTGCCTCAGACCAAAAGGGGCATTTGAGAGCACCCTGTTGAATTATAGGAACAAAATACTAGAATTTCAGGAAGTGATATCCTGTGCTTGCTTAGAAGTAGGCAGGCAAAACATAGCGTGTTGTTTTCTAGGGAGTGACTGTTCATTTAGTGAGCATTCAGGGCTCTATTCACAAGGACATGCTTGTGTAGTACTCTTTTATGCATTCTTACACACCTTTTGAATTGGGCCCAAAACATCGATTATAGGAATACATAGGAGATATGCATCAATAATTGGTAAAAATAGAAAGGCCTGACCTCTATTAGCACTCTTACTATTAGAGAGTTAGTCATTTTAGGCCGATTCACAAAGGTAGAAAAGAGTATGTGAAAGAGTACTCTTGTCATGCTCCTTTCAATACTCAAAAATCCTTTTCTCAATTGGTCACTGGTTTTAGGAGGATAGACGTGTAGCAAAAAAGGAATGAAATCTGATCAAAAGCAAATGTGGAAGTAGTAGAATGCAGTACAAATGTACAGCTCCGTATACAGCAACACAAGGTACACTCCGAGATAGGTTTGTATGACTAAAATATCAATGTCGAAAATATTGGCAAATAAACATTGAGAACACAAATATTGACTTTAGGGGCATGGCTAGCAGCCAAGGAAAATGGCAGCTGACTAAAAGGGCTCCGCGTCGCCCAGGAGTGATCCCCTGAAATCGATCTCATATCTTGCATTAACAGCCCTGGTTCATAAAGAACGGCGATGCTGTGACCATCGACTGCCGAACCATGGCTCAGTGGAGTAGCTGAATGGAGTTGCTGCAACTCGACGCAACTCTATACCCAACTGAGCAATTCTGAGAAAATGGTGGGCAGGGCCACTCTGGGCCGTGGAATCTAGGGCTCCGCGGCTCCCCCCTGGCCCCAAACACAGTGCTGCGGGTGCTCTTGGGACTAGTGAGGAGGATTGGACGCACTGGCCACCTATCTGACAGCAGCACGGACCTGGGAGGTTGCGGTCCAGAGCGGCCTTCCCCCGCTGGAGTGTCACTGGTGAGGCAGAAGTCCCGGGGGAGGCCTTAAGCAGTCAGAAAGTGGTAGGCAACCAGGCCATGAGGCAATCCGATGCTGCCGGAGCATCGATAGCAGAGGAGGAACCGTCCAGAGGTGGCATAGCGGTGATCCAGGTGGCCCTTCCCCCTTCAAAGTGACGTTGTGAGGTGGAAATGAGACCGGGTGCTCCCTGCAAGCCAGCCTGCAAGCCTGAGGGAGGCCTGGATGGCCCGGATTTGCCCTCAGAGTGAACTGTATTGAGTTACCCTGGACTGAAGAAGCTTTCTGGCCCTGAATAAAGGATAGGATGTAATCCCAGAGGCTGAGAGGACTGAGGTGGTCCCTATTGTAATCATCATTTGACGCTTGTCTGAAGCAACCTGATTGAGGGTATCCTGAGGCCTTGGTGAGGCCTACAAAACACCAGAGGAGAAGACTGTGGGCTGGGTCCTACCGCTGCTACCTAGACAGCTGAAGGAGACGCAGCCATACTGACCATACTGTGTGCGTTCAACCCACGACTTGGTCATGGAGAATTATAATATTTGTATCCCCTTCTGACCAGGATGTTTATGTAGTGTTTTGGGGTTGTTTCCAGTTTGATTGGTGTGAGTGAGTGTGAATGTGATTTTGATTATAAGATGAGATTGGGTGGTTTCTGTTATAGGGGTCCAATGATGAGTACTAATTTGATTGTGTACATAAAGACATAAAATTGTTTCTTCAAAAAAGGGAAAAAAACTGTATAAAAAAGAAAAACGTGTGATGAAAAATTGTTATATTAACACGGATGTTTTTAAAGTAAAGAATATATATATTTTTCCAAAGTTCGAGATTATTAATCAATCAAAATGAATAAATAAAATTTTTGAATAAAGTAAATGTGAGTGTTTTCGGTATGTTTCACAAAATGGATATGTAACCCATTGATTTACTCTAGAAGGTAAAGAAATAGAGGTCTAGAGGGAGACACATTATTCTTGGTGTTCTTTGTATTTCCCCCTTTTCTCCCTGACCTAAAGTTTTTTCCTAGAGGGGGGTCCCTTTTGTAGAAGGAGACGCAGTGGGCTACAATGACATCAGCAAAGCGGACGAGCAAGACGGAGTAAGTGAAAGTCCAACCTGCCAGGGTCTGTGTGGGGTAAGTCTGGCCCACAGGGTGAGCAGGCAGGGAGGGGACCCCTGAAATGGTGAAGGGCCGTCCTCAGAAGCCCCTGCAGCAGAATAGCCTGGACAAATATGCAGTAAGGTTGTCCCTGACTGGGATTCCAGCTCAGGGAGCGGAGAGCCTGGATCCTGGAGGGGACTTGAGCCGAGAAGGGGAGCCCTCCCTACATTCAATACTGGCCACCATACAGGAGCTGAGAGGCTCCATCGCACCTATAGAGCCCAAACTTGATGCCGTGACAGTGGGTGTCAATCTACTCTAGGCTGACTTTCACAAAATATCAGAAAAAGTAGCAATGGCAGAAATGCACATAAACGGACTTCTCTACACAACAAAATGTCTTGAGGAACAAGTGCAGATGCAAACAAAACAGAGTACTGCTATGGCTGCCAGACTGGAGGCCAAGGAACGAAGAGCAAGAAGGAATAACATACAAGTGTTTGGTGTTCCCAAGGGCTCTGAGGGCCCTAGCATTGACCTGTTCCTGGAGGACCATATCCTCAATAAGATGAAACCAAAATGCCTCTAGAACTTTTTCTCTGTAGAGTGAGCACACCGGGCATTTGGTCCACCTCTACGGCCAGGGGCTCCACCACGAACAATAATAGCCCGCATTCAGAATTACCAAGATTGAGATGTGATACTACAGGCAGCTCGGACACAGGGAGATCTACACCTCAACAACGCAGTGGTCCGCTTCTTCCCAGACTTCACCTCACAGGTACAGCGCCAATGAAAAAGCTTTGATGAAGTTAAAAAAGATCTAAGGGCCAAGGAATTGAAATACATGTTGCTTTTCCCCTCCAAACTGAAAGCCATTGCAGATGGGAAAACATGGCATTTTACTACCCCTGATAAAGCATGGTACTGGCTAGAGGGCTGGAGAGTGGCCGGAAAAGAGACTAACGGAGAACAAAGGAAGAATCAATCTAGGGTCCCCAGGGAGAGGAGCACTCCCCCCGCAGACAGCCAGCGAGAACTGCATCCCCCTCCGAGGGACATGTAAGCATGCAAGCTGAAACTTGGACATTAGGGGAATGATTTGACGTATTGGGTTGGGGGCGTCGTGTGATTCTGGAGGGGCTGGAATGTGGGCGGGAACAGGGAGAGGCAAACAAGAAGGATTGCTTACGGACTTTGCCAAATACACGTCAACTTTATTCTGAACTGAGGCGCAGACATTTAGTGCAGTGTGTAAAGGAGATATTTCAGTCATGGTCACATTAGCTATCCATAACGCCGTTGACCGGGTGGTTTCAGCCTACCCCAGTAATTAGATGTTCCAATATTAGCCCACGTTCGGAATTACTGAGATTGAAATGCGATACTACAAGCGGCTCGGACTCAGGGAGATCTACACCTCAACAACGCAGTGGTCCGCTTCTTTCCAGACTGCACCTTACAGGTATAGCGCCAATGAAAAAGCTTTGATGAAGTTAAAAAAGCTCTAAGGGCCAAGGAATTGAAATACATGATGCTCTTCCCCTCCAAATTAAAGGTCATCGCAGATGGAAAAACATGGCATTTTACTACCCCTGATAAAGCGTGGGACTGGCTAGAGGGCTGGAGAGTGGTCGGAAAAGAGACTAACAGAGAACAAAGGAAGAATCAATCCAGGGTACCTGGGAGAGGAGGACCACCCCCGCGGACAGCCAGCGAGAACTGCATCCCCCTCTGAGGGACACGTAAGCAAGCAAGCTGAAACTTGGACATGAGGGGAATGGTTTGACTTATTGGGTGGGGGGCGTCGTGTGATTCTTGTGGGGCTGGGACGGGGGCGGGAACAGGGAGAGGCAAACAAGAAGAATTGCTTACTGACTTTGCCAAATACACGTCAACTTTATTCTGAACCGAGGCGCAGACATTTAGTGCAGTGTGTAAAGGAGATATTTCAGTCATGGTCACATTAGCTATTCGTAACGCCGTTGACCGGGTGGTTGCAGCCTACCCCAGTAATTAGATGTTCCATTTAGGGCTACATGCGCTCTGCAAGTTGGGGAAGTGGGTAGTTCAAAACTCAAAGTGCAGGGTAGCAGTGTGGGGGAGTTCAGGGGACTCAATGTTTTGATTACTATTTACAATGGATTCAACAATACGTGATCCTTATTTTCACAGTGGGGGGGAGAGGGACTTGATGTTTCTTATATGACCCACAGGAGGCATGAGAGGGAGGCAAAAAGCAATGGAAGATAAGAGGGGATATCCTTGAGGACTGCAATGAAGAGGACACAAGACACTTTCCATGAGTCGACAATATGGTCCTGGAATGTTAATGGTTTAGGTAACAGCATTAAATGCACGTTACTCATACAACATCCTTAGTCCAGGGGACAATCAGGGGGTTCCTCCTTCCAATTGTCCGTGGTGTCAGCCTCCAGTCGCAGTGTTCAGCAGAAAAGCACATCCAAGAGAGCTCTCCCGCCTGCACAAGACCTTTTAAGTGGAGGCAGAAGGTTCCAGCAGAGATGCACCTCTGGCCTATCATGATGTGTCACATCACTTCTCTGCCCCTGTTTCAACCTTCCTGCACAGCCTTCTGGGATACTTCATGATGGAGTCACCCAGGAGTCACTTGCCACATGTGCTCTGGGGTCTCAGTTCCACCCCTAGCTGACATCACTGCCAGGGCCTGCCTCAGCAAAACTTCAGGGGAGCCCTTCTGCTGGTTTGGCTCCAGAGTCTGGGCTCCCTCCCTTTGTTCAGTGGGCTTGGGCCGGCCCTCTTCCTGGCAAAGGATGACCGATGGCTGATTAATACAAATCAGTCCCCCCACCCCTTCCACTTCAGGACCTGATCTAGTCAAGGTTAATTGCTCCCTTTGTGGGGGGAAGCATTGTTCCTGCACCTGTGGGAAAAAGAAAATAACCCAGCCCAGCAGACAACAGTCCTGGGCTCTGATCCTGAGCTGAGCCAGAGAAACATAACAGTCCTGGATGACCCATAAGGTGTACAGTTATGACTTTGGACTTTACATGATTGTTCATTTTAGACAGGTTACGCTGTATATTGGTATGACTCTGGTGTCTGTAGACCCAAGGGGAGAGGAGCTGCACTCCAAGGCATTCTTCCCCATAGTGTATAATGGAGAGTCACCGCAGACCAGATAGTAAAGCACACTGACTTTCTCTGTCTGTGTACACCAACACTATAAGGCCCATACCAAGTTAATACCCAACCCTGCAGAGTCCCTTTTGTGCCAGGCTGCCTGTGAGCAGTTCTTAGGCTGTGCATGACAGGAGTCTCCCACATGCAGCCCTCACACATGTGCACATGTGTAGGCACATGTGTTCACGTGTAATCAGACAAGGGGCCCTTATCCTGGCTGCGTTGCAGCTGCCTTATCATAAAAGGCAGACACTGGTGGTAACACGCACAGTCCATGAGTTTACCATGGATGAGTCACAGGTTATGTTAAGTACTGTTTCTGCTGCCATACAGGGCCACTATACAGCTGCTCATGTTTTGAAAAAACATTTACATTTACTTAGCAAACCATTGCAGTTTATAAATATGATGCCATACGCCCAGAATCATAATTCAATTTTCAGGATGTCCATGCTGGTCATTTGTGCGTGATAGCAGCTATTAAACTCTGCTGACTTCACACCTCTCCCAAGGCCTGAAAGTATACTATCTTAATGGTGTTAATCATTAAAATAAACGATAAGGGAGAGCCAAGGGGCTGCACACCCCTTTGAAAAATGAAGGTGACAACGCTTGTTTTTCAGTTCTGAATGGCCTTGGGTGGGCAACATTATTCCTTGGGTGGGACTGGCCCACCCTCTAGACCCGGGCCTGAACTAAAGTAAATGAATTGTGGTAATCAGGAAAATTTATAATCTGCACTGTTATGTTTAGGTTTATCCAATATTTTGGATAATGCAACAAGCCCTTTCCTGTTTGCGAACTATAATCTGCGAAACTGACCATTTGATATCTTTGAGCATATTACAAGGTAAGGTTTGTTTAGCAAAGGGCACCATGACAGATATAGAAAGCATGAAATCTTGATTCCGAAATCATATTATCGCAGTAGCATGTAGAATACGGTTTACAGGAAAGACATCAATACCTTGTGAATGGATATTCGATACATATGAACACATACTATCCACACCTGAGAACTAACAGGTGCGCTAATGCCAGGGGGCAATCGTAAGTGACTTCTATATTGTTTTGAATCATAAGTACTGTTAGATCACAGGATTGTATCAGTCTTAAGGGAATTTTTGTTCAAGAAAAATAAACATATGAGTGCGATTTAATGAGGATTAGACATAGGTTTCTGCAAATAGATCAACGAAAAACTATTCAGTCTAGTCTGCATGATTTACTTGATAATCTTTGCATGGAGGGTAAATCTACTGATTTATAGTGTGGATCCATAAAAGTCACAATAAGTCGTCTCATTACACAGGAATCAACAGGGGTCTATGCCACAGCAGAACCAAATGCAATCGACTTGAGCAGACAATTTCTGAAAAATGACTTAAAGGAAAAAAACAAGAAAAGTCCCTGACCATTGTCCAATGTTCATTTGAGCATTCAGCACATCAGCATTGCGTTTAGCGCATCATTGAAGCTCAGTGCCTTCTTGGAGGATTGAAATGTTGGGTGGCAAGGGGGGGAGCTAACTTGCAATCAATCATAGGAAAAAGAAGCAGGTATAACACCCACCTCATGGTTCACCTCAATAGTCAATAGCGCAGTTTAAAATACCTTCTATGACTTTGATAAGCAGTGATCCATGCATGACAAATATCCACTGGGTGCAATGATAAGAAGAAAAACTCCTTTCAGCATGCAGAAGCAGTGTATCTTAGTTTCAGAGTTCGCTTGCTGGTTTAAAATGCTCTAGAGGTGACAAGAGGAGGAGCTAACTTGCAGTCAGCTGATATGAGAGTGAGGTGGTATATCAAAATCCCTCGGTCCTGTTCACCTCAACAGTCAATAGCCACATTTGAAGTACCTTCTGTAGCTTTCATAAATAGCAGTCAATGCACGACAAAAGTGTACCATGCAATGAGTGAGACCAAAAACTCCTTTCAGCATACAGAAGAAGTGTCTCTTAGTTTCATGCTTAGTTTTACAGTTTAAAATGCTGTGACGCAGGTAAGGGAAGTAGCTAACTTGCAGTCAGCCAATAGAAGAGTGAGGTGGCATAGCAAAATCCCTCCATCTTGTTCACCTCCACACCCAATAGCCACATTTAAAGTAAGCTGCTTCTGTGGCTTTTATAAACAATCATGAATGCATGACAAAAGTGCATTGTTCAAAGAGTCAGACAACAACTCCTCATGGTATATAGCAGTAGAGTATCTTGTTGGTCGTTAATATGTCATCAACCATTATACCAGCAATGGCATTTTTTTTCCTTTCACTTTATCTTTTGTCCATCAAATTTTTGTGCCATCTGAAAGATGCCTTTAACTAAATATATTAAAATTGTGTCGGGTCTTGATATTTCCCTACGGATTACTGTATTGTTTTATCTCTTGACTGTATTGTTGTTTGAGGTATTGTTACATCACCAACCATACTTTTGCTTAAGTATTTGTCATCAGCCAAGATATGATAGGATGTTCCAGAAAATATATTGAGAGAAAAATGTTGATTACCCTTGAGGTCATGACTGTTGTATCTCTTTACCATATAACACCAAGAGAGAGAAAAAGGCACTACTGGGTTCATGCCTGTCCTAAATAACCCATCAAAACACAAAAATTGGCTTGACACCCTCTGTTTGTGCTTAAAACAGTTTTTAAACCATAACCATTGCTACATATATGCTTGTTTGTTATCGCCCTCCCTTGACTAGGTTAATGTTCCTGATGCACTTCTAAAAGAGAGGTAGATCCCCTCTAAATACGTTCTTTGGTACTCTGCACTATTAATTTAGTGTTGTAGTTATACAGAGACCTGGCCTTGATGAATGCCTGAGACCGCCTGACTCAAGAAAAAGGGCAGAAACATAGTAACCATATACATCCTCTGATAACACCATAGGGTTTTTTAAACAAGCCTAGGATACCGCCTAAATAAAGGATACTTTGTGGTTTATCTTAAGGCTTTCATTGAGCTGGATCCAAGTTTTTATCCAGAAAAAATAAGCAATTTCTAAGAACTCCCTCAGGCCAGCCCCACCCTGAGGTCGAGTCTTTCCTGGTAGCACCACCATACCAGGGTGTGACGAGGTGGCAAATGATAGAGCATGTCACATTAGGTAAGTGAGCCTACCTCGTACAATTCTTGGAATTGCCCCTTTTTTCCTAGAGGGAGAGTAGCAGTTGGTGGTAAGACTGACATTAGTTGCAAGTTTGTTAAAAAACTGTTTCAAGCACAAGTAGTGGGCGTCCCGTCAATTTTTCTGTTTTGATGTTGTACCTCTTTCCCTGGAGACTGTGGCCATATTTTCTAGACACTCGCATACATTTTCCACTCATTTTATGTCACAATTGTTGTTTTTGCTATTGTGCCTATCCAACTCATTTTATTCCATTATTCAAATGCTTTTTTAATAAAAATCTGAAGTTGTAACAGCATTTTAATTTTAGAATGTTTGAAAGGTTACTAGTAATGTGAGTGTCGTGCAGAGAAAAGGCAACTACATTATACAATTATAAAACTAAAAGCCCTATGATGAGAGATCATTACTATATTACAATTTGATGCTCATAACTGGTGCGCCTCACTGAGATTATGAAATTGAAGCACTACTAAATGCTACTACATGGCTTCCTGGTGTGCCCGGCATGAATGTGATGACAGTGTCATATAAACAACTATCAGTTTCTGCACTGCAGACGATGAGTGAAGCTAAGGAGATTAATGTGTTGACCCTCCTGGTTTTTTAGGGTGATGCCCAACCAGAGGGTAAGATATATATAGAACTGACACAGATCAACTGAGAAGAGAAAGAATTTGAGTGTCTGATTCTGTATTCCGCTTGGAGAATGTAGGACAACCCCATGATTGGTAGGACAATCCAAACCTGTCTCGGGAAATGACATGGTTAACTTATATTGCCCTTGGACTGACACAGTACATTGCAGAGAACAAAATTGAGTTTCATATAGACTTACTGACAGCCCTACCAGAAAGAATTGATACTAAACTACTACTGCTGCATCTCATATGCCTGAAGAGAATGTGCTACTATACTTTACATTAGAGAGTCTCACAGTGCTTTGTGCAGGAAGCATAACTCTATTGTCAACTAATTACATTAATTAAGCTCTTGCATTTTGAACAATAGTAATACTTTTCAGTGTTTTTCAATGCATCTGAAAGTCATCTGAGTAAAAATAACTAAAGTGCGGCATCTTGGCGCACCTACGAGGACATGCCACACTTTTTCTACACATATGAAGTCTCACATACACAAATATGTGCATCCATTTCTATACATGCTTTACAGGAAAAACATATTCTTGCACAAAAATGCTCCCATATATCTGTACACACACGTACACACATGCACAATGTCACATACATAAGTACATACATTCACATGCACACGAAAACTGAAAGAACGCACACACAAACAGGCATGTGAACTTTGATTCAGAGGCACAAATACATGTGCTGATACACAGAACAGCTAAGACTCTTTCAAACAATCAACAGACTCACTTCTAAAGGAGACCGCAAGCAGTTTTACAGGCACTTATAATCTTAAGACTAGAATATGAGATTTCCATCATCAAGTTATCCTTCGTGACACTCTAAGACTGATTACAAACCAAACAAAAGGCAAACTGACCAAATCATGTCAACGTTAGTTGATCTAAGATGGCTCCCACTCCAGGCCTGCTGAATTTACAGCTGTGCATCTTAATCAAAGCAATGGAAGTGAGCACCCCCCCTCCCCTTTTATGTGAAAAAACATTAGTCTCAGGTAAACCGAGAGACCTTCACAGGACCTCTAATGCAAACTGCACCATTTTAGGCTTTGTAACAACATCCCTGCAAATGTCAAATAGAGCACCTGATTCATTTCTGTTATAAACAACCTGAATCATCACCTGCTCGTGAAACTATTGTCCAGAACCTGAAAGATTCCTCTAAACTCTCTAGACATAAACAAGAGTCTAATAAAACGTCTTCCTACTCTTAGCTCCACTTTAAACACATCTTCTGCCCAGTTGCATGGACATGTGATCTACAAAATTGCACGTGGAACATACTTTTTTTTATGACTTTCATCATCAGTTTTCACAGCGCTAAAATGATCTATGCCTATATTTTTCTTTGTATAAACCACTGTAAATTTTGAAATCTTACAATGACATTACTTGTTATACAATTGTACTTGGTGACTGAAAGTTGTAAATGAAAATATCTATGATAGGCATTATAGATTGTGAAGCTAAACAACATCTTTTGAATTAAGTCTGAGTTGTACAAAAATCCAAATAAATAGAGCCGCGCTAACCATTGATGGAAAGAGGGAGGAGAGCAATCCAGCCACGCCGATGCTAAACACAATCTCAATACTGTCATTGCAACAAGCATAAATGGTTGAGCATGACTTGGTACTATATCGATATGTACCCCTAGCAAGATGAGTTGGGGAGTTACCACAGTTCTTAAACCCAGTTTGTTCTCCAGAAATTCACTAATTTCCTTTTTGAGCCCTACCAAAGAAGGACACCCTGCAAACATATGTGTCAAGTCAGTGCAATAAAGTTGAGATCAGGAACAACGCGTACCCCATGGACCAGCCCCACTTCGCACTTTTCTTGGGGTATAATACAAATTGAAACAGGTTTTAAAGTGTTGGACTTGCAAGTTCGCCAACATAGAACCTAACACCTTAATGTCTGCTTTTTTGCATTACACTACGAGCATGAAAGGCAGAGCAACTTGCAGTCTAGAGTTTCTTAGGGAGAAGAGACACACTGCACACCTTCTTGACAGCAAAGGCTGCAGAAGCATGAAGAGAGTGTTCCTTGCAAAGGGCAAACACACTCTGCGGTCTTTCTCCAGGGCTCGGCTTTATCAGCTTCAGGCGAGATGTAGCATTTGGGTGAAATGTGCTGGCAGTAGGTGAGACCGTCTCGGGCAGAATCTCGGGCGATAACCTTGGTGAAGGACGTCTCCTGACAATTGGTCAAGTGGAAGTCCTTATATACTAAGGGGCTTATTTACAACCCCCTTGCGCCGCCGGTGCATCACTTGTTATCACATATTGTAAATAAGCCCCTAAATCATATGAGAAATAGGATTCTGTGATAGAAGTTTAGGAATGCCTGACATAGACATAGAAAATGTACATGAAGGTATGCGTCGCAGACATTTCCTTATGAACATATAAGGTAACACAATGTCAATTCAGACTACACTATTTCAGTTACATGTCTGTATGTGTTCTCATTTAACTTTCACAAAGTGAAAAGTAGACATGTGACCTAGATGAATGTCGCATCCTGTGTTGCATCTATGTCATTAGTCCAATGACTTTATGCTTTTCACAGTTTTTAGCATAATAAGGTCACACGACATCTGCACCAAAGGGAAGACAGGACAGTGATTCTGCATAAATTGGGAAAGACGGCAACTTCCATTGCCTAAGACTGAGAAGATGGTGACCTCAACTATTCGAGATGGAGCAGGGGCCTACATAAAATGGAGTCGGACCTTAGGGGTTTTACCCCAAGCTCCATGTTACTGCAAGCAAAGCCTCAGTATTTACATGTAAGACTAAATAGGTTTTTGCACGTTTAAGGCTGCATCGAATAATAAGTAAGTATTACTGTGAAGGGGGACCCCCTCTAACGGAGAATAAGGTCAGGGAGAAGAGGGGAAAACGACAACAAGAATAAATGTACAATACAAGCTCCCTCGCGACCTCTATTTCTTTTACTATGTAGACAAAATCTAGTGTGGGCTAAACATTTATATGAACAATGTCTAAGCAATTCAACACTTCAACAGTATATTTTGTTTTTCATAGTTTAATAAGTAAGTCAGTAGTAAAGTGTGCCTTGAACCCCTCATGCCAAGTTGCATATTGATAGGAAGTGAAAATGCAACAATTTTCCTCTATCTTTCTGCCGTTAGTGAGACCAAAAGTGTTATTTGATGCATTGGCTACAAAATATTCGTCATTGATGAATCCTGCTTTTTGTTTAAACTGACAAATGTGTAACTTAGTCCAGGAACAAGATAGAAAAATCCATATTTGCTGTATGGTTAAGAAATATAAAATCCAATCCAGGGCCTTACGCCAATTATTATTTCAAATGTCTCATAGATCATTTCTAGAAACAATAATCATTTCTGTCTCAGTCCAATCAGCTCCTAGACCAATTCTGCCAGTCACAGCACCTTCTGCAGTATCTGTAATTAGATTTTTTACCAGCCCTGTCCTCAGCCAAGAAAGATGACGTTGTAAAATCCTCTGTCTGGAGGACTTGGGACTTTCAGGTGCAGTAGCCCTCCTGAGAGCTTTTCACCAACAAAATAAGAGAAAGATGATTACAGGACATCACACTCCCATTAAGCACTACTCTAAACAATCTGCACAAAACTATTAGGTTATGAAAGGAGAGACGTCGAGACAACTGGGCTTGCAAAGAAAGGCAGGACCTTTAGGAGTTTTCATCCACCTGTCAAACAGAGGGCAGGGTGTGACTGGGATTTTGAAGTAGGCTTTTACATAGGCTGATTCGGTCTTCTCAGGTGGGATACAAAACGCAGAGGACCAGTTCGAACCCATTTTTAATTGGTGGATAGAGCTTGACACCTCAAACTAGGCAAACCCATGAAGGCAGCTGAGTTACCATTCCATCAGCTTCAAAATCACCAATATTAGTGACTCCTGGGAGAGTTTCTGCCATAATGCAGAGGAAGTGTTGAAATTTTAGGCGGGGATGAGAACATAAAAAAGGAGAGGCGCAGGGATTTTAACCCCATCTAGCGCTGTATTAGGCTTATAAAATGGGGCTCCACCACCTAGAACTCAGAAAACTCTTGGAATTTGGAGAAGACAAAAAGAAGCAACCTGCCGTCAAAGTCAACCTGTAAGCCAGAGGAAGTACCGAGTTATTTCGTTATGTTCAGAGATATTTGAAAGTCCTGAGATGCACCAATGACCTAACCCACTGGTGCGCCTGTCAGACCCTTGGAATGAGCGTGCTGGAGCAGTGCCGGCTGATGCCCTGGATGAGACAAAGGGAACACTACTGGTCAGTGCGCCTGGAAGGTGAGAGCTTCAATACTGAGTTGGTGCAACTCATATTCCTGGGATTTGAGAGCTCTATACTTTCTTGTCCAGTTTTTTTTTTTGGGGGGGGGGGTGAGTTTTATATAGCACGAACTAGACCCGACTGTATCAAAGCGCTTTACAGACAGACACATTCATTTTTGTTAGGCACAGGGAGATTAAGTGATTTTCCCAGAATCACAGGATGTTGAGCGTCCCTGCCGAGGCTGGGACCCTGGCTCCTAGCTTCGAGGTCGACCTCCCTAGCCGTTAGGCCACATCCTCCCCCCACTTGTCAATCATGCTGATTGTCAGGAATTCCGGTAAACAGCAGGTAGTCACAATGTCAAATATCGAGGCGCCCGATCAGGTTGCCTGTGCGTTGCCAGATAGGCACATCAATTGCACGCCACAGTTTCTGTCCAATAGTCCCAGATATGTTGGGATTAGTTACATGGATTTTCTTAAAAATTGCACCTATTTTGCTGGCAGTGCTTTGTGCCTGACCCTCGACATGGGCAATATATTGGACACAAATGACTTTCTGCATGGCATATGACGACACTGTGCGACACCAAATAACACCTACCCGTAAACAGCTGGTAAATTGACCAACGCAAGCCCTACCACCCTTTACTGCGCAGAAAATCAATTCTAAGCATCCTGCATATACATTACTTCCCTGAGAGACCTTAATCTTTCTATAGAAAGATCTAAAAAGGATGTATTTGCAGTCGGACATACAGAGTGAAGACACGCAGCGAGTTCTGAGTGTTCTACATCACACCTTCGAAATTTCCTTTTGAGTCATCTTTTCAAACAGTAATCTTTACAACACTGGCATCTTCTTTTCTCAGAAGGCAGAACATTAAAAGTTCAATACCGGTCCCTGGAGTGTGATTTGAAATAGTGGGCTGACCAATTTAGCTCCTACTCGCACATAAAATGGCACAAAATAGTGATTGACGACCTCTGTAGCTGCAAGATTAGAGTGCCTTTTATGCTCATTTGCTGCAATACCGATTGTGGGTATTCGTTCTATTAAACACAGCGTCCACAATACTGCAACATAACATCACTGATGTTAAGGTTTGCCTTTCTTTAAATCATATACAAATGGAATGTTTTTCCTGCTTCTGATAAAAACGTGTTTGTACATTTCAAGTTAGCATTTTCAAATCAAAAAATAATGGGTTGATTTCTTCTTCAAATGTGAAGGGCAAAGAGATCTGACATTTTTGGGTCTTAGTTTTTGTGAGTCTCCAGAAATTGACACTCATCTGTTATAAAGCACGGAGGCAGTAAGGCACTGTATTTTTTGACAATATGAACTTGATTTAAAAGCTGCTGAATGTAATCTGTTACATCATTACAAGAAAAGCTTTGGTGCATATGAATGACAATTCCAATGCCAACGTTGCCCCCCACCCCCTTCACTCAGCTGATATGAAACTTCCCATGACAATGCTTCAACGTGTGAAGGGGAATAAGTGCAAACATACCAAGACACAGGGACTGCGACCAGACCACTGATTGTGTAATGCCCATTCCCATACACAACAGAAGCTTCTCCAAGTACAGTGACCGAAACTTCGGTCACTGTACTTGGAGCAGCTTCTGTTGTGTTTTCATGTTAGGTTGGAGGCTAGCTGACTCCACCCGCCCCGTGCCTCTAATTCCCCCCCCCCCCCCGCCGCCGGTATCTGCTAAGGTTAGTGTGTTACATGGATCCTTAAGTGCCGAAAAACAGTGGATTATCTGGTAAAAAGAAAACTAAGTTACAGAAATATTAAAACAACATAGCCTTAACTGACTGTTAGTGTTTCATGTGAAACACTACTAAAAATAAAAACCTGGGGGCATATTAGCAAGACCTACGTTAAAATTATCGCCGTTTTAGCGGCAGGAAACTGCCGCTAAAACGGCGATAATGGGCTTGGTAATATGCGTTATAAATTCAATAGAAGCCCAGGTTAGATGTCCTGCACATCTAACCTGGGCTTCTATTGAATTCCATAACGCATATTAGCAAGCCCATTATCGCCGTTTTAGCGGCAGTTTCCTGCCGCTAAAACGGCGATAATTTTAACGTGGGTCTTGCTAATATGCCCCCTGGATTCAACAAAACAATTCCTCATTGGCTATGACTTTAAATCCAAAAAAGAATGTGTAATAGATATAATTCATAATATCCAAGAGAAAGGAATCCTATGTCTTTCAAATATAATTGATACAGGGTCAGAGAATTAAAAAAGGATAGGCAAATTTTGTGTATTTGAAATTTTGCCACTGGTTTTGTCGGAAGATCATTAGTTTGACACTTTCATGCCGACTTACTAATTATTTCATTTTATCAGATGTTCGGAAAAGGATCACAAATTGTAACTTGTTCTAGTCAATACTAAAACTAGACACACGTTCTTGGGATCCTCTGAATCTTCTCTTGTCCGTGAATGAGAGTTTTGTTTTATGATTTGAACTTCTGCTTTCTCCCATTACATTTCATAATCTTAATTTTAGGGGACAATCCACTCCTACTCTTCATTCACATACTGGGTCTAATTCACAAAATCATTTAAGGGTGTGGGAAGTAGTACTACAGGGGACTGTTTTAGATACAAGCTTTTGTGGATCATCTCAAAACATTCAATTCACTATTAAGAAGCACAAAGATAGAACAGTCCTTTCAATTTCTGCCTGATATACTTTATTACGATTTTACATGTTGTGGTGACAATACACGAAGGCACGTAAGATTACTTTGAGAGTTGTATAGGACTATTACTTTACATAGTCCAAAATGACTTTCTGTGTAGGCCCCATATTAACAGTAGTTAAATTTTAGCAACAGCAAACTTTATTTTTGTATATGAATGCAATGCTTAATAGAAAACATTCTGTTTTCCAATTCTTAACGAAACAGCTGGGCAAGATCACTCCTCACATATTTATCTAGCATGTTGCACTCATTAATATAGCCACAATGCTAACTAACTTAGAAAGAGAGTATTGGTGCACAGAGGTAGCAAACGAAATTAGTAGCTCTTTTATTAGCAATACAGATACTGCCTCAGTAAATATAGTGTGGGATGCCTTTAAGGCTACACTACGAGGGATTATTACGTCTAAAGAAATCCCCCTATACAGGGCTAAAAAGGAAAAAAGACTAGAGATTGAGTTAAGGCTTGAACTTGCAAATAGAGAGTATAATAAAGATAGAAACCCAGCATCAAAACAGGAGCTGCTACAAGCGAAATTACGAATGCAGGAATATTACTATCAATTAGGAAACACAGTGAACGGGGCATACCTACAAAAGACATATGAGGAGAGCGAATACACAGGGAGACTACTTGCGTGGCAGGCAAAAGAAAAACAGGTCCAAAATAGAATTGAATCACTGATAGACGAGGAATCCAAAGTACATTTAACTAGGTCCTCGGATACTGGGGAGACTTTTCTTAGACATTATAAGAAAATATACCAGACAGACCAACAAACATCGCCTGATTATATTGTAAGCTTTCTAGACAAACTACAAATCCCATTCCTGAGCAGAGGACACAGAGAAACAATAACGGCAGAATTCACTATTGAAGAAATAGAAACAGCGATGAGTTCAATGGCTAATTTTAAAGCGACTGGGGAGGATGGCCTGCCAGTAGAACTATATAAAAGGTTTGCCCCGATTTTGAATGCACAACTCCTTAAACTAGCTAACCACATACTAAAAGGGGGTATACCTCCGGCCTCCTTCCATACAGAGGTGGTAGTTAGCATTCTGAAGAAAGATAAGAACAGGGAAAACACCAACTCTTATAGGCCAATAAGCCTTCTCAACACTAATTATAACATTTTCACAAAGCTTCTCACCAACAGCCTCAATAAAATTGTGGGATCACTGATCCACATGGACCAATGTGGCTTTGTAGCTGGCAGACAACTTTCAGCAAACACAAAAATTTTAATAGAAGCTTTGGACTATTTTAACAAGAATAATATAGAGGCACAGGTGTGGTTTTTAGATGCTGAGAAAGCTTTTGACTTTGTGTCCTGGGAGTGTCTTTTTTTAATTCTTGCTAGATTTGGTTTTCCAGAAAGTTTTTATACAAATAGTAAGAAGTTTATATAAGGGCTCGCAAACACAAATAATAACTCTAGAAATGTGGGTACCTGCAGAATAAGTAGGGGTTCAAGGCAAGGGTGCCCCCTCTCTCCAATTCTCTTTGCCCTATTTATAGAACCCTGGCAATAGCCATTAGGCAAAAAGCATTACAAACCGCCCCTCTACAGGGCATGACCAATTTAAACTATATGCCGATGACATTGTTTTATTTTTAAAACCTGGGGAGAGCATTCAGGAGGAAATATTAGGGAGTTTTTCAGAATTTCAGGCAAAAGGTGGATATAAAATAAATAGAGGCAAGATGGAAGTTTTGCTATGTAACTGCTCGGTTGAGACACTACTGCCAAGTGTTCGGCCAATACACAACTCCCGGCCCAAGAGATACCTGGGGGTACATGTGTCGGAAAGAGTAGAGGAGCTATACATATTAAACTATGTTCCCTTGGTACAAAAAGTTAAACGGTTACTAGTAAAATGGAATCAGCTCCCAATATCTATAAATGGCCTGATTCACAGAACTAACTTACGTCAAAAACGTAAAGTTAGTACTTTTTGGTATTCACAGAATACACTTACTCATTTTGGTATTCACAGAATGAACTTACACATTTCGGTATTCACAGAAGTTAGTAGTCCTAACTTTAGGACTCCTAAATGCCTTCTGTGAATACCGAAAGTCTTAAAGTTAGGATTTTCTCAGTTTAGGAGTAGTAAAGTTAGGAGTCCTAACTTTACTACTCCTAAACTGAGAAAAATCCTAACTTTAAGACTTTCGGTATTCACAGAAGGCATTTAGGAGTCCTAAAGTTAGGAGTCCTAACTTTACTACTCCTAAACTGAGAAAAATCCTAACTTTAAGACTTTCGGTATTCACAGAAGGCATTTAGGAGTCCTAAAGTTAGGACTACTAACTTCTGTGAATACCGAAATGAGTAAGTTCATTCTGTGAATACCAAAATGAGTAAGTGTATTCTGTGAATACCAAAAAGTACTAACTTTACGTTTTTGACGTAAGTTAGTTCTGTGAATCAGGCCCAATAGGCCGGGTGGCACTTTTGAGAATGACAATTCTACCACTATTACATTTTCTATTTGCAGCAGTCCCATGTGCACTACAAACATATTTTTTTTAGAGAATTAGATAGCCTAGTCACATCCTTCCTGTGGGCCAACAAGGTACCAAGATTAGCACTAGCCACTTTAAACTACCCGATTGAGGAGGGAGGGCTATCCCTCCCAAATCTAAGGGAGTATTATCACGCAAATTTTGCACACAATAACCACAGATTTTATGCCCAGCTTAACTTTCCATATATGGACAATTTTTTCATGGAAAAAATATTAGATGAATTTAAAATCACAGATCCGATGAGGATAGCTAAGAACCCAAAGAAAGTGCGATATAAGGTTCTCCAGTGGCTTTTAAAACTAAAAAACCAACTGTTGAAGTTTTATGATATCCCACGGATAAATGGCTCTACAAAATTGGCCGACCTATACATTGGGGAGGTCAGGTTGTTGCAAACAGGTGTATTAAAGAAATGGGAGGAGAATGGGTACAGGCAAGTGAGAGACTTTCTTAACTCAGATTCCTGGAAAAAGTGGCCAGAGATAGAGATTAGGCTGCTCCATTCAAGGGATATGCTTAAGTGGTCATTTATCCAAATCAAGCATTTTTTTGAAAATATTGACCCTAGAGCGCTAAGATTAAGTTCAGAACAAAGCGAAGCGCTACAAGAAACAATGGATAAGCGGTCATTAAGCAGCTGGGTGAAAAAATGTTATGAAAATAAATCTTCCGCTGTCTATGAAAAAGCCTGAGTTAAATGGCAGAAGAAAGAAAGCCTCCAGATCCCTAGAGCAGTCTGGAATAGAATGAACAAACTTAATGTATCAACAATAAGAGGCGCCAATTTTAGAAGACTGCAATTTTACACAAAATGGTTAATATATAGGACCCCATCGTTTCTCCATAATATATACCCCCATATTGAGGACAGGTGTTTTTGCTGCTCGAGGGAGGAGGTACTTGGTCTCATATTGTTTGGGACTGCCCAAAGATCAAGCAACTATGGGAAGAAATCGAGAAGTATCTCAGAACGACTACAGGTCAAACATCAACTATTAACAAGTAAATTGCAGTTCTGCAATGCTCTCCAAACATAACAATGGATAAAATACATGAGGAAGGGGTATTTATATCAGCCCTGGTAGCAAGATCATTAATTCTACAAAATTGGCGAAGTAATATTGTACCCACTTTCCAAGCTTGGAGGGCTAAACTTCATAAAGTTAAAGAGCTGGTGAGACGCTATGCTTTAAGATTAGGGTCTCTGATAAAATTTATGAAACATTGGAAGTCCATAGGAAATTGATCTGGGATTTGTCTAAAATGAAATGTTGAAGGGAAATTGTGAAAAGTGTGGCTCTTTTTGGCAATCTCTGGTTTTATGTATTTAGATATTTTGATACTGATGTGATCTAAGAATGGACTATGTTTGGGGGAGTATGTCAACCAAAACATTTAAATTAAGCACCGTAAGCACTTTATTTTGTATATATATATTGAATCATGTATTGAACTCTCAATAAAAAAAAAATTAAAAAAAATTGATATAGCCACAATGCTTGAAACTAATCATTAACAATCAATCAATCAATCAATCAGGGTTTTGTAGAGCGCGACTACTCACCCGTAAGGGTCGCAAGGTGCTGTTGGGGGAGGGGGGAGTCTGCTGTTCAGTCGAAGAGCCGGGTCTTGAGGTCCTTCCTGAATTGAGGCAGAGATTGTGATTGCCTGAGATGCAGAGGACGGGAGCTCCAGGTCGTTGCAGCGAGGTAGGAGAAGGTTCTTCCTCCAGCGGTGGTCCTGCAGATCCGTGGGATGGTGGCCAGGGCCTGATGGGCAGAGCAGAGATGCCCGGTGAGGGTTTTGAAGGAAACGCGGTGGTTGAGGTATGTGGGTCTGGCATTGTGGAGGGCTTTGTAGGCGCGCGTGAGGAGCTTGTAGGTGAGCCTATTGTTGACCGGGAGCCAGTGGAGGACTCTCAGGTGGTCGGTGATGTGGCTGTAATGAGGGATGTTCAGGATGAGTCTGGCGGAGGCGTTTTGGATGTTTTGCAGCTTCTTTTGGAGTTTTTTTGAGGTGCCGGCACGGAGTGTGTTGCCATAGTCGAGTCTACTGCTGACGAATGTGTGGGTGACTGTTTTCATTGTCTCTGTAGGGCTACATTTGAAGTTCTTTTGGAGCAGGCAGAGCATGTGGAAGCAGGAGAATGAGACGGGGTTGATCTTGAGAGCGAGGAGTCCAGGATGATGCCGAGGTTTCGTGCATGGTCCATGGGTGTGGTGGGGTTCCAAGCGCTGCGGCCTACCAGGAGTCATCCCGGAGGAGGGTTTGGGGCCCAGGATGAGGACTTCAGTCTTGTCTGACTTGAGCTTGAGGCAGGTGTCCTTCATCCACTGTGGAAGTTGTTTTTGATGGCTGTGAGTTCGTTGGAGAGGACGAGCAGGGTGTCGTCGGCATAGGAGATGATGTTGAGCCCGTTTCTGATGATGGTTGCAAGCGAAGCCATGTAGATGTTGAAAAGTGTGGGGCTCAAGAAGGAGGCCTCTGGCAGTCCACAATTGATTTCTGTGGATTCTGAGAGAAAAGGTGGAAGTCTGACTCTCTGTGTTTAGCCGGCGAAGAAGGAGTGGAACCAGTCGAGGGCTTTGTCATGGATGCGGGCATCGTGAAGTCTAGCGCAGAGGCTGTCATGGGAGACGGTGTCAAAAGCAGCCAACAGGGCCAGGAGGATGAGGGCCGTGGTTTTGCCTGTGTCGAGGAGGATGCTGATGTCCTCTGTGGAGGCAAGGAGAGCAGACTCTGTGCTGTGTTTGCTTCTGAATCCAGATTGGGAGAGATCAGGGATGTTGTTTGATTCGATGAACTTGGAGAGGTGGATGTTGATGGCCTTCTCATTGATTTTGGCTTGGAAGGGTAGCGGGGAGATGGGTCTATAGCTCTTGAGGTCCGTTGGGTCGGCAGATGGTTTCTTCAGTAGGGGGCTGATCTCGGCGTGTTTCCAGTCTTCATGGAAGGTGGCGGATGCAATGGAGCAATTGGTTGTGCAGCAGATTTCGGGTGCGATTGAGGCGCTAGCTCTGTTGAATATGTGGTGGGTGTAGGAATCCAAGGGGGCTCCGGAGTGGATGCTCTTCATGAACTTGAGGGTATCATCAGTGGTGAGGGATGTCCATTTGAGTAGGGGACTGGGTCCATTTGGTGCGGTGGTTTTGATTGGGGTCGGTGGGTTTTGGTTAGTGAACCTGTCGTAGATCACCTTGATCTTGTAGTGGAAGAAGGGGGTGAGGTTGTCGCAGAGGTCTTGGGAGGGGAGATTTCTGTCATCTCCCTGCCAGGTTTGGTGAAATCTTTGACCAGGGTGAAGAATAGTTTGCTGTTGTGTGATCCGCCATGCCAGTTAGACCGCCAAACTCGTAATCAGCCCCTAAATTCTTGCCAGGCCTTTACCTGTTAATGAGTTTGAGCCCTCCTCCACCCACAGACACCCACCTGCACCTCCTCCCTAGTGGTCTAGTGGGGAGCATCTCGGCTCTGCTGCTGCTCTGCCCTCGGTCTCTATGGTTTCTGCTTTTTTCCCCTCTGATCTCTTTTTTGCCTTCCTTCCATCTTTTCTGCTTTTTGTCACTTTCTTCCACTTTTGTCACTTTTTCACTTTTTGCGCCGTTTTCCTCTCTGTGTCCCTGCCGCTACTCTTCCGGCGGCCTGCCCCCCTCCAGCACCGCTTTCTGATATGATTGCGCCGTATTACGATGTGACCGCTGGCCCCGCGGCAGTGTTTCTCATGCTGGTGTATTTCTATTCATATATGTTGATGCCGGTGTGTATAGTGTGACTGCAGGGTACATATATGCATGACACATCTGAAAAAATACCTACTACCAGTATTTTCCCATTGCTGGAGGACCATATGTGCCCAGTCAAGTCAATGGGAAAATACTGCACAATGGTCTTACCTGGATTTCGGCACCAACAGGATAGTTTCTTCGGGGTCAAGATGCTGCTGTGAAGGGGAGACCTGAAGAAAAGCATCCAAGTCAGAGACTGAAGGGAAGATAATAAAATGGGTGAATATGCACCCCAAATCCTTCGAATCCGCCGACTTGAAGCAGTGGGTCCCACTACCAAGGTCGGCTCGTCAGGAAACCAACTTGTAATTTCGGACGGCGGTGAAGCTTCTCTGTACCACCCTATGAAAGCTGCTTTCCCCTGACCGTTATTGAGGCAGTCTGCGATTGGCTGACAGTGTCAGCGGTACTCCGGTAATCTTTTGAACAGCAAACCAACAACATCATAATACAGCGGGCGGACCACCTTGTCAATGACGGTGAATCCCATGCCGATGTGAGGGTGGAGGTGTGACCCCCAAACTTGTAATCAGGCCCATAGTCCCTGAAAGGGGATGGGGCAATAATATATTGAATTTCTGTTTTTGCATAGAAGTGAAAGGCAAGAAGGAGTGCATTATAAGACATTGCTGTCAGAAATAGCTTTAGAAAATCCTTGCATCCTATGTCTGCCCTGAAAACTGACCCAAATTTAGGTAAGTCAAATTAGGGGACCAGGACCCACTATGTTGCATAATCTCATGCTGATCTTTGAAAAATAAAAAGGCACGATTTCACGATTTTTCTGGTGAAGTTCTAGAAACTTTAGGCTTCATTTACAAGAAATGAAGCATCGCTGTCGTAGAGCAGCGATGCAGCAAAATCATTCCTGAAACGCAGTGTCATTTTTTTGTGACATGGATGTGCCATATTTACAGTATGGCGCACCATGTCACAAGCTGCAAGCTACCTCACAAAATAATTATGTTGGCGCCAGCGTTATGGTGCTGCAAAAACTGACGCATCTGCCCTAAAAGTGTTGTAAGGCAAAATAGCGTCACATAACGCAAGCCAAACAACCTTAGAGCCACTTTTTACTGCATGAAAACGTGAAACAATTGATAAAAAATTATGCAAATTCAAAGAAATTCAGCCAGATTACACTGAAGGGTCCCATGGAGCATGGAGAAGAAACCAGCTGTAAGGACAACAACCCTAACAACCCCAGCACCAGCCAGGATGTCAAGGCAGACTTCCTGAGGAAGCGAAAGAAAAAGTCCAACTTTAGTGAGGAGGAGAATTAGATCCTGATCACTGAGGTGACAGACCACCAACACCAGCTGTTTGTCACCTCAAAATTGCCAATATCAAAGAAAGAAGCCATTTGGCAGTTCATACTGGCCAACATCAACAGCGTGGGACAAGCGAAGAGGACAGTGACCGACTTGAAGAAACGCGGGTGTGAGAAGTTGGCCTGGTATATGCTGTCCACTAGTTAAAGTGGGCACCTTGTACCAGTCAAAACGACCCTTATGGTGATTAGGTCAAAGATAACCTTTATTGAAAGCGATCCTAGTGGTAGCTATGGAGAGCAGCCTTCAGGCTAAGTCTTGAAGGAATGTTAAGCACCTTGTTTTACCAGAATGCGACCTTATAGTATTGGTTAAATGAAAGGGAAACCACACAGTAGTTATAAAAATATGTATTTATTATATATAACACTCTCTAGTATCCTCTACATGAGGATAGAACACAAATCAAATAATACAGTTGCAAGGAATCAAATGTAAGTAGCACAATACACAGTGGGCTCCCGGGGGAGACCAAACCATATACTAAATAAGTGGTATAGGAACCACGACTGAGGACTAGACCTAGTCTAGAAGGTGTAGAATTGCTGGGACCCCAAGGAACCACCCAAGGTGAGTGAGTAGGGACCCCACGGAGGACAGGTGCAGTGTGAGAACACGACCGCGTGCTCCGTACAATTCAATGGGAAAGTCGCGGTTGGAAAATTAGAGATTCAAGACCCTTCCCAGCAGATTACGAAGACAACCCTTGGAACTTAAGAGTTTGGAGAGCCACCCTGCCCGTGGATACCTTTGTATCAGAGTTACCTATCCCAGAGGAGCCGGGTGCATAGGTACGAATTGGCGTCGGAAACCCTCGTCGTTCTCTATGGATGTCGACAAAGAAATGCTGCTGCTGGAAGAAAGAAAAGTGTCCGATGGAATCCAAATGTGGATTCTAGATGAGAAGAACCTGAAAGCAGAGGGGACAGAGTCTGGGTCACTTTGGAGTGACCAGGGGCTCGGTAGACGAATGCCCACCGATGTCGGGTGCTTCAGGTGTGATGATGGTGATCTTGACTCTTCAGCTGCAAGGACCCGGAGATGTCTAGGATGACCAGGAGCTGGAGGTGAGCTGTGCTACAATGGATGTCAAGTGCTGAGGGGTCGGTGTCCGGCGGGAGCACCAACAAGCCTTGGCAGCGGCAACAACGCAGATAGTCAAATTCGGTGTTGATCTGGCCCAGCATGGACCAGGAGACTCACCACAGCAAGGGGAGTCAGGGCAGGCCTGGAACAACCAGGGGAGCCCAATTAAAACAAAGTTGACCCTCAAGTGGACCCACAGGACAAAGGCATAGGAGTCGTGAGGGGACCTCAGGCGGTTTTGCAGGATACCAGCTAGCAGGGCACAGAGTACGAGGATGCCAGAGTCCTTTTCAGAAAAGATGCGCTGGGGTCAGGGCTACAAAAGGCCCAATGCACGGAATTGTTGCATGACAACAAGTATGTGCAGTTGCAAATAAACACGGTGCACAGGGGTACAGGTATACGGACCCCATGAGGGATATCTGCCTCAAACTGGGTAAGAGTGCAGCTCAACCTCGGAGACCTTTAGAAACCCACCTCCTGTGTTGCTGGATCCTTTGAAGTCCGCAGGAGCTCAGGATCAGCAAACCGGTCAGATGCGTTTCGGTGCCTGCATTTGCAGGGGAGTGACTCCTTCACTCCAAGGGAGATTCTTCTGTTGTCTTGGAGGTCCACAGGGTCCTGCACGGAGCCTGTATGGATCACGGACAGTGGCGAGACTGGGGACGGCAAGGGAAGATGAAGTCCAGCCCGAGGGAGGTCCAGCGAAGTCCAGCGTGTCCAGATGGTCGAAGTGTAGTGGTATCTTCTTGCAGAATCTTGTCCACATAAAATCTAATGTCCTGTAGCCAGGTAACCCATTTTATACCCACAGGAAAGGGTTGGACAGATTCTAGGGACCCTCCTAGGGGAGGGACAGGACAGGGTGGAGGCTACTCCCATGTCCTTTGTCCAGTTTCGTGCCAGAGCAGGAACAAATGGCTCCCAGAACTGGTTTGATCTGGATTATGCACAGGGACACCAAATGTGCCCCTGAGCCAGACTTTCTGGCACTGTGACAGTGCACCCCCCCAGCCCCAATACACTAGATCCTTTCTGGGAGGTGGTCACACCTCCCTGTGACAGGATGCCTATTGTGCTGCCTTCCCCTGCTCGAGCTTGGCTCAGCAGCAGGAGGGCAGACTCGTGTCTGTGGCTGGAAGCATCCATTTTGTGCTGTAAGGCTCGAGAAAGTTGGTACCGGTAGACTTAGGTACCCCCAGAACCTCGGTTCTGAGGGGAGGAATCATACTTCCCACACCAGTATGATTCCAAGGTGTTTGACACCATACACGACATACTTCGTTGCAGTCGTTTTCGAGATAGCATTTACCGCGAGGTTATAATGCACCTCTACCTATATGTCTGGTAGTATCACGTACAGCCCGGGAGAATGGTCTCCGAAGACTGTAGAGGGGCTCTGCTCATGCAGGAGCACCCTCTCATGTAAAACCCAGCACCCTGCCTTCAGGATTGATAAGGTCTGCTATAGGGGTGACTTAAAAGTTTTTAAGTGTAGTGATATATATAGATATAGTGAACTTATATCTCTCGTAAGTGGTGCAAGCACCAGCTTACACAGGCTGCAGTAGCAGACCTGAGGTTCCATTTTGCATGGCCTCTCAAGGGTGGCATAATACATGCTTCAGCCCATGGGAGGCCTCTGGGGTACCTATGCCCTGGGTACATGTGTACTATATACTAGGGACTGATAAGGGTACCCCAGTATCCAATCTGGAGTTGTACCAAAGTACATACATATCAATTTAAGGGAGAAAGCAGATAGGTTGGGGTCCTGAATAGCAGGAACCCAGCCAGACTAGTCAAAACAGTGGGTGCAAAAAGCAAAAAGTGGGGGTAACCATAAGAAGCAGATCCTACTTTCCTACAGCGGGAATGACATAAAGTGCAGGGCAAAGGAGAAATGGCAAACAACCTGAAGGCAGCAATGCAGATGGGAGGAGGAAGCCCAGTGGGACAGGAGGAGCTGGATGCCCTGGAGGAGCGAGTGGCAGCTGTCATTCCAGAGGAGTTAGTGGCAGGACAAGACAGTGCAGCCCACGAGGAACATCAAAACCTACCGGGTAAGTCTCAAAAAAGGACAATGTAGGGAAAAGAGGCTAATTACCAGCGCTCCATTGCACTGTGTGCAGGACAAAGGGCAGGTATGTGGGTCATGTACTGTTAAGCATCATATATATATATATGTCAGTCACATTGGCCAGTTAAATGTTTCACAGCTCACTCTAGCTCCGTCATGTTATACACTTCCATGTGTGAAGATCAGCACCAGTCCACGGTCACCTCTGTTAACCACCACTTGTAGTCGTATGTACAACATGAGTCACCAGACCTACAAGTCCCACAAAAGCAAGCAAAAATACATGGGACCTCAGTCACCAGAGGCCTGTGCTGCCGTGAACCTCACTTTTTATGACACTCTGGTGGTGCTGGTCTCTCAATCATATTTGTGTAGTGATGCTAAGCCACCCTGCATGGCTTTGAATGGCCCCACATTAAGGCAAAGTAGTGCAAATCGCTGCCTTGTCTTACTCTGCACCCATGTGGCTCAGAATGGCCTCCAAGTGATGGGTCTGCACTAGAGGTTTCCGGGGCATCAAGGAAAGTGATGTTATGGGGGCACACTGGGCTTGTAATAGGCTCCTGGGTATGGGGCTGAATGCAAGTGATGCGTACCTGAGGACCATGTGTGTTGAAACAAACCATGGTGGGCCTTATTGACAAGGCCATTGCGCCACCATTGCTTCACTCTTTTGTGACGCACCAGTGGCGCAATGGGCCGGCCCACATATACAAGGCCACGTAAAGCCACCCTGCATGGCTTTTCATGGCCTGGTAAATATAGCCCCCTATCATGCATTACTCTGCATGGAAGGGAGGTTACATGGGTGCTGCTGTGGGTGTTCCAATGCAACATCCATGGAATCTGATTCACTCCCAGATTTACAAGGTCTCCTTAATCTGGGAATGCCTCAGATTCCTATGCCTCCCCAGGGGAGGCATAAGGGAGGGGCAACAAGGAGAAATACAGTTATTTCTCCTTGTTTACCCATTTATCTCTATGTGTACTGGATTCATCAGCACACGTAGAAAGAGGAAAACACTGCTCATGATTGTATTCGTGCATGAAGGTGTCCCTTCCTTCACCAAAACAATCACCCCTACAACGCAAACAACCTTGCATCATGGTGCAAGGGTGCCTGCATTGGGGCATGGCAGCCATTTGTGCGCCAGCACAGGGGAAAAGGACAGGAGTGCGCCATATCTCATAGACAGGATGCATTTCTGTTCTTTTCTATTGGCGCAGAGCAGCACAGCAAGAATGCTAGGGACACTGCCCTGTGCCAATAAATCGTCATTGAGGCCCAGTTTGTGGCCCTGGGGGTCCTCTGGAAGTGCAGTGCATTGTAGGTGCTGGCTGAGCACATACAACTGCCAGTGTGTGTGGATGTGGAGACATTGCATAGCAAGGATGTGAGAAGGTATATGCGTAGAGCAAGGTTGGCTCACAAATATACATGCACTGCTGTGTCTGACAATGTCACACTATTGGGGCACTTCATCCTACCCGTGATGTGGCCCTGGTTAAAGATGGAGCATGTGACAGGAGGAGTCCAGAGGTAAAGTATCTACCATGTCGCATATGTCAAAGTTGAAGGATGTGAAACAGGGATCAGTCAAGGTATAGGAAGAAATAGTTTGCCACCACAAAGCCCTTGAGTAAGGAATGGTAGGAGGCTGAAGTGAATGGCCACAGTTGTGTGGGAAACCTGGCTAGGTACATGTCACTAGTTCCAGCTCTACTACCATGTGGGGATCCAGTTGACCCATAGCCCACATATACAGACTGCCATGTCAGTCCATTGGATATGGTCACACATATTGTTGGTGTTGTAGGCACATGAGACTCAATGTAGGATCTGGGTTACAGCAGTGTGTGGCAGTAAGTTATGCCCCTGGTCTAAAATAAGAAGTGCCAGAGGATACATGTACATGTCCAAGTGAGGGGGCCTGAGTTAGACAGTGTGTGATACTCTGAAGATAAACTACACTTCCAATGATAAAATGTGGTGAGCGTCCGTGCTAGCAATCTACATGATTTCACTGGGCCCATTCCCTCAGAGTTGCTACCCTGTGCCCACTGCCCACTAATATGGAGTCAAGTGTGTGTGCACTTAAATCATATCAGTATCCACCACTCAGAAAACCATCCAAAAAACATGGCCTCATACAACCCTGCAGTGTATCAAAGTTTGAAGCTGTGTAGAGGACATGTGTGAAGTACAGAACCCGTAGCCACATGAATGCAATTTGTGAATGCAAGACACTACAACGAGCCAGAGTGCTGTGGTGTACTGTGAGAAAGGCAGACTGCAGGTACATAAATAATTAATTTCCCAAACCACATCACTTCCATAGCAGCGAAGGGTTGAGTACTGGTCACAGGGAATGCTGGCTTCCTGGGGATTATGGTGCAATGTGCATAGTTGTGGTGTCAATAAATCCAAATACTTGGGGGCATATTCACAAGCCCAGTGTGCCACAGGAGCCTCACTTATAAAGATTTTGATGCCCCGCACTGTCCTTACACATTCTCTTCTTGACACTGTAGATATGGAAAGAGGCAACATAGTGAAAGTTGCTTATTGCCTCACACTACGATGGGGAGGTGTGCCATGGGGCTCATGGTGGGTGTTCCCAGGTAACAGTCATGGCACGGGAGACATTCCTGTATTTATTACAAGCTGTAAACATGGGAATGTGTCAATATCTGATGCCTCCCCAGGGGAGGTATAGGGGAGAAACAACAAGGAGCAATCAAATCAGTTTGCCATGATTTAGCCTCTTCCTATGTGTGCTGCATTCAGCAGCACCCACAGAAAGAGGACACAGCCTCCATATCTTGTTTATGGCCATGATGGTGCTCCTACCTGCACAAAAACAACCATCTCAACAACGCATGCACTCTAGCACCATGGTGCAAGTGTGCCTGCATTGCTTCATGGCAGCCATTTGTGCACCAGAGCCGTGGAAGAGGACAGGATAGCACAGTATCTCTAAGATATGAGGCAGTCACACCCTTTTCTGTTTCATGTAGGACTGCACGGCTGGATGCTTGCAATGCTGGCCTATTCCATAAACTTGTCAATGAGGCCAAGATGGTCAACCTTTTGACTCTTGTGAGCAACTGACAAGGATCTCCATCAACAGAAATCTTTTCAAATTCCGGAGGACCTATTTCTGACCAGCTGCATGTCCTGGAAGTGGATCCTGCGGAGGATGACAGACAGCCAAACCTCGATCAAGACACCATCCAGGAAATCCTTGGATTCAACCAAACACCCTCTCCAATCATGAGAAGGACCAACAGCATTGCGGGGTCTCCACATGATCTGCCTCTCACACACCTAACACCAGCTACCAGCCCACCCCTAGCATAGGACTGTGAGGGCTCTCAAACAGTTTTCCAACATCATGTGGTAGGAGTGCAGCGTGAGCTGGTAGATGAGGTGCGGGTGGGGATGGAGACTGTGGCAGGCACCCTAGAGGGGGTCTGTAGGTGCCTCAGTCCCAATAATGACACCTCAGAGGCTGTGAGAGGCACCTACTCTCTGCTCCATGGCTTGGACCGGTCCCTGGCTGACATTGCTGGTGTCGTGAGGCAGGGGCATGAGCAAATGCCCTGCCAAAGTGGCACCAGCAAGGTTGCTAACAAGCTGGGGGCTATCAGAAATATCCTGGAGTCCATGGAGCGGAAGCAGGACTCCTACATCGCAAAAATGGGTGCCTACTACCGCGATGTTGCTGCTGTGCTGGCATACCAGTGCTTTCCTGCCTTACTTGGTGCAGGGAAATGCTGCTCGGAACCAGGGGTCCACATCTTCAGCCCCTGATGTGTGTATGCCTCCGTCGGCTCCGGGACCTTTAACACCCCCCTCACATGAGGCACCACAGACATCAGAGGAGGAAGATGTGGACTTCAGTTCTTTGCAAAGAAAAACTGCCCGTAGCATATCTCTGTGCCACATAGCCAGTTTCTCCAACGCCCTGTGCTAATGCCCATGCCAGTGTATCTCTCAACAGGTACTGCTCTCCATCTGCTTGCCCGTCTATTGATCCCACCCCTGTTTGGACTGTCTATGTGGACTTTCTTTCATTGGATCTTTCTACTCACTGGACCATTCCTCTCCTCAACATGTCCAATGACATGTATCCCCATGGACTGTGTCTGTACATCCAATGGCTCCCTAACTAGGTTGAGGTTGTTGCCCCAAGGACTGCCAGGTGTTCCTTGATACTTAGTTAATGTGTAAATAAATTTAGTTTCACTGATCAGCATGTTGGATTTCTGGTCATGAGTGGAGTAAGTAGTCCATGGTGGATGTGCTGACTCTCGAAGCACCATATGACATCTAAAGTATAATGTGGGTCTGAGATCCTGGGGTAAATATGCACAGTGCATGCAAAATAGTACATGTGATCCCTAACTACTACAAAACTATCAAGTCGTAATCCAAGGTCAAATGCATGAAGTGCAACTGTAATTGATCAGTCAAAGTTAGGACTACATGTTGGTTCTGGTCAGGTGGCTGATAAAACCATGGATACTAGCCAGAAAAACAACAGTGATGCTACTACAATTTGGTGCTAGAGAGAGTGTGTAAGTGACTGCCATCAGTGTGGAGCCAAACACATCCTAGATTAGTCGCAATGGTTTTACTTCATCATCCATACAAAATATGTTGCATCACATACAAGCACAGTGCAATTTTACATTGATATCTGTTTTAGCCTGTGTGTCCATTCACATCAAGAATGTCACTTACAGGCTGATTGGAAGAGAGACCAAGATTGGTGTCAAAGAGCAGAGGAAGTGGTCTATAAGAGTAGGGGGTGCACAACAAAGTGGAAGAAGGTCTGGGCGCCCTGGAAGAGATACCGAGCCCTGAGAGTGGTGGAAGAGGAATGAGGGTACATGATTCACCTGGGAACTGGGTTGTGCTGCTCATGCTCCCGCCCCTGTTGCTCGCCGTAATGAATATGTGGAAAACGAGATTGAGCTGCGGACGTTACTGTATGATGTATGGTCTTATGAGCTGTGTTAATAAAAAGATTTAAAAAAAAAAAGAATGTCACTTACAGTGACCACTGACGTTTGAATATCCCTTAAGTGACTCCATAGCAAACTTCTAAATTTTGACTTCTTAGGTGCTCCACCTACTAACACACGTATAAAAACACTAGCAGCAACTCCCACAGCATGTGCTTAACTCAAACTAAGATGTCACAACTGCATGTAATAAGTAAGTAGTTGTGAAAGAGTAAAACAGGGTTTATTTAAAATACTATTGATGTAAAATCCTAAAAACTATAACCTACACTAATCTTACCTATATAAACCATGTCTAAACTATCCTAATCTAACTGATCTACACTTTCCTAACTTAAAACTAACCTAACCTTAACTTATCCTACTCTACACATATATCACAACAGATAGGTTAATTATCAACGCCCTCCCTTGTGAAAAGTCTCTACACCATAGCTGACACAACAGAAGCACAGCATAATAAGAGGCATACATCATGTGGTCATGCACACATGCACACATTGCTAATCATTCAAGGTAGCAATGTGGGCCTGTCATTAGCACATGGAACTTTATCTTGCTCCAATCATGAATCTACATGTATGGTGTAGCACATCTCTGCAGACTGATGATGCCCCTTGCACATTTCACAGCAAACCATTTCAGCAAACACACACAATCATTACAGATCACAGTAACAATAAGGTGACTCTCACTGGTAGCATTGGTATCTCTGACTGTTCCAACCTCTGCAAGAGTGAATGGGCTTGGTACATCTACAAGACAAAATCTTGGTACATAGCTCTGTGAATGCTGAAAATTTACACTGGGTAGATATGACGCAGAGTACGTTGTCTTCAGAAATGCCTGCTATTTGTCTGTTTGTCAGACTTGTAGCACAAGCCACAGTTGGAATGCCCTCAGGATCGACACATGTATGCTATGTTGCAGTGTATTCGGATGATAGCAGGCATGCTTGTTTGTCTCCTTGACTTAGCTCCTTACATGTGACCAGTGCACTGTAAATGAACAATGTTCAATAACGGCCTATACAGGCTCATAAAAGTATGAGGGTGCAGTTATGTAACAGAGACATATGTATGTCTATTTTTTGGGACTTTGGGACACAGACACCCTGTCGAACCTGTGGCCTGATGACTTGTGAGTGTGCTCCCATGCATCAAATATGTGTGGTGGGCCACACAGTTCAGAGTCAGTAATGACCCAGCAGCCCTGGTGACACTACTCTCTGCACAGTGCAGGATGGGTCCTCCCTCACCTATGGGTCTCCCCTGCACTGCATGGTCTGCTTTGCCCATTATGATGCCCTTGTGAACAGGCCCTGTGTCATGTTCAGGGCTTCATTTACAATATTTTTAAGCATGGCAGCGCATCAAGTCTACTTGCTGTGCTGCCGTGCATCACAATAAAAGGGCAGGCTGCCCAATATCTAGAAAAAATTGCACATTTCTGTCCTTTTCCATCACACTGGTGCACAATGGGTAGACATGTGCCAATGCAGGCACCCTTGAACCATGGTGCAAGGGTGTCTGCGTTTTAGGTGGGATTGTTTTTGTGAAGGTATCCCTCAATCACAAGAGGTGTTTTCCTTTTCCTATGTGTGCTGCAGAATGCAGTACACATACAAAAAGGAAAACCGAGGACAAATAAAGGTATTTCTCCTCTTTCCTTATGCCTCCCCTGGGATGGCGTAGGAATCTGACATATTCCCAGGTTCACCAAACCTTGTAAATCTGAGAATGTGGAACAGCCACAGTAACACCCATGGAATGCCCCTTTCATGCAGAGTAATGCTTGAAAGGGGACTATATTTGCAAGCCCATGAAAAGACACGCTGGGTAGCTTTACGTGAATTTGTAAATATGGGCAGGCACACTGCACCGCCGGTGCGTCACAAAACAAGTGACACAACGGTCTTGTAAATAAGCCCCTCAGTGTCTGTAATTTAGTTAGCATGTCTCATGCCATAGTCACCTATATGCATATCTGACCCTTTCACTTACAAAAGTGTAACAAGTATTTAGCTACAGGCAAACAGCTACAAGCTTGTGGTATATGGGATCTTACCAACAATCCCTCCAACGTCTAGGCCCAGGTGATCAAAGAGTTTCTGCTCCCAGTTCACAGTGTCAGCCCACCGCTGTTTGTATTGGCAGAGGTTCCGGTCCACACCAAAGACTCTTTGCATTTGGTAATGCACCTTCTCCTACCAGTGCCACCTCTCCTGGGTTGGGTACCCCAGTAGCTCCCTGCCTCCACTTTCTATCATGTTAAGCAGGTATCTTACAGTGAGCCACAGCAGGCCCCCAAATGGCTCCTCTGTCAGGTTCCTGGTCCTTCCCCTTGCCCGACATCTCCCTACACTAATGAATCACCCTAACCCCAACTAAAAACAAACCACTACCCCTTCCCCCTGCACCTATAATTAGAAACCCCTATTTAAGAAAGACACCCCACAATACACTATAAAAAACAATACAAAACACAAAATACAAAAACAGGAATTATATGACAATTTGAGGACAGGGCACAGAATGCACAGACAACCAAACGACCAGGAAACACCACCAAGCTAGCCAACAAACAGCAAACACCTCCATCAGCAAGCTCAGACAGAAAGACAGTAAGCGAAAGTGAAAGAAACTTCACACTTCCTAGTTTGTAGCATGGCTGAGCCATTACATCATTTCCTGTGTGGATGCGACACATGTTCGTTGTCTGCATAATTTTTTTAACTAATGCGTCCTTTTTTTTACGCTTCGCTAGACAAATGTTCAAGTTGCTAGTTACACTATGGGCAAAACATTGTTTTTGATGCTGGGCCATTGATGCATGGCTTCCGCCGGATGCTCTTTCCACTCATGCGTCACAGTTTAGTAATAAAGCATCTGTTTACCTACAAAATCATCACATTCTATACATGAAAGTAACCTTTCATGCCAATGCATAATTTTTCTTAGTACAATGTAACTTTTATTGGTCATGCATGACTTTGCATGACAAAAAGTGACGTTTCCTACAGTAAAGTCACCTTTCATTCCATTAAGTCATTTTTCTTAGTCCAAAGTCACTTTTAATGGTCATGCGTGACTTTGCATGCCAAAAAGTCACATTTACTACAGAAAGTTAACCTTTCATACAATAGTGTCACCTTCCCAAATGAAACATGTTTGTTTACTGACACCGTGCTATGGAATTGGTGAAGGCGCAAGTGGCACACAACACTTGACAATGCACGGTGCATTGTTTTAGGGGGTTGGACGTTGATGCCTGGCTTCCAACCTTATTGGACATTTCTGAGAGCTACTGTTGAAAGAGTGTAGATTTCAGGTGTCCACTAACAAGGAAAGTATGTCTACAGTGAGAAATCAAATTCGTGGAGGTGTACTTCAAAGCAAGGGAAAACATATTTAGGTATGGCTCACTTCAGCATTGATCCCTACCCGCACTCATTTGACACTCAACTTCTGGTGACCTATTCAAATTGTTATGTTGGAATTTTGCACCTTGACCAGACTAGGACCAGCTGAGTTAGTCAAGAGTGCACAAAATTAAAACATTTTAAAGGAAACTTGTTATTACATAGTACATTGCCCCCAGTTACCAGCTAGCTCAATGGAATGAGCAGAGAACGCATGCCACAGGATACTGGCAACCTCTCTAAAAGCTTAAAATATATTGTCAGGAAATAAACTAAACACAATGCAGTTGAGGCTCCTGGTGATAAAATGTAATGTTACTTTAAAAACTAAAACTGTCACAGTTAATGCATTTAATGTTCATATTACAGCAGGGGCACTATTACAGATAGGGCTTACTTTCTCTGTTTGCGCCAAGGCACACTTAAAACAGGTGCGCCGGGTGCAAACAGGAAGTGTGCCCCATCACATTGAATGTGCTGCAACATGTGGCATGCCATGGAATTTGATACATGTGCTCTTATATGCAGCAATACACATTGCCACAGACAATTCAACATCTCAGATACTTTGAGTATCACATGGAAAGACTTGTAATGCTCCATTGGAAGGGCCATAGCCAGTTCTCTGAACCTCCAGGTGGTGGTTGTTGTACTTGCTACGTACCTTCCACCTGAGGTTGTTTCACCTTTTTCTAATGTCACCCTGTGTGCAGAGGGGGTACCAACAGCATTCACTCTTTTCACTATCCTGTCCCACATTTCAGTTTTCCTACTGCGAGAATGATTTAATCCACAATGATTGTCAACTCTTGCTCAGTGAAGCTTGTTTATTTTCCCAGGCATGGTGACAAAATAAAATGTGAGTGAATATATGAATGAAAAACAAACAAGTGATAGAGGTTAACAGGTGCAAAACAAAAATTACAGGTGGTGGAGAGTGCTAAATGGGAAGATGAAAAAAGGGGTGCCATATCTAAAAATGCAGAAAACGATGGTGCCTGTCTTGTGGGCTGCAGTTTGGAAACAAAAGATGCTGGTCAGGGATGGAGTGTTTTTTATGGTGGATTTGCAGGCATGTCCACTTGCAAAGCACATCAGGTGTGTAGTTTTTAAATCCATCCAATGATCACTGTTATGCTGGCGTTTTTTGGCGTGTACTGTGGCAGTCAACCGCCTTTGGGTAACCACCGTTTGTTGACCACTACTGGGAGACCATGAGTACAACTGTGTAGTCATAATATTCTCGGTGGGTGGACCGCAGATCTGGTAGCGTTGGTGGACACCCTGCTGACATTGCAGACCTCTATGGTCCCGCCAAGTAGACCGCCGTGGCCGACGTTTCAGACAGCACAACTTGCACTATGTCCGGCGGTAGATCGTTGGCGAAGCGGTGTCATAGATGACGCGGACACGGTTCTCGGGCAGTCAGACCATCAAACTTGTAATCAGGCCTTTAGTCTTTTTGGTGTGGTAAGTGTCTCCAAGCTCCATGATCATTGGCTCCATGGCATCTGTTGGTCTTCAGATGTGGCTCTGGGCTGGGCTCCCTTGCTACTGCAGGTTGTCGTCCTGCTTAACACCAGTAAAAGGCAGGTGTTAAATCCCTGCTGCTAACGCGCCTTATCGCTTGTTTTTGGATCGCATCGCAGATCTGGCTGGTCATTCAGAATATCGCAAAGTGGTGTTTTCGTGTGTTTTTGCACAGGAACGCCTACTCTGCATATCATTAGCGTTAGTTGTTGCTCTCATCCGTGGCGATGTTTTTTGTGGAAGCTAACGCTGGTAAACTGGCGATATCAGCAATTTGCACCAGCTTGAGAATAGGGCGATAAATCTATCGCCACTTTTGCGGCGCTAAAGTGCCGATAAATCGGCGATAAGTCCTAGAGAATATGCCCATAGATTTTTATCGCCGTCCAGGTAATTTTATCGCGGACATTTGATGCGTTATCGGGAAACTATCGCATGTTACCGCCGTGTTGAGAATAAGACGTTAACACGATGTTATTTTCCCGCGATAGACGGCGATATGAAAAATTGCGTTAACCTATTTTGGCGAAGATTATCCCACGTTCTTGTGATTATCCCCCATAGTTTTATACATTTTGGTTGGTGGAGGTAAGGTAGTCTGTGCTCATGGAAGCTTAGACATTTAAATTAGAGGATACAGTGGTTATGTGCTGGAAAAGAAATAAAGGAAAAAGGAAGACTGGAAGGAAATGTCACATCGGGAAGGAGTGACCGAGAGCTGGAGGAGGCATTCTGAACTTTATGGATCCTTTGTAAATGTGAGCAGTAATGTGCATGATGTAAAGTGTCTAAATAAGTTTAGTACTGACATCAACCGAGAAAATGTAAAATCATTATTCTGACTACTTTTTGCTAGTCTCTACATTCATCACTTGTGTAGTCATGCTGATGTATATTATCTGAGTGAGCATAAAAAGAACTCACAAGTTGGCAAGTCACCTAGAGCAATGTGTTGGGATATCCGATGTGAAAACCGGCACCAAGACCATTCCTTGGTGGATGGAGGACTATTGATATGGCAGGAGGAAAGCACTCTGCCGTACCAAGGGATTTACCTCCGCCCCGCCAAAGTCTAAACTAGGACCTATATGTGCCAATAATTGGGTGATGTGGGAGACTCGTCTATTACAGAGTGACATTTTGCATAGAAATGTTAGTTTACGTTTCATGCAACATCCTTAAAAAAATTACTTTTAGATCAAAACAGCACCTCACACATATGAGAAATGGGAGGGCGTCACAGAGATTATTTGCATTAATATTAGTGAGCTGTTGTTGTGTTAAAATATTGTAAACACATGTCATCACTAGCCATGAATATTAGAGATGTAAACACATGTGGGGGCAGATTTACAAGAAGGTGCCACAGCATGGCACCGCAAGCCCTTTGGCTGCGCCACGCTGCCGCACTTTCAGAGCACAGGAATGCGACATATTTACAATGATATGTCGCATTCCTGTGCTCTCTCCTGCGCTGGCGCACAAACAGCTGCCATGCGCCGGCACAGGCACCCTTGCACCATGGTGCAAGGGTGCCTGCATCATGGGGAATCGTATTTGTGCAGGAAGGGGCACCTTCCTGCACAAAAACAATCACTACAGGCATTTTCCTCTTTCAATGCGTGCTGTAGAATGCAGCACACATTGAAAGAGGAAAGATACGAGGAGAAATGAAAACATTTCTCCTCGTTGAGCCTCGCTAAGCCACCCCTAGGGTGGCATAGCATATTGACGCATTTCCAGGTTTACGAATCCTCGTAAATCTGGAAATGTGTCTGGTTCCATGGGTGTTGCGTGGGAACACCCACATCAACACCCATGGAACGCCCCTTTCACACAAAGTGCTGCGTGTAAAGGGGCCGTATTTACAAGGACAGGAAAAGCCACAGAGGGTGGCTTTTCCTGTCCTTGCAAATAAGGGGCAGAGAAATGCGCTGCCAGTGCGTCACAAAAAGTGACATACTAGCAGCGCAAAGGGCTTGTAAATCTGCCCTAGAGAATTTTGGAGGAGTGGCTGTGCACTGTCAGTGACCTGGTCAAAGAGGACAGGAAACAGCTGAAACTGGATCACATATTCAAAGCTGTTCCTAACAGGGGCTGGGAGCCCCCTAAATACGTTTGCCCCAGGGGCCCCAAAATCCTTAAGATGGTGCGTGCCAGCTGGGCCTAGCTTCAGAAACATACATTTCTATCTTGTAGATAGAAATGTGTATGAAGCTAAGAGCATTGGCACGCAGCATGTATGCTTCAGGTTCTCAGAGATGCATGCCAGCCTAGCTTCAGAAATGCTTTTTTGTACCACAGGAATAAACAGCAGTGATTGTGTTTTGTGTGTTCCACTTACATAATAGTAACAGCAATATCTAAAGCCTTAGGCTTTAAGGGCCAGATGTACGACCCTTGGCTTTTAGGACTCGCAAATTGCGAAAAAGGGCGATTCCCAATGGGGTCGCAAAATGCGAGGCTCATGAATATTAATGAGCCACTCGCAATTTGCGACCCCATTGGGAATGGCGGGCACTCCCAGGGATGGTGGCCTGCTGGGCTCAGCAGACCTCCATGTCTGGGTCTGCTTTTCAATAAAGGGTTGCGTGCTGGCACCCATGTTGTTTAATTTGAACATGGCAGATCTAGGGAAGGCTCTGGAGGACTGTAGCTTGGTCCCCCCTAATCTAAGTTCAGTTCAATTATAAATACTCCAATACGCCGATGATATTGTGGTCATGGATCATACCAAGTCAGGGTTGCAAAGGGCTTTAAACGCTTTGGGAAGGTATAACAAGGCAAACCATTTATTGGTTAATCAGTCCAAAACTAAACTCCTGATATTTGGGAGTTATCGCAGGAAGAAGTTGGCAACCTGGCAGTTGGGAGTTCAGACCATCACCACTGCAAGGTATTATAAATATCTGGGCGTGTGGTTTAATGAACTGGTTCTGCAGCAGCCCTAGTTAAAGATATTAATAAGAAAGCGGCAGCCATTACTTACGGAATTGGCCAGCTGAATCATCTATTAAGTAGCGCTCCCGCTTCACCTATTTTAAGAGTTATAAAGGCTACCTTAATCCCAGCTTTGCAGTATGGGCATCTTGCCTATCCAGGAGCGCTGGACGATGCATTTGAGCTATGCCATATTAGAACATATAAAAAACATTTCCATCAACCGCGACACGTCCGACGCTCCAGGCTCAGACTTGACATGGGGTTAATAATTCAATCAATAGATTGTAAGGATTCCTTGTTAAAATATTACATCAGGTGTATAGGGGGCCCCCAGGCATTCCTTAAAAAATTACTTGCAATAGATCTATGAAAAATTGGGTAATCCTTGGTGCAGCCAACTTAAAGAGGCGATTTTGTTACTCAAGATCGATGAGTCCGCTTAGGGGGTCGGTGCCATCCCTTATCAGACATGGAAAACAGCTATCAATAAGCAAATGAAGGAGTCCTCCTGGGTACAGGATATACGGTCGGTTGAGAGTCAAGGATGGGCTCAGCCCCTGGCGGAGTCCTATCGGGTTGGGAAGCCACAAAACTATTTCTCGGATCTCATTAACGCAAATACTCTGGACCAAATCCTATATATGAGAGTGCGTGTGTTACCAATAGGAGATTTTAACTCGCGGTGGGCAGGTGGCGGGGGTCACTTCATGTGTAGGCTATGCAACAATTATCGGGAATCATGGTTTCACTTGTTATGCTGGTGCCCGGCCTTAGATCAACAAAGAAGACTACTGCTAAAACCTATTTTTCTGCTTTGAAAAACAAGGGGGCCCAATTACTATTGGTCAGGGACCTTGGTAGTTTACTAGTTGCAAACACATTGGTCCCTAAACAGAAGATTAAACAAACAATGAATATAGACTCAATCAGTACTATATTTGAAGCTGTCCACCTGGACAGATACTTTAATATTCAATTAGTTTCCAAAAAATGAACAAAAGACATTTGAAGAGGGACACAAGCCTGCATCCAAATCAGCAAAATAGGACGAACAACGTGTAACAGAAAAGGCTCAGGCAGAGTAAGTTGTTTGTATGTAGCACATACTGATGTTACAAATAAAATATAGTAGGACACCATTACACATGAGCGATATTTAGTTGAGCAGTGTATATGGTGTGCATTAAGTCGACGGCGTTTCGATCCTTACAAAACATATTAGGATCATCATCAGGACATTGACATTAGCATACCTGGGTATATTTGCCTGTAATTTCCAAAGACAAGAGTTTGGAAGAGAAGATAGGAGAAAGGAGAGGGACACGGGATTAGGTTGGGCGGAAATTGAAGAAAAGACGTACAATCTTTTACTTGTGTGCAACGGCGAATAAAAATTGCGGCGTATGTGGAACAAACGTGAACTATAAAAAATAGAAGTGTGGGGGGAGCGGTACTTTAAGGAGTAAAAAGCAACCATACAATTAAGTGTATATTAATGAAAGGAAAACCAGGGCGCACAGTCGCCTAGGAGACAACCAATCCAAGTGTGACATACGCGCAGCGTGACCCGATGGAGCAACCAAGGGTAGTGAGCTGTTAGAAAACTAAGATGGACGTTGGTGAACAGAGCGTGAAAGTTGAGACCACCATTAAAGTTACGTGATGGTTACGAGCGCGCAGTGACCGGGGAGTAGCCTTTAATGTAGAACCAAGACCCTTCACCTCTCCCTGAAGGAGACAAACTGCCAACAAGTGACGATGAATTACCTAATGTCCAGAAGAGAGCAGCATGGATATGCCACGGGGGCGGGAGTGACCCGGGCTGGGGCAGATTAAGCGTCCGGACCTGGTGTGGTCAGAGCTGCAAGAGGTTGGTGGAGATGGCGCCGCGTGAGCGTTCACTATATCAATTAGAAGGGTTAGGTCTGAATTGGCCTGTTGGGAGGGAAGAGAAGGTCTATGTAAGGACCAGTGCGTGAGTCTCAAATGGAGACTAATAGTGGGACTTGGACAAGAGCTTACCTAGTAATGAGGACACTGCTGCATGGGCGTGCTTCCTGCCGGCATCAATCGCGGGAATGAATGAGAGCCGGAATGCAGGGCTATTTATATTAGCTGGAGGCTGATTGGATACCAAGGTCATGTGACCTCATGACTACTAGCTGGAGGCTGATTGGATAACGAGGTCATGTGACCGGAGGTGAAGTGTGCAAGGTTTCATCTAAATGGCGGCCATATTGGAACGGTAAAGTTAGATGTGGATGTGGATGTGGAATCGCTCTATACGAACATCCCCCAGATTGGCTCTTTACTAGTGATTGAGCAAGACCTTAACATACGTCCACGCCCCCATGCAGTACCCACCCTTTTCATACTGCAACTACTGGAAATATGTCTAAGTAGGAATTTTTTCCTCTTCGAAGACCAATACTACCAACAGGTAAAAGGGACCTCAATGGGGGTTGTTTTTGCTCCCAACCTGGCCATACTCTACATGGACAACCTGGAGACTAAGCGCATTCTGTCGCCAATGAACCCTTTCCACCCTGGGATCTCAGTCTGGAAGAGGTACATTGATGATATTTTTATGATCTTGCAAGACTCAGAGGAAACCATGAAACAGTTATTCCATTGGTTGAATAATAATTGCGAGGGGCTCAACTTTACTATGTCACACAGTAAAACTACGATTCCATTTCTTGACCTCAACATACAACACCTAGATGGAGTACTAATCACAAGCCTCTTTAGAAAACCCACAGAGCGCAATACACTTTTGAGATATGACAGCAACCATCCCCGTGCCCTAAGAGACTCACTTCCCTACTCTCAATTCCTACGAATCAGGAGGAACTGCACACTGAAAGAAGACTACTTTCGTGAAGCTAAGTTCCTGAGTAACAAACTGACAGCAAGAGGGTACCCACGCAGACTAGTTCGCAATTCCCTTAAAAGAGCATGGTACTGCCCAAGGGACTGCCTCTTAGAACTTAAAGAGAAGTCATCACAAAATCGCTTAGTATGTGTCACTACTTTTTCACCTGTCTTACATACCGTACGCAAAAGCATTCTCAAACAATGGGCAGTCCTCAATGCAGGCATACTCAATTTGGAACGCCCACTATTTGCATTTCGTAGGAGAAAAAACATTAAGGACCATTTGGTCAGAGTAGCCTTACCTATAATGAAACCCACCGGTACACTTAATGATCACTGGGGCCTGGAACCACTCACAGGTCATGTCAAATGTGGTAACTGTGTTGCATGTAAGTTTACTATTGAATAAAAGGAACTTATCTTTGGCAAAATCAAAATGGAGTTAAAACATTTCTCTAACTGCAACACCTGCAACGTCATCTATGCCATACTGTGCCCCTGCGACCAAATCTATATTGGCCAGACAACACAAAAAGCACAGATAAGGATTTGCCAACACTGCAACAGACTACGCTGCAAAACACCAAATGCCCTCCTTGTGAAACACTTCCAGGCGTCAGGTAACAGCGATGACGACATATGCTAGACCATCATCAGTGTCATCAAGCTACCTCCGAGGGGCGCAGACCTATCACAGCTCCTCAACAAGGAGGAACTCAAGTGGATTTTACGAACTGGAAGCATACATAATGGACTTAACCGCCTCGAGGATTGGACCACATTAATATAAATTAGCAAGGTCCTTTGACATTTATGTGACCCTGGTCCCTCCTTCAATTTTGTGATCTTGGTACTTTCTGTATAAATTAACAATTGTCGTGCAAGCCCTCTACACTTGTTTTTCGATGCTTTTTTCAATCGGTCCCTGCGAACTGTGACTCTACTTAATTGTATGTTTGTAGTGTGTCACACTGTATTTTCTATCACTCCACCCTCCCCCTTATCCTCCACTTTCCAATATCTTCTTTTGCACCCTTTTATACTTTTAGGCGTACTGTCCCCACCACGTGGGACTCCTTATCAATTATTACATATTATCTTCCCACTTCCATCCATCCAGCAGTCCTTTCGGTCCACTTTCACCTCCCTTGCTGACTGCTTCCAATCTAACTTTACTGTTCCAATATGGCCGCCGTTTAGATGAAACCTTGCACACTTCACCTCCGGTCACATGACCTTGTTATCCAATCAGCCTCCAGCTAGTAGTCATGAGGTCACATGACCTTGGTATCCAATCAGCCTCCAGCTAGTATAAATAGCCCTGCATTCCGGCTCTCATTCATCCCAGTGATTGATGCCGGTAGGAAGCATGCCCATGCAGCAGTGTCCTCATTACTAGGTAAGCTCTTGTCCAAGTCCCACTATCAGTCTCCATCTGAGACTCACGCACTGGTCCTAACATAGACCTTCTCTTCACTCCCAACAGGCCGATTCAGACCTAACCCTTCTAATTTATATAGTGACCGCGCACGCGGCGCCATCTCCACCACCCTCTTGCAGCTCTGACCGCACCAGGTCTGGGCGCTTAATCTGCCCCAGCCCGAGTCACTCCCGCCCCGTGGCGTATCCATGTTGCTCTTTTCTGGACATTAGGTATTTCATCGTCACTTGCTGGTAGTTTGTCTCCTTCACGGAGAGGTGAAGGGTCATGGTTCTACATTAAATGACTACTCCCCGGTCACTGCGCGCTCGTAACCATCACGTAAATTTAATGATGGTCTCCGCTTTCATGCGCTGTTCACCAACGTCTATCTTAGTTTTCGAACAGTTCACTATCGTTGGTTGCTCCATCGGGTCACGCTGCGCGTATGTCACACTTGGATTGGTTGTCTCCTAGGCGACTGTGCGCCCTGGTTTTCCTTTCATTAATATACACTTAATTGTATGGTTGCTTTTTACTCCTTAAAGAGCCGCTCCCCCTGCACTTCTATTTTTTATAGTTCAAGTTTGTTCCACTACGCCGCAATTTTTATTCGCAGTTGCACACTAGTAAAACATTGTACGTCTTTTCTTCAATTTCCGCCCAACCTAATCCCGTGTCCCTCTCCTTTCTCCTATCTTCTATTCCAAACTCTTGTCTTTGGAAATTACAGGCAAATGTACCCAGGCATGCTAATGTCAATGTCCTGATGATGATCCTAATATGTTTTGTAAGGATCGAAACGCCGTCGACTTAATGCACACCATATACACTTCTCAACTAAATATCGCTCATGTGTAATGGTGTCCCACTATATTTTGTTTGTAACATCAGTATGTGCCACATACAAACAACGTACTCTGCCTGAACCTTTTCTGTTACACGTTGTTCGTCCTATTTTGCTGATTTGGATGCAGGCTTGTGTCCCACTTCAAATGTCTTTTGTTCATTTTTTTGGAAACTAATTGAATATTAAAGTATCTGTCCGGCAAAACCTATTTTTCTGGCAGAGGGCGTTCGCTCTTGTGTACAGGCATCTGACTTTTGCTTCAGCTGCAGCTCTCCTGGTGGGCTGGGGAGATGTGCAAAATTTGTGAAAATTTTAAACAAACTATTGTTGAATACTAGGACAAGAGCAGTTCCTTCCGAAATAACGTCCGCGTTGCTTTGCAGATGTGTACGTCCGAGCTGAGCTTGGAGACAGTGGACATTTACGACAGATGGGGCCTGGTTTTGAGGTCAATCCTTCCTAGACGGAACCTTGGGAGGCACTGCTCGCAAAAGAAGTATTGGTAGCTCTAAGTAAGGCAAGTTTTGGAGGCTACACACATCTCATCCTTTAGATTGAATTGCCCCATCAGCCCTCAAGTAATGGCTATGGCATTATTTTAATTGAGCCCAAGAAATTATAATCTAGCCTGGTGTACATACAGCTGATTATGTTTTAGGATTACATTATATAGTACATGTATAGTAGTGTTAATGAGATTAGGTTAATCTGACTGATGGAGCTGTTGTCGGACTGGGTTAGAACGAGGCAATTGGTATTTTAATTAGGGTACTGTATAGGTTATTTAAAGAATGGAATAATGCGATTACAGTATTTATTGAGTCTTAGATGTTGAAGTGATTCATATTGTTTTATTTTAAAGATTTTATGCCTATTTGTTATGGTTTTAATTAACTATACAATAAACGTTATCATTTACTCAATTAAGCAGTGTTTTTTTTTTTTTAAATGCAGCCCGTTTTCCCTAAAGGAAAACGAGATGCATTAAAAAAAAAAAAGAAACGTTTTTGTTTCATTTTTTAAGGGCAGGTAGTGGCCCTGGGACCACTGCCTGCCTCTAAAAAAATGTTTTTCCCTGCATTCGCAAAGGGTCCCCTGGGGACCCCTTCCCATTTGCAACTGCATTACCACCCTCTTGAAGAGGGTGGTAAATTGCGAGTGTTTTGCGACCGCAATTGCGGTTGCAAACATTCATACATGGATTGTGAGTCGCTATTAGGAAGGGAACGCCCCTTCCTAATAGCAAGTCCCAAAACACTATTTTGCGAGTCGCAATTTTTTGCGACTCGCAAAATAGTGTTAGTACATGGCCATTTAGGTTTTTGTATGCGCAAACGGGTCGCAAACCCGTTTGCGCATGCAAAAACTTGTCGTACATCTGGCCCTAAAAGTTGCAATAACACATGGTGCCATTGTCAACTGCTGTTCAGATTCCTCTGCTGGTTACAAAAATAAACATTCTATGACCAGCTTCCATTCTGGGCATGAGGTGAGGTTGCTTGAACTGGTACTTACCTTCAGCACCCTAGGCCCACTTCCAGCATGTGAAAGTGCGTGTGCAGCCATTGGGTGAAGGTCTGCGATGTGGTCTGCCTGCCATGATTGAAGGCTGAAGTGATGTTGGAACAGTTTTAAGAGTGACGCCAATGTTGCATGACTGACTGAAATCATAGGGTTTGTGAAAATTATAAAGAATAAGGGGCAGATTTACAAGCCCCTTGCGCCACTTTTGCGCCGCTGTTGCATCACTTATGTGACGCAGCGGCGACGCAAAACATGCGCCACGTTGCGCAATATTTACAACGTGACGCATCTAGGGAGATGCGTCACGTTGTAAATCCCTGCGCCACATGAAACCTGCGTCAGGTTTCATGTGGGCGTTCCGGCGCAGGGTGGGTGTTCCCTCGCAGGTACGCCTCGTAAAAGTGACGCAGTGAAATCTACAAGATTTCACGGAGTCACTTTTACGCCCATGCTGCGTCAAAACCCTGCGCCTGCTTGAAGCAGGCGTAAGGATTGACGCAGCATGTTAGGCATAGGGCACCCCCGAGCATTGCTGTAGCCGCGTCGCGCTTGCAACGCGACTCCAGCAATGCGCCGCCTTTCCGTCGGGGGATGCGTCACGCATCTGCCCATCCTTGCGCCACGGCGCGCCGCATTGTAAATGCGGCGCATCGGCGGTGGCGCAAGGGCAAACTTGCGTGACGCATCTTCCCTGGCGCATCCCTGCTGATTTGCAGGGATGCGCCAGGGAACGTAAATATGCCCCTTAGTGTTTCTAATGTATGCCTTTGGTTGCCACTACTACTAAGTAATTATGCTATATTTTTCTTTTCAGCATCTGGTAAAGGCAGTGTGACATGCTCTATATAATTATTGGGCAAAGAACAAGAGGGTCTTGTACAGAACCCAACCTACTTTGCTGCTCTTGCACCCCCACAACACAACAACTCCAGTGTTTAAGGTAAGAAAACTGATGCTATATTTTTTACATGGTAGTTAAAGGCTTTATGTGTGGTCTACATGCTGGGTCGGGTGGGTGCACATCAGTATCAATTTGAGGCATGGATCTGTGTAATCAGTATTAAAAGATGGATTGGAATGTTGCGAGTGTCATTGAAAACAATTAAGTGGTTCAGGGATTGTAATGGCAGGTGTAAGCTTTCAGCTCCAACTTCACAACTTCACAGTGTTTGTTTTTCTGTTCCTCCCTTTTTAATGTAGAATCCTCAGTGAGTGGGCTGTAATAATAGCTTTATGGCCCAGCTGCCTCTGGCTATACCAGTTGTTAAAGTCCCTCTCCCATGCCTTGTTATAGGCCCTCACCTGTCACACGAGATATGTCTGCTTCAGGGCCTTGAGCAACTAGTATGGCACAAAGAGGCAGCAGGCTATAAGGCTGCATTTTTAACGGTCATGTGCAAAGGGGAGCTGTTGGAGAAATATTGCGATAATGCACAAGATATGTATTTATACAGAAATTTGATGTTTTTACACCAAACCTTATACATTGTACTTTGATTATTGGCAGGTAACTTTAATATTGGTAAGACACCATGAAAACAGTAGAGTAGCTACTTGCAAGCCCATTCGTTGGACTGAGACTTGAAGACAAACTAACTGTAAAATGATTAGGACCTGACCGTCCCGACCTACAACTACAACAAAGTTCTCAAGACAGAGGGAAGACTTACAAACGTACATTCTCAAACACCTGGTACATGAAAGTTGATTGGCTTACATGGTGCATTTCAACAAATTGCCTGTTCTGCTTCCCCTGCTTGCTGTTTGGTGGTGACATTCCTTGGACAAGAAAAGGAGTAACAGACTTGAAGCATTTGTCAGACAAAACAAAGAAGCATGCACACACAAGAATCCATATGGAAAACCTGACGAGACTGGGAATGTTGGGAGACACACCGACTGAAGCTCACATTAGCGACGCATGTCGCAAATCAATACAGAAGCACAATGAAGCAGTTGATAGGAATAGACACATACTGTCAAAAATAATTGATTGCATTAGTTTCTGTGGTGCTTTTGAACTGGCTTTATGAGGGCATGATGAATCTGAAAGTTCCTCAAATCCTGGTATATTCAGAGGCCTTGTGGATTTAATAGCAAGCATAGACAATGAAATGGAGCACATTTAGCAAGTGCTACAGTATTTAAGGGCACCTCTAAAATGATACAAAATGAACTCCTTGAGTGCATGCTAGAAATTATGAGAAGCTATATTGTCCAACAGGTGAAAAACACAGACTTGTGGCTATTCAGGCTGATGACACCACTGATGTGGTCAGAAAAACACACTCCGTATTAGCCTTTCGGTACCTTGACAATGACAGTAAAGTTGTGGAGAGGTTCTATGGTTTCACACATTTAAGAGACTCTAGTGCAGAAACCATGACTTCAGCTATACTGTGTGAACTGAACTTGATTTTTCCAGAGCAGCTTCAAAAATAAAAACGTATTGCAGAAAGCTATGATGGTGCAATAGTAATGAGGGAGGCCTTGGTGGAGTAAAGAAAAGAATTAGAGATGTGTACCCTAATGCCTATTATGTGCACTGTTACGCCCACCAACTTAATCTTATTGTGCAACAGGCAGTATCAAAGATCTCTGAGGCACAAATTTTCTTTTTGGATGTAGGAGGCATGGCAGCATTCTTCTCATGTTCCCCCAAAAGAACGGAAGTACTTCAGGAAATTGTGGCCAAAAGGCTTCCAAAGGGATCCCAAACTCATTGGAATTTTCACATACATACAATCAACCTAATATTCCAATATAGGGATGATCTTGAGACATGTTTCAACGCCATAGAAGCCAATGCTGACTTTGAATTCAAAAGCCAGAATGAAGCCATGGCTTTGCTAGAACACTACAAGACAGAGAGTTTCAGTTCTTTCGGTTTTTATTTCATGAAATAATGCTTCAAGTCAACATATTATGCAGCCAGTTAAAAAAACGAGAAATACACTGTCTTTGTGCAAAGAGCTGCCAGTCTGTTTGTTAACAGCGTGAGCAAAGTGTGCGATGGAGTTGAACATTTAGACAGCAGACTGCCAAAGGATTCTACTTTCTCAAACTGCAGGAAAAACATCAGCAGTCTGGTCCGAATTGCAAAGGAGGTATGTGACATTATAATTATGCATGCACTAGAACGTTTTCCTTTTACAAAACATTTGGTTAGTGCCTCATTACTACAAAGTGATCAGTTTGCAAAATATGATAATTCCTTCCCTGAGCAAGCTCTGAATGAGGCTCACCCTATGCTCAACAAAGAGGATCTGAAAACTGAGTTGACTGTACTGTACGGAATGCATGTATACCGGCAGGCCACTGGTGCCATTTCTTTGCTGGCTTTAATTCAGAAACTTAACATGGAACAGTGACTTACAGAGACAGTGGTTTTACTAAAAATAGTCATTACCACTCCTATGACAACAGCAGAGTCGGAACGATGTTTTGCCACTTTAAACAGAATTAAGACATTCCTGAGGAACACCATGATAGAGGAAAGACTGAATGCTTTAGCAATGCTCTCTATAGAGAGAGACCTTTTTAAGAGAATCCCGGACTTTAACGTTCAAGTTATTGAGAATTTGCAGCTATTAAAGGCAGACGTGCTGATTTTGTCTACAAAAAGTGAACAATACTATAATCCTAACATTTCTTCTTGAATGCTTCTAGTTTGTGACCTGCTTAGTTATTAGTTAAATAAAAAAACCTGTGTAGTACTCAGCATTGTTATCACAAAGTCTGTAATGAAGTTCTTTGGTTATACTGAATAAGCAGCTACCTATGTTATTATATGACATCTCTTTATTAATGTAATAACTGCACTTACACAATTGCTTTATTAACCTTCGGGCACGCTCACTACACTCGCTCGCCATGGTGTATTCCTCCACAAATTTTACGCTCACCACTTTCAAATGTCACCAGCCGCCACTGAGAAAACATACACAAAGCTTGGCCCAATGGCATTCACTGGAAAGAATTAGTGCACAAAGGAACCCACAGCATGACTCCATGTGCAACTACTGGTGTAACTCCTTTTGAATAGATCAAAGGAAAAAAGCAAAACACTTAAGTGTATCCGGAATAGATGGGGTGAGAAAAAAAGGTGTAGCTATCATTAGTGTAGAGGATAAGTGGAGAAAAAGAAAGTTTGCGAAACAGGGGGGGCACATGTACAAGGAAATGTCAGAGCGCAGACCTGCCCCAAATTAGGCTGAGCCACGCTCCGACATTTCCAAAATGCAGGGATGCACCGTATTTACAACAATACGGCGCACCCCTATGTTTTGGCCTGCGTGGGCCTGTGTTGCAGGGAATTATTGTTTATGTGCTGGAAGGTGTCTCTTCCTGCACATAAACAATCAATAATGGGGATTTGTTACTTCTATGCCTGCTGCAGAATGCAGCAGACATAGAAGTAGCAAATCGTCATTATTAAGTGATGGTTTTTGTGCAAGAAGGAACACCTTCCTGAGACAAAATCTGGAACTGCATAGAGGAGTGAGGCAGAACGAAGAGTTCCTTTATAAGGTCATAGAACTCAGAGGTGATTTGGAATGTCCTTTTACCGAACAAAAGAGGGTTATTTATTCCTGATAGCACATAGTGGTACCATCATTCTTCGCCCAGATAGCTTAAATCCTTAGGGGCTTATTTATGAGCCCTTGCGTCACTTTTACGCTGCCGGTGCGTCACTTTTTGTGACGCACCAGCAGTGAAAAAATTCGCCATGGTGCGTCATATTTACAAAGTGACGCATCTAGGTAGATGCGTCACTTTGTAAACCCCTGCGCCACATTATACCTGCGCCAGGTATAATGTATGCAGGGGGGGCGTTCCGACGCAAGAAAGGGTCGTAGAAGTGATGCAGTGAAATCTATAAGATTTCACTGCGCCATTTCTTTGACCCTAATGAGTCAATATCTTACGCCTGCCTCATGGCAGGCGTAAGACTGACGCAGGCCCTTTCATATGGGGATTGCCCCATGTGAAAGGACACATTGCTGGAGTTGCGTCATTTTTGTGACACACTCCAGCAATGCGTCATTTTTGCGCCTACAGATACGTCAGAAATACTGACGTATCTGTAACTACTTGCGACATGATGCGTCATACTGTAAATATGACGCATCATTGGTGTCGCAGGGAGAGCGCAGTGAAAAGTGACGCACCGCTGTTTTCATGCAGCGATGCGTCACTTTTCATAAATAAGCCCCCTTAGTTTTTTAATCCATCCAATAAATCAATATGATTACAAATATGTGCAATTAATGTGCAGTCTGTAGTACAAAATTAAACCCACTTTCAAAAATAGCTATATTTCATTAGGTCTGGGAGCATGCAGAGGATTTCTGCTTTTTTGCAATAACTATAGTAGCGTAAAATATAAACATATGCCACAACAGACTCCTTTATGCTAACAATTGTTCATTTAAAGAAAGAGAAGTGCTAAAAACGAGTTCTTATTTTTACAGTTTGTTTCTTCCCTGACCATATGTCTGCTGACTCTGTCATTAGGCATTTTGATGTCACAATTCAACTGTAATACATTATTACAGTTGAGTACCTATGTCATTTTCTTTTTACAGGTGAAAATTAGACACAGGTTTTGCACAGCAATTTCAGGTTTGTATCTATTTCATATTTATAAAGTTTACAGATATTAAAGTAAGCTCATTCCTATAGAGTAGTAGTGCTTTCACACTACCTCCTCCATTATTGATAATGGTTTGGTAGTACACAACTGCTAGTTGGTATTTTAAACTAGACATAAGTGACATTTGAAAAGGTTTATGGGGCTCCCTGTCACACTTCTCGACCTATTGGTGGAATTACCACTACATTCATGGGTTTGAGTGTCAGCTTGATAACCACGATACCTACACCAAGAAAACAATAATGAATAGTGGCATTAAATAATGTTGTATTTTTCTGTTGAAATTTGTTGGACTTGGCCCTTTTTGCAGGGTCATCCCTAAACTTTTTGCCTTTTTCCTAGCTATTTTTCTGACATGGTGTTGGTGGTTTTAGGACTCTGGGCACTTTAGCACTGCTGTTCAGTGTAAAGTGCGTGTGCTCTCTCTGATAAATATGGTAAGATTGGTCTACACCTGTTTGGCCTATTTAATTTACCTGTCAGTCCCTTGTAAAGTGGTATCCCATATACCCAGAGCTGGTAAATTAAATGCTGCTGGTGGGCCTGCAGCGCTGATTGTGCCACCCACCAAAGTAGCCTTTCAAACCTGTCTCAGGCCTGTGCCATTGCAGGGCCTGTGCGCGCAGTGTTACTGCCACTGTGACGTGGCACCTAAAGTGTGTGCCATGTCCGTGACCCCCCTTTTACTGCATGTCAGTCACCCCTAAGGTAGGCCCTAGCTAGCCCTATGGCCAGGGTGCATTGTAGGTAAAAGATAGGACATGTACCTTAAGTGTGTAACATGTCCTGGTAGTGACAAACAGCCATTTTGGTTTCTCACTACTGTGGGGCTGCCCTCCCATAGGAATGCATTGGGGATTCCCTGAAAAGTGTTTCAGGGGTAATTCCTGATATGCGAGGTGCAGCGTGGTCAAGTTTGGTATATTTGGAATAGTGATAATAAATGCTGCACAATGGTGTGCGCAGATTTATTATAACTATTTTAGAAATGCCACTTTTAGAAGTTGGCATTTTTGTGTGCTATGTGTCTGCCTGCCTGATGTGAATTGCATGTCTGGCTTGTGAGTGACTGGGGCTGGGAGGTGTGTGTGGCTCCAGGAGGGGCAGGGTGAGACAGCGCTAGGCTGAATGGGTCATCTGTGCTAGGAGTAGTGGGAGGAGTAATCCCCTGACTCTGAATAGGACTGTGCCCAGCCTGCACAATGCTGGCTCTGCTCCCTGTGGTGCATCTGAGCACCTAGCCCCCACCTGACAAAGGGGAAGAGGAGCTTGCAAAACAAAGTGCTCCAAATCCCCCCTGAACCAGTTGCATATGGTTCCCCCATGCCCTGCACTACAGACAAAGGATTATGTGGTATAAATATAGGGGCTGTGACCCCACGAAAGAGGTATCTTGTGCTGTTCTGAACTTGCTGGGGCGTGCTGCTGCTGGGACCCAGGAGGAACCGCCATGAGGGCTGCTTCCCTGGGCCCAGCCTTGCCCCCTGGATCTCTCAGGACTTTTTACTGCTGGGGCTGTGGCTCCTAAGCACCTTGTGAGCGCTATATTCTAATTTCCCCACCAGGAAAGGAGCGTGTGGGCTTTTGCAGCGCTGCACTGCATGAGGGGAGATTGGGAATCCCTGGCATAGGGATTCTCCCGAGTTGCGGAGGAGCGGGTGCCCACCCCACGTTTTTGGAGTCGTTGGCGGGTGCCCACCTCGCTGATGTGGTTATCTTTGATGCGGGTGCCCACCCCGCATTGTTGCCCTAGCGGAAGCCCACCCTGCGTTCTACTTTCGAGAAAATCACTGCCGCCGGCCCGAGCAGGAAGTCAGGCAGTGTGATGCCTGACGTGGGGCGGGACTTCTGCCTCCCCGAGGGAAGCCCCGTGCCCACTGAATCGCCGGAAGGAAGGAGAAGTGCTGCGGCGGTTCGGCGGGTCTCCCGTGGCGAAGGGAGAGCCCTGCGTGTTGCCGCGCTGACTGGGGGAGTCCAGCAGCCCGTGGAGATTGAGGGGGAGGGGGCTCGAGGCACATTGTCGGTGCCTGCCCCCGCCGAACAGGAGAAGTGGCGCCGGTCCCGAGTGCTGAGAGGTGACCGAGCGAAGAGCCGAGGTCCCGAGCAGCACCAGAGGAGGAGTCCCCAGCAGACCTGGTGAGTGGGGGATCCTCCCTGGTCCAGTGTTGTGCCAATCAAGGCCCGGTGCCAATTCCTAGTTCTGAGCGGACCCGCGAGAGAGAGCAGGCCGCTCCTATGAATGTGGGCCATTTAGTTTACGAAGTCCCGGAGTGGGGCTTGGGGGGCATTTCTTGGCACAGTTTGTTGGTGACAGTCCAGGCAGTGCCTAGTGCCTGAGCGGGCCCGCCAGAGAGCGGGCCGCTCCACCGATGGGGGCAATTTTGATTTGGAGAGCCCCAGTGGGGCCCCGAGGGCACAGTCGTGCCAGTGTCCCTTTCTTTCTTCCCAGCTGCGCCGCACCAGTGCGTGGGGCACATGTGATTGAGAGAGGCCCTGTGGGGCTGAAGAGGCACAGATGTGCTGGGGCCCCTTCATTTTGGTTATCCCCAGCTGCGCCACACCAGCGCGAGCAGCTGCAACGTTCTGGGCATACTGTTCAGAGGGCACAGTGAGTGCCAGGCCTTCCTTACATCACAGCTGCACGGCAACTAGCAGGCAGCTGCTACGTTTAGGCCAGGGTGTATTGAGGAGTCCCAGAAGGGGACCCAGGAGGCACAGTGATGCCAGCCCATTGTGCACTTTTTGCCTTAGTTGCAAGTGGCAGCATAGTACCCTGACATTCTGGACAGAGGGCATTTGAGCCCTAGAGAAGGCCAGCTGGCCTGGGGTGGTCACAGGTGGGGTGGTGAAAGGGCGCAAGGCCCTAAGGTGATGTATGCACCTTGTAGTGGTGTTACTGTGGTGCACTACTGAATTCCTGCCTAATATGTTTATGCCCAATGCGATTTATGCACAGGGTGGTGACCCCGGATGTTATGCCTCAGGTGATTGTGATTTATACCTCTAATGTATTTATGCTTGTGAGGTTAGTGTCTAATGCGTTTAGATTTATGAGATGATTGCATAATGTGTTTAGGTTTATCAGGTTGGCGCAGAATATATTTCACACCTAATGTGATACTGTGCATAATATGGTTTATGTTACAGGAGAATACTGAGTAAAGTGTGTGCCAGTAAGTACTGGTTGTGTTCTACGTTTATTATATGTTCTACATTTGCTAAGTTCACTCTGTGATGGTTCTGACAGTGGTCCAAGTGGCCCTGTCAGGTGTAAATAATCCCTTGTAGATACTACCCAGTGCCAGTGGGCACAATGTATATTATTTATGTGATTACTTTCTAATGTGTTATGAGAATACAAAGGCTATTTTTTATAACCTTGTGTGGAGTTCCTTTTGTGGTGTGCCAGGTATGTTGTTGCTGTGTGCGTGTTGCGCAAACGCTTTACACATTGCCTCTGGGATAAGCCTGACTGCTCGTGCCAAGCTACCAAGGGGGTGAGCAGGGGTTATCATCAGTGTGTAACTCCCTTGCCCTGACTAGAGTGGTGGTTTCTGCCTGGCTTAGGCGCAAGCCCTAGCCAACCAGATATCCAATTTCTAACATTGGTTGTCAGCGGTGAGGATAGGACTTGCGTTTGCGCAGTACCACAGCGACAACTGGTTGCACTATAAACTCTGCATTTAGATAATCACATGTTTGGGGACTATTTTTACTGATTTTGTTTTCTCCTCAAGAGTGTCATTTTTAAATGGTGTTTTCTGCGCTTTTATTTTGGTGGCAGAAGAGAGAAAATGACAGGGCGGGGACGCCAGTAGGTGGGGAGGATCCCATAGATAGGGAGTCCCTTGCTGGGTCCAGTGCCGGGGGCAGTGACCCATCCCTTTCCCTGTCCCAAGACGTGTGGGTGGATAGGAGGGAAGGAAGGGAGTGTGGAGGAGAAAGAGCTAGCTCTGGAGGGTAGGTTATCCCCTGAGTGTAGTTTGAGTTGTCTGGGTTCACCAGTAAGGGTGGGATCCAGTGGTGGCAGCAATATGGAGTCCAGTGCAGGAAGTCCCATTCCCCGTTCCCAGAGTATGGTACCTGGTTTCCAGTAAGAGGGGTACAGGTTGAGATTCAGGGGCAGTAAGGAACTGTCTCACCAGTCTTGGGGGGGAGTTTGTGGATGAATGTTGTGATGCACTGGACGATTGGATGATGGTTAGCACAGCAAATGATTTTGAAGGGCTGTTCAATCTGTGTGTCAGAGAACACGTGTTCAGTAATTGTTTTCCGGGGTTGCGCCAACACCTGTTGGAGTGTGAGTTCTCTTATCCCAGGGAGCTTGCACTGGAGGCAGACCTCTGGCTGTGTGCTAGAGGGTCTGAAGAGGCATTGGGGAGTGATTCCAAAAGTGGTGGCTTGGGTGTCTTCCGGTCCTGTGTGGTGGAAGAGGTTCAGTGTAGCCCAGCTAGGTCCCAGTGTAGTGGGAGGGGTGTAGGGGCTCACGTCCGGTCTCAGTGTAGAAGGAGTCAGTGTGGGACTGTGTGTCCCAAGGTGCCCGAAACCCAGTCTCAGGGCCTGGAGGGTTCCCTAAGGGAGCGCCAGTTCGGGGGCCTAGGCTGTACTTGTAGGCCATTTGAGGAGGATCTCCTAGTGTCTGGAGAACATGGAGTGTCTGTAAGCAGAGCTCCAGCGGTTCTGGTGTCTGGCGGTGCCGCTCGAGTTGGGAGGGTGCAGAAGTCCAGAGTGAGGGGTGAGAGGGGGATGTGTTCCCCAGTGGGAGAACCAGTGGGTCAGGGACCAGCCAGAAGGGCTGAGTCTCCTAGAAGTGATGATGGCGACACCACTTCTGTCCTGGGGGATCTTCGCGCACTGTCAGATGGACAGGGGGTCGGGAGATCTGTGCCAGGCAGACTGTCACACAACACATTAGTCATGTGTTACCCTCGTGGGGGATACTGTGTGAGTCCCCAGAAGTCCTGGCGTGCCAGGCAAGTGCTCAGCCGCGGGGTTCAGCCCCAAGGTTGGGAGGGAAGGACATCCGTAATCAGTGTCCTAACCGGTTTTGGCTTCCAGGGGTACCGCTCCAAGGTGGGAGGGTGCAGAACTCTGGAAAGGGGTGCAGAGGGAGGGAGTCCTTGCCTCTGACCCCGGTGCACCCTGAGGGTTTAGACCCTAGGTTGGGAGACTTGGAAACTTCGTGATCGAGGGGGAATCCCTGCCAATGAGAACAGCTGAATAGACTTAGGAAAAGTGCCGCCATTGCTGTGTGTCTGGGGGCTGACCTACAGTTTGCTGTTTCTGCTGAGGAAGAGGACTAAGGGACTTTGCTGTGTGCTGTGTCCCCCCTGCTTGAAGAGGAACTGTGCTGTGTGCTTTGTTTTTCTGAAGACAAGAGTCTCCGAGGGTCTGAGTGAGCTGGCCTCCTGTTAGGGAGTTTCAGCTGGTTGGAGAGTTGTGTTCTGAGGGTGCCTCTCCAAGGAGGAGGGTACGTAACCCCAGAAGAAGAGGTAGGGGGAGGAGAGCCTCTCCAGTGACTTTTGGTCAGCCTGAGGGTGCGGACCCTAGGCTGGAGGATCAGTGGCAGTTTAGAACTGCCCTGATGAGGGGTAGAGTGGAGAATGGTCACTATGTGCCAGGGGTTACTGCCCCCCACTCTGTGAGATGGCAAGGACCAGATACATCTGGAATGCCTAGGGCCTGGTCCTGGCCGAGGACAACTAGGGAGTACCAGCGGGGTAGCTTAGTTGGTCCTGGGAGCTTTGACAGAGGGAACCACATGGGTTCAGAATGGCGTAGAACTGGAGGGTGTCCCTGCAGCTGCGGGCCCGCGTCAGTGTTCTATCGCCCAAGGCAGGGAAGCCCATCAAGGTGGTGATTGGTCTACCCTGCGTGTTGTCTGGAAGGGGGTTGTGTTGGACTTGGCACTTTTTGCAGGGTCATCCCTAAACTTTTTGCCTTTCTCCTAGCCATTTTTCTGACATGGTGTTGGGGGTTTTAGGACTCTGGGCACTTTAGCACTGCTGTTCAGTGTTAAGTGCGTGTGGTCTCTCTGATAAATATGGTAAGATTGGTCTACACCTGTTTGGCCTATTTAATTTACCTGTCAGCCCCTTGTAATGTGGTATCCCATATACCCAGGGCTGGTAAATTAAATGCTACTGGTGGGCCTGCAGCGCTGATTGCGCCACCCACCAAAGTAGCCTTTCAAACCTGTCTCAGGCCTGTGCCATTGCAGGGCCTGTGCGCGCAGTGTTACTGCTGCTGTGACCTGGCACCTAAAGTGTGTGCCATGTCCGTGACCCCCCTTTTACTGCATGTCAGTCACCCCTAAGGTAGGCCCTAGCTAGCCCTATGGGCAGGGTGCACTGTAGGTAAAAGTTAGGACATGTACCTTAAGTGTGTAACATGTCCTGGTAGTGACAAACAGCCATTTTAGTTTCTCACTACTGTGGGGCTGCCCTCCCATAAGAATGCTTTGGGGATTCCCTGATAAGTGTTTCAGGGGTAATTCCTGATATGAGAGGTGCAGCGTCGTCAAGTTTGGTATATTTGGAATAGTGATAATAAATGCTGCACAATGGTGTGTGCAGATTTATTATAACTATTTTAGAAATGCCACTTTTATAAGTTGGCATTTCTGTGTGCTATGTGTCTGCCTGCCTGATGTGAATTGCATGTCTGGCTTGTGAGTGACAGTGGCTGGGAGGTGTGTGTGGCTCCAGGAGGGGCAGGGTGAGTCAGTGCTAGGCTGAATGGGACATCTGTGCTGGGAGTAGTGGGAGGAGTAATCCCCTGACTCTGAATAGGACTGTGCCCAGCCTGCACAATGCTGGCTCTGCCCCCTGTGGTGCGTCTGAGCACCTAGCCCCCACCTGACAAAGGGGAAGAGGAGCTTGCAAAACAAAGTGCTCCAAATCCCCCCTGAACCAGTTGCATCTGGTTCCCCCATGCCCTGCACTACAGACAAAGGATTATGTGGTATAAATATAGGGGCTGTGACCCCATGAAAGTGGTCAGTTCTTGTGCTGTTCTGAACTTGCTGGGGCGTGCTGCTGCTGGGGCCCAGGAGGAACCGCCATGAGGGCTGCCGCCCTAGGCCCAGCCTTGCCCCCTGGATCTCTCAGGACTTTTTACTGCTGGGGCTGTGGCTCCTAAGCGCCTCGTGAGCGCTATATTCTAATTTCCCGACCAGGAAAGGAGCGTGTGGACTTTTGCAGCGCTGCGCTGCATGAGGGGCGAGAGGGAATCCCTGGCGTAGGGATTCCCCCGAGTTGCGGAGAAGCGGGTGCCCACCCCACGTTTTTGGAGTCGTTGGTGGGTGCCCACCCTGCTGATGTGGTTATCTTTGATGCGGGTGCCCACCCCGTGTTGTTGCCCTAGAGGGAGCCCACCCTGCGTTCTACTTTTGAGAAAATCACCGCCGCCGGCCCGAGCAGGAAGTCAGGCAGCATGATGCCTGACGTGGGGTGGGACTTCCGCCTCCCCGAGGGAAGCCCCGCACCCACGGAATCGCCGGAAGGAAGGAGAAGTGCTGCGGCAGTTCGGCGGGGCTCCTGTGGCAAAGGGAGAGCCCCACGTGTTGGAGTCCAGCAGCCCATGGAGATTGAGGCGGAGGGGGCTCGAGGCACATTGTCGGTGCCTGCCCCCGCTGCACAGGAGAAGTGGTGCCGGTCCCAAGTGCTGAGAGGTGACCGAGCGAAGAGCCGAGGTCCCGAGCAGGACCAGAGGAGGAGTCCCCAGCAGACCTGGTGAGTGGGGGATCCTCCCTGGTCCAGTGTTGTGCCAATCAAGGCCCGATGCCAATTCCTAGTTCTGAGCGGACCCGCGAGAGAGAGCGGGCCGCTCCTACGAGTGTGGGCCATTTAGTTTACGAAGTCCCGGAGTGGGGCTTGGGGGGCATTTCTTGGCACAGTTTGTTGGTGCCAGTCCAGGCAGTGCCTAGTGCCAGAGAGCGGGCCGCTCCAACGATGGGGGCAATTTTGATTTGGAGAGCCCCAGTGGGGCCCCGAGGGCACAGTCGTGCCAGTGTCCCTTTTCTTTCTTCCCAGCTGCGCCACACCAGCGCGGGCAGCTGCAACATGGGGCACATGTGATTGAGAGAGGCCCAGTGGGGCTGAAGAGGCACAGAAGTACCGGGGCCCCTTCATTTTGGTTATCCCTAGCTGCGCCGCACCAGCGCGGGCAGCTGCAATGTTCTGGGCATACTGTTCAGAGGGCACAGTGAGTGCCAGGCCTTCCTTACATCACAGCTGCATGGCAATTAGCGGGAAGCTGCTACGTTTAGGCCAGGGTGTATTGAGGAGTCCCAGAAGGGGACCCAGGAGGCACAGTGGTGCCAGCGCATTGCACACTTTTTGCTTTAGCTGCAAGTGGCAGCTTAGCGCCCTGACATTCTGGACAGAGGGCATTTGAGCCCTAGAGAAGGCCAGCTGGCCTGGGGGTGTCATAGGTGGGGTGGTGAAAGGGCACAAGGCCCTAAGGTGATGTATACACCTTGTAGTGGTGTTACTGTGGTGCACTACTGAATTCCTGCCTAATATGTTTATGCCCATTGTGATTTATGCACAGGGTGGTGACCCCGGATGTTATGCCTCATGTGATTGTGATTTATACCTCTAATGTATTTATGCTTGTGAGGTTAGTGTCTAATGCGTTTAGACTTATGAGAGAATTGCATAATGTGTTTAGGCTTATGAGGTTGGCACAGAATATATTTCACGCCTAATGTGATACTGTGCATAATATGGTTTATGTTACAGGAGAATACTGAGTACAGTGTTTGCCATTAAGTACTGGTTGTGTTCTACGTTTATTATATGTTCTACATTTGCTAAGTTCACTCTGTGATGGTTCTGACATTGGTCCAAGTGGCCCTGTCAGGTTTAAATAATTCCTTGTAGATACTACCCAGTGCCAGTGGGCACAATGTATATTATGTGATTACTATTCTAATGTGTTATGAGAATACAAAGGCTATTTTTGATAACCTTGTGTGGAGTTCCTTTTGTGGTGTGCCTGGTATGTTGTTGCTGTGTGCGTGTTGCGCAAACGCTTTACACATTGCCTCTGGGATAAGCCTGACTGCTCGTGCCAAGCTACCAAGGGGGTGAGCAGGGGTTATCATCAGTGTGTAACTCCCTTGCACTGACTAGAGTGGTGGTTTCTGCCTGGCTTAGGCGCAAGCCCTAGCCAACCAGAAATCCCATTTCTAACAAAATTCCTTTCATTGTATATTGTGTACCAAATTTAGTTTGTTAAAACAGCTGTGGAAATTCTGAATAATTCATCTTCATTCAATATTTATCATCTTTTAAAATGTTTATGTTTTATTTCATGTTTACATCTGTAATCACCCAACAACCAACATTTATGCATTAGTGTGCCATAAACAACCAGAAGAGAAGTAATTATTCACTCCCTATCAAAAAGAAATAAACCATCACACAATGCAAAAAGCCATGATTGGTAATAATCCATGTTATTTAAATCAGTAGTCAATATTCACGCTAAAACACGCTATATTTTGCTTTAGCTTATTTAGTTAATTCCACCAACCAATCACAAGAAGTTTACCTGGTCATCAATAACCTCAGCCTATAGCATATACCTGCTTTAAAGTTGAACCACATATTTTGAAGGTACGCAATACCCAACTTTGTTTAAATGTTGAGGTGCTTTTATTAGTAAGAAGATAGAATGAACTGTAAGCCCCCTCCATCATTGGTTGTGTATTTGAACTGATAAGAACCATTTATGACGATACTGTCCCTTCAGTCGCTCGTTTTGAAATCTCACATATTATCATTAAAAAGTGATGGTGATTCACTTTCTTATACTGATTTTCCTTCTCCTTGCAAGTACCAAAAACCCTTTTTTGATTTATCATGAAAATTGACTGCAGTTATCCCTTCCCTTATGTTCCAAATAGCCATGTTACGTTTATTGAATTGTTACCATAATGGCTATTCCCAATTACTAAAATGATGCAACACTGACTGTTTATGTCCATCCTTTGCTGAACCACACAATTTTTTTTAGTTGATTGTTCTAAACTGATGTACTAGGCACTTACCTAACTATGTTGTTCCTTATAAATGCTGTACATGTGTCTAATTTTCTTTGCACGATAGGCCAAACGGACAAAACAGCTTGAATAAATGTGAATACAATTCTATGAGAATTATGTACATTTCCTTTGGTTATGCGTACATTTTTGTAGATTATCTACATAAGTAGGAATGCCAGCTCTCAAGATAATCTCAGAATTTTTCAAGGTTTTTCAATATTAATGTAGGTTTATTAGATTCAGATTTAATTGTACAAATAATCTAGTGTGGCTTGAACAGTTATCGTCCAATTCACACTTACCTTCTCCTCTACAAGGTATCAGATACTAGTGATCATCACTAATTTGCACTGACTATCTTATCCCACATAGAAAAAAAGAACCAAATGTGAAAGTTTAGACATAACAGAAGTAAGCATGTGTCATGTGTAACTGTGTACCTTATGCATTGCATAGATTAGTGACTTTAACAAAGGGACCTGATTCATTTAAGGTGACATACACACTGTGAATTCATTAATTATTATACTGGGAGAGCAAGGTAGGCCTGACAATAGCAATAATTTGGGTCATTGCTTCCTAAATCAATTTTAATGAGGATTCCGTGGCTTATACTGGGATACTTTGGAGCAAAAAGAGAGGCCTCCCTTGGAGAAATATGAATGTTAGGTATTTTAAACAGAACCAAATAATACTAAAGTCAAGAAATAAACTCATCAAAATCCCAAACCAATTTAGTAATCAGGAGAAACATAATACCTAAAACAACTGCAAAATGCCAAAATTAGCTAATAGGATCAGTAGTTACGAATATTGAAGATTACATTTCAAAAAGTAATAAAACATCAATGTTAGTGTGAGAAATTGGGCTGTTGGTTGAAGGGGGGATGACCCCTATTCAAGCAACAGCCGCTATTCCTGTCAGGGTGAACCACAAAATTCACTAAATTAACCTCTGTATAACCCTTTGGTAACTTGGCACAAAAGCAGTTACACTTAACTTAGAGGCAATGTGTAAAGCATTTATGCAGCACACAAACAGTAGTAAAGTGAAAACATAACTAAAAAAAAACCCACACTAGAGCAAATTGTAATAAAATATTTGACACCCAAACAACAAAAATCCTATCAGTAGAACCAGAGTTAGGAATTTTTAGTAAAAACGAATGCTTAAAAGTTCAAAGAGCCAACCATATACATTCTAGTTGTGCGAGACCTAGTCAAAGTCGAAAAATATAGCTGATCGCGATATAGAGCAGGTTGGATATATAGAGTGGATTGGGACAGGTCAGCGCTTACCATTGGACCTGGAAGAAATTTTGAAGAAAAGGTTCTTAGAAGGTAAAGTTCAGCTGGGCCAGGCTGCAGGCAGTGTCCAAGGAGGCGGCATCGATGAAAATCTTCAGTGGGATCAAAATGAAGGCTGTAGCCGACAAGAATTCAAGGAGTCCCAATACCCCTTCATCGAGGGAGCGCTGAACAGGGTTTGCTGCTGCAGAGAAGAATGTAGCGGAAGCTGCTATAAAGTCAGTCCAATCGGTGATATAGCTTGTTGGATAGATGAGCACATTGATCAAGGTCTTGTCTTGGTTCTCAGAGCAGTTTTTAACCCGAAAAACATTTTGCATTTTGGCTATCTGGGTATCTTTACCACCACAACCAAGGCTCCAGGAGTGAAGAGGCACCACTTGGGGGGTTAGGACTCACTCAAGCTGGGTCCAGGTGCAGGTTAAAGATGGATGGAGCCTTTTCTGTCCCTGAGGCTCTAAACAGGTGGCCAGCAAACTAGCCCTTGAAGTCATTCTGATAGTCATGGGTGCAGGTGAAGAAGATGGGCTAAAGCAGCAGAACAGGCCTCTGAGTGTACAGGATTCAAGGCAGGCTCCAGGCAGCAAAGCAGTCCTCCTAGGTGCATCAAAGCAGCCTTGTGGAGTACACAGTAGTCCACAGAAGCAGGCAGTCCTCTAAGAGTCCTTCTGCAGGTCCAGAAAGTGAACTGAAAAGTGGTTCTGAGGGTCCAATTTTATACCAGGTGCCTTCTTTGAAGTAGAACAAGATTATAGAGGCTGTTCCTTGGAGTGCTTGGAATTCCCTGACTCCTCTAGCCTGGCTGTAGGCTGGCTGCAGGTACAATGCAGTGTTGACAAGTCCTTTGTGTGAAGGCAGAGCACAGCCTATTCAGTTGCAATTGGGGCTGTGCTCAGCTCCCCCATCCTGACAGCAGATGGCCTATTCAGGCACACTAAATCCCTCTATTGTGTCTGGGAGGAATTCACAAAGTCTAACTGCCAACTACACCCAGTCATGTGACTTAGGACAACTATAGGCACCAAATAGCAAAGAGCAGGAAAATGCCAACTTTCCAAAGTGGTATTTTCAAAATTGTAATTTAAAATCCGATTTTACCATGAAAGAGGACTTTTGATTACAATTTCATAGATACCAAATATAAAATGCTTACCTGTTCCCAATTAAAAGTTAGCATGTATTAAATGTAATAAGGCAACCCAATGTTATCCTATGGGACAGGTGGGCCTCACAGTAGTTAAAAAATGACTTTAGGAGTTTTATATTACCAGGACATGTAGAACTTCAAAGTGCATCCCCAACCTTTTAATTACAATGCACACTGGCCTGTGGACTATCCAGGGCCTACTCTACGGGTGACATATGTGCAATAAAAGAGAGTTTAAGGCTTGGCTAAGGGTTTATTTTGCCAAGTCAAATTGGCAATTTAAAACTGCCTCTAGGATGCAATGGCAAGCCTGGGACATGTTTATGGGGCTATTTAAGTGGATGGCACAATAATTGCTGCAGGCCCACTAGTAGCATTTAGGTTGTGAAAAAGTCATCCTTTTTGCCATGATCACCCCAATGTTTTGACTGGTACTGGTGGTAACTGACTCACTCTAACTGTGCCCTGGGCTCTGCTAACCAGGCCCAGGGCCAGTGCTCTGATTAAAAAGGGTATATGCTGATTAGGTATAATTACAATTGGCAAAGGCAGACTCTGTAAGTCTCTAGTATATAATAAATCAAAGGGGATTCAAACTACGTAAAATTCCTAGTATATAATAAGACAGGGAGGTTTAAAGGCACAGGAGATTTCCTGCACTGGAGTGTGCAATGCCGTGTTGCTGCTGTAATTTTAAAGCCATCCCTGCTTTGCAGACTGTTTTTAAAAGTAAATTGTATGCAAATTTTACTTTGGAATTAAAGGTACTCCCAAAGTGTATATATACATATATTTTTACATATAAGTCACCCCTAAGGTCTCCCCTAGGTGCCTCAGGGGTGGGGTGCCTTATAACTATAAGCAGGGACATTATAAAATATGTTTTATAAGCCCTGGTGAAGGAAAAACTGCCAATTTCATTTTTTCCCATTGTAGATACTTAGCTCCATAGGCTAACATTGGAATATTTTATGTCAGTATAAATGTTGCTAGGAAGGAGCTAAAATGTTATTCAAGGACTTAAAAGATTGACACTGATAAATCCAACAACTTGCCACTGTTGGTTTTATCATAACGTCTTTTCTGTGAGCCAAAATCCATCCGTCTAGCAGCCTCTCCTGATTGGTCAGCCTTAACAGGCTTAGCCAAGCTGCTTTGATGAGGTGATAAGGGGCCTGCATGAAGGAGAGGTTATCTGATGGGGGAGCTCTGCAGCTCCAGAGAACAGGCCATGGGGGCTGGGTATATCAAACTGAACTTCAAAGAGAGTAGGAGAGTAAAGAATGCCAGCCAGATCTATCCCCTCTTCCTGTACCCCCAGCCAGTTGGCAGGCTCAGGAATGGAATTCGCAGGGGGTCTGGAGTGGGAGTGTTAATGGATATGAGCCACACCAGTTGGTTGGTTTAGCCTGGTCTTACTCTCCTGGGGAGGAATTCTCCATCTTGAATTTTAAAGTGCAGTGCTTTGTGGGACAAGAATATACCACGCTTTGGAGGAAGCTGTCATGCTTTTGGGTGGCACCCTGCCCCCCTGCTTGTCAGCCCAAATCATTGAATAAATATGTGAGAGCTGCATAGCAACTTGGATCTCCTGCCTGAAACTACAGGGAGAAGAAGGACGGCACTGCTGGAACCATGGTCTGCTTCCCAAAGGATTGCAATCTGAAGGACGGCTCCTGCTGCACACTTGGAACTAGAGCCCTGAGGACTTTGCCTTGCTTCAAAAAGGATTAAGGAGTGGACTTCTTGAAAGCAACAGGTTAACAGAGCTTTCCTGCACCATCTCCCCAAAGAAGTCCCCATCCTGGAGTGTGTCCAGTGGACTTTTAAGGATTTGGCCAGGTGAATTGTGGGAATCATAGTCCCAAACTTCCAAGGACCATCTCAGAGCTTCTAGACACTTGGAATTGTGTTTTGGACACTTTGAAACCTCAAGGGGAACTTCAGGAAGAGGTTCCAGAGGTTTTTAGAAGTTTGGAGCAACTTTTGGAAAAAGCTCCATAATTGGACCGATTAAATGTCAAGAGTCAAGACGGCTATCTTCAACTGCGACCCACCTTGGATTTCAGGTTCGTCCAACTGAAAGCTCCAGACTTTGACCAGGGCCTCACCAAGTAGCAATCCGAAGACGCTGCATCCAAATCAGCCTGCTGGAGTGGACCGCACGACATGGAGAGAAAATCCTTCAGAAATATTTCTAAGTCCGAAGGTAAAAGTTTGGTCCAGGTCCGCCCGCTTAGTGTATCTGACCAGGGCTCCATCTGGGTCGGCTCAAGCTTTGAGTTTGTCCCGGTCAAGCGCGACCAGATGTCCCAAGTTGGCGCAATATGTTTTTGGGCACTAGAAAGTGGTTAATCTTTCAAAATTCATATCTCCAGTTCCCTTCATTGGATGTTTGTTGTTTTGGTGTCATTTTAAAGATAAACATACGTCCTATTTTTATAAATTGTTGTGAGATTTTTATTGTGTGTTGTGTCTTACTTATTTAATGTATTGGTGTTTTTAAATGCTTTACATACCTGTCTCCTGACTTAAGCCTGCCTGCTCGCAGCCAGCTACCAAGGGTTGAGCCAGGAGCTAATCTATTGAGACCTTGACTGGACCTTATATTACATTGGTGGCCTTATTGCTAGTGGTAGGTGCATACTTACCCCTACCATTAATCAACCTTCCAACATTTTGTGTTCAGCGGTGTGGATATGTACTTGTGTTTAAATTACACTATACAGTAAAGTATGTTAAGGTCTTTAAAGATCTGCTAAATTGATTTAGAACAAAACTTTTGATTTTTGAATTATTGAAATATGGACTAAAATTGATTTTTAATCCATCTGTTTGATTTTTCTAAATTTGTTCTATTGCTGATTTGTGAAGTTTGTGTGACCCAACACTTGGGATACCATGGAGTTAGATCTATCTTACCTGAACACACTCACAGTAGCTGAGCTTAACGTTCACTGTAGGTCCAGGGGCTACCTAATAGCAACAAGATCAGGAAGGCAGAGTTGATTAGGTTCCTTTAAGCCTGGGCACAGACAGCTCCAGAGAACGGAGGGGAGGGTGACCACTCCAACCAACTCCAAGAGGTGGATGATGATAACCTTTCCACTTCTTCTAGCACTAGGTTCATACTTCCAGCTAATGGGGGGAGAACAGGTTCCCATGCACAGGGCCCACTGATGTGCATTAAAGAAACAGAGCTTGAGGCTCAGCTAGCTTCAATAGTTCTGGAAGAGAAGAACGTAGCACTACCTAGAGAGAAGTGAGAGGAGGCGAAAGTAAAATGAAATGGTGGCAGCTACAATGAAAAAGATACTGAGATGCCTAGGTGTGGTAGGTTTAATCCCAGGCTTCCCAATGGCTGCCTGCATTTGAAAGGGCCCTTGAGAAAAGAAAGTGGCACTATAAGTACTGAGGTTCACTCCTGTGGGAACTGATCCCAGTACCTGGGCGGGATAGGCTCCTGGCCCTACAGGGGGATGAGGCAAGATCTTACTCCCACATGACGCGATGTATAGTCCAGAAATATGGTCTGACCCCAGAGCAATACATGGGTGAAGCTCAGGGACACCCAGAAAGTTAACATACAGTCCTGGGTGGACTTTGTGGACATCTCAGTGAAGTCACTAGAGGCTGGATTAGTGGTTACCAAGTGAGCACTTATGAGGGGCTATACAATTTATTGTTGGAAAAGCACATTCTGACTCATTGTGCACAAAAGAAGTTATGCCAGTCCCTAGTGGACTCCAAGCTGACTATCCCTAGAGAGCTGGGGGAGCAAGCTGATGAGTGGTTGAGAACCTGGGTATCCAATCAGCACCAGGGGGGTGATCAGAAGAAAAGAGCACAGTTCCCCCCTACGGGAAAGCCCAGGGGAAAGAAGGTCAAAAACAGAAAGAGTCATCACACGTTCAACAAAAACCTGTGCAGGGGGGAAGGACCCGAGCCAAGCCACTTTCAAGAAGAAGGGGTATCTAGGGAAGTCCTTTGACCCTGCAAAGGCAGGAAAGTTCCATGACCAGATGAAGGTAGGCCAGTGTTTTGACTGTCATCAGCCAGGATACAAGAGGAGCGATCCAGTACACAATAGGGAAGATGCTGTCTGCACAAACAAGCCACCCACAGTTGGGCCGTCCCAGGGGTTTGCCAGTGTAGGGGTGGAGATTGTCCCAGAGATGGGGGAGGGGTTGACAGAGGCAACCTTAGTGTCCTTGGTGAGGGAGGAAGTTGCAACCCTGGCCGCCTTGCATCCTAGCATGGAGAGGTATAGGCAGAGGCCTAAAATCAATGGAACTGAGGTTGAGGCTCTGAGAGATACAGGGGCCAGTGTAAGTATAGTCACAGAGAAATTGGTTTCCGCAGGGCAGACCATGCCTGATGTGTATCACTAGGTAACCTATGCAGACAGCAGAACCAAACTCCATCCAATGGCAATGGTGAGTATGGAATGGGGAGGTGTGACAGCCCCTAAGCAGGTAGTTGTGTCTCCTGCACTCCCAGTAGACTGTCTACTGGGAAATGATTTTGAAGCATCTGACTGGTTAGGGGTGGAGAGAATGGTCCATGCAAGGATGCTGGATCTCCCTGTGTGGGTGTTTGCTGTGACCAGGTCACAGACTATCCAGGAGGGAAATGCTGGAGACTTAGACCTGGGACAATGGGCCAAGCATCCAACAGCAAGGGAAAGGGAAATGGGTCTGGTGAGGCAGCCCAAAGAACTCCAGAGGTGCAGCAGGAATCTGACACTGAGGGGTAGGATCTGACCTCGGAAGAAGGGATTCCATCGCTGCAAGATCTGTCAGATTTGGCAGAATTGACTGGAGCTGGTGGACCCTCCAGAGAAAAGCTTTCTCTGGGACAGAGAGAGTGTCCCACTTTTGAGATCTTGAGGCAGACTGCCTCCAGGCAAGAGAAGGCTCTGGAAATCCAGAGTTCCAGGATTTGTCCGTGGCCTCTCTGAGAAGCAATCCGACTATGTCACATAGAAATCGGCCTGCTGGAGGGGACCTCACAACGTGGAGAGGAAATCATCCAGAAAAGTTTGTAAGGTCGAAGGTAACATTTTGACAGGGCCTCCTGCTTAGTGTATCTGATCAGGATTCCATTGCAGTCGGCTCAAACTTTGACTTTGTTCCAGTCAAGCGCGACTAGATGTTCCAAGTTGGCGCTGTATGTTTGTTAGCACTAGAAAGTGGTTAATCTTTAACAATTCATTTGTCCGGTTCTCTATATTGGTTTTTTGTCATTTTGGTGTCATTTTAACCCGTTGACCGCGGCGCGAATTCCGCTGTGGTGCTGGCGAAATAATGAGTGGGCGGGGTTCGGACGGCCCCCGCCGTCCTCCGCACACGCCCACTGTGACGTCAGACGGACGGAGGCCGTCCGACGCATGCAAGGGGTTAAAGATAAAAATATTTCCTATTTTTATAAACTAGTGTGGTATTATTTGTGTGTTATGCCTTACTTTTGTAATGTATTGGTATTTTTAAATGCTTTACATACTTGTCTCAAAAGTTAAGCCTGCCTGCTCGCAGCACGCTACCAAGAGTTGAGCCAGGGGCTAATGTATTTGAACCTTGACTGGAACTTATATTGCGCTGGAGCCCTTGTTGCTAGTGGTAGGTGCATACTTACCCCTACTAATAATCCACCTTCCAACGTAGGTGTAAATCAATTTTACCTTGATTTTTTAAATATTTGTTTTTCGAGTTTTCCAAAGAACAAAGACAGGCATAAAAAAGGTACATTTGTATACATAGCATATTTCCCAAGACATATAAAGGTTACACTATGGGAGTCTGAGTATAATGCATACGCATGTCAGAACTGCGGGGCTAGGAAAAGGTGGAGGGGAGAAAGAAATACAAGGGGGGTGGCCACTCAGAAGACAAGTAAGAAGTGGAGAATAATAGAGGAGCTGTGTGGGAGCATCAAACAGTACTCGTCAGCGTCATCACTCAACATTATTATGTCACACTGGTTTGTGGGTCTCTCTATCTCCCGTATCAGCTTGTGTTCTCAGATACGCTTCTAAGGGGGTCCAAATTACCTCGGGTCGGGCATGAACCATCAATTCCCAATATGCTGACAGTTGATCGTAACAATAAGCAGCATCACAAAACCAATCCTCCCTTTCTGGAGTGGGTCGTCTGCCCCAATGCATCACAATATGTTGCTTTTCTAATAGGAGCAGCATTGACGTTAATCTACGCACCACAGCGAGATATACCTGACATAGCCTGATAATGAAACACACGGTGAGCACTCAATCACACACCCCACAATTTTCTCAATCGTGTCAAAGGTAGCTAACCGAAAATGCTGTATGTTGGGGCAGCCCAACACAAGGTGGAGGAAGTCTGCTGCGGGCACAAAGCATCACAAGCAGCGCTCATTTTCAAGTAAGCCCATTTTGTGTAGTCGCACAAGTGTGTGGTATGTGCGATGTATGAATTTAAAATGTATAAGGCGCTGTCTGTAATTAAGAGAGAATGCCCGAGATTGTGCAAACCAGTATCTTCACTGATCAGCTGTAAAGGTAAGAGCCAGATCCCTTTCCCATTCCGGTTGAGCGTGGGGGATGCAAACGACGAGGTCATCTGCATTTAAGCATAGAGTCTAGTCACCAATCTGCATGAGCACATTGTTTCAAGTACTTGGAATGTGAGGGGGCCGCTGGGAAGGAGGCATGCAGTGTTCTAAGTGCAGCACACAGTTGTATGTGAATGTGTCTGTGGTAAGAAGAATGCACGTACAATCATAATTGTTTAATGTCCAGTCTTTATTGGATCATCCACATACACATAGACTGGTCCCCAACTGAATCAGAGTCCCCAGCCCAGAACCTAGAATACCATGAGTATCATAAAGTTCAGTCAATGAATACAAAGCTAAACAAAGATAAGGTAAGGAATACCTGCGGTAAAGAAACTTGGTTATAGTACGTGGAACTATAAGCACATGGATTACTAATGATAATGAAGCTTACACTAGCTACCACAGTGTCCAATAAGGTAACGTTAGATCCCAGAAGGGCCGGTTGCGGGTTAACAAAGGTGCCCTTCGGATGGCATGTGCCCATGTACATTGGCTCCAGATTCCACAACTGAGACTGGGTTCCTAATTCCTGTGTAAGGGGTAAGGAGGGATGATCAATGATGTGCACTGATGGAGCCAAGAGGACATTAAGTCAAGCTTGTTGTCTGAGTTCATTCCAAGCCCATATTGTGCAAGCAACCATATCTACACACGCACGTGGACGGGTAGGCGCATGATAGAGTGCTATCAAAAGAGGACAGGGTGCAGCATTGTCTTGTTCCGGTGCCGTGTGTGCCATGAATCCCGTGGGGTAAAGCCGGTAATTCACAAACTGTGCCTGTGCACAATAAAAATAAAGGTCCATATCCTAGGCTCCCAGCCTGTCCTGCTCAAATGGAAGGGTCAGCTCCTCCAAAGCAATACGGGGTTGTTTACCTGCCCACATGAGTGTCACATGGTTGGAGCAGAGTCGCCTGCAGAAGACTGTTGTCAGTGGGAGCGACAAATGTATAAACATGTAGAGAAATTTGGGCAGTGCTACCATCTTGGTAATGGCAAGCCTGCCCGTTAGGGATAGTGTCAGTTTACGCCAGCTCTCCACTCTCTCCTCCAGCTATGTCATAAGTCGGCTGTAGGTGTCCCTGCAAAGATTACTTAGGTTCCTACTGATCCACACCCCCAGATATCTAACCAACTCTTTGGCCCAACGGAGTGGGAACTCTGAAATGAACTCTGCGGTTGCATCCATACGGGGAAATACAATAGATTTAGACCAATTTATGTGTATGCGCGACACCCCCTTAAGTCTATTGAACTCGCAGATTAGAGGATTTAGATTATCCCGCAGATTTCTGACATACAGACTCACATCATCAGCATACAGAGTTGCAAGAATCCTGCACTGCGTGAATCCTAGCCCTCTATGTAATTGGTGTTGCCTCTGTCTCTCTGCTAGAGCCTCCATAGCAATGGCAAATAATATCGACGATAGCGAGCAACCCTGACGGGTGCCTCTTACCACCGGGAAGGGGGATGTTACAGTACCATTGAAGCGCAGGTGAGCAGTCGGACACTTGTGTAGAAGTCCAACTAAAGAGATGAATTTCGGGCTCAGACTTAAGCGTGACAGTATAGCAAATAAGTAGGGACACCCTAAGGAGTCAAATGCCTTTGTGGCACTGAGAAAAACTGCTGCAACATCGAGATCAGGGTTTATGGTGTGCACAAGAGAGAAAAAGATAAGCAAGTTATGAGCCGTCAATCTCCCAGGCACAAATCCCGCTTGGTTCGGCCTGACAATGAGCGGCTGATGGGGTAATAGTCTGGAAGCAATCAGCTTGGCAAGAATCTTATTGTCAAGGTTGATCATTGACAAGGAGCGGTAGGACTCGCATTTATGAGAGTTTTTGTCAGGCTTAAGTATCGTGACAAGCAGAGCTTCTTGAAGGAAGGAGGGCAGGGTGCTGAACTGAAGATTTTTTATGCATCATGAGAAGGTGAGGGACAAAGATCTGAGCGTAGTCTTTAAAGAAAGCTGCACTGAGGACATCCAGCCTCAGGTCCTTGTCACCAGGTATCGCATTGATGACTTATATAATCTCTTCCATCGTGATGGTTCATCAAGATATTGCCTGTGTCCATTTCTGAGCCAGAGCAGCTGCACCACGTCTAGATAGTGAGTAAGATCCGGAGGGGTCTTGGATTGAGTGGTGGCATAAAGGGAAGAGAAGATGGCGGCCATCTTCTTCTGTAAGGTATGTTTCATGTTGTCTTGTAGTTCAGTGATATAGTCACTGGCCTAAGGCCTGCGCAGTAGATTGGCCAGGGTTTTGCCTGCTCTGTCACCCTCCCCATATCTCTGAGCACACAACTCTTGGCTTGATAGTGTGACTTCCACTGTGATGCTTTCTCATATTCTGCTACCTTGCCCCGGATAGCCCCCAGTACAGTAAGCGAGCAATACTAAAAGTATTGAAGCTTGAGTGTGCAGATCACAGTCTCGAGATGGCCCAGCTCGGCATGCAACATTTGCACAACTCCTGCTTCCTTAACAATGCAGACCCCCTGTAGGACAACTTTGAAGGCTTCCCAGAGGGTAAAAGGGAAAGACACTGAGTATTGGCTGTGCTCAAAGTATTACACTTCTGACCTCCTCCCAGAAGACTTGGTCTCGTAAGGCTCTAGAGGGAAATTGCAATGTGAAAGCCTGTAAAGAGGAATCTGGTGGACACATTTCGAACAGAACTGGTGCGCTCAGACAGCATCCTCAATAGATGTTCTACCCTTGTGGTCCAAGCATCAATGTCCTGCGTAGCCAGCCAATAATCAATGCGCGACCATGTGGCGTGCGACGTTGTGATGCATGTATCCTCAGTAGCTCCCACATGCCTAGCATGCCAGAGGTCTAAAAGGTGATTGTCCATCATGCACACGGGTGTGGACGTTAGGTATTGCTGAAGCGATTAGACCCTTGGTCAAGGACCACGTTGAAGTCACCCCCCCACAAAACCGCACTAGGGCTCAGAACGCCAACCCCTCTGCAAACCTCAGCAAAGAAGGTGGCGTCATCAACATTGGGGCCATAGATTGACAGTAATCACAGTGGAGTGGCCAGCAGTGTGCCCTCCAACAGCACACAATGGTCCAAGGGATCACAAATGACCTGACAAGTGTGCCAGGGGAGAACCTTTCGAAGCAGGATCGCCATACCTCTCGCATAGTTCAAGTAATAAGCCACATGTTGTTTACCCACCCATCCCGCTCGCAAATGCGTCTGTGTATGTTCAGTGAGGTGTAGTTCTTCCAGGAAGCTGAAGTCAATCTGATGTTGCTGCAGATAGGCCAGCACATGTCGCACCTTACGCTTGTCATTTACGCCCAGTATATTCCATGTTAAGTAACTAGTCAAGGGCAAAGGGGACATTGAAAGGAAAGCCAGTCCCCTGAAGTAAGTGAAAAATGCACTCAGTTTGGAAATACACAGTAGAGTGCTGAGGGGCCAGGGGAAGAGGAGAAAATGACGTCTCCGGTAGAAAAACAGCAGCTAACAACAACGTTACCCAAACAATCTACCCACACCCACTTTGACCCCCCCCCCAAATGGGCCAAATCTGCCCATCTCTCCTTCTAAACATCTCGCCTTGTTGAACTTAGGAGTAAACCAGGAACACATTCCGCTTGCGCCAACTAGAGGCCCTACACTCTTCCAGCCACATGGCAGCCGAATGGCCGGAGTTATCACAGGGACGTGGCTAAGGCCCGCCAGGACAGGCTGCCATACAGGTCTGCAGCAGGCATCACTGCTACCATGTCCCAGCAGGGGCAATGCTGCCCCGTCACAAGCCCTAAAGATGGGTCCAAGCTCATTTCACAGTTAGTCATTTTCACTGAGATGCCCAGACTCTGCATTTTCAGACTCCAGAGACAGTCGCAGTGCGGCCTTCGGGATGGGTTTAACAAATTTTGCTGCTGCCTTTGAGTCTGTAAAATAGTGTGTCTTGCCCAAAAGGAATAGGCGGAGTTTGGCAGGGTATATTAGTGAGTACTTGCCATCTGTCTGCATAAGAGCATGCTTGATGGGCTAAAAATCCCTCCGGGCGGCCTGCACAGCAACAGTGAAGTCCGGGAATATCAAGATGGTATTATTCTGAAAATATAGGGACTGCTGCACCCTGGCCAGAAGCAGAACAGTGTCCCGGTCTCGATAATTGTGTTACCATGCTATGTTTGGCCTGGCCAGCACTCCTGGGGGCAGTCGCTGTCCAAGTGATTGATGGGCATGCTCAACTATGAGTACAGAAGAGAGGGCATCCTCAAACAGCTCACTTAATATGCCTTGACATAGTTCTCCATACGGCCATCACCGTCCACTCTGGTACACCAATAATACGAACCCTATTACGCCTAGATCGTACTTCTAATCATCATTTTTGTTGCTTATCACTTCCAGGACTTTTTCCATTTGCAACAGTTTCTCCCCAGTTGTCTGTTGGCCATCTTCTACCTCCAAGGTGCAGCGTTCCAGTGCGCGCACCATGTTTGTCCACTTTGTCCATCAGATGGTCAAATCTGTCATTAACAAGTCAATTTTAGTGTCAATGGCTGTTAGACTGTGTTTCAGGTCCATGAACATGGACGCGATGTCTGGTTCCTAAGATGAGCCCTCTGTTGGTGGTTGACTTGACAGAACTCCTTCAGGGTCTGGATCAGCAGTACACATCTGCCAGAACTAGTCAAAGGAGATCTTGGTCTGTTTGGCATCAGTTTTGCCAATCTCTGTATGGTGTCCACTTGGGGGGCCCAGGAGGGCGCCTCCGCCAGCTAATCGCACCTTAAGTTGTCTCAGCTTCTGGGATCCTGTCTCTCCCCTGGAGGATGAGCACTGGTGAGGGGGTGGCCCGAGCAGACGCCACACTGTAAATATCTGCCAGCAGACAGGCCAGATGAATATATAGGGCTTTGGGACCCCAACAGCGAGAGAACTTCCAGAATGCTATTGGGTATCAAGGGGGGTCTCCAGAGTGGGCTTTACCAGCACATGTCTCAGCTCCCCAGGTCTCGGCTCCTCACCAGCAGAACTGTGGATGGCAGGGGGAAGGGCCAGACCCCGCACAGGAAAAATCTGAGAACAGGCCTTCCAACAATGTGGTGATGTGTCCCATAGGGGAGCTCAGTGCGATCCCAGTGTTACAGGGGGTGTCACATGTACTACTGGCTAGGGCCTCATCTCGCTCTGAGGAGGCTCCAGAGGGGGTATGAGCAGGCCGGCCATGTCAGGGGTCTCAACGTCAGTCGTTGTGCCTCTGCTGGACTTGCAGATCTTCCATGCTCCATCCACTACCAAGGCAGCAAGCCTAATGGGGCAGCAGGAGGCTGGAGTCTGAGCCACACGTTTTTTTTTTTAGGCCAACAAGAGAGATAGAGCCAATATGTCCAGGCCAGGGACCATCAAGATAAGGATCAGTCTGGGCTGGCAGCGGGAGGTGCGTGGAAGGCGTGCACTTAGTTTTTAGGGCCAGTGATGGACCAAGCAAATTCAGAGAGTGAGCACTAGCACTTTAGTCCTAAGACCAACAAAAACGAATTTCAGCAAAAAATAGCAGTAAAAAGGTAAAAGGTTTGGTGGAAGACTACCCTAAGGCTGACAGGTCTAACAGTCTATTTGCACCAGTGACTAGACCCTATGTGACTTCTCAGGCTGACTGTAATAGGTCGAGTCAGAGAATAAAATACTTTGCATACCCAGTTCATCAAACATAGTGCTTGCTCAACAAAGTATAATGCCTTTAAGTTCAAAACATCTGCCAGGGACTAAATGAAGCAGCAGGCAATTACTTCAAATTCTTGCACAGAATATTGGGGCATATTATCAAGGGCTCTATCGCCGCTTTAGCGGGACTTTTTCCCGCTAAAGCGGCGATAATTCAAACGCCCTATTAGCAAGCTGTCGCTAACTGCTGTTAGCGACAGCTTCTAGGCGATAGCGACCGGGTTGGGTGCCGCTTTGCATGCCAGCGATATTTATCGCTAATGGCATGCAAAGTAGGCGTTCCCAACCAAAAAGCGACTGGAAACAGTCGCTAAGGTCGCTATCGCCTATTAGCGAGGCAGGGGAGGTGATTAACGAACCAGCGCTAAACACGTTTAGCGCTGGTTTGTTAACGCCTGGTCTAAACCTGACTTAGCCATGTAATCCAATGGGAGGTGGATTACATGGCTAAATCCCCCTCGCCCTATCTCCAAGCTAACACTGGTCACAGTGTGAATATCGCTTGTTTTCAAGCGATATTCACACTGTTCTCCAGGGTTTCTATCGCTTTGGAGATAAGCGTTGCTGATAGCACGCTATCTCCGCGATAGAAACCTGCGATAGCCGGCGATAATTATCCTAGCGCTGAACTGCGCTTAGCGATAATTATCGCCGGTTATTGCTAATAGGCCCCATACTTCTTTGTCCTAGACTCTACCTTTCTATTCTCATTTGTCGGTAGGATATATTTGACTCCACTGGTATGTTATCTATTCATCTAGTTAAAAGTATTCTGCAGTAATACATTTCAATTCTTTTTATTCCATCAGTCTCTTCACCTGTTCATATGAGTTATGCTGAGCTTTGCATCCCCTTCAACTGCCTGTGCTCTTTAAAACTTGAACCCCCTTCCTGCAAACAAACAATCTTGCCTGCAACGGAGGCACCCTTGCAACATGTAAAGGGTGCCTACATTGGTGCTAGGCTGCAAATTGTGTGTCAGTACTGAGGGAAAGGTCAGGAATGCACAGTATTTCGTAAATATGGTGCATTCCTGCCCTTTCACATTGGCGTAGGGCAGCACAGCAAGAAGACTTGCAGCGCTGCCCTACACCAATTTCTCATAAATGAGGCCCTCCTTGTTTTAGCTTCTTGTTGGGAAACATCTGTGACTGCAAAGGTGTCTAGTTTATTTAATTATTTTTAAAAAAATCTTCCTTCGAGATGGTAGCCAGTGTGCTCTCCATGTATGGAGGCTCACAAAAACCTTACTTTTGATCTGTGCATGTCTGACCTTTCACTGATATGAGAATCCTATACAGTAATTGCCCGATGGAAGCCAGCATTTAGCCTTTGAATTTCCAAAGTAAAAAACAAACTGCCTATAGAGGAAGATGTTTTTCTTCAGTGTTGTAGCATTTTTGATGTTTTTTTGTTGTTGCTAAAAGCAGACATCAGATAAAGTGGTCTAATCATCTACATTCTTTCTGTCTGCTTCAGTGACCTCATAAGGTCACTTCCTTCTTGTTTAGAGTTTGAAAAAATGTTCAAAGTTTATTCCAAAGCCCAGGGGATAAACACAAAATGCAAGCAGAGTCATGCTTTTAAACATAAGTAGCAGACCATTATTTTTCATTATGTGGAATGTTATAATTTGTATTTTTATACTAACTCTTTCATCATTATTAGTGGTCTTTTTTCTTTTAACTTTAGCACCTGAGGCAATTTATGATGGTACACACTAAATAAAGTATTGCTGCCAATTACTGTATGGAAGCATAACTCAAACAAAGGAACATGTTTGTATGCTTCTGCATTCGTATATGCATTTTTTCCGTAAAATATCGAATAAAGAAAATTATACATCTTACCTGCATCATTTAACATTTTTTTGAAAATAGTGTTATACAATCTAAAGAAGAACAGTATAATTAGATGAAAAAGTAGATGAAATAAAAAAAACAACCACCGACTTAAAAAGCATGGAAGAGAAACAACACTATCGCTCTCATTATTAGTGGCCTGGAATAATCCCCGTTATTTCTCCATTGCAAAACTACGGGTGCTGGGACTCCTGGTAATTCCAGGGCAGGGAAATAAGGGATATTACAAGATTTTTTTAAATAATTTGTGGAAATCAATGTTTCTGTGCCAGTTCAGGCACGTTTTCCTACGGTATTTGACATAGACATTTCAGCAGCTGAAAACTCTGGTCCTTATTTATGATGCCCTTTTGCCGCCTTTGCGTCACTTTTTGAGACGCTGCGGTGGCGTAAAAAATGTGCCACACTGCGCCATATTTACAAAGTGATGCATCTAGGCAGATGCGTCACTTTGTAAAACCCCTGAGCTGCATTATACCTGTGACAGCTATAATGTATGAGGGGTCGGTGTTCCGACGCAGAAAAGGCTCATAGAAGTGTTGCAGTGAAATCTATGAGATTTCACTGCGACACTTCTACGGCCTCACTGCGTCAAATCCTTACCCCTGCTTGAAGCAGGTGTAAGGGGTGAAGCAGGCCTTTTCACATGGGGCTCGCCCCATGTGAAATTACACATTGCTGGAGTTGCGTCTGTTTCCAGACACACTCCAGCAATGTGCCAGTTTTTGCTTCAACAGAAACGTCAGGATTCCTGACGTATCTGTCACTCCCTGCGACATGGAGCACCATACAGTAAATATGTCGCATCCATGGTGTCGCAAGGAGGGCGCACTGAAAAGTGTTGCATCGCTGTTTTACTGCAGCGATGCAACACTTTTCATAAATGAGGCCCTCTGTGTTCAACACCACTACTCATATATCCTATAGACCTTTAACTTCTGTTACTGAATCCATTGTTATTATCGGGCCACTCGTAATGAAGGCCTTAATGTGTAACGGAAGCTAAACAAAGCAAAAAGTTTTTATATAAGATAGCATGGGTCAGATATGAGAAATACTATGGCCCAGATTCTCAAAGGTGTTACGGAATGCAGCAGCCAAAAGTGCTGCACTGCATTGCGTGGCAGGGACAGAGCAGGAGAGAGCCATATTCACAGAGATATGTCACTCTCCTACCCTCTCCGTAGCTCTGGTGCTGGTTTCAGCTGCCCTGAGCCAGGCACACACCTTAGCGCTATAGTGCTAGGCTGCGTGTCTGAGTCTACCATGGGTTTTGTACAGGAAGGGTAGCCTTCCTGTACCAAATACTATGCCTAGACAAGTGAAAAACGTTTCCTACTTTGTATGTGTTCTGTACAGTGCAGCACACAAGCAAAGTCAGAAAAGAAAGGAGAAATTAAAATATTTCCTCTTTTAGCACCTGCTTTTCAGCGGAGTTTATTTTTGGCACTAAACTCTGTCTACTAATGTTAATAGATATTATTTAGCGTCAGAAAGCATGGGTGGTTGCATGGGAAATCCCGCGTACCACCCATGTAACATCCCCTTGATGCAAAGTAATGCAAAGCAGCGTTTCGCACTGCTTTCTGTTACTTCTGGGTACTTTCCAGCACAAAACAAGTGTTGCACTGGAAAGTGAATGAAGGAAAAAACATTTTGTGCTGGTTAGCATCACTTTTGTGATGCTAACCCAGTGCAAAATGTTTCAGAATCTCTTCCAATATGTTTTTTACAAAAAACATCTGTTATTTGGACATCTCTTGCGGGTGTGGCCTGCTCTCCAAATCCACATATTCATATCTTAAAGTATCCCTTATTTGTGTTCCAATTTTTTTTAGGGAGACAGCTGTCTGTCGAGATATTTACTTGATGCAGTTATGAATATTGGCAGCACAAGATAACCTTTTCCTAGCCACTTCTAAAAATAAAATATGTAGTTTTAGACCAGAGGATGCCGAGACCCGCCCTGTCAAAATATTCAGGTGTAAGGATCCCCTCCTGACAAAGATTTCAAGAACCAGATACTTCTCAGCAGCGACAACCAGAAACACCCCCAATTCCGACGGCAAATCATTTTTATGGTGGGGAAAGATTATTAAACAGTGTTTAGCAATCCAAAGGTTTTTGAGTGACTGTGGTTCAGAGTTAGAGGCTTATTACACAGTTCAAACAAAAAGTATCCAAAAAGAATTGCTCAAAAATGCACAATGTACTTTATTTTTCCCAAACAAAACATAATGTGACAAAACATATTTGGATGATAACACCTTTCTGAACTAATGTGATGAGTGTGCCTGTTTTATTTCCAGAGAGACAGTCAATCTGTGGATGTATTCTTTGTACTTCCATCCTCAGGTTGTGCTCCACTTCAAGTCTTGAGCGGTACTTTGTCTTCAATAATGCCAATGCTGAGAACCCAATCTCACATAACTATGATGAGCTAATAGGCAGAAGACATGCATGCATTTTTTGACAAACCTGAATGATCTTCAGACAATTTCAGCCAAAATTCCCCCAGTGAGATTTTTCTGAATTGCATCTGGAGAACATTGTCACTTTGGACCTTAATTAGGTCTTTCTGAAGATGCACTGGAAGGTGAGTACTTGCATCCAGAGATGTCAAGTGATTTCTTATGACCTCAGCAGTATTATCAAGTTCATATACTGTGTCCTCAAGACCTTCTGCTAAACATGGGAATGCTTCAAGAAGGCCACCTTGAATTAGTCTTCTCCACAACTCCAGCTTATTGATGGCAGATATATTTTGTACTTGGTGATAGATGTACTTTCAGCTCCTTGCAAAGACAAATTCAAGGGATTTAATTTATCAGATATGTCTGCAAGGTATGCTAAAAACACAAGCCAATGGGGATTACACAGCTGTTCTGCTTTGCAGGAGTCCAAATCCAGAAAGAATTGTCATACTTCATTTCTCAATTCAAAAAAGAAATTCAGAACCTTCCCTCTGGATAACCATCGGACTTCTGTATGGAAAAGCTCCCATTTCTGCACATAAAATTGCAAACAGAGGAGCTCTAGTGAGGTGAGCCTGTATGAAATTAACAATTTTCACAGTTGATTTCGACACATCCCCGAGTTCTCTATCCATGTTTTGGACTGCAAGGGCTTTCCGGTGTATCATACAGTAGGTCCATAGAATATGAAGAGCCACTTTCAAAACATTGGCTTTTAAGCCTGCCCTAGCCCCAAACATGGAAAGAGCACCAACCATCCAGATCCCAATACAGCTTTCCCATTTTAAGCCATTGGAGCACAGGAAGTCATTGAAAATATCAAACAGGGCTGATGCTGTTGCCTGTCCCTTGATTGGCTTACAGAATAAAAATGTTTGCAATCTTACATTTTTGTCACAGTATCGGACATCAGTAATTAAATGAGCGTCCTTAGATAAGTCAGTCGCTTCATCCAAATTGCAAAGCAAAAAAACTAAATTTCAAGTGTGCTATGAGTTGTCTGTGGATATCCTCTGACATGTCAGAGTTGTGGAGGTAAACTGTTGTGTCTAAGAGGGGTACCATTTCCAACTTTTCCGCCATTTTTTCACCAAGCATTGTCCCGGCCACATCAAGAATTGGTGGAAGAATAACTTTTTCCCCATCTGAAAAAGGCTTTTTGTTTTTGGCAATGTGGTACGCCACTTGGTAAGATGCTTTGAAGGCATTTGCTGGTGTGGAGACCACATTTTTCACAGTGTCTTTTTGGTAGATGATATCTTCCAGCACTCTGGCAAAAAAATCTGTATTCTTTTCTACCAGTGACTCGAGTTTAGGTTCCAAGTGGTGCTTTAATTTGTTTAGTTTCAGACTTTTGTTAGCCAAGGTCAAGCCACGAACCACACACTGTTACCAAATTTTGCCATTTATGGTGAAGAAAGTGAATCTAGAGACCAAGTAGGAGGCATCATGCTTCCTAATTTTTGCAGATCTTTTCTCACCATCTGTTTCAGCCTTTCGTTTGAGTGCCCTACCATCTTTTGGCAGCAGGAAACGATCCATGTCAAATGTGTGATTGGCCTATGATACAAAATTCCAAAGTTCAATATTAATAAATACCACAGAAGTGCTGCTGCATGCGGTATTGCAGTATTTTTTTTCAAACTCTTTGCAGTTCTCAAAATGTCTTAAAAAGATCTTCTCATCTGGGATGCATGAAACACGAATAACACACTAGGTCCATCCACATGCTTAAAACAGAAATGCTGCTGGTCCTGGCTTTCTTAGATGAGCAGGCCATGAGAGCTATTAACAAGGTTCCCCTTTCCTTGAGCGCACACGCATTAATAGCAATAGGTAACACAGGTGGATGACATGCTTAAAATCCAACTCCTACCTGATAATGACATCAAAAATCTTTGCTTGGCCAACTTAGTGTTCCATCTTTTTTAGGTCAGTAAATTGAGCACTATGAAATTGAGAAAGAGTAACTTGGTTATTGGCAACACTTAAAAAAGCAAAAATGCAGTATAAAGTACTATGAAAATAGGAATAAGATATTTTAAATTTACTTATACCACAAAGCACTGCACTAACAAAAATCAAAAACAAACCAAAAACAGCAATGTGTTAATAAAAAGCAACACATAATGTCCTGTAACTCTGGTGATTAATGTACCCGCTGGACAGAGATGGAGTTTTGTCTAGTCACTAGTTTAATTCACTATAAAGTAGCACAGAGGGTTAAAGTGCCTGCTGCAAAACATGTGTACCATGCAGGTCACAGAATTGTATTTTATATAGATAGCTCAATGGGTTACTGCTTTTGTCACAAAGATTCTTCTGTTACTAAGTTAACATACTAATGTAGCACAATGAGGAATGAACTGTCAACAATCAGCTGGATGCAAGACATAGGTTAGAAACATGTTTTTCACCTGTCTTTCATTATCCTGAGATTGCTAAAAAGGGTGGGCCGATTCACAAAGGCAAACTGAGATGAAAGTCTAACTTTACGATTTTCGGTATTCACAAAGGGCATTTACGAGTAGTAAATGCCTTTTGTGTATACCAAAAGTTGTAAAGTTAGACTTTCGTCTCATTTTACCTTGGTGGATCTGGCCCGGTGTCTTTGGGTGGAAATACATTTCTATTAGTAAAGCCAACCCCAAATACAGTGTTTCATTTTAAATCTTGAGTTTTTATTTCTTCTGATCAAGCACTCTTAAAATATAATGTCTACCAGAAAGGATGACATGTGACTCCTAACCTTGTAATCTGCATTGTCTTATGCAACATTTCCTATATGTTGATTTACATATGCTTGATTCATTGTCTCTGTAAATGTGTGTGGTGAAGTGCTCTGACACCCTACATTGGTATGAGTAGCACTATAAAAAAATGAAATACATGCTAGAGAAAGGCTATGGCGAGATGAGGGGCACTGGAGAAGGGTAGTGAAGAAATCCCTGGAGAAGGAGGTCAATGGGGGTGCTAACAAAGATTGTTGCACTGGGGGTGACCGGAGCTAAAGCCCACCTTTCTCTCAATACCCACCCTCCCATCATGAAACTCTGGCATACCAACCCACTAGGGTTGCAATCTGACTGGTTTGTTACCCTCCTGGTGTGCATTTTTTAAGTACCCGTCCACTAAAAATATTGGGGAAAGGAGTCAAATATGATCTTTTTCTAACTTGAAACATTTCTAAAACATCAAACACATAAAGATATCAAGTTAAAAGTATTTGAGAGCTTGCTAAACCATTTCAAATTGATAAATGAAGCAAACCGAGGGATGAGTGCCTTGTTACAAAATGGTCCTGACACCTGAACATGATTTCTTTTTCACCCAGCAGCTCTTGGATGCTGCTAAAAGCAAAAGTAAACAAGTGCCTGGTAATTCTTCCTGAGAAAGGTGGCAACCCTGCAACCCACAAGTGAGTGACACTAAGGGGCCGATTACAATGCTGGTTGGATGCACGACTGACAGCATCCTAGCCGAAGCGGGACCGCCCGACAAGGAGTCGTGGGTCCCGCTTCCCAGATTACAATCTGACTGCTGTGTTGGCGGTAGGATCCTGCATTTTTTCCATTGTGGCTTGTGCTGCCCCTTGCAGCACAAGCTGCGATGAAAAAAATGCAGAGTTTAAACATCCCTGCACCGTGTGGCAGGCACCATGCGGTGCCTGCCACACGGTGGAGGGATGTTTAGGGGTGTACCACAGGTGCCCCCCGGTCCCCAAAGCAGGGTGCCAGGAGGAAGGGGGGCCTGCTAGGGGCCCCAAAAGTCACTTTTCTCCTGACTTTTCAGGGAGGGCGGACCGCCATGAAGGGGCAGGCGGAAAGCGAAATTGTAATTTCGACAGTGGAACTGTGGATAACTCCACTGCCATTTGTGGATTACAGTTTTGACCGCTGCCCCGACAGGCTCTGTGAGCCCTTCCGAAGTGGAGCAGTATTCTCCCGTGGGTGTTCCTCTGACCACCAGTATTGTTATATGGCAGTGGAACGGAAACCTCTGATGGGTCGGGTGGAAAGCCTTGACAGCTCGTCCGAGGCTTTCCACCCAAAATCATAATGAGGCCATAAGAGTGACACTTTCTTGTAAATAAAACCAAGCAATTAAAACTTTGGAATGAGATAAATAGCAGAAATTGCACCAAGAGTAATCTTCAAGCATATCTACTCAATATATGTTTTTTTCAGAAAATGTGTAAGAGTTTCCTTTTGACAGTCACATTATTAGCATGTCAACCTAAACTCAATGTTGGATTTCTTGGAGCACATTGCTAGGCATAATGGTTGTAATGCATGAACTGCAACTTTAGTGCACGGCATACGGGGAGAGCCATGTTATATTTCATGGGATGCTGACGGCTTGGCTTTTACAGCTGCCTGGAACTGGAGGTTGCAGAACATAACTTATCATAATTAAAACATACCAATTACAATCATTAATGGTGAACTATAAGGTCTACGTGGGATGCTTTCTTTAATTCCAGGGGAGGAAGTGGTCCCTTAATCTTCTTTCACACTGTTTTTCTAAAAAGGTTTTTATTTTAAACATTATGAAAACAGATGCTTCTATTTTAGCAAAAACTAACTCTTGCTTATATTAGCCTATAATACCTTATCAGGAGATACTAGGGAGTAGCCAGAAAATTAAAATCACCCCCACTCTGAACTAAAGTGCTGATGCCATCATTCAAGTGAAGCACGTGACACAAACTCTCCCTAGAACAGCTTCCTTGACTCTTCCATCCATGCATCTATCCATTCATTCTTTCACCCTTCCACCCACCTGCTGATATCCACAATTCCACTGTTACACTCTGTCATCCAGTCATTCTTGCATCTATCATTCAATCTTTTACCATTCCATCCATTCATCCATCCATCCATTTATCCACTCTGCAACTCATCAGCGCCCTGAATACCCTCCTGTGTGACACGTTACACTCTACAAATCTACTGATTGATTGATTGATCAGTCCAGTCTGCCATCCATCCATTCACTGTGCCACTCATTGATCCATTCACTCTGCCTATTATCCACTTTGTCTTTCCCCATCCATCAAATCTGTCATCCATCCATTTATCCTTCCACTTTGCCATCCATCTATGCATCCACTCCACCACCCATCCACTCTGCCATCCATTTACCCACTCTGTCATTCATTCATCAACACATTAACTCTGCCATCCATCCATTGACTGCCATCCATTCATCGACTCAGCCATCCAATCACTCATCTTTTCACCCTTCCATCCATCCCTTTACTCTGCCATTCTTTCACCTGTCCATCCACCTACCCATCCATCTATTCCTTAACTCTGCCATCCTCTCGCCTGTCCATCCATTATCCATCTATTCATCCATCCATCCATCTACTCTGCTATCCTTTCACATGTTAATCCACCTATCAATTCACTCATTCATCCATCCCCTTACTCTGCGATCATGTTACTTACCCATCCACCTATTAATTTGCTCATCCATCCACCCATTCCTTTACTTTGCCTCCTTTCACCTGTCCATCTATTGATCATTCACTCATCCTTTCACCCACTCATTCATCCACATACTCACCTACCCACAGCAACAACACAGGAATGGGGTTTCATAGCCTATTGTACAGCAAAATAATTTACTGTGATAGACTTTACTTTCAACTTTCTAATGGGAGCACATAATTAAAGCAAACTCAACCGGTGGATGCTTCCTCATGAACTAGCTTAGCCTTTAGCTTTATTAAAATCTCAAGCATTTTCAAAGCAAATGATTAGTACATGTATTTTCTCATTAGCAAGTGTATATCAAGTGCTTGCCAGTTGTAAGTAACTAAGGGGCAGATTTACAAGGAACTGACACATCTGCATAGATGTGTCAGTTTCCTTGAGCCAGTGCCAAATGTCCTTGCACCACCATGGATGCGCTGTATTTACAATACAGTGCTCCATGGCGCAAGGATTAACAGATGCGTCAGAAATACTGATATTTGCTCATGAAAGTGATGCAACTCCAGCAATGTGCCACAACAGATAGGTGAGTCTCATACAAAAAGTCCTGCGTCATTCCTTATGCCTGGTCTGAGCAGGAGTAGGGATTTTGATGCAGTGAAGGTGTAGAGTGACGCAGTGAAATGTTGTAAATTTCACTGCGTCAGTTCTACATGGCTTTTTGCGTGGAAACGCCCACCCTGCATGCATTATACCTGGTGCAGGTATAATGTGATGCAGGGCTTTACAACGTGACGCATCTCCCTAGATGTGTCACGTTGTAAATTGGCTGCATTGTTTGCGCCGCCGTTGCGTCAAAAAAAATTATGCAATGGCGGTGCAAGGAGGCGCAAGGGGCTTGCAAATCTGCCCCAAAGTGTGCAACTTGCACCAAATCATCATTTCACTAACTGTTAATCAGGGGTTAAGCCTCAGACATACTGGTCTTTAACTAGAAAGCAAAATTGTTGCCATAATCATAATATCTTCAAACTATTTGTACCAAAGCACTCTGATGTCCGGAGCCCTTGCCACAACCCCTCCCCCCGACATGGTTCAATAAGGTAAACAGATAGGAATGCAAGTTTCTTCAAGCGTATTATTTCTTTTTGCACATCACGTTGTCAGCCATATTGTCGGCACACAAAAGAGCTACACAGAAACAGGAAAAGAAAGATGGAATATTTAAAGGAAGGCCGAAAAGTAGATAGTATGGATGAATGAGTGATTGGGTGATTGGGTGAATGAGTATGTGGATAAAGGAGTGGGTGAAAGGATGAGTGAAACAAAATTCAGAAAAAATAAAAACATTGCTCAGGGGAAAAAAGAAAACATTGTACATTGGAAATAAGTCTCAAGGACACACAATGGATTTAACTTCAATGTGAGATGAAACAATACACACATTCTCCCCAATTCTGAGCACTTTGAACTCTGAACACAAAGTTCAAAGGTCACAAAGAAAGTCGAAGTATGCAATTCTTAATTTTCCTATTTAACACATAAAAGTTATTTGCCCAGGATCACACAACTGGGATGTGGGAAGTTAGGGTTAAAAAAAGGCCTTCTGGTGCTGAAGTCTGCAACTCATCTACTCACACTCACAACCCTTTTAATAAAATGTGTTTATGCCAAAGGAAAACATCAGACCTGGCCACATAAATGTCAAGGGTGTGCGAAATTTAAGCAGCTAACTTTCACCAGCTCAGTGGACCTTTTTTGAAATGTAACCAGTTACATCGGCAGTAGAAAGCTGATTTTTTAAATGAGCAAAATCTTTAAGGAGGGAGAAAGTATTGTGGGAAATATCTTCAGGAGAATTCTTATAGATAGGAATGTTTGTGTGTGTGTGTGTCTGTGTGTGTATGTTTGTGTGTGTGTCTGTGAGGTGAAAAGCCTGGGGCATAGTGGATGAGGTGGGAGGAGGGGAAAGAGGCCGCTTACTTATTATTTCTGCAAAGCTTCGGTTGCCTTAGAAACCAGGAGACAGTGAGGAGATCACAGTGTAGAGGCAGCCACAAGGAAGAAGCCTGAAAAAGATATCAGGTGATAAAACAAAGTTGCAGCAACGACGAAGTCCAAGAAAAGCAAAATGACAGAGTCCAAGGCAGCAGGACAAAATTGAATATTGAAGCACTTTCACTCCAAAGGTTCATATTTATGGCCCAGTTCCTGGTATTCCCTGATATTCATCCTGCAGTCTCTCTGATTGGAGGACAGTCATTGAGGTAGTTGGATTCTTTTATGATGTCCTCCAATCAGAGAGCCCCCTGAGATGCCACTATTTAAAATCCAAAACAAAGAGCAAACGTTCTGGATTCCAGTTCCAGGCAGTTCCAGGCAAAAGTGTGACTGGGGAATGCGCGGCCCCCTTTCCATGACTCCACGGCCCCCTTGAGGGTCTGCTCCACAGATTGAAGACTTCTGTTTTAGACTCTAAACTTTGAGTGACAACTGCACTGTAACATATCACCTGATAGACCAGCCTGATGATGCCATTAAACTGCAGGGCTTATTTATAAGCCCCTTGCACCGCCAGTGCGTCACTTTAACATGGGAAAAAGTGACGTATGGGCGGCGCAAGGGGCTTGTAAATAAGCCCCTCCATTTTTTGAGGTGTACTTGCCATTAGAACCAAATGTTCTTTGCACATATATTTTTTTCTGGAAACCTTGATAGTGAAATTAGATTCAAGTTACCAGGCATGGCCTGAACCGTTACAGAATATGATATAAGCATTGCTTGGACTCAACCACAGCACATTCAAATGATATTCATAATTGTTTCTTGAGTCACTAGCACTTACTTCTCAAATGATAATCAGTCTTCTGTTAGCTCAGAGTAACCATTGTTTAGGAGGTGAATGACTGGCAGCCTTGTACTTCTCTGGGGAATATCTTCTTCTGAACATGTCCTTTAACACCCATCCTACTTATAAAAAAAGGTCAACATTGATTTTGGGGCCTATGACATAGGCAGGGCCAGGTGCTTGCTGGTAGAGTGGTTTTCCTTTGTGTTTCAGTGTGTTGAGCTGGGAGCAGAGCATGTGGAGTTCGGTGCAGAGAGTAGATTGAACTGACTGAGGCAGGTTCTCACTACGCTGACATTTTATTATATGGGGATGTTCTAACTATATTTTACTAGAAATCATGTTTCCTGTCTAGGCAGTACATCTTGCAGTCGCAAAAGTAGTAGAAAGAAGTGTTCGATATGAACATATTTATAGATCATTTTCAAGACTAAACACATTTTTAAAGTTGTGCATAAGACACAGCAAAGAAAGAACTTGAGGACCGTATTATACTTGGTGCACACTGTCCCCGAATTTCGCTATGGCACATCTTTAATTTTAATGATGTTCACCAGGCAGAAACAAGGACTACGCACCCTATTGCACACAATTCTCTTCCCCCAAGGCAGCTGCAAAGTCGTGACTGGCCTGGAACCAACGCATTAGTGAAAGACAGAGTGGCTGTTTGAAGCAGCTGCTCCATTTTTCAAAATGCAGGAGACATCTGATTTGCACTATAAGGAGGGGAGAGAGACAAATCTACCTCAATCAGTGATTTTCTAATAACATGTCCAACTGTTCAAAATTGGTTGCCAGAGGTTCAAAGCCATTGGTCCTTTTCAAGGCAGAAAACCAACAATAAACAGATATATGCTTTTCTTGTGTCAACTCATGCAACTTGACAGGCACAAAGTTGCCACTTCACTATTTGAGCAGCATATTGACTTCAACACATAAAGTCGTCTTACTGAAAACAAGACTTACATTGGAGTGGCAACAGTAAATATAACTCCTTTAGTGTCCAACACCTTCAAAAAATGGTTTAGACCAGAGTGAAAATAGTAAATGTAACCCTTTTAGTGTCCAACACCTTCCTGAAAAAGTTTTAGATTGGAGTGGAAATAGTATATGTAAAAGCTTTAGGGGCTGATTTAGATCTTGTTGCAGTGGCTTTTTCATTGGTTTTTCTGCCCGCCGGCTTATCAGTCTGCCTACACCATTTAAATGTTAGCATGTCCATAGATCAAAGACCACTGCAGTCCCACCGTCACCATCAGGAAATCTCGACCGCGTCAATGGTGGGATAGGCAAAAGAAGCTGTTGGAGGGAGGTCCGCCAGTTTCCCCGCCGGGCCAATCATGATGTGCCTTCCCACCGACTTGACTGTGGTGGTCAAACCTCAACACCTGAGTTGGCAGAATGAAGGGGCTATAAGGCAGAAGCTCACACTTTCTCTTCTGCCATGGATCCGATCTTCCAAGCCTTGCTGCTGTTGCTGCTTGATGACAAACAAAACCAGCACTGTTTTGGATGCAATCAACGATGAGCTACACTCTTACCTGCTATCTATTGACTTGTTTGTTAACATATGCACAGGACTCTTGCATTCACCAATCTCTCTTACAAGCAATTGCATATCAATGTACAATGCATATGTCTGTAATGTTGACTTTTAAGAAATATAAAGAAACACACCTATATGATAATATTGTATGTATAAATTTGGTGTAAGCTACCTTCTAAAAAATGGACACTTGCATTAAAAAGGATATTCAAATAAAAATGAACAAGTCACTATACAGGTATGTTTAATGAATTTCCTAAAATTCCCACATTAAAAACATATGCAACACACATCATGAGGATAAGTGCAATGTAACATGATGTAGAAATTGCACTAGACAAGGTGTAACCTTCACCATAGAAATTAGCTGTAAAATCAATGTTAGTCACAAATTAGAAGTATTCAACATATACATCCATGTAACATTTCCACTTGTCTAGCGCAAGTCCTGTACTGTATCCAATTTCAATAGTCACAAGATATTTCATACTGATCCATAATCAAGGTGAAACAAACATCAAAAGAAAGGGCCCGATTAACAAAAGTAATCTGAGACAAAATCCTAACTTTACGACTTTTGTATTCACAAAGGGCATTTAGGAGTAGTAAAGTTAGGATTCCTAATTTTACTACTCCTAAAAGCCCTTTGTGAATACCGAAAGTCGTAAAGTTAGGATTAAAGGGCATTTAGTAGTAGTAAAGTTAGGATTCCTAACTTTACTACTCCTAAATGCCCTTTGTGAATACCGAAAGTCGTAAAGTTAGGATTTTGTCTCAGATTACTTTTGTGAATCGGGACCAAAGTTTGTAACATCAATTAGTTGGTGCAAGTTGCCATTACTATTATGAATCCCCGCACCTAAATTCAAATGACCATCACATTCAATGTTAACCTATGTATGCACTTACCAAAGTAGATATTTAAAATAATCTGTTTTATTACCTGCCATCATGGTGAAGAGAAAGATTGCTAGGAATCAAACAATTGCCAAGGAAAATGAATGCCAGGACTAATTTTGTCAAATCAAAAGTATGTATTTTTTCAGCAGGTTTACCCCCAGACTTTTTGCTTTTTGGCCTCCTGTTTTTGACCCTGTTTTTGTTGGTTTTAGGACTCTGGGCACTTTACCACTGCTATTCAGTGCTAAAGTGCATAGGCTCTCCAGGTAAATTGTGTTATGGATTGGTGTTTCCATGATTGGCATATTTGATTTACTGGTAAGCCCCTAGTACATTGCACTGAGTGTGCCAGGGCCTGTAGATCAAATGCTACTAGTGGGCCTGCAGTACTGATTGTGCCACCCACATGAGTAGCCCTGAAAAGGTATCTCAGACCTGCCACTGCAGGGTCTGTGCGCAGTTTGTACTGCCATGTCGACCTGGTAAGTGCACCCACTTGCCGGGCCCTAATGTTCCCTTTTCTTACATATGTCACCCCTAATGTAGGCCCAAGGTACCCCTGTGGGCAGGGTGCTGTGTATGTTAAAGGTAGGACATGTACTGATGTGTGTGGCATTGTCGTGTAGTTCCTATAAGACCTATATAGGATCTGCGCATTTAGACAACATACACTGCGGGACTGGTGCCCAGACTGATTCTAGACACCCCCACCGGGTATGTTGGCCTGTGTGCCAGCTAGCTCGCAATGCCACTATAACCTCCTCTTACCAAGAAGAGAATAGTTCTTGGCAACTATCGAACATGACAACCCTGATCCCTCAGGACCGTGGAAACAGTAACTTACTTTTCGCTCAGTCACTCGTGCTCACTTGTTCTCAGAGAGATACACAGAATAAACGGTTGGGATGTTTTCAATAAGTATTTATTGAACAGTCGTTATTCTAGCGTAAAATAAGTGCACTGAAATCACCAGTAGACAGTAGCATATATAAATGAGTAGCAGCCCTAAGAAAGTAAACAGATGGTATGTTTCTACCATTTTGCTAAAATCATAAATATAGGCGAGTATATAAAATACATGGCAATAAAATGCGTACTCCTACGATGCACCCTAACTAGATGTACCTAAGTGTACCTAGCATGTGAGTTGGTGTAAAGCCAAGAATCCCTCTAGGATAAAGCCAACCCCATTACCTGATGTTAGCCTGCTGGACCTCGTTCTGGTCTCGAGCTGAACACCCCGTGAGGGATGTCAGACCACTGCGAGCTGGAGTATCTGCATGCAGGAACCTCAGCGTCTCACGTCAGTGTGTTGGCATGGAAGTCGTGATCTCCTCTCCCTATCTCAGCAAGATGTGGTGTTTATATATCCTAAGGTATCCCCAGGGGGTTCTACCTTGCTGTGCCAGTGTCGGACTTAGGATGACAATGAGAATGAACTTTATACACAGATATTATGCAGGAGATGATGGTCCTGCTGTGATTCCAAGAAACTAAGAATCCTCATGCATAATTTATGAGGCCAGTGTCCAGGGAAAAACCCTACGTATTTGTGTAGTATTGAAACTGGGTAAAAGGTCAGTCCTTCAAATCCATTATGTATGTAGTATAGGAGAGAATGTAGGTGAAGGGTTATGATGTTACCTAGACCTATATCGGGGTACCTATATGAAATATAACAGCATGTCCTGGTAGTGAAGTCCAGTGCATTTCGTTTTTCACTATGGAAAGGCTATCTGTCCCATAGGATAGAATTGGAGTTAATTTATAACATCTTATAAATATAACTTCCCATTGGGACAACATAGAAAGATGGAGTTTAGTATGCCTGAACTCAGAATATAAAAATGCATCTTTTAGTAAAGATGATTTTTATATTGTGTGTTTGAAAATACCACTTTTAGAAAGTGGGTACTTTCTTGCTTAGCCATCCTGTGTGCCTCTGCTGGTTTGTGGATTGACTGTCTGGCTTTGAAGTGACAGGGTCTGGGGATGTGCATTCTCTCAGATGGCCACTGGGGGGGTTGATGAGTGTCCTGCCTTTCCTGAATGAGTCAGGGCTTGGCTGAATAGACCTGGGCTGCATTCAGAGTAGTGGGAGGAGTTTTCACTAGCACCTGAATAGGTTATGTGCAAATGCTTCACACACTGCCTCTGAGATAAGCCTGACTGCTCATGTCAAGCTACCAAGGGGGTGAGCAGGGGTTATTTCAGTAGTGTATCCCCCTTATCCTGACTAGAAGGAAGGGTCCCTACTTTGACATAGGTGCAAACCATTGCTAACTGGAGACCCCCATTTCTAACAGTATTTAATCAGAAAAATGAGATAAGGCTCTCAAAAGAATAATTAAGCCAAATGCTAGTCCATCAAGCAAAACATCTGCACTGTTGTGCAGTTGCACAAAGCTTGTCTCCAAATACACTGCCAGGGCAAGTTCCACAGGAAGGGGCATCAAGTGGGCAAACCAGGTACCTCTAAGAATTTTCAGGGGATGGGGATTTGGTTTGGGAGGGAGGTGCTTTTGGGAGGGGTGCTTTTGCATTTGGCAGGGGCGGGTTGGGATGTGGAAGGGGTGATTTGCTTTTGGTAGAGGTGGCTTGGGATATGGAAGGGATTTGTTGGGGTGTGAAAGGGGTGGCTTGGTATTTGGTAGGGATGGGCGGGGATGTGGAAGGGGTGGGATCGATGTGCAAGGGGTGGGTTGGGATATGGGAGGAGTGAATTGGCATTTGGTAGGGGTGGGATGGGATTTAGAAGGGGTTAGGGCAAGGGTAAAAAGGACATATTTTATGAGAAAATGGGTAGGGGGTTTGGGAGGAGTCGGGTTTGGGAGGTTGAAGAAGGAGTGATGTCTGATGTACATGTGTCAGTTGAGGGTGCAGGTGCCTGTGGGTCTGGCGTATGTCTTGCACGTTTGGGTGTGTCTTGCATACTAGGTGTATGTTGTGTGCTTGAGTGTGGTCATCTGTGTTTTTCGGATGTGTATTCTAAGGTAGGTGTGTGTGTGGATGGGTGTGCTATGGAGGTGCTGGGTGTGGTTGTGGTGCTTGTGATTGTGGTAGTGCATGTGGGTGTGATGTGTATGCAATGTCTGTGGGTGTAATGGTGGGTGCAGTGTATGTGGCTGTACTGGTGGTTGGGTTGGTGCATCTGGGTGTGGTGGTGGTTGTGGTGTCTGTGGGTGTGGTGATGGGCAGGGTGGCTGTGGCTATGCTGGGGTGGTGCATGTGGGATAAGTGGTGGGTGTGGTTCTGTGGGTGTGGTGGTGGGTGTGTTGTCTGTGCTGGTGGTAGGGCTGGTACATGTAGGTGTGGTGTCTGTGGCTGTGCTGGTTGTGGGGGTGGTGCATGTGGGTGTGGTGGTGGGTACAGTGTCTATGGGTGTGGTGGTGAGTGAGGTGTCTTTGCTGGTGGTGGGGGTAGTGCATGTGGGTGTAGTGCTGGAGGCAGTGTCTGTGGCTGTGCTGTGGTGGTGCATGTGGGTGTGGTGGTGGGTTCAGTGTCTGTGGTGGTAGTATGGTGTCTGTCTGTTTGGATGTGCACCTGTGTTTTTTGTGGCTTTTGTGTTTCTGTGTGCTGCTTGTGTCTGTGTGAGTGGGTGCATGCAAAGGTGTGAGTGTGCTTGGGACAGGTCTAGGAATAGAGAATTTGGATGGGGCAGGAGGTGGGACACAAGGTTGGGATGGTTGGGAAGCTGCAGCCAGTGAGTAGGGTTGACCTTGAAAAGACCTCTGTAGGTCGGACATAGCACTGTTATTGCCTTCCAGGTAGGCTATCATTTGTTGCAATTGGCAGCCAAGCCCCTGGATGGCATTCATTAGTGCAGTCTGGCCTAAAGAGATGTTCCTGAGTAGGTGAATAACCTCCTCACTCAGCCCAACTGGGGGGGACAGAGGCATGGGGTGAGGTGCCTGGACCGAAAGAGACACCAACCCTTTTAGGGGGGCAGGTGTGGCTAACTGGCAGGGAGCAAGAGGGAGGGTGGAGATGATACTCTGTGCAGCAGACAAGGATGCAGATGTAACAGGGGCAGCAGGGTCCACCACCCCTAGGGAGTGCTCACAGGAGGAGGCATCCAAAGAAGATGTTGAGTCACTGGTTGCCTCTGTTCCACTCCCCTCACTCTCCGTGGCACTGGGTCCCTTGGTGTCAGTGGTGTCCGCATACAAACCACAGTGGCCAGCTGCTTCTCTGCCTTCGTTGGCAACTTCTCCTTCACCAGCCCCGGTTGATGCTGAAATGACATATACAATAGTGTTATTGGATCTGTGTAAACAGAACTGATCATGGACTATGATCACAAAATAGTTCCCAAGTGTTAGAAATGGGGACCCTTCCTTCTAGTCAGGATAAGGGGGATATACTACTGAAATAACCCCTGTTCACCCCCTTGGTAGCTTGGCACGAGCAGTCAGGCTTATCTCAGAGTCAGTGTGTAAAGCATTTGCACATAACCAACAGTAATACAGTGAAAACACTACAAAAAGACACCACACCAGTTTATAAAAATATCCAATATTTTTATATATCCAAAACCAAACCAAAATGATCCAACATACAATACTTAAAAAATATGCACTTTACAAGAATACTTTAAAAACACATTTCCTTGAAGTCAGTATCTCCGTCCGGTGCTACCGCTGTGCTGTAAACAACAGAATCCAACAGTTCCGTCTGACTGCGTCGGTCAGGGGTGTCGACAGACTCATAAACAGTATCTTTTGTGTTGCGGCCGACACGTTGGTGCGGGCCGGTCGTGGCAACCATCACGGTTGCGATGCGAAATGTAGCAGTGCATGTAGCGGTGCCCTTTGCGGTGCCGTCAGGACACAGAGCCAGTGACGGAGTCCGTGACAGAGTTGGTTGCTTTTCCCCCTCTGTGGCAACTGAAACCACATTTCCAGAGGCGGTACCCAGAAGTAACCCTGGGCGTAGTTTGCGTAGTAGCGCTACGCGTAGCTACGCGAAGTGCACTTCGCACTACGCACGCTACGCGTAGCTACGCGAACTGCGTAGTGCGGTAGGGAAATGCTGTTCGCACTGATTGCACAGTGCTGGATGCTTGTCCGCACTGTTCAATCATTGCAAACGGCATCTTGCACAGTGCAAGCAGTCGTTTTCTGCCGCTCGAGTAGATTTGTACTCGAGCGGCAGCTTTCTTAACGCGGACTGGTAGTTTCTCATCGTGAGCGGTCGCGAGCATACGCGACCACTCGCAATGAGAAACCTGACCTCCCCGCATTGAGAATCTTGCCGGGAGGTATATTTTCCACGCTCGCGATCGGCAACTTGATGTTGCTGATCGCGAACGAGGAAAAAGTCTCGCCGGGATGTTGATTTTGCTCGCTTGTGGTCGCCAACTTGACGTTGAGGACCGCGAGCAAGCAAAAAAAGCCTGCTACGCTACGCGTTTTTACACTGTGCTACGTGCAATTCGCGTAGCGCATAGTAGCGCAAACTCCGCAAACTCCGCTAGCGTAGCGTAGTTTTCCGCCCAGGCCTACCCAGAAGTCGGTGAAGTCTTTGTGGTCCCTGAGACTTCAGAACAGGAGGCAAGTTCTACTTCAAGCCCTTGGAGATACTCAGCACACGTAAAGAAAGTTCAGTCTAGTCCTTTCACTGCCCAAGCCAGAAGCAGCAACTGCAGGCCAACCCAGCAAAGCAACAACACAGCAAAGGGGCAGTGCTCCTCCTGGCAGTTCTTCCAGCTCTTCTTCTTGGCAGCTTCCTTGATTCCAACGAGTTCTCTGAAGTCTTTTTTCTTCCTGAGACTTCCATCAGGAGGCAAGCTCTACTTCAAGCCCTTGGAGAAAACTCTAACAGCAGGATGATGAAAGTACAATCCAGTCCTTTCCCTGCCCAAGATAGAAGCAGCAAGCAGCAGGCCAACACAGCAGAACACGCAGCAAAGTGGCAGTTCCTCCTGACAGCTTTTCCAGCCCTTCTTCCTGGCAGGTTCCTTAGTTCAGCAGTAATCTAAAGTTCTGGGGTCTGGCCCCACACTTGATAGCACAATTTCCTTTGTTCTCTGGTGGCAGAGAAGCTCTTTGCCCAGCCAAAACCAGTTCTGTCCTCACTGGTGCAGCTTCCTGGCAGGAGGTGGAGACAGCATTGTCCAAGGCAGACAGGGCCTATTCAGGTGCAAAGAAATCGCCTCCCACTACTCTAAATGCAGTCCAGGTCTATTCAGCCCAGCCCTGACTCATCCAGGAAAGGCAGGACACACCTCGACCCCCCTAGTGGCTGTCCGAAGAGAATGCACACCCCCAGCCCCTGTCACTCCAAAGCCAGACAGCCAATCCACAACCCAGCAGAGACACACATGATGGCTAAGCAAGAAAATACCCACTTTCTAAAAGTGGTATTTTCCAACACACAATATAAAAATCATCTTTACAAAAAGATGCATTTTTATATTCTGAGTTCAGGCATACTAAACTCCATCTTCCATTTTGTCCCAATGGGAAGTTATACTCTGACGATTTTATAAGTTAACTCCCATTCTATACCATGGGACTGATAGCCTTTCAATAGTGAAAAACGAAATACACTGTATTTCACTATCAGGACATGTCACACACAGCAGGACATGTCCTACCTTTCACACACACTGCACCCTTCCCATTGGGGTACTTTGGGCCTAGCTTATGGATGACTTACATTCAATAAAAGGGAAGGTTAGGGCTTGGCAAGTGGGTGCACTTGCCAAGCCAACATGGCAGTAAAAACTGCGAGCCGACACTGCAGTGGCAGGTCTGAGAACCCTTTGAAAGGCTGCTTGTGTGGGTGGCATAATCAGTGCTGCAGGCCCACTAGCAGCATTTGATTTACAGGCCCTGGCACTCTCAGTGCACTTTACTAGGGACTTACCAGTAAATCAAATATGCCAACCATGGAAACACCAATCCATAATACAATTTACAATAGGAACACTTGCACTTTAACACTGAACAGTAATGAGAAAGTGCGCAGAGACACTAAACCAGCAAACACAGAGTCAAAACCAGGAGGTCAGAAAGCAAAAAGACTGGGGAAACACGCCAAAAGATGCCAGGTCTAACACATGTCCCCTCCAGCTGAAAGTAGGGAGAACTGCCCAACCTCCTTGAAGTTCTCTTCACTAAGGTGGAAGAACCTGGACAGACCATCAGCATTGCCGTGTTCGTTGGCAGGGCGGTGTTCCACCGTTAAGTCCATTCCCTGTAGGGCGATGGACCACCTCAACAGTTTTGGGTTCTCACCCCTCATTTGCATCAACCATCTGAGGGGCCAGTGGTCTGTCTGAACTCGGAAGTGAGTCCCAAACAGGTATGGTCTTAGTTTCTTCAGTGCCCAGCCCACAGCAAAAGCTTCTCGCTCTATGGCACTCCACCTCTGTTCCCTGGGGAGTAGTCTCCTGCTAAGGAAGACTGCAGGCTGGTCTAAGCCCTCTTTGTTAAGTTGTGAGAGCATCGCTCCCACACCATGCTCTGAATCGTCATCCTGCACTGCAAATTCCATGGAGAAGTCAGGTGCCTTGAGCACCGGCGCCGTGCACATGGCTGCCTTCAGGGCATCAAAAGCTTTCTGGCAGGCGTCAGTCCAGATTACCTTCCTGGGCTGTTTCCTGGAAGTCAGCTCTGTCAAGGGGGCAACAATGGTGCCATAGCCCTTGACAAATCTCCTATAGTAACCGGTGAGACCTAAAAAGGCACTCATCTCGGTCTGGGTCTTGGAGGGCTCCAAAGCTAGAATGGTGTCAATCTTAGGCTGTAGTTGCTCCACCTGGCCGCTTCCTACCTGGTGCCCTAAGTACATAACAGAACCCTGCCTGATGTGGCACTTACTGGCCTTGACCGTGAGGCCTGCCCTCTGCAGAGCCTTCAACACTTCCCAGAGGTGCTGCAAGTGTTCTTCCCAGCTGGAACTGAACACTGCAATCTCCTCCAGGTAGGCAGCAGTAAAATCCTCCAGCCCAGCCAACACCTGGTTGACCAACCTCTAAAAGGTTGGAGGGGCATTCTTCAAACCAAAGGGCATTACCCAAAACTAGTAGTGCCCCTCTGGGGTTGAAAATGCAGACCTCTCTTTGGCCCCCTTGGTTAAGGCAATCTGCCAGCACCCTGACGTCAAGTCAAACATATCTGAGGAACTTGGCAGCTCCCAACGGATCAATGAGCTCATCAGCTCTGGGGCTGGGGTGCGCGTCAGTGCTGGTGATGGCATTGAGCCCACGGTAGTCCACACAGAACCGCATTTTGGGAGTGGCATCTGGTGCAGCAGCCTTTGGGACCAAGACCACTGGGCTGGCCGAAGGACTACTGGAGGGCTTGATCACCCCTCATGCCAACATCTTAGAGTCCTCCTCTTTGATGCTGATTCTGACCCGGTCAGTCAACCTGTAAATCTTGTGTTTCACAGGCGGGCTGTCACCAGTGTCCACGTCATGGGTACACCAGTGAGTAACACCTGGGGTCAGGGAGAACAGCGTGGCAAACTGCCCCAACAATTGGTGACAGTCACTCTACTGCTCTGGGGTCAGTGAAGGGGAGAGGATCACAACTTCCACTGACCCATCGTGCTCCTTGGTAGACAGGAGGTCAGGAAGAGGTTCACCCTCCTCTTCCACCTCATCATCTGTCGCCAAGAGCATGCTTACTTCAGACCTCTCAAAGTGAGGCTTGAGGCAGTTCACATGGAGGACCCTCAAAGGGTTCTTGGGAGCCTGCAAATTCACCAGGTAGGAGACATTACTTTTGCGCTCCACCACCTCAAAAGAGCCAGTCCATTTGTCCTGCAAGGCACAAGTGTCCACTGGGGCCATGACCCACACTTTTCGGCCAGGCTGAAACTCTATCAGAGTGGCATTCTGGTAGTACCAGCATTTCATATCCTCCTGACTTGCTTCCAGGTTTGCCTGAGTGAGTTTCCTGAAGCGGGAAGGTTGGTTCCTGAAGGCCAGCATGTAGCTAAATACATCCTGGGGAGTTTTCCCGGGACCTGTCTCCCAGCCTTTCTAGGCCAAACTGAGAGGTCCTCTCACAGGGTACCGATACAGAAGCTCAAAGGGACTGAACCCCAAAGACTTCTGTGATACTTCACTGTATGCAAAGAGAATGTATGGTAAGAGGACGTCCCACTTACGCCTCATGGGTTCTGGTAGACCCTTGATCATGCCCTTCAAGGTTTGGTTGAATCTCTCCACCAAACCATTGCCTTGGGGGCGGTAAGAAGTGGTGAACTTGTAGGTCACACCACACTCCTCAAACAGGGATTTCATACACTTGAATATGAAATTGGTCAATAAGGTTTTTGCAAATAGCCTTCAACTCCTTGACATTGCAGGTTTCCAACCTTTCCTCCTCAAAGGCTACTTCCAGGTATGCAACTGATGATGCTATTGACTCAGGCATGATGCAATAGAAAGTTCAAGTTTCCAAGAAATGGCAAGATCAAAAATAGACCAAAAAGTTAACAGTATGTGGTATGTAATGGTCTGCGATATGGTAGTGGTGTACACCAATCACTGTAGGTCAAGTGCAAACGCCAGTCCTATTCTCACCGCTGACAACCAATGTTAGAAGTGGGGGCCTCAAGCTGGCAATGGTTTGCACCTTTGGCCAAATAGGGAGCCTTCCTTCTAGTCAGGATAAGGGGGATACACTACTGACTGAAATAACCCCTGCTTGGCACAAACAGTCAGGCTTATCTCAGAGGCAGTGTGTGACTTTGTATAGAAATTTCTTTTTCTTCTGGTGTCTTTCAGATATCCATTAGCATTTCAGCTTCTAGAAGTGCTGGGTTTTAGTGAACATTGTGTAGCCTTTATGTACAGTTTTTTTTATTTACAATAATGGTTAACTGTTTTAAAGTTTAACACTATAGGTCGTTTTTTTGGTTTTTGATTTTTTTATGAAACTTATTTGGTGAACGCTATTTAGTGTTTGGTCATGTTCTATCAGTGATTTATTTTGAAGTTATGTTATAGTTAGGTGATATATTCAGTAACAACGTAATGGTTTAAGCTAAAAAAGCAACAGAAATTCACCAGTTATGGTTATCTCAAGTAACAATAGGCCAGGCCCTGTGGTCAATTCAACCAAAGGCAGCCAACCCCAGGCTGCACATGGCCTTCAACTGTGCACAGCAGGGATTTGGCCACAGGGCCTGGCCTGTGGCCAACCCACCCACCAATCTCACGCCTGCCAGGGTCTTTGAGGTGTGCAGCATATGGTTGGCATTTGAGCTCTGGGGGCCCCATACTCCAGGGACACTATACCTCAGAACCAAAATATATATATATATGACCCGTTGACAAACCCACCCACAGTCATACAAACCCATGCTTTGGCCATGCAAAGCAAAGGTTGGCAACAGGGCCTGACCCGCAGGAGTGCGGGCAGGTAAACAGAACAGAAGTCTTCTACCAGCCAACAGGACCATGTCTAAATCTCGCACCAGGCCGGATCAGACTTGCCATCCATGCCCGCACTCCTCAAGACAGGGAAGGCATGTTTCCTCTCACCTAGTGGCAGTTTTAAAAATGCTCCCTCCAGGCAGGAGCAAATATATGTTTTCCTGCCCGCAATAGTGTGGGCAGGGAAGCTACTGTATCCTGGGCTGGCTCCCCAGAAACCAATAACTGAGCTGGCCCTGGGGAGATGGTGTGCTCGGGTGCTTTAAAGGCTTACTGAAAGGGCCATGCTGCCCCTCTCTCTTAACTTAAGTGTGACCTGGGATAAGGTCCCCGGGGCCTTCTAAGGCTCAAGGAGGGGGGCCATGCGGTTCCCTCCCTTTAATTAGCTTGATGGCCCTGGGGGATGGGATCTCCAGGGCCTTTTTAAGCTAAGGAGTGGGGTGTATGGCCCCCCTACCCTTTCATGATACATTTCGGCCTCAGGGAAATGAGTCTCTGGGGACTTTTTAGGCTTGAGGAGGAGGGTTGTGTGGCACCCGTCCAATTTGTATTACATTTCGGCCCGGGAGATGGGCTTTGTGTCCCCCTCCTGACATTTTCAGCCTCTGCCTCAGGGGACGGGGTCCCAGAGCACCAGTGAGGCTCAGGGAGGAGGGCCACATGTCCACTCCCCAACTTACAATGTGCGCAGCCCCCCGGGCCTTAGTCTACCCCAGTAAAGAGTTTAATACAAGCGCAGGAGCCCATGTTTTTTAAAAAAATGTTGTGTATTTGTAGATCCTCTGAAAATTTGAGATGGAATTTAAAAAAATCCTGGCAGGGACCCTTCTCACCACCTGTCCTAGGGGTCAAGGTTTTCCTACCCTGCACCCTATGTGCTTTTTTGCATTTTTTTTAGGACTCAGACTCAGTCACGTGTACTTAGATGGCTGCAACAACTTCCTGGTTTATGTGGTGGCAGCCATTCAGATCTCAGCAGGAGATTTGTCTGCTCCACGGATTCTCCAAAGTGTGAAATATGCACATTTTTATAGCATTAATTGCTCAAAAACTAATAGATAGATTTATACCATGTGATAAAAATGACTCTTTCTAGACCAAGATCAAGTTTTTGGCCAAATATGGTGTATATTTGTTCAGCGTTTTGGTTTGTAGCTGTGTCTATATTTCCTATAGAAAAATTAATGGGGAAAACACATCTTGGACTCCCCCTTTTCTCAGCCCCCTTTTGACAGATCACCCTGAAACTTTCCATGCACAAACTAGCTACAGAGTAGCACTTCTTTGAGAGGTTTCATGCAGATGTGTCAAACAACACTAACATTATTAGCAATACAAAAAGGCTTTTCCTAAGGAAACACAATCCTCACTATAACTCCCCAATAAAAAAAAAAAACGTTACAGGGATGTTATAGTTAGGAATTAACATTTAAAAAACCTTAGAAATTCACTAAAAAAACAAAGGTTACCGGGACATTATAGCTAGGGTCAAATTTTACTCATGCAAAACCAGAGAAATTCACCGTTATAGTTAGCTGAGTTAACTATAACTTGCGCCCCCGCAATGCACTGCTTATGACTTCACATATTACATCACTCATGACATGGGCAGTGACATCACTGATGACATCTCAAATGACATCACTGATGACATCATTCAGTGACTGTGAGTGTTTTAAAAAAGTTTATGAGTGTTAAATATATATACCTAGGTGTATTGGTGAATTAGTGGGTGTATGAGTGACTATATGGATGACTTAGTGGGTGCATGACTGACTGTATAAGTGAGTGATTTGGTGTCTCAGTGAATGTATCAGTGAGTGACTGGTTGTGTGAATGTGTGTATCTGTCCGTCAGTTGATGTCTACGTGGGTGTATGAGTGTGTTAATGGGTATGTGAATGGCTATATGGGTGATTGATTGGCTGTCTGACTACCTCTATGGTTGTCTGGGTGTCAGTGTGTGTGGGTGAGGAGGTGTGTGACTGCCTGTATGGATGAGTGAGTGGGTGAGTTAGTGGCTGTATGGGGTACTGTGTATGTGTGTGAGAAGTTGTATGGGTGAGTGAGTGTCTGTATGGCTGTGTCGGTCATTGAGTGCATGTGTCAGTATGGGTGAGTAACTGGGTATGTGAAAGGCAGTATAAGTGAGTGAAGGGATATATGAGTGACTGTATGCATGAGTGAGTGAATGTGAGAGTGGCTATATGGATGAGTGCATGCTTCTGTCAGTGATTGTATAGGTGAGTGAGTATGTGTTACTATTTGTATGAGTAAGTGGGTGTGTGTGCAACTGTTTGGGTGAGTAAGTGGTTGTGTGATTGACTGTATGGGTGGGTGTCTAGGTGTGTGAATAGTTCTATGGGTGACTCACTCAGTCTGTGAGCCCCTGAACGGGTGTATGAGTGGATATGTCAATGGCTGTATTAATGAGTAAGTGGGTATATGAGTAGCAGTATGGATAAGCGAGTGGATGTGTATATAGATCTATGAATCAGTGAGTGGGTGTGTAAGTACTGTTATGGCTCTGTGAATGGGTTTGTTAATGGTTGTATGGGAGTGGTAGTGGGTTTAAAAAGATTCTATAGGGGTGTGAGTGGGTGCATCAGAGATGCTGTGAATGATGTCATCACTGATGTCATTTGAGATGTCATCAGTCTTGTCATTTGAGATTGCATCAGGAATGTCATGAGTGATGTCACTGACCATGTCATGAGTGTTGTAATATGTGAGGTCACAAGCAGTGCACTGAGGGGGCGCGAGTTATAGTTAACTCAGCTAACTATAACGGCTGAGTTTCTCTGGTTTTTATTGAGTAAAATCTGACCCTAACTATAACGTCCATGTAACCTTTGATTTTTTTTGTGAATTTGTAAGGTTTTTTAAATGCTAATTCCTAACTATAACATCCCTGTAACCTTTGTTTTTTTATTGGGGAGTTAAAGTGAGGATTGTGTTTCCTTTTGGAAAAACCTTTTTGTATTGCTAATAATGTTAGTGCTCTTTGACACATCTGCATGAAACTTCTCAAAGAAGTGCTACTTTGTACCTAGTTTGTGCATGGAAAGTTTCAGGATGATCTGTCAAGATGGAGCTGAGAAAAGGGGGAGTCCAAAATGTGTTTTCCCCATTATTCTTGCTATAGGAAATATAGACACAGCTACATACCAAAAAGCTGAACAAATTTACACCATATTTGGTGAATTTTTAAGGTTTTTTAATTGTTAATTCCTAACTATAACATCCCTGTAACCTTTCCTTTTTTCAGTGAATTTCTAAAGTTTTTTAAATGCTAATTCAAACTATAACGTCCCTGTAACCTTCTAAGTGTTGTATTTTGGCATGCTATATGTAATGGTGTGTGTTGTATCATGCTCAGTGCTTTTGACCTTGCAATGGATTGAAAGCGCTATACAAAATACCAACACAATAAACTGTAATGTTGCTTTGTGTAATTTCTTATGCTACATGTCATATGTTATGTCATGTTGTATCATGTCATATATCGTGTGCAATATGTTACCATGATATTTCTCATGCATGTTATACAATGTCATATATTTTTCGTGTTGTTATATGCTGTGATGGTATACACTATTTTGCATTATATCATGCTTCCCTCATATTTCATGTGTGTTATAAGCTATACGGCGCTGATACTATTTTTTGACCAGTTATGTTTTATGCTGCTATGTCAGCCCCATGATGCTAGAATGCTTTGCTCCCTGCTGGCCCTTTAACTTGCCAGTGACAACACAGAGTCACACACACAGATGCAGCAGCGGGGCACATGTCCCCACCAGGGGCATGCAGTCCTCTAAGCCGGTGCGGACCTTCACACCACCCAAGAACCCATAGATGAGCTGTGTGTGGATCAGGTATTCAAAACATGCCCAACGAGACAGAAACTCTGCATCTAAAATGCACCCAACAGGATTTAGAACGTGTACTCGGGGGGCTTGGTGTCTCGTGGCAGGACGCGCCGGCCATGTACATTTCTGCCCACCCCATTTACCTTACTGTTTACTATTCAGTCTTCACTAATAATTTACCTTTGAAGCCAGGTAACTGCCTTTTTTAATGTGAATAATTCAGTTTTAATATGGACAGTTTTACCTTTATATCATGTTTCCCTCTTATTTCATGTGTGTTATAAGCTATACGGCGCTGATACTATTTTTTGACCAGTTATGTTTTATGCTGCTATGTGAGCCCCATGATGCTAGAATGCTTTGCTCCCTGCTGGCCCTTTAACTTGCTAGTGACAACACAGAGTCACACGCACAGATGCAGCAGCGGGGCACATGTCCCCACCAGGGGCATGCAGTCCTCTAAGCCGGTGCCGACCTTCACACCACCCGAGAACCCAAAGATGAGCTGTGTGTGGATCAGGTATTCAAAACATGCCCAATGAGACAGAAACTCTGCATCTAAAATGCACCCAACAGGATTTAGAACGTGTACTCGGGGGGCTTGGTGTCTCGTGGCAGGACGCGCCGGCCATGTACATTTCTGCCCACCCCATTTACCTTACTTTTTATTTTTCAGTCTTCACTAATAATTTACCTTTGAAGCCAGGTAACTGCCTTTTTTAATGTGAACAATTCAGTTTTAATATGGACAGTTTTACCTTGTGTCCTGTACCCAGCTATCATTTGTCTAATTAAAAGCTCACATATTGTCCTCGGCCCGCAGTGTTGCAGTAGCGAGTTTGATTCTGGTATTGCAAATTTCAGATGTTTTAAATAGTGCTTTAATCTTGCGCCTCAGCTTGTTTGTAAGAGCTTACAATGTTAGCTCGAGGAGGGTGAGAAGAGGATAAACAGGAGAGATCTGCGGAGGATCAAACAGCGTGTGAAATAAGGGGAAGCCAGAATTTCATCCTGTGTCGCCTGCTTGCAACCTTGTACTTCAGACACTGGACCTTATGTGTCTGCGCTGCTTTCTGCAAAATATTCAAATGCAGTTCGAGGTTTGTATCAGGCATCTAACCACCGGCTTCGAGACTCTTACAGACAGAAAGGACAGGAAAATAAAATTCATGTGCAAAGACTTCAATTACCTCTTAATTTGTAAATATCACTTCGGGGGCCTCGAAGAGCTGTCGCAAAAATAAGTATCTTCATAACCTGCTGCGATAGCAGGATGAACAGTGAATAACCGCTTGCGATGTTATATGGGCAACTATTTTACTTATATTCATTAACTACATCCCAAGCAATAACCTATATTTGCAAGGAATGCAAATAACGTCTGCTGCGTTTGAAAAGTGCAATATTTTATTCTCGGTGTGGGTGGCATATTCGATGAACGTGATTCCTTATTTCAGACCAATAATTCCGTACTGACATTTTTCATTTTTATTAAGTACAGAACTCCGCACGAGTTTATAACATTCTCTCTCCACAGTTGGGAATGTCACTCTTTGCTTCAATCTGTATTCTATTCTTCACCCCTGCATTATTATTTTTATTGCCCCTGGGACCTGGCTCACCCGGGGGCCGAAATTAAACGAAGTGCTGCAGCCAGCGCTTCATTTTTTAAAAACATTTTTGGCAGGATTTGCGGATCCAACGCGAGTCCCGCCTAAAATTTTAAACAACAAAAATGTTTTTTTTGGCCCTGGGGTCCCACACAGGCCTAGGGGGTCAGGGTGTTTCTACCCTGCCCCCTTTTCTTTTTTTTAAAGTTTTTGCTTGTGACTCGGTTTAACTGAGTCACAAGATGGCTGCCAACACTCCCTGGTTTGAAGTGTTGGCAGCCAATCAGATCTCAGGCACGAGATCAGCAGGGGTTGCGAATCCACCGCAGCCACAGTTGTATATCTGAGAAATCTTTACATTTCTCAGAAACTACAGAACGGATTTAGACCATTTAACATAAAGAGTGCTTTCTGGACCAAGAGCTACCTTTTTGCCAAAATTGGTGTAATTCCGTTCAGCAGTTCGGGTTGTAGCCGTGTCTAAATTTTCCTATGGAAATTAACATGGAGAAAAAGCGTTTTGGGACCCCCTCCCCTTTTCTCGGTCCCCTCTTGATGGAGCACCCCAAAATTTTCAAAACAGCAGCTGAAGTGAGCGTCAAATTCGTTTTTAAAATTTCATGAAGATTCATCAAATGACGGCAAAGATATAAGCACCTGAAAAACAGCTTTTTAATAGAAATCAAGTCCTAACTATAACTACCTACTGGTGACCACCAATAGGTAATTTGGCCCCATATGAAGAATCTTCACAGAACTTTCCAAATAAAAATTTAATTTACCTCATCTCCTTCCTGGAAAGTTTCAGGGTGAGCCGTTCAGCGGAGCCCGAGAAAAATGGGGGTCTCAAAACACAAAATCCCCATACATCTTCCATAGACTTCTTTAGGCAAAGCTACAGTAAAAACTGCAAAGCAGAATTCCCCCAGATTCAGCAGGAAGCTAGATCTTGGTTCCCAGATTGTGCTGCTTGTGATTTGGTGTAAATCAATTCAGTAGTTTGTGAGATAATAAGGCTCAAATATAATTGTATATTTTGGCAGTTGGGCTTGCGAGAATCTCGCAAGCCTCCCGCAAGAGCGCAAATTCAAAACTGGAGGCCTGTGATTGGTCGAGAGGCCTGTTTTCCCCATGAACCTCCATGCTCTCATGGGAGCGAGAGGCTCCTGTGAGTCGTGTGAGAACAAGCGCTTAGATTGGCTGGCTGTTGGAATTTCAGAAATGGAACGGCTGCCATTAGTTGGAAGTGTTAGGGAATTAAGTAAAAAAGCTATATAAAGGGGCAGCATAAAGGCATGATGTTTCCCTAGGTTTAGAGAGGAGGTGTCTAAGGGTTGACTACTGTGAAGAAAGTAACTGTATATTGTTTTTAACTAATTATTATGATCTCACGGGATTCTCACAGGATCGTGAATAGTAAAAAGGAGTAGATGAGTTCTCAATACACTTTACTAGTAGGAATTCATATTGTGATCCTTGTCTTTGAGAGGAAGTGTGTAACAGATAAATACTGAGCTGAGTAGAAGGTTTATTCTTTTTTTATGTTATGATCTTGCAAGACTGTTGTGGGATTGTGAAAAGTTTAAATGAGTAGGCGATGTTTGAATACAGTCTGGTATGCACACTCGTTACTGTAGGAAGAAGTTTTGCTGGAGATCGTGTTTATCATAGTCTACCATTTACGCCCATTGGCTTCGGAAAAGTTGTGAGTAGAGTTCCCACACCCTACTATGCACACCCGTCATCTGAGAGAGTGGTTTGAAAGGAGAGTCCCATCTCTTTCCACACCCTACTATGCACACCCATCATTAGAGAGAGAAGTCTCTCCAGAGAGGCCAGTCCCTCCCCACACCCTACTGAGCAATATTAAAAAACTGGTTATGCTCTTTTTGAATTATAATTACGACTTTAATGTAAAAACTCATACAAAGGCTAACAAAATTATGCTATTACAATATTAATGAACTTACTGGGGAAATGTCTCAATATGAATTAGAAGAACTGAGGAGCTAGATAATCTCAACACAAATATTGTTACATTACTCTGTTTTATACTCAAACATCATTTTTAGAAACATTTTGCAAAGTGTGCACCCTTTCTTGTTAAGTTGCAATATCAAAGCAATCCCCTTACAAAATAATGTCCGGATACCGGATATATTATTCAGTTATTCTACCATACATACACTTAAAAAAAATATTTAACTTAAAAAAAAACTAGAAATTCACTGAAAACACCAAAGGTTGTAGTAACATTATCGTTGGGTATGATAAAAAGATCTATTTATGTTTCTAAAAAAAAACCTTAGAAATTCACAGAAAAAAATGAAGGTTAAAGTAACGTTATAGTTATGTGAATTTGTCAGCGACAACATTAATTTTTTGTTCTAAAAAACACAGAAATTCAGTAGTTATAGTTAGCAGCACTAACTATAACTTGGGCCCCCACGTGCACTGCTTATGACTTCCCATATGAAATCACTCATGACATGTTCCAAGACATCATTTATGAAATCATTAATGGCATCTCAAATGACATCATCAATGACATCACTGATGACATCAGACAACATTTGCTATCCCGCATATTGGTCTATAAATTAATATGGTATTAGAGGCCTGCCAGTAACTACAACATAGCTCAGGAAAATATCAACCGTCATTACTATCATCACAGATACAAATCCCCTAGCTGTAGAAAGCAACACGGGCCCTATACTATACACTTTACAGCTACCATAGTTCACAATAACAGATATATAGTAAGCCCTCATTGAGTACGGTGTTGGACTTGTATACAGCTGTTCAGAGAATGCCAAAATAGTGAATGCCTATACCAAACCAAATGCACTACTACAGACAGTTTTATCTGTATCAAACCACTGACACACACCAAAGCTGCATAAAGAAATTAAGTTGATATCAGTTGAAGGAAGTGGCCCGTTTAGGGTCACCCGGGTAACTCATGACCACCTCTCAGCCTTCCATACCAAATGAAGAGTCGGTCAGACAGTAGAGAATACAAACCAAGTATATGTTTATACAGATACACTCGAGCGGAGCCCCGCCTGCCCAGTCGTTTAGGGGTGCTGCAGAGAAGACTGACATCAGAAAACATGATGATACATTTTGTACGATTCAGAACCAAAGAAGGCACCCCCAGACTGGAAATTTCCAGATGGAGGTAGCTACACAAAGGAGGTACAGAAGGATAAGTTTTGATCCTGAGACCGGGCACACACTATCTTTATGCCAAGGTCGTTCTGCCTGTGCCCATCGCTTGACTAGTGGGAGCAGGCCTCTATCTAGTGGGAAAGGTATGCGCTAATAAGAACAGTGTATTCATTAGTACAGCAAGGCACAATATTGGAGAAAATGAAAATTACCAAAGCTGCTTCTCGCAGAGGCAGAGAGAGGGATTAGTTTCGCTCAGGGATCAAAATGGCGGCTAAACATAAAATAGTGCTTATGCAGAACAATATGTAAAAAACACAGCAAAGACATTTTTATTCTAACACAGTAGAGAACCGAGAACTGTGAACAGTTCTTACTGTATAGAGAGAGTTCCTTCTTAGCACACTGATTGCAAGCTGTGAAACTTTCATGAGAAATATAACACAGAGTATTCAAAAGAATCTACAAAGAACATTTTACATTCTATGCAACAGTGGTCAAAAAAGACACTATTTGCAAAAAATAACCAAGGTCTGAAAGTGCTAAAGACTAACTGCACCCTTCATACTGTGGAGAAACCTTTACAGCCCATCTTCTGGAGCATAAAAAGCACACTTAAATAGGTTAGCACCTGGTGCACACACTCTTCTATGTTAGGTAAAAATTATCATGCTGACACATTTCTCTCTAGTAACTCAAGCCTGCTTAGAAAAGTCAGCATCTACTACGTAGAATCTTTCTCATGTTGGAAACTTTTTCTGCACTAGGAGCACCCTGGCTAAACAAAATTAAGTACAACAGTTATGGTATTTTCTGCCTCTATGTGTACTGTTAAACCAACTAGCACACTAATTGGATGATGTCATTTGAGATGTCATGAGTGATACCATAAATTATGTCATAGAACATGTCATGAGTGATGTCATATGTGAGGTCATAAGCAGTGTATGGCAGAAGCACAAGTTATAGTTAGCACTTCTAACTATAACTGGTGAATTTTTCAGTTTTTTTAGTTGAAAATTCTAATGTTGTCGCTGACAAATTCATCTAACTATAACATTACTTCAACCTTTAACCTTTGTTTTCTTCAGTATTTATATATATATATACATATATATATATATATATATATATATATATATATATATATATATATATATATACTACCCACGGTCGCCAGTAGATAGTTATAGTTAGGACCTATTTTCCATAGGAAATTCACAACATTCTATTTCCAATAACTTTGGCGCCGGTTGACGAATCTTCGCGAAATTTCCAAAACTCGTGGGGCGCTCCGGTCCGCTCCTATCCTGAAAGTTTCGGGGTGATTCGGCAAGCGGGGGCCGAGAAAAAAGGGGGGTCCTAAAACGTGTTTTCCCCATGCAATTTTCCATAGGAAACTTTCGACACGGCTACAGCCCGAACTGCTGAATGGGATTACACCAAATTTGGCAAAGAGGTAGTTCTTGGTTCAGAAAGAACCCTTTCTGTTAAATGGTGTAAATCCGTTCATTAGTTGCTGAGAAAATCAAAAGTAAAAACACATATATATCTATGGCCGCAGAGGATCCGCGCACCCTCCCGATCACGAGCTGTATGCTAATTGGCTGTCAACACTCCAAATCAGGAAGTGTTGGCAGCCATCTTGTGCCTCGGTAGAACCGAGGCACAAGAAGTCTGAGAAACAAGTGCGCAAAACGCAAAAAGGGGGCAGGGTAGAAACACCCTGACCCCCTAGGCCTGCTTAGGGGGTCCCACAAGGATCCCCAGGGCCAAAAAAAGCATTTTTTTTTTGAAATCGCATTCAAAAAGCCCCCGGGTGGGCCAAGTCCCGGGGGCACTGAAAAAATGTGTGGGGGGGCCCCAATCCCCCCCACACTGCCCCGGGGACCGCCACCCCCCGGGGCTAATTTTTAAATGTGTGGGGGGCCTCAAGGCCCCCCAAGCCCCGGGGACCGCCACCCCCGGGGCTTTCATTAATTATTTGCGGCGCCATCCCCGGGGCACTAAAAATATAAATTTGGGGGTCCGTTATAGACCCCCGAGCCCCGGGGACCACCACCTCCGCGGGGCTGTGCACACGATGGGAGGGGGGCCGCACGGCCCCCCTCCTGGAGCCTGTGATGGCCCTGGGGACCGCCACCCCCCAGGGCCAGCTCCTGCAGTGTCCTGGGGTGCCCACCCCCGGGACACTGCTGTTTGCAATGCCCTGTCATTGCAAACTGCTTTGCTTCATTGAAGCGAGAGCAGGGAAACCTGCTCTCGCTTCAATGAAGCAAGCAGATTGCTTTCCACATGGGGAGCTGCATGTTAGCAGCTCCCCATGTGGAAAGCAATGCCGGCTCCCGCAGGACGCGGGAGCCGGCGGGACCGTGGGGGCATTGGGGACCCCCACGGTCCCCAACGAGAGGCCAGGCCCCGGGGGATGGGGTCCCTGGGGCTAAGTGGCCCGGGAGGGGGGCCACGCAGCCCCCGTCCCCCAAAAAATAATAAAAAAATAAATAAATAAAGGCCGGCCCCGTGGGATGGGGTCCCCGGGGCCAATAGAGGCCTCAGGAGGGGGGCAACGCAGCCCCCCTCCATAAAAAAAGAAAAACAAAATCTGGCCATGCCCCGGGGGATGGGGTCCCCGGGGCCGGAATTGGCCACGGGAGGGAGGCCCACGCAGCCCCCTTCCCGTTCACATTTTTTTTTTTTGTTAAAAAGGGGTAAGGCCCTGGGGGATGGGGTCCCCAGGGCCCAAAAAAGGAAAAAGAAGGGGGGCCACACAGCCCCCCTTCTAAAAAAAAAAAAAAACGCGATCGTGCCTGAGGCCCCGCCCCCTCCCTTCACCACTCTGCAAATGCGCCCTGTGCCACGTTTTAAATTGGGGAATCAATTTCCCTTCAATACTGTGGGTCCCTGGGGGCCAACTAGCCCACCAGGTACCTACAGTAAGCGCCACAGGGCTAAGTTACAGAGAGGTGGTCCAGGCCACGCCCCTTTTTACACCTCTCTGCAACGCAGCTCTGTGGCGCTTACTGGAGGTACCTGGGGCCCAACTAGCCCACCAGGTAACTCCAGTAAGCGCCACAGAGCTGCGTTGCAGAGAGTGTAAAAAGGGGCGTGGCCTCGGACCACCTCTCAGCAACGCAGGCCTGTGGCGCTTACTGGAAGTACCTGGTGGGCTAGTTGGGCCCCAGGGACCCTCAGGATTCAAGGTGACCTAATCCCCCAACTTAAAACGTGCCACGGGGCGCGTTTGCACAGTGGTGAAGGGAGGGGGCGGGGCCTGAGGTGACATGTGTGCAAACACGCCCTGTGACGTGTTTTAAGTTGGGGGATTAAGTCCCCTTGAATCCTGAGGGTCCCTGGGGTCCAACTAGCCCACCAGGTACCTCCAGTAAGCGCCACAGAGCCGCATTGCAGAGAGGTGTAAAAAGGGGCGTGGCCTCGGACCACCTCTCTGCAACGCAGGCCTGTGGTGCTTACTGAAAGTACCTGGTGGGCTAGTTGGGCCCCAGGGACCCTCAGGATTTAAGGTGACCTAATCCCCCAACTTAAACCGCGCCACGGGATGCGTTTGCACAGTGGTGAAGGGAGGGGGCGGGGCCTCAGGTGACAAGTGCGCAAACATGCCCTGTGGTGCGTTTTAAGTTGGGGAATTAATTCCCCTTGAATCCTGAGGGACCCTGGGGGCCAACTAGCCCACCAGGTACCTTCAGTAAGCACAACAGAGTTGCGTTGCAGAGAGGTGAAAAAAGGTGCGTGGCCTCGGAACGCCTCTCTGCAACTCAGCTCTGTGGTGCTAACTGTAGGTACCTGGTGGGCTAGTTGGGCCCCAGGGACCCTAAGGATTCAAGGGGACTTAATCCCGCAACTTAAAACGCGCCACGGGGCGCGTTTGCACACACGTCACCTCAGGCCCCCCTCCCTTCACCACTGTGCAAACGCGCCCCGTAGCGCGTTTTAAGAGGTAGTTTTAATCCCCCTGCCCTATTATGTACTAGGGACTTACAGAGGAGGTCATGCTAATCAAAGGGGTACCCCAACGCATAGTGTTCCCTAGTGTATGTAGGTGTTTTCACTGTATTCTAAGTGTCTTTTAGCATAGCACTGGCTCTGGTTAGTCAGAGTCAGTTACCACCAGTACACGTCTGAAAAAGTTGTGGGCACAGGATGATTTTGCTCCTCTGTTGGTTCTTTCTGCACATCTTTTGCTTCTTCCTGCACTTTTCTTCGTCTTTGTGGACTTCTGTTGCTTCTTTCTGCATTTCTTTTGCTTCTTTCTGTGTGTTTTTTCTTCTTTCTTCACACGTCCTACCTCTGTAGGCATAGTTAGAAACTAGCATTTAAAAAACCTTTGAAATTCACTTAAAAAACCATAGGTTTCAGGCACGTTATAGTTAGAAATTAGCATTTAAAAAACCTTTGAAATTCACTGAAAAAACCATAGGTTTCAGACACGTTATAGTTAGAAATTAGCATTTAAAAAACCTTTGAAATTCACTGAAAAAAACCATAGGTTTTAGGGACAGTTATAGTTAGTTGGACATTTCACTCGTACAAAACCATAGAAATTCCCCCGTTATAGTTAGTTCAGCTAACTGTAACTCGCGCCCCTGCAATGCACTGCTGATGACGTCACATATTACATCACTCATGACATGGTCAGTGACATCACTGATGACATCACTGATGACATCACTGATGACATCTCAAATGACATCACTGATGACATCACTGATGACATCATCCAGTGACTGTGTGTTTCTGTAAAGTTTAAATATGTTTAATATATATAGGGAAAGGCGTATTGAAGAATGAGTGGGTGTATAAGTGTCTGAATGGATGATTTAGTACGTGAGTGACTGACTCTACAAGTGAGTGATTAAACGTATCTTACTGAATGCATGGGTTAGTGACTAAACTGTGTGAATGTCTGTATCCGTCTGTCTGTTGGTGTGTAAGTGGATGCATGGGTTTGCGAATAGCTACATGAGTGTCTATATGGGTTATTGATTGGTTCTCTGAGTATCTGTATGGGTGCAAAAGTGTTTGTGTGGGTGGGGTGTGTGTGACTCTGTACATAGATGTGTGAGTGGGTGATTCACTGGGTGCATGATTTCAAGAGTGCATCTGTGATGGACTGCTTGGGTGGGTGAGTGTGTGTATAGGTGTGTTTGAGTGAATGTATATCTCAGTGGTACATGTGCGAGTAACTACATATGTAAAAGGCAGTATATATGTGTCTTAGAGTATTTAAATGGCTATAAGTGAGAGTGTGTGATTGTGAGAGTGGCTGTATTGATGCGTGTGTGCTTGTATCAGTTATTGTATAAGAGCGTAAGAATGTGCTAGTATTTGTATGAGTAAGTGAGCTGGTGTGTGTATAACTGTATAGGTGAGTAAATGGGTGTGTGATTAATTTTTTGCATGACTGACTAGGTGTGTGAGTACCTCTATGGATGAGTGGCGGTGTCTGAGTGCATATGATAGTCCTGTACTGAGTGACTGTAAGTATGAGTGACTGTACAGGTGAGTGAGTAGATGTGTGTGTGTAGACCTAAGAATCAGTGAGTGGGTATGTAGTTATTGGTATTGGAGTGTGTATGGTTTTGAGAATGGCAGTCTGTAATTTAGAGTGGGTGTATCAAAAGTTATATTAGGGTGTGAGAAGATGCATGAAATTATCACATGGATGATGTGATCAGTGATGTCATCAGTGATGTCATTTGAGATGTCATCAGTGATGTCACTGACCATGTCATGAGTGATGTAATATGTGACGTCATCAGCAGTGCATTGCGGGGGCGTGAGTTATAATTAGCTGAACTAACTATAACGGGGGAATTTCTATGGTTTTGTACGAGTGAAATGTCCAACTAACTATAACTGTCCCTAAAACCTATGGTTTTTTCAGTGAATATATATATATATATATTGCCTACTGGCGGTCGCCAGTATGTAGTTATAGTTTCTATTCAGAAAGCATTTTCTCTTTTGCCAATATCTTTAACGCCGTTTGATGGATCTTTGCAAAATGTTCAAAACTAATGGGGCGCTCTGGTCAGCTCCTGTCTTTAAAGTTTCAGGGTGATTCGTCAAGCGGGGGCCGTGGCTACAGCCCGAGCTGCTGAACAGAATGACACCAAATTTGACAAAAAGTTAGCTCTTGCTCCAGAAAGCACTTGTTTTGTTAAATGGTGTAAATCCATTCAGTAGTTCCTGAGAAATTCATATATTTACAAATAGAGATATCTGGTGGCCGCGAAGGATCCTCGAACCCTCCCGATCTTGAGTCTCACTCTGATTAGCTGCCAACACTTCAGACCAGGAAGTGCTGACAGCCATCTTGTGTCTCGGTTGAACGAGTCACAAGAAAAAAGGTGAAAAGTGGGCAGGGTAGAAACACCTTGACCCCCTAGGCCTGCTCAGGGGGTCCCACAGGGTTCCCCAGGGCCAAAAAAGCATTTTTTGTTTTTGAATTTTCGGCGGGATTCATGTAGGGTCAGCCAATCCGGCAGAAAATGTTAAAAAACGAAGCACGGGCTGAAGTGCTTCATTTGTTTTAAGCCCCCGGGTGGGCCAGGTCCCGGGGCAATGCTTTAATATGAAATGGGGGCCTATGGGGGCCCCTGCTGCCCCAGGGACCGCCACCTCCCTGGGGCAATGTTAATGATATGTGGGGGGCATGTGGCCTCCCCGTAGCCCCGGGGACCACCACCTCCCGGGGCTTTTTATGTAAAAAAATGCATTGTATGGCTATTGCCCACCCCCACGATGCCCTGGGGACTGCCACCACCCCGGGGCTTTAATTATTAATGGGCAGTGGAGCCTCACGGGCAACCCCAAGCCCCGAGGACCGCCACCTCCCCGGGGCTTTTTTTGAAAATAAAAGGCATGGGGGCTCCTGCCCTCCCCACACTGCCCCGGGGACCACCACCTCCACGGGGCATACATTATGTAAATGCGGTGGTCTGTTGCGGCCCCCCGGCCCCGGGGACCACCACCTCCCCGGGGCTTAAAATATGTTGGAGGGGGCGTGGCTTAATCAGCCAACATGGCGGATGCGGCTTGAGTGAGCTCTGCGCGTCCACGCCATTAATCGTACTGAATCCTGCCTAAATCTGCCTCAGTGCAGCACATCGGGCATCAGAGGGACCGCTAATTAGCCCGGGACACCACGTTTGGAGCTGCGGAGCGAAGTGCTAATCGCCGGCAGTGCTTTGACATCGAGGCTCCCCGAGACATGGCACGGGCTAGGCCTGGTGCTTCCGGCCTGCTATCCTGGAGAGGGCTGCTGAGAACTGCGTGAGGGCCGGGTCGGGGCCCCAAGGTGAGGAGTGTGGCTGGTGTAGGGGGGGGCAGGGTGTGGGTGGCTGGCGGTGCTAGCTCCCCGTGCCTCCTCGCGGGCTTGTTGCGGTGGTTGCTGCCCCGTTCCCCGGCTACGGCCCTGGTCATGGGGGGGCCTCCTGGCCTGAGTGGGTTTTTCCGCTCGGGTGTCGAGCTCGCCTGGGTCCGGGTGCTGGCCGGCGGGGTGGTGGCCCCACTGAGCCTGCAGGGGGTGGGGGCATGTGGCACTATACGCCGGTCCCGTGGGGCCTCTTCTCCATTTGCCCGCACCGGGGCCTTTTCACTGGCGTGGCGTGCCCGGCCTGTGGTGTGTGGTGGTGCGGCTATCCTGATTTTGAGCAGAGCCGCGCTACGTGTGCTCCGGGTGCCAGAGCGCTCTTGGCAGATCCTTGGCCTGATCGCTATTTAGCAGGCCCTACTGCATATCCTTGGCTCTTGAACACGGCGCTGGAGCACTAGCAGCGGCCTCCCCTTTCTCCCCTTGGGAAACAGTTGTACCTGCCAAGGGCTGCATCTGCCCCCTTGCTACTGCCACCGCTGGGCCTGGACAGTACTGCTGGGGACGGAGGTGCCACGAGTCACCCAAGTGGCAATTCACTTCGCCGTGGGTCGCGGCCCCACACTGCCCACTGACGGCCTATAGGTCACGGAGTGCTGTAAATTAATACCAGAACCGGGTGATCGACCTGGACGTGGGGCGGCGGCAGGGGGTGGTGCTGCAGGCTGGTGGTCCGGCGAGTTAGGTCCCGGTAGGGGGGCCTACTTGGCTGGCTGTTACAGGCTGTGGAAGCGGCTGGGCTAGGCCCAGTGCGGCTTGTGGCTCAGGAGCAGCTAGTTTCCGTGAGGGCTGGCTTGTGGTGCCCCCCCCTGGAGGGCCCCCCAATGCGGTGGTCCCGTGTTGTTACGACCCCACATGACTCATCGAGCACCCAGCTGTTGACCCCTGAGATCCTTGGGGTGACCAATCTGCGGCTCCACTATGGGGAAGGACAATCCTGGCGTCGCGAGTACAAAACAAGGCACCTTAGACCAGTATACCACGACTACGGGAGGAGGGTCTACGAGTGGACCTATACCAGACTATGCGGCCCTCTTGGCAGCCATTACAGAGGCCAGGGACACACTGGATGCCAAAATAGGTGCAGTGGGATCGGAAGTCCCATTCCTACGCCAGGATCTGAGAAAAGCAGTGGACCGCATTACCGAAGCAGAGGCACAGGTGTCCTCCGTTCAGGATACAGTGACCACCTTACAGCAGCGCGTCACTAAGCTGACAGTGATTTGGCAGGAGCTGGCATTCTGGGTGGAGGACGCTGAGGGCTGCGCCAGATGAAACAACCTTCCTTTTGTGGGCTTTCCGGAGGGTTGCGAGGGTAACTCCATGAACCGCTTCCTCACCCAGTGGCTCAAAGATCTCCTACCAGCTGACATGTTATCCATGTGCTTCGTAGTTGAGAGAGCCCACCGAGCGCTGATGAGAAAGCCCCCCCCAGGGAAAAGCCCACAGCCAGTTATCGCCAAGTTACTTAACTATGTAGACAGAGATGCAGTGTTGCAATTTGCTAGATCACACAAGGACAAACTTATCTTTGAATCCCGGTCGATAATGATATTCCCGGACTACACTCACTTAGTGCAACAGCAAAGACAGTCCTTTACAGCAGCAAAACTGAGACTGCAAGATCTCAACATCTCATATATGCTGCTCTATCCCGCCAGGCTACGTGCTGTGTATAGTTCTAAGTCTTATTTTTTCGACACGCCCAAAGCTGTCTTCGCTTGGACTGACGAATGAGCCTACTTGAAGCCTCACTCCCCGCCACCACTAGAGTCTGACTCCTCCAGAGGTTCACAGCGAAATAGACCTCATAGGACAAAATCGAAGCGGAGACACCGATCTGGATCCGAACGTCAATCCTCCAGCCCTGAGCGGGCATCTTGAATACTCCAATGGCTTAAATATTATAGTTTGGTCCCCGCTGACTGTCCATCATTTGGATATGCTCCGCTCATTCTGCACCAAGTAGGCGTGGACAATAAGCAATGTGGCTGACCAGCCCTGGACACTTGTATCCTAATGTTATGTTTGATGGGAAGGTTGGGATCCATTGGAGGAGGGGCCCTGGGCTCCCTGGTTGGGGTTCTAGGGCGCCCTTCACCGCGACAGATGCTCCTAGTTCCTGACAGTATCGGGGAGGGGAGAGGAGGGATGGGGGGGTCTTTAGAGTTCATGGTTACACTAAGTTTAGTTTTTTTACATGCCCAGACATACAATCCATCTTTCACTAGGATTGATGCCAATACAAACAATCCATGGCCACTCAGGCAACTGTTTCCTCATTGGGTGACCTGACCGTGGTAACTTGGAATGTCCGGGGGCTACTCAACAAAATCAAACGGGGTGCCATCCTTCGACAGGCCAAGCGGTATGGAGCTGACATTCTTCTCCTGCAGGAGACTCATCTTTTGGGTAATAAGGCTCCCTGCTTGGCCAGGTTTGGGTATCGTTTGATTTACCATGCTGTATTTACAGGGGGTTCCCGAGGGACAGCTATTCTCATTCACCGCCGGGTTCCCTTCATCCATGCGAAACACTGGGTGGATCCTGGGGGTAGCTATATTCTCCTGTCAGGTACAATTTATGGAGAGCACATTAACTTTGGTAGCATTTACGCGCCCCCGCCTCTGGGAACCACTTTTGTTGACAGCATCACCCGTCTGTGGAGTGAACTTCCGGACGGTTTAACTCTTCTGGGAGGGGACTGGAATGATACCATGTCGCCACTTGATAGAAGGCGCGGGTCCGGTGTGGGCCCTCCCACAGCTGTATCTAAATTGTCCCTACTCGCTGGCACTCTGGGGTGGTCAGACATATGGCGTGAATATCACCCCGCTGAGATAGGCTACACATATATGTCCACGGTCCATGGATCTCTGTCCCGGCTAGATTATATGTTCACGCCACGCAGCTATATCCATAGATTTTCCTAGGTCTCCCATCTCCCCAGAGGGCTGTCTGATCATTCTCCGGTCATGGTAAAACTTCTCCTACACTTTCAAAAACCTCCCTTTAGGTGGCGAATGTCTCCATGGCACCTCCGAGACCCTGATTATCACGAGTTACTTGTCACGGCCATCCAGGAGTATCTGGATATAAACGTAGGCTCTGCCCCATCCAAAGAAACCCTTTGGGAAGCCTTAAAACCTACAATCCAGGGGGTGGACATTAGCTATCGTGCGAATGAAAAACATAAGCACTCCGCCCAACGCGCAGAGATGGAGGCCTAGCATACATCTCTGGAGATACAATACATACATAATCCCAGTCCTTCCCTCCAGCGTAATTTATTCCTTACACAACAGCAGCTACAACAACATCTCATGGACGAGGCGAAAGAAATCTGGCTAGCGTCACAACACCAAATAAACCATTGGGGGGACAAATCATGCAGAATGTTACATAGACTGTGCCAAGCTGAGCGGTCCCCGGCCACTGTTCCAACTATCCGAGGAACGGATGGTGTCTTGCATACCTCTCCAGAGGAGGTTGTCGCAGAATTTGCACATTACTTCTCCACACTGTATACACGGAAGGAACAGCTCTCAGAGGCCCTTATTGCAGAATTCCTTCAGGATATCCCCCCCGAGACTAACAGATCAGATGAGAGACCAACTCAATGCTCCCATTACAGTTGATGACTTAACGGCGGCATTGGCTGGGATGCATCCGGGGCAGGCCCCCGGTCCCAATGGGTTTCCCATGGAGTTCCTCCGATCATATATGTCCACACTGGGCCCACATTTGTTGGGGGCAATGCAAGACGCCCTTGAACGGCAAATACTACCCCGGGACTGGTGGCAGGCCAAGATTGTCCTCTTCTTAAAGCCCGGCCGCCCAACGGAAGACCCATCCTCATACCGTCCTATCTCCCTAATCAATTTCGAGTCTAAACTATTGGGTAAAGTACTAGCTGATCGCCTGCGGACCTGTATACAGGATCTGATCCACCTAGACCAATCTGGCTTTATGCCACACCGAGCCACCCGGCACAACATTCGCCGGGTTCATAATGCCATGGCATTGGCTCCAGAGTTGGGACACCACGCGGCCATACTTCTTGCCGATATTGACAAGGCTTTTGATTCTCTCAGTTGGGAATATCTCTTCCAACTTTTGGAAGCGGTTAATTTTGGCCCGTGCTTCCTGGCATACATTCGCCTACTCTATACGGAACCAATTGCCTCAGTGCGAATCGCTGGTCATCGCTCGGCCCCCTTTCCCATCAGTCGCGGCACAAGGCAGGGCTGTCCCCTGTCCCCACTCTTATTTGCCCTAGCGATGGAGCCCCTGGCGGTATGGGTTCGCCGGGATCCAGTGCTTCGGGGCTTTGAATGGCCATGGTCGCAACCTGACCGTATTGCGCTATATGCGGACGATGTCCTGTTTTCCATGATAGACCCATTGATCTCAGGACCACGCATCCTACAGATCCTCCGAGTCTTCGGCCAGACCACCGGGCTCCACACCAACCCCTCTAAGTCTGTGCTGTTTCCAGTATGTGGTTATCAGGGCAGAGGTACATGGGCGGCCCAGCTAACACACGCAACGGAGGGATTTCAGTATTTGGGCATCTTTATGTCTCCTTGTCCAAAGATCTCATGGACGCGTAACATCAACCCACTGCTTGCCGGCCTCCGAGATGAGACAACAATATGGTCATCTCTACCCCTCTCGCTGTATGGGCACTCAGTGATTTTCAAAATGGTCTCTCTCCCCAGAGTGCTTTATCGATTACAAAATTTCCTGTACCACATACCGCGATCATGGTTCGCGCAAATAAATGCCGTACATAATAAATTCCTGTGGGGTGGGGGGGTGGCTCGGGTGGCGCTACAGACTTGTGTGCAATCTACTTATTGCGGCGGCATTGTGGCGGCAGACGTGTATTCATACTATGCGGCCTCTCATTTATTGGTCATTAATGAATGGTGGTATAATACACCAATGGATACGGCGTTCACACTAAAACGCGCAGTGATGGAGGGGTTCCCCTTCTTCGAGTACTATACAGCGCACAGAGCCTCGATTTCCTAACCCATGCTAGTAGAACAACGATTCGGCTTTGGCGGTATATCGTTCAGCGAATGGGGTGGCATGGGCGTCTGACCCAGGCAACGCCCCTATGGCATGGTACTTACCTGCACCAGGTGGCAGCTTTAGAGGGGTTCCACCAGTGGGACCTGGTCGGCATATCCACACTCGGAGACATTATGAGGGGCACTACCTTAAAGTCCTTCCAACAGCTGCAGGAAGAATTCCAACTCCATAAAACGCAATTCTACAAATACCTCCAGCTGCGTCATGCTCTCACCCCCCATGCTTGTCATCTTGGACAATCTTCCAGAGTTTCACCCCCTGGAGAGCCGCCTCCTCATGGGTGACTTAGGAGCCCATAAAATCCGACAGATCTACCAGACGTTGACAACACACTCTACTATGACCTTATACAAGACCAGAGGGGCGTGGCAAGACGATATCCCAGACTTAACCGACGATGACTGGGCTGAGGCCATAGCCAGTCCCCGGGGCGCAGGGGTGTCCTCTAGATACCGTCTCATTCAATTCAAGTACGTCCATCGAGTTTATTATACATGTCTCCGTCTCTGGAGGATGGGGATTATTCCATCCCCCCAGTGCTTACGCTGTGAAAAAGAGGAGGGGACATTCATACACATGGTATGGAGTTGTACTGCTATACAGCCCTTCTGGCGCAAAGTCTCGGCTTGTCTAAAAGAGGTGCTGTCCTGGGATCTCCCGCACGACCCTAGATTGTTCCTACTCCACAGCACTGACGACATAGGGGGAAATCGATATATGCAACATCTGCTCTTCCTTGCCCTCACTATAGCCAAGGGCGATATTGCTCAGTTGTGGAAAGGGACCTCCCGCCCGACGTTAGGGAAATGGCAAAAAGAATTGGACAGATGCATGGGTGCGGAGATTGTGATCTTCCAGGTGCAGGGCTGCCCTCAGAAGCATAGGAAAATATGGTCTTGATGGGCTACATACCGGGGTATCAACCTTCCCCCCCTTCCCTCTCAAACCCCTTGATGAGTAGTCTCCCTTATACGTCCTGGGCCACAACATGCTGCACACTGTATTTATTATTGTTCCTAACACAGGTACTCAATCATACCCTTAAATGTATGTGGAATGGAAATGTCTGCGCAAAGTTCTCGTTGTTGTTATATATGCAAACTGTAGATAATGTTGTTTACAAGCTTGGTACTTTGGCATTATCTTGTCTTAAATTCATATATGTCTGGCTGCAGCCCAAATGGTACCATAAAAAGTCAATAAAATATGTTTAAAAAAAAAAATATGTTGGAGGGGGGCCACGCCACCCCCTTTGTGGAGCCCTTCATGGCCCTGGGGACTGCCACTCCCCAGGGCCAGCTCCACCAATGTGCCAGGGTGCCCACCCCAAGGACATTGCAGTTTGCTATAGCAGGGCGGGAGCACTGCTCCCGCCCTGCCATAGCAAACTTCTGCTGCGCTTCATGGAAGCGAGAGCAGGAAAACTGCTCTTGCTTTCATGAAGCGAAGCAGAATTGCTTTTGAGCAAAGGGAGCTGCATGACAGCAGCAAAGGAAGCTGCATGTCAGCAGCTGCCTTTGCCCAAAAACAATGCCAGCTCCCGCAGGAGGCAGGTAACCGGCAGGGACCGCGGGGGCATTGGGGTTCTCCCCATGGTCCCTAACCAGTGGCCAAGCTCCGGGGTATGGGGTCACCGGGGCAGAAAATGGCCCAGGTAGGGGGGCCACGCAGGCCCCCCTATTCTTTAAAACAAAAAAAAAGAATTGGGCAAGCCCCAGGGGATGGGGTCCCCGGGGCCAAAAATGGCAGCCCCCCTCTCCCTTTTTTTTTTTTTTTAAATGGCCGGGCCCCAGGAGATTGGGTTGATAGGCTGATATCAGGCAATGGAACTGGGGGGCATTAATTATTATTTTTTTCTCTTGTGATAGGAGTCATGACCCTATCACGGCACTCAGCGCGGTCCCCCATGTAACGTTGCGGTGGATTTGCGAATCTGTCTTGAATAAATAGTTTAATAGTATATAATTCAGAAGGTAATGTTGCAGCTGTGAAGTTTTTTATAGAGCTAGTGAGATTGAAGTTAATAATCCTATTACATTTGATAGAGTTAAAAATAATATAAAAAAATGAAAATTAAAAGTTACATTTGAAAAGTGTTTTGTGTTGTAGTACATTGAATTCATGCTTTTGTTTTGCGAATTCGCGAAGGGTTCGTGAATCCGGAAAATATTTAAAAAGAGTATGTATGTTAAAAATAAATAAGATTCACTGTTGGGTTATAGGGTGGCTCTAAAAAGAGCTGTTGTTTCCATTATGACGTTGTTGGAGCTACATGTAAGTGCAGATGCACAGCTTAAGGAAACACTGTTTCCTTCATTTGTGAAATGAACTCCATCACTTCTGTAGATGTCATGCATATCAAAACGTAGATTTTTGTTATAGATGGAGCCCATCCTATGGTCTCTGAGGTATGCAGAAACAGCTTTATTGACATTCTTCCTAGCTTTCTCAATCTGTGAACAGAATTGATTTGACCACTTCCATTTCTGTGTTTGGCATATATTAGAGTATACAAAGAAAGTTTGAGGGAAAAACAACATCAATTGTGAAAAGGTATCCTTCATTAGCATTTCCAGCCCTACCCCAGTCAATGTGCCTAGGTCATTGCCACCACAATGCACAATCATGAAGTCAGGGGGTTGGAGATGCAAAAAGGTTTTAACCAAATGCATAAATTGGCGCCACTTTAATCCTCTCTGTGCAGACCATTTAATATCCACATTTTGCAAACATAGGTCTTTGTCAATATCTCTATGTTCAGCATACCTTTTGCACCAGAAAACATAGCTGTGCCCTACAGTCCATACTGTAAGCATTTTTAAGGGATGTCTGGAAGGAATCAAAAGATGTCTGTAGCTGAGGTAGTCAGTTGGTAAAATGAGAGGTATCTAAAAGGTGGAGAACATGCTGTTTCTGAGAAAACCGATAACTGATTGGCTGATCATCAACATTGTGCACTTAAAAATTAGGATGCATGTTACTTTCCTGAAGAAGTATGTTTCCGATTGGTTATTAAAATTTTTTTGAAAGGCACAGTATAGAGGATAAGGTAATATTTTGCAAAAGTCAACCACACCTGCTATTTGCATTTGTAAGCTACTGTGCTGAACTTGAAAATATGGTATGTTTCTTTTATGTATGATGCCACTAGCAAAAGGCATAGACACATGCATGCATGGTTTCAGGAATATGGTGAGACTTATAATAGTGACAAGCGAAGGGTTGCTACTTTATATTTGGCTAGGCTCAACACACTCAGTAGTCGCCTAATAGTGAAGCTGCAAGAAAAAAGTGAGGTTTAAGACATGTTGGCAGAGGGATTAGTGTTTAGGCTACTTCGTGTGAGTCTGTGGAAAGGTACACTTAAAGTACGCTGTATACATTTAGGAGTCTGCTTGAAATGGGAAGTGCAGTCTGTCAAGTTGAAGGGACTGCATGGTCTTGTGACTGAGGTATGTTTCTACTTGTACATGTATTTTCACATGTGTTAAGCATCTGAAAATGCTAGACCTATAAAACACAGGTATACATCTATTTGTATGTTTCTTTTATGTATGATGCCACTAGCAAAAGGCACAGACACATGCATGCATGATTTCAGGAATATGGTGAGACTTACAACAGTGACATGCGAAGAGTTGCTGCTTTATATTTGGCTAGGCCCAACACTCTGAGTAGACGCTGAATAGTGGAGCTGCAGGAGAAAAGTGAGGTTTAAGACATGTTGGAAGAGGTATTAGTGATTAGGCCACTTCGTATGAGTCTGTGGAAAGGTACACTTGAAGTACGCCGTATAAATGTAGTTGTCGGCTTGAAATCGGAAGTGCAGTCTGTCAAGTTGAAAAGGACTGCATGGTCTTGTGACTGAGGTATGTCTCTACTTGCACATGTATTTTCACACGTGTTATGCATCTGAAGATGCTAGACCTATAAAACACAAGTATACATCTATTTGTATGTTTCTTTTATGTATGATGCTACTAGCAAAAGGCACAGACTAATGCATGCATGCTTTCATGAATATGGTGAGACTTACAGCAGTGACATGCAAAGAGTTGCTGCTGTATATTTGCCTAGGCCCAATACTCTGAGTAGACACTGAGGGGCCGATTCCGATCTCGGTCGGAGGCGCACCCAATACTATTCGGTCGGGAAAAAAGCCATGCGAAAGCCAGTTTCCCGACCGATCAGTACAGCACACCGAACGAGCAAGTACGATGCGCACAACAGCAAAAATCCCGGCCGAGCCGTACTCACCCAAACCAGGTCCTGTTCTCCGACCGAGGCGAATCCGGAAACGCCGAATCGAGTCGCACGGAAGGGAAAATGCAGCCCCGTCCGGCCGGACAAGTACGATGCGCTTTCCGTACGCGCCGAACCCGTCGCTACGCACGGCACATCAAAGCATCCGGGAGAGGCGCACATAAGCTCCGAATCGCGCCACAACACGATCCACGGCTACGAGACGAACACAGCACAGACGAGGACGACGCGAAGCGGCGAGGACGAGCGAAGCGACGAGGACGAAGCCAAGCGACGAGGACGACGCGAAGCAACGAGAAGGACGAACGACACGAACCAACCATGAATCCCTTCGTCCCGATCATACCAATATTCTACATCTACTACCGGAACAGGCACGGACGCGTACGGCGCAGAAGGTAAGTCAGACACCAACCACAAAACACATACAACACGTACACGACACATCACACACATACACTGGGAATCTGAATATACTTGCAACAGCAGCACCATAGGGGCGGGATGCCCATCACCAATGCCACATATGCACACAGGGGCCTGAATGCGCGCCACCACCCCAACCCAGGGGGCTGGATGCCAACCACCACAACCACCCTTAGCCAGGGGGTGCCAGATGCCCACCACCACTACCACCCTTAGCCAGGGGGGCTGGATGCCTACCACTACTACCACCCTCACCCAGGGCGGGCTGGATGCCTACCACCACCCTTAGCCAGGGGGGCTGGATGCCTACCACTACTACCACCCTCACCCAGGGGGGCAGGATGCCCACCACTACTACCACCCTCACCCAGGGGGCAGGATGCCCACCACTACTACCACCCTCACCCAGGGGGGCAGGATGCCCACCACTACTACCACCCTTAGCCAGGGGGCAGGATGCCCACCACTACTACCACCCTCACCCAGGGGGCAGGATGCCCACCACTACTACCACCCTTAGCCAGGGGGCAGGATGCCCACCACTACTACCACCCTCACCCAGGGGGCAGGATGCCCACCACTACTACCACCCTTAGCCAGGGGGCTGGATGCCTACCACTACTACCACCCTTAGCCAGGGGGCAGGATGCCTACCACTACTACCACCCTCACCCAGGGGGGCAGGATGCCCACCACTACTACCACCCTTAGCCAGGGGGCAGGAAGCCTACCACTACTACCACCCTTAGCCAGGGGGCAGGATGCCTACCACTACTAACACCCTTAGCCAGGGGGCAGGATGCCTACCACTACTACCACCCTTAGCCAGGGGGCAGGATGCCTACCACTACTACCACCCTTAGCCAGGGGGCAGGATGCCCACCACTACTACCACCCTCACCCAGGGGGGCAGGATGCCCACCACTACTACCACCCTCACCCAGGGGGGCAGGATGCCCACCACTACTACCACCCTTAGCCAGGGGGGCAGGATGCCCACCACTACTACCACCCTCACCCAGGGGGGCAGGATGCCCACCACTACTACCACCCTCACCCAGGGGGGCAGGATGCCCACCACTACTACCACCCTTAGCCAGGGGGCAGGATGCCCACCACTACTACCACCCTCACCCAGGGGGCAGGATGCCCACCACTACTACCACCCTTAGCCAGGGGGCTGGATGCCTACCACTACTACCACCCTTAGCCAGGGGGGCTGGATGCCTACCACTACTACCACCCTCAACCAGGGGGGCAGGATGCCCACCACTACTACCACCCTTAGCCAGGGGGCAGGATGCCCACCACTACTACCACCCTCACCCAGGGGGCAGGATGCCCACCACTACTCCCACCCTTAGCCAGGGGGGCTGGATGCCTACCACTACTACCACCCTTAGCCAGGGGGCAGGATGCCCACCACTACTACCACCCTCACCCAGGGGGGCAGGATGCCCACCACTACTACCACCCTCACCCAGGGGGGCAGGATGCCCACCACTACTACCACCCTTAGCCAGGGGGCAGGATGCCCACCACTACTACCACCCTCACCCAGGGGGGCAGGATGCCCACCACTACTACCACCCTCACCCAGGGGGGCAGGATGCCCACCACTACTACCACCCTTAGCCAGGGGGCAGGATGCCCACCACTACTACCACCCTCACCCAGGGGGCAGGATGCCCACCACTACTACCACCCTTAGCCAGGGGGGCTGGATGCCTACCACTACTACCACCCTTAGCCAGGGGGGCTGGATGCCTACCACTACTACCACCCTCAACCAGGGGGGCTGGATGCCTACCACTACTACCACCCTTAGCCAGGGGGCTGGATGCCTACCACTACTACCACCCTTACCCAGGGGGGCTGGATGCCCACCACTACTACCACCCTTAGCCAGGGGGCTGGATGCCTACCACTACTACCACCCTTAGCCAGGGTGGCAGGATGCCTACCACTACTACCACCCTTAGCCAGGGTGGCAGGATGCCTACCACTACTACCACCCTTAGCCAGGGGGCAGGATGCCCACCACTACTACCACCCTCACCCAGGGGGCAGGATGCCCACCACTACTACCACCCTTAGCCAGGGGGCTGGATGCCTACCACTACTACCACCCTTAGCCAGGGGGCAGGATGCCTACCACTACTACCACCCTCACCCAGGGGGCAGGATGCCCACCACTACTACCACCCTTAGCCAGGGGGCAGGAAGCCTACCACTACTACCACCCTTAGCCAGGGGGCAGGATGCCTACCACTACTACCACCCTTAGCCAGGGGGCAGGATGCCTACCACTACTACCACCCTTAGCCAGGGGGCAGGATGCCTACCACTACTACCACCCTTAGCCAGGGGGCAGGATGCCCACCACTACTACCACCCTCACCCAGGGGGGCAGGATGCCCACCACTACTACCACCCTCACCCAGGGGGGCAGGATGCCCACCACTACTACCACCCTTAGCCAGGGGGCAGGATGCCCACCACTACTACCACCCTCACCCAGGGGGGCAGGATGCCCACCACTACTACCACCCTCACCCAGGGGGCAGGATGCCCACCACTACTACCACCCTTAGCCAGGGGGCAGGATGCCCACCACTACTACCACCCTCACCCAGGGGGCAGGATGCCCACCACTACTACCACCCTTAGCCAGGGGGCTGGATGCCTACCACTACTACCACCCTTAGCCAGGGGGCAGGATGCCTACCACTACTACCACCCTCACCCAGGGGGGCAGGATGCCCACCACTACTACCACCCTTAGCCAGGGGGCAGGAAGCCTACCACTACTACCACCCTTAGCCAGGGGGCAGGATGCCTACCACTACTACCACCCTTAGCCAGGGGGCAGGATGCCCACCACTACTACCACCCTCACCCAGGGGGCAGGATGCCCACCACTACTACCACCCTTAGCCAGGGGGCTGGATGCCTACCACTACTACCACCCTTAGCCAGGGGGGCTGGATGCCTACTACTACTACCACCCTCAACCAGGGGGGCAGGATGCCCACCACTACTACCACCCTTAGCCAGGGGGCAGGATGCCCACCACTACTACCACCCTCACCCAGGGGGCAGGATGCCCACCACTACTACCACCCTTAGCCAGGGGGCTGGATGCCTACCACTACTACCACCCTTAGCCAGGGGGCAGGATGCCCACCACTACTACCACCCTCACCCAGGGGGCAGGATGCCCACCACTACTACCACCCTCACCCAGGGGGGCAGGATGCCCACCACTACTACCACCCTCACCCAGGGGGCAGGATGCCCACCACTACTACCACCCTCACCCAGGGGTGCAGGATGCCCACCACTACTACCACCCTCACCCAGGGGGCAGGATGCCCACCACTACTACCACCCTTAGCCAGGGGGCAGGATGCCCACCACTACTACCACCCTCACCCAGGGGGCAGGATGCCCACCACTACTACCACCCTTAGCCAGGGGGCTGGATGCCTACCACTACTACCACCCTTAGCCAGGGGGCTGGATGCCTACCACTACTACCACCCCCACTCATAGGATGGACAATGCATGACACAACAAGCACACCACAACCTAGGGAATGCAAGATTAAGACATCCCCCACCACCATGACAAGCGTGTGAGCAGGCTGTGTCAAATGCCTACAACACCGAACATGACATTGAACATACAATGTGACCCCCTAGCACATGTGCCACACATATATGTGTGTGGCACCCACAATGCAAGCAGCCCATGACCATTGTGGCAATGGGGCCTAAACCCCCATCATCACAGTGACCAAAAGGCAAGTGTGGGGTCCATAGCTGAAGCACATTTTGACCATTGTGGCAATGGGGTCTAAACCCCCATCATCACAGTGACCAAAAGGCAAGTGTGGGGTCCATAGCTGAAGCACATTTTGACCATTGTGGCAATGGGGTCTAAACCCCCATCATCACAGTGACCTAAAGGCAAGTGTGGGGTCCATAGCTGAAGCACATTTTGACCATTGTGGCAATGGGGTCTAAACCCCCATCATCACAGTGACCAAAAGGTAAGTGTGGGGTCCATAGCTGAAGCACATTTTGACCATTGTGGCAATGGGGTCTACACCCTCATCATCACAGTGACCAAAAGGTAATTGTTGACAAAGAAAGAGCTGCAACTGCCAAACTGCATGGATCATTCCTGGTCACAGAACCAAAAACTCATCTGTGGCAAAGTAGTGTATGTGTCCCATTGCAACATAAATTGGGGGAGCCAAATACTGCAGTGCAAATGAAACATTCCTTTGGCCATGTGCAGACAAACAACACCCATGGGGGCTGAGACCGTCAACAGTCATCAATGACACAATGACAGAAGTGACCATCAGAATGCAGACCCACATATTTGCACCAATGGGCACACAAATGCAGATACCCTGTGGAGACAGCAGATGTGAGGTGAACAGATACCATACCATGGCAGCAATGGGACACACAAACCATGATCACTGTGCTGACCGATGACCTAGGAGTCCCAGGGACAGCAGGGGAAACACACCAAACAACATACAGCCAATGGCACACCCAAGATATGCCAATGCAGTGGTGCAGATGCACAAACACAAACAGGCAGACCAACACTGTCATCATACACAGCAGGTGAGGGGTGGGGGTGCCAGTGTCCCCAGGCAACAACACAACACATGAGGAGAGCTGAATACCAATCATACAGATGTGCATACACTGCCACACTAAGGTAACTCATGGATCCAAATCCCCTATGTGGGCAAGCAGGCATTGACAGGTGAGAGGGAGCACAAAACACACATGTCACACAGGCACGTAGGAACAACAACTGACACAGCAAGTCACAGACACACCACAGCACCACCCCCAGGGCCCCCACAATGTGGTGACCCTGGGCTGAAGAAAAATACCACTGTGATGACAAAGCTAAATGTCGTTCACACTGTGAACCACAGTCAGGTGTCCTGAGCAACTAACTACCATCACACCTACACAAGCACAAATCAATCAGCATGGCCAGTAAGCCAAGGCCAACATGGAGGCAGGGGACTAGCCGGGCAACAACTCTCATCTGCACACACTCAAGACCACACCCCTCGACCTCCAACAATGTGCAGCAGTGAAGTACACATGCACTGGTGACATTGCACATGCACCCATTACTATTCCAGGGTGGTGGGTGGGAACCAAGGTGTAGAAACACATCACACATGGACACTCAACAAGACTCCTGAATGTCTGACACACTGCACACTACGCTGTACATGGACATGACGGCAATACCACACCGACCAATGGGATCCCAGCCACAGTCACACACCAATGAAGAAGCCAAGGTCACCCACAAAGAACACACATAGACAACAACCAACATTGCAGCCCGGACCCTAAGGAGTGCCAGCAGTCACACACACAACGTGTCACAATCACTGAAAGATAACACAAACTGGAAATCACATGACAGGGGCAAACAACAAGTGCCAAAGGGAAACCTGACTGTGACCCATCTGCGTCAGCACACAAACTCTGCCCTGACAGCAAACACACCTATGGGTGACACCCTGATGACCAGTAATGTGCCATGCACCCACATCACAGAGAACACAGGGAGAAGACTTTGGGGGAACATAGCTCAAGTCAGCAAGCATCACAAACAGGTACAACACTAGGGATCACAGCATGCGCAGATGAATGGAAGTGAACACACAGACATGCACATACAACACACACCTTGGGCGCAGGCAATGTCACACGTGTACACACTGCCATGAGGGGACTCCACTCCTGTGTGAGGAAAGCTGTGCCATATGTTGCCTCAGTAGGGCCCCATCATGTCAGCTGAGCACTTGGTCACACAATCAACAATTAGCACCAAATGAGGGCTCCCATCACATCAGCCTGGTCATGGATGTGCCAACGGAATCATCAGCACAGATCCAACACACTTGTATAGCAATGTTGCACTGACTACACGGATGAGTCCCTCCCCATTGATGCCCAAACCTGCATGTCCACTGGAGATGGCAACACGGTCAGGGAAGTAGACAAATGCAACGATGGCAGGCACAACAGATGTGCAGGGGTGGAAGCCACAGATATGAAATTGCCAATGTAAGTAGGAAACCCATTGCCAAATACTGAACACATGACACCCTCAGATGCTGCTATTGATGACATGGATACACCACATGATAGGACACATTCCCCCTGGACCACATGGGTTCCTGCACAGTAACACTTCATAATCATGAGACCAGATATCACCATCACTGCAGCAAGGGCATGGTTAGCTGCACCAACAACATGTACATCTGAAGCATGAGCACTAGAGAAAAGAAAGTTGCTTTATTCAGCATATGTGTTGAGGCCAAACGAAGCCCTGAAAAAAGAGCAAAGGCCAATGGCCAGTCCATTGTCAAAGTTCAAACAGGGTGACACTGGCAGATGTCACCCTACGCATGCCTGCACAATACCAGGGACAATCCACTAGGAGGGGCAACCGGGGGGCAGGCCAGGCACCGCAGGGACAGGATCAGGGCTAACCAGGGGAGTCAGGGAAGGGGTGGTGGGTGCTGGAGAGCCACTGACAACTGCAGTGGAGGTGTCTGACATGGTGTGTGCCGGCACAACTGGGGGGCATGACACAGATGTCGTGGGTGCCGGCACAACTGCAGTGGACCCTGCAGATGGGGTGGACAGGTCCGCCACTGCAGTGCCCAAGTCAGACAGGGCGGTAGTGGACTCCACTGCAGTGCCTACCTCCAGGGGAGGAGAATGGGGAACAGGCAAGGTGGGTTGGACAGAGGGGGGACACCCTCACCACATCAGTGGCACAGACAAGCGCAGCGGGGGTGTGGTGCTGGGAGAGCAAGTGGCAGGGGGAGAAGGTAGGAGCATCTTGGGGATGGTATATCTGTGGGTGGGGGAACCTGGGGCAGGGTGTGGTGGGGGCACCTGTGCAGTGGGGGCCTGAGGGATGGAGGACGGAGACCTTGTGCCTGAGCTGCAGGGCGGTGGCGGGGTCTTGCTCTTAGCACTCCGGGGGACTTGCGGGTGGGGGCCTCAGTCCGTCTGCGCCTGGGGGAGGGTGTCCGGGGGCGAGGGGCACTCTGCTCCGTGTGGGTGGGCTTCCTCTTCCCCGGGATGCTGGAGCAGCTTCATCGGTGGGGAAGAGGCCGAGGTCACAGAGGAAGAGCTGCTGTGACTTTGGGGTTGCAGGTGAGGCAAGGGAGGGTGCTTTGGAGGGAGAGGGAACTGAGGACTGCGCAGTGCATGTGGATGCGTGTGTGTGTTCCAGGGCCCCATCCCCTGTGAGTCTGGCTTCAGTCCCCTGAATGTGCGTGCGTGTGCGTTTTGTCATTGGCGTGTGTGTCAGTGTGCTGGATGTGTGTGTGCTGGTGTGTGCCAGTGTGTGTGTGCCTGGGATGGGTAAGGTGCTGGGGAGTGTGGATGGAGCAGAGGCAGGAGGGGTGAGGGACCGTTTGAGGAGGGACACTGCTGCCGTCAGGGAGGAGTCCATGGACCTATTGCCCCTCTGTAGGTCAGACATGCCCGATGAGATGCCCTCCATGAACGACACCAGCTGAGTCAACAGCGCGGTGTGCGCATGGAGGACACTCAGCATGGCTGTCTGCCCTACATGGAGCTGGCGAAGGAGGTACACAGACTCCTCACTCAGGGCAGCAGGGGACACAGGGGCAGGGGTGCGGTGCCTGGCCCAAAGGAGACACGCTCCCGGACATGGGAGCCTCCACGGACCTGGGGAATGGGAGCCGATGGGAGGGCGGTGGTGGTGCTGGTGGTGGCGGGGACAGCAACACTAGCTGGGGTGTGGTGGCTGCTGACACCCGCCTCCACAAGGGAGTCATCCTCCGAGTTGCTCTGGTCCTCAGCTGAGGTGGATGCTGCTGAGGACTCCTCGGTGTGGCTCCCCTCGCCCTCCGTGCCACTGGGTCCCTCCGACCACTCCTCGGCTGCTGACCCAGTCTGGCTCTCCGGCTCCTCCTGGTCCGTGGAGCTGTCCCCTTCCGTGGCCGTGGATGTATCTGCAAACAATGGGGAAACAGACAGACATCAGTCACCTGCACATAACGCACACACCACTGTGAGCACAGCACATCACAGAGCAAGCCCTGGCATCATTAGTTGTACATTGCTAAAAGTGCACTAATTGAACAGGAGAAGTCAATTGTCAGTCTGATGCCAAGCATGGCACTCACATCCCACATGGCCTTGCACCCATCTGTCTGGTGTCTGTTGGATTGCAACACCCCAGTGTTGACACATGCACCAAGTACACAGTAGTTGGACAGTGCAGAGGACACGGTGTGGACACATCACAGCTCTTGCCACTGAGTCAGTACAGGTTTACGGATGTAAGGGATGCCCAGAGTCAAATAGGAAATGCATGTGATGCATACCAGCGACAGACACCATGATGCACCCATGTCCTGATAGCCAGCGCCACTATGGTGTGCATGTAGCACATGTCACTCCCCTGCAGGATCACCAATCAGTAGACACATGCCATGGCGGAGGCATGACTGCAAAGTCATACATCACTGTCTCAGTGATGTATGACTTTGCAGCCAGACAACAACACTCTGCACTGTGTCACAATAGTAGGTCATGGGGAATGCAAGTCCTGGAGCTGCACAAGTGCACATGTACATCCCCCCACAACACATCCTCTTAACCCTCATCTGTCCAGGTCATACCTATTGGACATATGGGAGACCTGTGACACTACCCTCTGAACCTGAGCCCCTCACACTCTGCTGTGCATGGGGAACAGCTGCCTGAACTTCACATTTACATGCCCCAGTCTGCATGGGCAGCTGATCAGACACCTATGTGTCACACAAGTATCGTCTCCTATGGTCACATCTCCAGTGGCATGCTGAGCCCCTACCAAGAAACTCCACAGCAGTCCTGGCGACTAATCCACAGCACACTGACACAGAGGCAGACACCTGAGGGGCAAATCACTGTGCACAATGTGTCCTCTGATACACGGGAGTGGGAGTACAGAGTGTATTGTATGGCCTGGAGTAGGCATGACTGTCCAGCCCCACATGAATGAGGGATGAGCCCTGGACTGTAGGCAGCTGGCTAAGTATGTGTGACACACGTCATATACATACTCCTGGGGCCCAAACATTGTTCCCACCCGCAGCATGGGTGTGTGCCAGGTACCCCAGCCACATGTGGTGGATCAGCTCAGCAATTGGACCACAGATCAAAGTAACACGCTGAATACATGTCAGAATACAGGCATTGTGTAAGCAATGGACCCACCCATGATGCCCACCACAGAGTCAGGGAAACAGATGCTGTCTCCCACCTTGAGTCAAGCAAACTGCAAGGACACAGTCCTAAGTGACAGAATTCCCTGCATGTAAGGGCCACACCTGGGTATCAGATGAGGAGTGGGCAGTGCACAATAGAGGGACATGGCTCCTGGACAACATGACTGCTGTACTGTGGCAGTTCAACCTGGCCCGAGGAGGGCACATAACATGTTAGACAGAGTACACAGTGCAGTCTTTGACTCACCCCCTCCTTGCTGCTCTCTGGCCTTCAGCTGCCCATCCAGGTCTGGAAAGACCACCGCCAGGATCCTGAGCATGTGGGGGTCAGGGTCCGTGTTCCGCCCCTCCTGCGAGGAGGCGACAGCTTCAGCTGGACCCGTGCAATCCTCCGGGTCCAGCCCCGAAGGTCCTGCCACCTCTTTTGGCAGTTGCGGATCCGGCGCTTGTAGACCCCCACGGACCGGACAGCCCGGACGATGTCCTTCCAGATCTCATGCTTCCGATGGGCAGAAGCCTGTCAGGATGACAAAGTGATAAGGACATTACTACACATGCAACATATCCGTGCATGACACAGTTGCATATACATGTCGCAATCACAGGGGCACATGGTGTACCCAGGCAGTGCACGGCTGCCCATGGACAGTTTTCCAGAAGTCACTACATGGTATCATAGCATGGGGAGTAAAACCCTGTTCAGAAGCACTGTCACTGCACCATACCTGTCCAGTGCAAGTCACTACACACTATGGGGGGTGACAACTACTCAGTGAGCCTGCTAGCCAGTGGTGTGCTGACTCTCAGCCTTGCTAGTCAGACAAAATGCACATTCAGAAAGGCAGTGCACAGAACACTCACCTGCTCCCCTGGTGTCCCATACAGCTTGCTGTACTGTGGAAGTAGGCTGTCCAGCAGGGCCTGGTTCTCTTCAAGGCTGAAGGCTGGGGCTCTCTCCACAGTACGTGCCATTGCAGGGTCCAGAGGGGCAGAGACAGCAGCAGTGCAGTGGCAGATGTCGTCCTGGAGCATGTAGTGCAGGCAAGTGGGCTCTCAGGGGAACATGCAGCAATATATATGTGCTGGAGAGGCAGATACTGTCCCTTGTGTCCAAAGTGATAGGTCCAAGTCGTTTGCATCTTCTGAATATGGCCAATCCATGGAATAGCAGCACCAAAACACGCCCACAGCATCCTTCAAAATTTCAACTTCATGACATACATGATTTTGCAACATTGTTGTGGGTGACCAACTGATTTTCCAGCAACCGACTCGTTCGAATATTCGAAAACGCGTCCGTTGCCAGGCAAGCCCATTGTCAATGGGTGCGCACCGATCGGTCCATTGAGGTACAACGCGCACAGGGGTACAACGCGTACCCGCACACATTGAAAGCAATGGGCCGGCCGGAGGCACCGATCGGTCCATTGCTGTTCAACGCGCACAGGGGTACAACGCGTACCCGCACACATTGAATGCAATGGGCCGGCCGGAGGCACCGATCGGTCCATTGCTGTTCAACGCGCACAGGGGTACAACGCGTACCCGCACACATTGAATGCAATGGGCCGGCCGGAGGCACCGATCGGTCCATTGCTGTTCAACGCGCACAGGGGTACAACGCGTACCCGCACACATTGAATGCAATGGGCCGGCCGGAGGCACCGATCGGTCCATTGCAGTACAACGCGCACAGAGGTACAACGCGTACCCGCACACATTGAAAGCAATGGGCCGGCCGGAGGCACCGATCGGTCCATTGCAGTACAACGCGCACAGGGGTACAACGCGTACCCGCACACATTGAAAGCAATGGGCCGGCCGGAGGCACCGATCGGTCCATTGCTGTTCAACGCGCACAGGGGTACAACGCGTACCCGCACACATTGAAAGCAATGGGCCGGCCGGAGGCACCGATCGGTCCATTGCTGTTCAACGCGCACAGGGGTACAACGCGTACCCGCACACATTGAAAGCAATGGGCCGGCCGGAGGCACCGATCGGTCCATTGCAGTACAACGCGCACAGGGGTACAACGCGTACCCGACACATTGAATGCAATGGGCCGGCCGGAGGCACCGATCGGTCCATTGCAGTACAACGCATCACTGTACATGTGACTGGCATATGTCAGCATGCCTGTCTCAGATGGACATATGCCAGCCACAGATAGCTCCCAGGGAGTGAGGGGCACACCTACATCACGACAGCCTGTCCAAACCTTATCATAAGGCATGTAAGGCTGCATTTCCTATTGTGTGTATGTTGGTGTACATGTTGTCCTGTGGGTGTCACCTGTGGGCAGCCACCCCCAGGCTGTGCACGTGTTAATGGGGACAGGATCCTGGGTGTTACGTGTACGTGACCACTGTGATGTGCAACTGTTCATATCTGTGCATGTGCCATGGTCACATTTCACAGTGGTGTTTGTGTATGTCATGTCACATACCCCGTGAGTCCCATGTGGGACGGTATGTTTGAGCCAGGGTGTCCCAGTGGCACAATAGTGATGGCCCTCCACAGTCTTTGTGCATGTAGTGTTTACAATGTCTCTGATTTCATGTGCACAATGGGAGACAGTCTCCACATCCACGTTGTGTGTGCATGGACTCTGATGTTGTGCGTGTGTGTCACAGACGTCCATGGCTCTCCTGCCATGGCAAGTGTGGCCACTACCTGTGGGGGTCATGTTTGTTTTGTTGTGGTGTACACATGATACTCCAGATGATGCCAGTGTCCATGTGGCATTACAGGGTCCCTGGGAATGTGCCTGTCGTTGAGCTGTGGTGCCTGGGGCACATCTGTCCTCACATGTCACTGGGGGGTGACTGTGACACAGCATCATGATATCCAATGGGCCAACCTGGGACAAATTGATGCCACCTGTAGGACCGTGTTGACAGATGTTGGCCATGTATGTACCATAAATGTCGTTCCGGTACTGCACACTTCATGTAGTTGTGCCTCATGATGATGTATGTTGGGATCTTGAGTGTGTTCAATGCCGCATATGTGGGGTGACTGACGATATTGCTTACTTCTCCTCTGCACTGCAGGGCTCCTGCTGTCCATCGGCCATTCCCAGACCTGGCAACGATGGTGGAACGGGACAGCATCCGACGGTACCGCTTCACCAGGCAGCTGATTGAGGATTTTGCAGTGCAGTTGTCCCCACATTTGCAGCCTGGCCGGCCGTATCCTACAGCGCTGACCCCCAAGGTGAAGGTGATGGCAGCCCTACACTTCTTTGCCACCGGTACCTTCCAACATACTGTGGCGTCTGCTGGTGGGATGTCACAGACCATGTTCAGCCGTGTGCTCCGCGATGTTTTGGCGGCAATGTTGCTCTTCCTGAACCGGTACATCTATTTCCCTAGACTGCGACGACTCACTGACGTGAAGAGTGACTTTTATGCCCTGGGGAGGATGCCGCATGTCATTGGCTCCATTGATGGGACACATGTGGCTTTGGTACCACCACAGGCCCAGGAGCAGGCCTACAGGAACCGCAAGCACTACCACTCGGTCAATGCACTGGTGGTGTGTCTTGCAGACATGACCATCACACACGTGTGTGCCCGTTTCCCTGGTTCAGCACACGATGCCTTTGTGATGAGGAGTAGTCGCATCCCCAGGTTGATGGCACAGATGCAGAACCAGCGTGCCTGGCTTGTCGGTGTGTACTGACTTTGTGCCATTGTGTGTGATCTGATCTGTAGTATTCCGCCCACTTTTCCAAGTCAGCTGATGTGCACTTGTCTGTCCGTAGGTGACTCGGGATACCCCAACATGCCGTGGTTGCTGACACCCCTCAGGAACCCTGTGACACCTGCCCAGATGCGCTACAATGAGGCACATGGTCGGACCAGGAGAGTGATTGAGCGGACCTTTGGTCTCCTGAAGAGCCGCTTCCGCTGCCTGGACAAGACCGGAGGGTCCCTCCCATATGCCCCTGCGAAAGTGTGCAAGATTATCATCGTCTGCTGCATGCTCCACAACCTGGCAGTGCGGAAGGAGTTGCCTCTCATCCAGGATGACGATGACCAACATCCGCCACCTGTGGAGGATCCTGGCCTGGACCACGATGCCAGTGACGATGATGATGATGATGGTGATGGTGATGTCCGCACACAGCTCATCACCAACTTCTTTAGCTGAATGTGAGTATCCTGAGGTGTCATGTGAATGATGTGAGTTGGCATGATGTGTGGGTGGTGCTCTGGTGCTGTTGGAGTGTGTCCATGGGCTACTTGACAGGATGTGTGTTGCGATGTGTGGTGACAGGTGGGCTGTACTCCCCAACAGTGTTGACATGCTAACTTGGTTCTGGGTGGGTATCTTGTAACATGTATTGTGCATGAGTTTTGCTGTTCTGTCCTGTACTGCATTGCTTTTGACTGTGTGTCATTTCTGTCCTTCACAGGGTACTTTCAGATTCGTTTGGTCAACTGTGTCCACCGACGACGTGATTGCACATCCAGGCTGGTAGCTGTTGTGTCCCTACAGGTGATGTGCGCCACACCCATGGACTTCCTTCTGTCTACAGTTGTTGACTGTGTGCCCGCTACCAGGTGGGGTTACCTTGCATCTGTAGTGGTTACGGCATGTTGCTACTGTGTAATAAACCTGTGCTTCACTTAGTGATGTGCGTTGTCTGTGGTCACACATTTGACTGCCATTTGCTTACTGCACCTGTGGGCTACTTGACTACAACTGGGAATGGGTGTGGTGTCTGTGCATTGCACCGTCTTCCCTGGCAACATCAGTGTAGGCAATGAGTCAGATGGCCTAGGTGTGTATGTGTTGTGTAGCCCTGGTGGTGTGTCTCCCTCATATGTGTCACGTTGCCTGTACTCACATGCCTGTGTTGTCCTTGCTGTTGCAGTTCGCATACACTGTGTAATTTTGCAGTTCATCATCCCCATAACAGCACCCACGTTGGAATCACGACAGAGGCAAGTATGGTGTATTAGTGTGTTTATTGTGATAATAGTGCATAGGATGGATTGTGCTGTACATGAATCTTGCAATCCCAAGTTCCTAGATGAATAGAAAGTCCAGGTAGACAGGATCCCCAGTATCGGGGCCACAGTTGTCTGACACATTGTTCCAACTTGTACTCCCCATGCAATGTGTGGGAGTAGTGTTGCCATCAACAGGGTGAACAGTCTGTGCACAAGGCGAAAATCCAGAACAGGTTCAGGCTTCCTGGGAGTTGCGCTTGGCCATCAGCCTCTCACTTTCCCCTCCTCGGACGACCCCTCTTCTTGGGGGGGGCCCTCAAGTGCAGGCTGCTGCGGTGCAGGGGACTCTCCGCCAGAGTCCTCCTCCCTCCCTGTGGCAGTTGCAGTTTGTTCGGTACCAGATGTTGTTGGCACACAGGGAGGTGTGGACTGGTTGCTGTTCATCTGGCGGAGGCATTGTAAAATGTCCCTGTGCACCGCCGTCATCTCATGTAGTACATCCCACTTGGACTCCACGCGGGTCATGTGGGAGTCCACACGTGACATGTGGGAGTCCACACGTGACATGTGTGACTCCACGTGGGACATGTGGGAGTCCAAGCGGGCATGATGGGCAGCCTGCTGCTGTTTGATGTCTCTGAGGAGCCCCACTACCTGGCTGAGCTCTCCGGTGCTGGACTGGTACGCATCAGCTATGCGTACCAGTTGTGGGTCTTCATGCACACCAGCAACGTCTGCAAGCAGCGACCTCTGTCTCCCACCCCTCCCACCACCCCTGCTGACATGTGCAGTGTGTGCAGTTGCACGCACAGATAACCCTGGTCCACCTTGGGGGTTGGTGGTGGTGGTGGTGTCCATGGCCCCAGGTTGGTCCAGGGTCACTGCGCTGGTGTTGTTCCTTATTCTGTCCATGTCGGCAGGGATGGTATTCGTGGTGACAGTCGTTGGAGGGGTGGGTGCAGGGGTGCAGCTGGTGGACCTGCTGGTGCTGCAGCTGGTGGTCCTGCTGGTGCAGCATGTTGACTTGCACCGGATGTGCCAGGTTGTTCATCGTCCGAGGAGGACAGAGGCTGTACGACGCCAGTGAGCTCGGCATCCTCTTGAGCCTGGGACTGGGACTCCTCAGCGTCTGCTGCTGTGTCCCTATCATCACCTGTTTTTGGGAGACACAAACAATGTATGTCATGTTTCTGCAGGCATCAGTGGTTGACACACCTGACAGTTGTGACTGTGCCTCGGGGTGCGGGCCTGTACATTGTATTGTCCTAAGTCGTCACAGTCAGGGGTTGATATTGGTGTGGCACATTGTCCTGCATTATTTGGGCATTTCTATGTATTCTCTGGGGTGTGAACATGGTCTGCATTGATTGTGTTTGGTTGACAGCCAGACCTCCTTCCCACCCACCCACCCACCCAGTCAGTTATCCCACCATGGAACGTGCTTGCATTGCAGGGAGTGTAAGTTGTCTCTCAGGATGTCAGTCAGTGGTGTCCTGCTGTTTGTTGGTGCACAGTTGGCAGCAGGGCCTTGTGCTCCCCACAGCAGTAGCCAGTGTCAGCCATCTTGTGAGTCCTTCTCCACTCCCTGTGATGTGAGCATGGTTCAGGGTGGTGTTGATGGGCCAGTTGTGAGGCTGAGCAATGTCTGTGACTACGACTCCCATCATGCTATTGCCTCCACCCCCCTTCCCAGCATGCCCATGCTTCCTTCCTTTTGACTCTGCTTCCCTGTGGGGTGGGCTGGCTGTGCTGACAGGATGGCTGGGAGTGTTGTCCTGGCAGTTGTTTGGCTAAGAGTCCCAAGAGTGTCCCTGTGCTTCACACAACATAACCCAGGGTGGTGGTGCTTTGTGGGATCTTGTGTTAGGATGGAGGGCATTGCATTCTACCAGGTGGGTACTGTGGAGTTTGTGTTGGGGGGGGGTGTGAGGGGAGGTGCTGGTGACTATAGTCAGTGCTGCAAGTCCCCCTTCCCACCCAGCCAGCCAGATATCCCACCATGGAACGTGCTTGCATTGCAGGGAGTGTAAGTTGTCTCTCAGGATGTCAGTCAGTGGTGTCCTGCTGTTTGTTGGTGCACAGTTGGCAGCAGGGCCTTGTGCTCCCCACAGCAGTAGCCAGTGTCAGCCATCTTGTGAGTCCTTCTCCACTCCCTGTGATGTGAGCATGGTTCAGGGTGGTGTTGATGGGCCAGTTGTGAGGCTGAGCAATGTCTGTGACTACGACTCCCATCATGCTATTGCCTCCACCCCCTTCCCAGCATGCCCATGCTTCCTTCCTTTTGACTCTGCTTCCCTGTGGGGTGGGCTGGCTGTGCTGACAGGATGGCTGGGAGTGTTGTCCTGGCAGTTGTTTGGCTAAGAGTCCCAAGAGTGTCCCTGTGCTTCACACAACATAACCCAGGGTGGTGGTGCTTTGTGGGATCTTGTGTTAGGATGGAGGGCATTGCATTCTACCAGGTGGGTACTGTGGAGTTTGTGTTGGGGGGGGGTGTGAGGGGAGGTGCTGGTGACTATGGTCAGTGCTGCAAGTCCCCCTTCCCACCCAGCCAGCCAGATATCCCACCATGGAACGTGCTTGCATTGCAGGGAGTGTAAGTTGTCTCTCAGGATGTCAGTCAGTGGTGTCCTGCTGTTTGTTGGTGCACAGTTGGCAGCAGGGCCTTGTGCTCCCCACAGCAGTAGCCAGTGTCAGCCATCTTGTGAGTCCTTCTCCACTCCCTGTGATGTGAGCATGGTTCAGGGTGGTGTTGATGGGCCAGTTGTGAGGCTGAGCAATGTCTGTGACTACGACTCCCATCATGCTATTGCCTCCACCCCCTTCCCAGCATGCCCATGCTTCCTTCCTTTTGACTCTGCTTCCCTGTGGGGTGGGCTGGCTGTGCTGACAGTTTGGCTGGGAGTGTTGTCCTGGCAGTTGTTTGGCTAAGAGTCCCAAGAGTGTCCCTGTGCTTCACACAACATAACCCAGGGTGGTGGTGCTTTGTGGGATCTTGTGTTAGGATGGAGGGCATTGCATTCTACCAGGTGGGTACTGTAGAGTTTGTGTTGGGGGGGGGTGTGAGGGGAGGTGCTGGTGACTATAGTCAGTGCTGCAAGTCCCCCTTCCCACCCAGCCAGCCAGATATCCCACCATGGAACGTGCTTGCATTGCAGGGAGTGTAAGTTGTCTCTCAGGATGTCAGTCAGTGGTGTCCTGCTGTTTGTTGGTGCACAGTTGGCAGCAGGGCCTTGTGCTCCCCACAGCAGTAGCCAGTGTCAGCCATCTTGTGAGTCCTTCTCCACTCCCTGTGATGTGCGCATGGTTCATGGTGGTGTTGATGGGACAGTTGTGGGGGGGCAATATGTGTGACTGCGACTCCCATGATGCTATTGGCTACACTGACTTGGCCAGCATACACAGAATTCCTTCCTTTGAGTGGTCTTCACTGTGTGTTGGTGTTGTTGTGGTGGCTACATGTGTGGATGTGTGTGTTAGTTCTATTTGTGCCACTGCCTAGCTGTAGTTGTGGTTGTGTTTGTACATGTGTTGGCACAGTTGGATGTGACTTTTTTGATGGCATGTGTTGTGTTTATCTGACTGACATACACATTTTGGGATGATTCTGTTCTAGTTGCTGTGTAATTGCTATGAGTGCATGGTTTGACTCTCCCTTGACAGTGATGTGTGTGTGTTTTGTGGCAGTATATTGTGTACATTTGTTGTGTACTCACCAGGCTCTGGGATGTCCTCTAGTCCATATATGCTCACTGGCGGTAGGATGGCCCGCACCTTCTCCTCCCAGGGCCTGAGGTATATTGGCTTGGCAGGAGGGCCACTGCCGGTGTGTTGGCTGTTGATGTAATCTTGCTTCAGCAGTTTCCGTACCCTCCTGCGCACGTCATACCACCTGTTCTGGATGTCGGTCTTTGTGCGCCGACATGGTGATTGTGCGTTCACCCTGTTGATGATCCTCTCCCACATCTTGGTTTTCTGCGACATGGGGGTCTGTTGGACCAATGTGCCAAACAGCTGTGGCTCTACCCTGAGGATCTCGTCTACCAGGACTTCCAATTCACAATCTAGGAACTTGTGATTCTTCTTGGGGGCATGGTGATGGGTGGTGATGGTGGGTGATGTGTGTGTTGGTGTGCAGGTGAGGGTGTGTGGGTGTGTGTTGTGCTGGGTGTATGTGAGGTAGGTATTTGTTGGTGTGCTGCTGGTGTGTGGCTTGTGTGAGGGATGAGCTGTGGGTGTGTGGTTGCTTTCTCTTGGGTGCTGGTAGTGGAATGGCATTTGCAAAGGCTCATGGTAGTGATTTGTGTCCTTTATATAGGTGGAGTTGTGGGTGTGTCTTTGTTCTCTGTCCCCACCCCCCAGTATTTATTGGCTTGGTAATTGCTTGTTTGGCCTTTTTTTGGTTGATTTTTCCTTTGTGCTGTTTGTGTATGTTGGAGACGTTCTTGTGACCGAGTCGGACCCTGCATTGGTCTCGTACGGTGTTTTCCGTTTCGTTAACGCTGTGTTTGTGCAGTTTTGTATGCTGCGTACGCGTCGGTCGCGGTGTATTGTGTTGCTTCGGCTCGGTTTTGTATGCGTGTCGGTCGTACGGCTTGTCCTCCGTCCGACTCGGTCGTGTTTTCGCGCCTTGCATCGTACTTTGCGGGTTGGAGTTGGCGGGTACGATTCGGTCGGATTTGTTCCGGGTGCGTGTCGGTCGGTTGGATTCGCGTGTTTTTCCGGCCGGATTGCTATTTTCCGAGCGGCTCGGTCGGTCGGCTTGGTTTCCTGACGTGTCGGTCGGATTTATCGCGGCTTGCATCGTACTTGGCGTGTCGGGCGCCACTGGTACGTGTCGGTCGGTATTTTTTCCGGATCCGAGTCGGTCGGTGCTTTTTCCGGCCCGAATCGGAATCGACCCCTGAATAGTGAAGCTGCAGGAGAAAAGTGAGGTTTAATATATGTTGGCAGAGGGATTAGTGATTAGGCTACTTCGTATGAGTCTGTGGAAAGGTACACGTGAAGTACACAGTATAAATTTAGGTGTCTGCTTGCAAAGGGAAGTGCAGTCTGTCAAGTTGAAATAACAGCTTGGTCTTGTGACTGAGGTATGTCTCTACTTGTACATGTATTTTCACACGTGATATTCATCTGAAGATGCTAGACCTATAAAACACAGGTATACATCTATTTGTATGTTTCTTTTATGTATGATGCCACTAGCAAAAGCACAGACACATGCATGCATGGTTTCCGGAATATGGTGAGACTTACAACAGTGACATGCAAAGAGTTGCTGCTTTATATTTGGCTAGGCCCAACACTCTGAGTAGACGCTGAATAGTGAAGCTGCAGGAGAAAAGTGAGGTTTAATATATTTTGGCAGAGGGATTAGTGATTAGGCTACTTCGTATGAGTCTGTGGAAAGGTACACTTGAAGTACGCTATTCAAATTTAGGTGTCTGCTTGAAATGGGAAGTGCAGTCAGTCAAGTTGAAAGGACAGCATTGTCTTGTGACTGAGATATGTCTCTACGTGCAGATGTATTCTCATACGTGTTATGCATCTGAAGATGCTACATGTGTGTAACACAGGTATACAACTATTTGTATGTTTATTTTATATATGATGCCAGTAGCAAAAGTCAGAGAGTGCCTCTTTGTGTACTTCTCTTGCATGTTTCTGCACCTCTGTTGTTTCTTTGTGCACCCCTATTGTCTCTTTGTGCACCTGTGTTGCCTCAATCTTTATTTCTTACATTTTTTAGTAGCTATGTTGTTCTTTCTGTATTTCTTTTCGCTGTTTCTAAACCTTTTTTTCTTTCTGGCCCTTTCTTTCTCTTTCAGCACCTTTTTTCCTCTTTCTGCAGTTCTCTTGCTTGTTTCAACACTTTTGTTTTTTTATTTGTAATAAAGAGAATAGCAATGTAATTGTAAGTAATTGCTTACTAGTTATTATGAATATTGATATGTAATTAACTTAAAATTGTTAATTGATGTAACAAACTATTGAAACTGTTCTTTGTTTTTAGAAAATTATTTTTTTGGGTTCATAAATTGAAGATGGCAATAAAACATAAAAAGAGAAGACAGCAAAAAAAACATAACTATTTAAAAGAAAAGTATAAAGAGTGCATTAGAAAAAGACCAAAATGTTACTAAGGATAAAGTCTGCTCTGGTAAGAGCACTAAACAGTTTCTTAAAAGAGTTGCAGAGAGATCAAAGAAAGACAATAATAATGAAAGGAAAAAGAAAAGTTTTACAACAAAGCACAAGGAGAAGAAGAATTTTAATGGTAAAAAAACATCAGTTTTTGGAAAAACAACACATGTTATAAGAAGACAAAAACAATTTAAAGAGATACGTATATGAATGTTTCAAAGGAGAGTAATTCAAAATGTATTAAAAGATTGTAAAAAGTATAAATGAAGATCAGCAGCGTATAAGAAGAAGCAACACATTGAAAGTGTAGTAGATACTGCTTTTGAATTGAAACGAAAATTATTTAGATTAATATTGAAGAGAATGAGAACATTGGATAAAGCAATGGTGTTTATGAAAGAGACAAGCAAAAGAAAAAGACTTGTTAATTGAAGTAACTTTTGTAAAACGTTTACTGGTGAATGGAGCACACTTCTAGTACTGAGCCTTTCTTTAATGAAGAAAGCTACTTTCAACAGAACACATTATTTCATGCAGTTGATACTAGTGGTTGATGCTATGAGATGAAAGTTGGTTGTCCCATTCCAAAAGAAAAAATGGTTGTTAGGAGTGTGGAAGAAGTAAAAGCTGAAGAAGATCAAGGGAAGCGTACACAAGCTCCGGGATATAAGTGGGATTGTAGCGGTATTTGCAGTATTCGTCAGGAATCTATTGACATATTGCGAATTGTTTTCCGAGAATATGCAAAAAAAAGTCTTAAACAGAAGATTAAGATGTTACAAGGACTAGATCCATGTAAAATAAGAAAATATACTAACTTTCAGGGTCATTCTCTTGCTTGTCTTTCAAGAAAAGTATGTAAAAGTGCTTTTCATCATTTAAGAATATTAGCAGTACTCCTGCATTATGTTTAAGTGAAATGAACACAGCTCTTTTGCACAGCTCAGTATCGGATATACAAAAAGTTTGTGATGATATACAGTTATGTTTTTTTGGTTCACAAGAGGAGTGTAGAGAAAGTGAGAGCTTGATAAGTGTAGGTGTTCAAGAACACTGGAAAGAGATTAGTATTGATGAGTTTGCAGAAGAAATTTCAAACTTTAAGACAGTTTCATCTGAAAAACCAAACTATGGGGCTGTTTAGGATGGCGGGCGGACTCTAGTCCACCCGCCATCCTAGCGGTAACGGGACCGCCCGCCTGCCATGCGGCGGTCCTGCCACCCTGATAATGATGCGACCGCCACCACGGCGGTCGCATCTGGCGATTTAACATTGCGGCGGGTGCTGCTGGCTGCAGCTCCCGCCACAATGTGAAATGGCCATGTTGTGCATTTCCCTGCACAACGTGGCAGGCACCGCGCGGTGCCTGCCACCTTGGGCATGGAAATGGAGGGGGGTACCCATGGTACCCCCCAGTGCACAGCTGACCCTCCCCCAGGGGACCCGCAATGGGCCCCCAAAGCCAGTCTCCGCATGCCTTTTTGAGGCGGAGAATCCGCCGCAAAAAGACAGGTGGACAGGGCCATTATAATCACTACAGCAGTGCCTGCACGGCACTGCCGCAATGATTGCCTGGTTACGAGTTACGCAAGGTGGGCGGAAAAGGACCGCCTTGCGGAACCGTGGCGGTCGGTGTTTCCGACCACCGGGTGTCAGGACTCACGGGAGGTTTCCTCCTTCTAACTGTATGCTGGCTACCATTTTCCCCCTACAAACTTACCAAAAGTCAGATAATCCCTCAAGCTGGAGTGCTTGTTGGCACCGATGGAACTCCAAGATGGCTGCCAACATGCACATACTGCGACAGCACACCACTGTTAGCAGTCTAGTCTTTTAGGCTTCATGACATCAGGTGAAGTGTGCTTCAACATTCCACTGTGCACTTCACTGAAGAAATAATTTGAAGAGCACCTGTTTTCCCAGCGTCGTGGAAGTCAGTTAGGGTAGTTGCGATAAAATCGGGGTTAGCTTCAGTCGGAACTACATTCCCTCACTAATCAGGTTAGTGTTAAACTTGTAGCTAATATAAAACATTCTGTGAGAAAAGGTTATCGTGTCAGAGGTAAATTTCTATTTAAAGAGAAAAAGGAAACAAGTCAGAATATATTTTCCTTCGTTTGAAAACTGGAAATACTTTTTTCAGTAATTGCTTTCCTTAGCTGAGAAGATTAAATAAAAAGCTTTTTGAATCAGCTGTCTTTTTCAGCTGTTCCAGAATCTGTCAGACGCAGGCGTGACCTTTCAACACGCAGTGTCTTCTTAGACTGAAACTTGTTCACTCTTCTGAGAATTAATTAAAAGGTGAAGTCAGGGTCAAAAGCCCGGCATGTTTCTTTCTCATGCCATGTGTTGAAGAACTCCAGTAATGTTCTCCTCACGTATGGCAGAATAAATTGTGCTTCCAGCAAACATTAAAACCAAAGGCCTGAATAAAAGGAACGCTTCCTTTTAACATTTAACCTAAGTTCTGAAGCATTGTTTAAAAAACTAATTAAAGACAGAAAACCAGTCATCTTACTACAGAAACCCCAGTTCAAGGCCCACTCCAGTCTCTTAACAGTGAGTTAATAGAAAGAAAGAGAAACCCAAATAATACATAAATTAGGAATACAGAAATAAATACTTACCTTATCTTTCTTACATTAAGGAATAGCAGGATCAAGTGCAGATTGTACCTGAGAACGAAAAGGAAAGAGATCTGAGTGAAGACTTCTCATACAACCTAGCAAACAATACATGAGAAGTAGAAGAGAAGTAAGCTTCAGTAAACATTCTGGTAAGATAAGTTATTTATACACCATAGAAAAAAACAGTAAGTTAAAAGGCACAGTAAATAAAGGTTTTTACATGTTAATGTTGCAGTCCAGTAAGAAGAAGAAGACGTAGCTGAACAGGCAGAATATTGGAGCAGTCTCTTCTCTGTCCCCAACCCCTTTTCCCCCTTAGAACTTACCTGCAATGGAATACTAAAAGACCTAGCAGGGTTGGTTCTGAGAAGGGTATTGGGACCTAGCGTCATTCTGCTCCTGTGTGGTTCAGACAGCAAAAGGGATTTAGACCCTGACACCGGGGAACAATAGTGATTCCCACCACCATCCTAATATGGCGGTGGGTAAATCACCTTTCGATGGCGATCCACCCACCATCGTGATGAGCCCCTATGTTTGTATTTGTTGTCGACGTACTCACTATAGAGGTCAAACTAGGAATTGTGATTTATATTTAAAAAGTGAAAAGGAAAAAAATGATAAGTGGCAGCAATTTGGTGCTTATTTGTTGGTAGAAGGTCAGTTTGAGTTGGGTAGTGATCAAGTTATTTGTAAATATTGTTACAACAAATTAGAAGAGAACAAAATACCAGCTAGAGCAGTACATAACAACTTAGAGTTGGTAGCTATTCCTCAGGAACTGGCAGATTTGAATTCATACAAGTCCATTCTTATTCAATCTGAACACCCATTTCAAGCCATAATTCGTATGGAGCCTAAAACAGATACGCTGTCACCAACAGATTTACAAAGAGGTCTGAAAGGAATAGTTGTGTACTTAACTTTAGATTTTAAGAAAAATATTGAAACTGTTGGTGTAGATATAGAGGAAAAGGAGCCTGTAGTTATTCTAGTAAATGGTGTACCAACAAAGAGTCAAAAAATATGGAAAGAGTTTGTAGATGTTAATAAACTTAAAAAGGCTACATTATATCTGGTACAGAATAATATTTATTATAAGAATGTAAATGTTGATGAACAGGTAATATGCGTACAAGATGAAACAGAAATTTTAAGTGGCCAAATAGAAAAAGTGGACAAGTCCAGGAGTGAAGAGATTTATGAACATTATACTATACATCCTATACATTCACAAGAAGTGATAGGAAACAGTATTGAATTATTTCAAATGAAGGAAGCAAAGGGAACTCCCATGAGTGTATGGGAAAAAAGTTTAGAAGCTCGTTGTTTTCCACAGCTGTTCCCCACTGGAGAAGGTGGACGGTTTGATGAGCTAGCTGTATGGATTCCAGCTGCAGAATACCGCTCAACAAGATTGTACCCTGAAGATCCAAGATTTCGACAGTGCATTCCATATATATTTCATCTTCTGTTTGAAAGTGATTTGTCTGCACTTTCATATGCAGTGAACCACATATTAAAAACCGGAGTTCATCTTCCACATGTTTCTGCAAAAGAATTCATGGACAAAGTTCAACAAAGAGATGAAAATTTAGTATCTCAGTTAATTAATTTGATGGCCTGTCAACTTGGTACCAATGAATATTGGTTTACGTCTTCACGGTGAACTTAAATGTATGTTAAGAAACTTAGGTACACCTACATGGTTCGCAACATTTAGCTGTGCTGAATATGCGTGGGAAGATTTACTTGAATTTCTATAAGAAGCAAATTCAAATGTAAAGATATTGAATTGAAGACACCTGGAGAACTCTGTTCCTTGGATCCTGTAAATGTCTGCAGGTGATTTAACCATAGGTTTCAAAGTATGATGTAATTTATCTGCAATACAAAAAAATATTCCTCCTCTTGGAGAAGTTACTGATTCTTTTGGCGAAAAGAGCACCAAGCCAGAGGTGCTCCTCATATACACATGCTATTATGGATAAAGAATGCTCCAAAATCTGGAACTGATACTGATGAAACTGTTTTATCTTGCATCGAACAGTATGTTACATGTGGCATTCCAAGAAATGGAGGAGAAAAGAGCTTGAGACAACAAGTTTTACAGTTTCAAAGTCATCAATGTGGGAAATACCGCAGATGAAAATACAAATGTAAAGGGAAATTTTATACAAAATGTCGTTTTGGATTCCCAAGTCCTATAATTTCTAAAGGAAGAGTAAATAGTTTTTTGTGAGCAGTAAGGCATACAATAACTCGGAAATCTCCCAAGAATACCTACAACTTAAAAATAACAGTAGCTTCAAAGTACATTAATGACTACAATCCAGTTATTTTGAAAATGTGGAATGCAAACATGGATATCCAGTATGTTGCAGATAATTCAATTGCTGTAGCTCGCTATGTTACATCATATATAACCATATCTGAAAAGACAGATATGAAAGAAATGTGGGAAGAAAGTTCACAAGAAAAAAGTCTTAGCACGAAATTGAACAGCTTCAGCTTGAAAATGGTTTCCTATCAAGAAATTGGATCCTATGAATGTTCGGATCGCTTGAGCTCAGCCAGTTTATATTCAAAGTCAAGAGGAATCCTTTTGGTAAGTCTGGGTCTTGCCGCCACATGAAATAGAGTATTGAAATCTTTACAAGAAATCGAATACTTAGCACAGAATGAACCAGAAAGTACAGATATTGTTAAAACTAATATGTTGGATACATACTATCCCAAAATGAGTGGACATCTCAAAAACCTATGTCTCTACGAAATACTTCAACATTACAGCTTTAAAAGAAAAGTTACAGAAAATATAAAAGAAGAAAAATATGCAGTAATTGGATGTGATTGATGTTTGGTAAAACATTCCAAAGGAAATCTTATAACCACAGAAAACTCAGCTGCGAAAGTCCAGATTAGAGGGAATTTTTCTATTTAGCAACTGTTTAAGCCTTGGCGTAGTGAAACGGAATTACTTGGAGATTTTGACTGCTATGAAGATTCTTTTAATGCAAGTAAAGATAGTATTCAGTGCCCAATTTTCCCTACATATCTACAAATGTTAAATGATGAGATTGAACAGGAAAGAACCATTGCAGCTAAAATAGCTAGAGAAAGTTCTCAAGAAAGTCAAAGTTCTGGTCCACTGAGTCAAGATCCACAGGGACAACCAATTATCGAAAATGAAGTAGCAATAGTCATGAATGAGGTAGAAACTGCAATGCAACAAGAACAACAGGATAATATTCAGTTGGAAAAGTTAGAAGAACAAGTAAATATTGAACAGAAAGAAATATATCTACAAGTCAAATAACAGATACAACATGGTTTGCTGCACGGAAAAAAAGAATGCCAATGTTTATCATTTAAACCTATTAAAATGTATATCAGTGGTCAAGCTGGAATAGGAAAAAGTTTCTTAATTAAAGTTTTGACCAGTTATCTACAAAAAGCTACAGAATCACATTTTTCTTGTGTTGTAACAGCTCCAACTAGATTAGCAGCACACAACATTAAAGGGATTACTTTACATCGATTACTTATGCTACCAATTGAACAAGATGATAAATTGGAATATAAGAAGCTATCTGGAGAAGCTTGTTATGAAGTCTCAAGAGTACTGAAGAAAATACAACTTTTAATCATTGATGAGGTGAGCATGGTCTCAAACGTAATGCTTGCTTTTGTACATTTAAGAATGCAACATATTTTAAAAACAGATTACGATGTTCTATTTGGAGGGAAACATTTAATTGTATTTGGAGATCTACTACAACTTGCTCCTGTAAAAGGACAACCTGTTTTTAAAAAAACACTTGTCCATGAAGACACTAGGAAATCTTTGGGAAGTATTGGAAATGTGAACATTTGATTACAATTTAAATATAAAGAACTTGTTAAGAATATGCGACAAGCAAGTGATGAATATTACGGAAATATTCTTCAAGACATAAGAATTGGTGTTTTGACGAAACATGGTAAACAAGCTTTAGAAAGTCGGCTACTAAGGAACTTGTTTACAGCTGGAAACACAGTAGCTGAAGTAATGTACAACATGCTTGGAGAAAAGCAGTCTATAGTTTGCCTAAGGCCTACACTGCAAGAGTGTTCTACATTTAATCAAGAACTTTTGAAACTGAAAAAACAACAAATAGTGGAAATTGAAGCTATTGATAAAATTGAACACCAGAGAGTGACTATTCTTCTTAAAGAGAAACTACAGGCTAAATTGCATTATTTGGAAAAGTCTGTATCTGAAATTGCGGACTTAGAAAAGACAGGAGTGCAAACTATTAGTATTTATTATTAGTGTTTGGAATTGTATTTGCGCTAATTGATATTGCATTTGGAAAATTGTGTTTAAAAGGAAATTGTTTAAATATTTGTTGTCTATATGATGTAAATGAGAGTCTACATTTTGGCAAATGTAATTGAGGTAAATAATAGAGTTAATGTAGATGAAGGAAGTAATTAACAAAGTGTAGATAGAAAAACACATAGCTACACATATTGAAAATGATGCTCTATGCTGATTTTTTTTCCTACAATCAATTTGATAGTTTTTTTCCCTGCTGTTCAATGATGATACTACATTGAAATCACTGTGTACGGTGAAGTTAAGTGGAATCTGAGAACAGCAAAAGAGGGAAACTGAAAATGTTATTTAATTCTATATTTATGTTGCGTTCTTAAAAATATAATATTATAATTTCTGTGATATATTATCATTAAATAACAGTTTATCTTTTTCTTCTTTATAGTAGTTACTGTTGAAGTTTGAAAAGAGTTTTAATGCTGTTTAGGACAATACTACTCTAAAATACTTCTACTGAGTAATGTATCTAAATTACTTGAAAGTTAAGAATACATAATATAGTATGCATGATAAATTGAAAAAAACGATTAAAGTTTAATTATATATAATTTGTTTCTAATATAAATCATTTTGATCCTTTACACTATTTGAAAACTATCATCATGTTGCTCATGCAATCAGCCAGACAGTCATCCTTTCACGTAGACACTATCCATCCACTCATCCATTCTCTAAAGCACAACTCTTGCACTAAAGGGGTAATCCAGGCATTACCCTTGTATTCTTCCTTTCACTCATCCAATCACCCAGCCACTACCCCTGCACTCATGCAATCGCCCAAGTACTACCCCTGTACTCATGCAATCACTCAGGCACTACTCTTGCGCTCAACCATTCACTCAGGCACTACCCATGCACTCATCCATTCTCTCAGGCACTACCCATGCACTCATCCAATGACCCAGGCATTACTCTTGCCGTCATTCTTTTACTCAGGCACTACCCATGCACTGATCAAAGCACTCAGACATTACTCTTGCACTCATGATGTCACTCAGGCACTACCCATGCACTCATTCAATCACCCAGGCATTACCCTTGCACTTGTTCTTTCACTCAGGCACTACCCCTGTACTCATGCAATCACCCAGGCATTACTCTTGCACTCATGAAGTTATTCAGGCACTACCCATGCACTCATCTAATCACCCAAGCTGTTCCCCTGAACTCATGCATTCACCCAGGCACTACCTATGCACTCATGCAATCACTCAGGCACTCCTGTTTAACTCAACCATTCAGTCAGGCACTACCCATGCATTCATCTATTCCCTCAGGCACTACCCACGCACTCATCCAACGACCCAGCCATTACCCTTGCACTCATTCTTTCACTCAGGCACTACCTCTGCACTCATGCAATCACCCAGGCATAACTCTTGCACTCATGAAGTCATTCAGGCAGTACCCATGCACTCATCCAGTCACCCAGGCAGTATCCCTGCACTCATGCAATCACCCAGGCACTACCCATGCACTCATGCAATCACTCAGGCACTACTCGTGCACTCAACCATTCACTCAGCACTACTCATGCACTCATCCATTCTCTCTGGCACTATCCATGCACTCATCCAATGACCCAGGTATTACCCTTGCACTCATTCTTTCACTTAGGCACTGCCCATGCACTGATCTAAGCACCTACACATTACACTTGCACTCATGCAATCACCCAGGCACTACCCATACTCTCGTGCAATCACTCAGGCACGACTCTTGCACTCAACCATTTACTCAGGCACTACCCATGCACTCATCCACTAATCCATACACTATCCTTACATTCATCCACACACACATTTATCCAAGCAATCACTTTCACTAAATACAATTTTCTATTTTTAACCAGTATAGGTGGTTCCACAAGAACCTTTTTTTTTTTTTACTATTTTGAGATTTTTTTTGTATTTTTAAACCATTGTTTATTTTTTGGGGTGTTTTTGACTTTTTAAAAATCAAGAAAAGCTTGAAGAGTCCAACATGACTGGTTAAAAAAAAAAGAACGACAAGATTGTCAAACTCAAAACAAATTTAACACTTGTGTGTTTTTATCAAGTTAATTATGGCATCAATGGATTGCTCTCCAACACACAGGATTGTTTGACATTTCCTGCACTGTATGCCAGCGTCTGCAAGCTCAGGGTTGATCTGCAGATGAGGTGTGGTGAGAACTGCTGCACCCGATGTAGATGGCTGATTAGGATCAGCCTGGGCAGCTTGCTCCCTCTTTTCACGCGCCATCACTTCTCTGGCCAATCGTGTAGGATGTATCGTTTCTAGGTGCTTTTTCATTGATGATGTCCCACAAGAATATTTTTGTCAGATCCTCGTGAAAGTACTTTTTGGCACAGAGAGCACGTAACTTTTCGTGCATTAACTTTCTTCTCCCCCTCTGGCACTGTGAAAAAAGCCCACACTATACTCTCTTTTCTTTTCTTTTCTTCAGAGGCTCCTCAACTTCCTCTGGATCGTCTAGCAGTTCTTCTACTGGATGACTGGATGCCATTGCAATGAAAGCAAGTCAAAACACCAAAAGAAATAAGAAGTTGGAAGAGCCTACAAAAAGATGTCCTGACAGGCAGACACACCCAAAATAAGTGGAATAAAACAGGTGTTGGATCCTCCCTCTAACAGAATGTAAAGCTTTTGAACCAATCGAAAGCTTTCTTTCCATGTCACATGGATTCACATACGGGACGCGCACCCATTCACTCAGCACTACTCATGCACTCATCCATTCTCTCAGGCACTATCCATGCACTCATCCAATGACCCAGGTATTACCCTTGCACTCATTCTTTCACTTAGGCACTGCCCATGCACTGATCTAAGCACCTACACATTACACTTGCACTCATGCAATCACCCAGGCACTACCCATACTCTTGTGCAATCACTCAGGCACGACTCTTGCACTCAACCATTTACTCAGGCCCTACCCATGCACTCATCCACTAATCCATACACTATCCTTACATTCATCCACACACACATTTATCCAAGCAATCACTTTCACTAAATACAATTTTCTATTTTTAACCAGTATAGGTGGTTCCACAAGAACCTTTTTTTTTTTTTTTACTATTTTGAGATTTTTTTTGTATTTTCAAACCATTGTTTATTTTTTGGGGTGTTTTTGACTTTTTAAAAATCAAGAAAAGCTTGAAGAGTCCAACATGACTGGTTAAAAAAAAGAAACGACAAGATTGTCAAACTCAAAACAAATTTAACACTTGTGTGTTTTTATCAAGTTAATTATGGCATCAATGGATTGCTCTCCAACACATAGGATTGTTTGACATTTCCTGCACTGTATGCCAGCGTCTGCAAGCTCAGGGTTGATCTGCAGATGAGGTGTGGTGAGAACTGCTGCACCCGATGTAGATGGCTGATTAGGATCAGCCTGGGCAGCTTGCTCCCTCTTTTCACGCGCCATCACTTCTCTGGCCAATCGTGTAGGATGTATCGTTTCTAGGTGCTTTTTCATTGATGATGTCCCACAAGAATATTTTTTGTCAGATCCTCGTGAAAGTACTTTTTGGCACAGAGAGCACGTAACTTTTCGTGCATTAACTTTCTTCTCCCCCTCTGGCACTGTGAAAAAAGCCCACACTATACTCTCTTTTCTTTTCTTCAGAGGCTCCTCAACTTCCTCTGGATCGTCTAGCAGTTCTTCTACTGGATGACTGGATGCCATTGCAATGAAAGCAAGTCAAAACACCAAAGAAATAAGAAGTTGGAAGAGCCTACAAAAAGATGTCCTGACAGGCAGACACACCCAAAATAAGTGGAATAAAACAGGTGTTGGATCCTCCCTCTAACAGAATGTAAAGCTTTTGAACCAATCGAAAGCTTTCTTTCCATGTCACATGGATTCACATACGGGACGCGCACCCATTGGGTATACGTCGCGCACCCGTAAAATCTGCTTAACTTAATTCTAAAGTATAAATTGCTGTTTATAAATTGTTTTTTAAAGTATGTTAGTGAAAGTCTTTAAGCAAAACCGATATTTAAAGTTTCCACAGTGATATTTCATACTTTTTAAAATTACGCCGAAGTCGCGACCCCTACGCGATCCCGGAAATACGTGCCAGCAGGGTTCACGACTCCTACGTGAACGTGTCGCGTAGATAAAAATGTGCTCTAAAAGTGTTAAAGATATTTTACATCTACACTAATACTATTTTTTTATATTCAGTAATAAACCTCTTTCTTAAAAATATATATTATTTCGGACTAAATACGTATTTTACACTTACATTCATATAACTGATTCGTGGACCAAACGCGTAGATTCGCGACCTATGCGTGATACCTTCATGTCCCAAAAAATCTGTTTAAAACATTTCAAAACAAATTTATAACTTCAGTGAAGCTAATTTTTTACACTCAGTAATAAACCTCTTCCTCTAAAATATATATTATTTCGTTGTAAATTTATATTTTACACTTACATTCATTTAACGCATTCGCGCTAAGCCTGGGCGGTGAACTACGCTACGCTCGCGGAACTTGCGTAGTTTCGGCAACTTCGCTATTCGCGTAGAACACGAAGTTACCGTGCACTACGCAATTTGCGGCGTAGCGTAGCTGTTTTCCTTCTTCGCGCGCTCAATATACGTTCTCGCGTGCGCGGTAACGACCTACCGTGATTCTGCGTTCACCGACGCGACTTCCTATCCGTTCGCGGGCGCCACGAGATTTGGAATCGAGCCGCACGATCCCGCGAGAGTGTGCGAACGCGAACACGTCATTCGGACGCGCGATCTGACTTCCGGCGGCAGTGTTGGTAAGATCGCGATCCCGAACACGAAGAAACTACAATCTGGCGAAGAATATCTCTCGAGCACCATAAATCCTTCTCGAAAATGATGATTTTGCTCTAAAAAACTCCTCAGATTGTGATTTGGCTGTAGTTTTTGGTGCAAGGAGTCCTTTTTCTTTTTTTACTTTTTTTTCCAAGAGGAAGGAAGTGCCCCTGATTCTCAAACTTCCTGTTCCTGTCCAGCAGGCTCCTCCCAGTGCTTTGTCCATGTGCAGTTCATTTTCATTTGGATTTGGAGCTGGAAGGATCACTTTTTGTGTCTGTCTGCTGCATCATATCATTGGATTGGATTTGAGGACTTTTGGATTTGAGATTTTACAAGTAAGTTGGAGAATTGGTGTACTTGTTTGTTTGATTGGGGCTTGTTTGTACCTACATTTTTGGGGGGATTTCCATCGTTTTTAAACTTTATTGTTGTGGCCTCTAGTTTCAGTGGGGGCCTAGTTGTTTTTATTTGATTGGAATTTCAGCCAGTAGGCCCAGACTAGAGCCAGAGGTACCCATGGGTGCATGTTTCTGTGGTGTCTGTTGAATTTAAACATCATGTAGGGCATGCATGGATGTCATTGGATTGAATTGTTAAATGTGGTTTTTGGGGTGTATTTCACTTTTTGGGTGTAATATATATACCTTTGTTGGATGTGTGTGTGTGCTTGTTGTGTAACTTTCCAACCTTTTGTAGCCCTGTGGATTTTCGTTTTTGCATTTTTGTATTAAAGCTGTGTTGTTTAGCACTGCAGGCCTCCTTTGTCTGGTCATATTATTATAGGCCTGCTTGAGTTCATTGTTTTCCATGGCCTGTTGTGACTGTGAGTGACAACGTGGCTTGGGGCCATTTTGTGGTGGTAGTTTAGTAGTGTGCTGCTTTTTCCATATAGGCCTGCATGTCTTTTCTTTGTTCCCCTTGGCTTATGCTTGTTGTGTGAACTTGTGGGTGGCCTGGCCATGTGGTGGTGGCCATTTTGTGGGACCAGCCACTGTGCTTTTGCCATAGGCCTCCAAGCTTGCGGCCTAGTCTGCCAGTAGGCCCAGAGGTAGTCATCCTCATGGGTGCATAAAAACTGTTTCTGTGTTGTCTGTTGGATTGTTGTAAGTGTAACATCATTTTGGCCATGGATGGCATTGGATTGAATTGCAAAATGTGGGTTTTGTCGTGGTATTTCAGTTTTTGGGTGTGTGTTACATCAATAGGCCTTTTCAGCCACTAGGTAACCCTGTGCCGTTCAGCTCGCGGACTTTGGGCACCTCCGCACTGTGCGACAACGCGGACTTACACTTTTTCTCTTCTTCGCGCGCTCAATATACGTTTCCGCGCGCGCGATAACGACTTTTTGTGACGATCGCGATGCCGAACACGCAGAATTGACAATCTGGCGAAGAATATCTCTCGAGCGCATAAAACCTTCTCGAAAATGATGATTTAGTTCATTTTGCACAAAAAACTCCTCAGGTTGTCATTTAGATGTAGTTTGGTGAGCAAGGAGTCACTTTTTTTTGTTTTACAATTTTTTTCACGAGGAAGGAAGTTGCCCAGAGTCTCCAACTGCCTGGTCCTGTCCTTTGTCTTCACTTTGTTGTTATTTTGGGTGGCCTGGCCATGTGGGTGGCGGCCATTTTGTAAAGCCAGGCATTGTGCTTTTGCCATAGGCCTGCATTGTCTGTCTTGTGTTCCTTTTCTTGTTGTTGTGGCTGGCCTGGCCATGTGGTGGCGGCCATTTTGTGGGACCAGCCACTGTGCTTTTGCCATAGGCCTCCAAGCTTGCGGCCTAGTCTGCCAGTAGGCCCGGAGGTAGTCATCCTCATGGGTGCATACAAACTGTTTCTGTGTTGTCTGTTGAATTTGTAACATCATTTAGGCCATGGATGGCATTGGATTTATTTGCAAAATGTGGGTTTTGGGGTGGTATTTCAGTTTTTGTGTGTGTGTTACATAAATAGGCCTTTTCAGCCACTAGGTAACCCTGTGCCATTCAGCTCGCGGACTTTGGGCAACTCCGCACTGCGCGACAACGCGGACTTACACTTTTCTCTTCTTCGCGCGCTCAATATACGTTTCCGCGCGCGCGATAACGACTTTTTGTGACGATCGCGATGCCGAACACGCAGAATTGACAATCTGGCGAAGAATATCTCTCGAGCGCATAAAACCTTCTCGAAAATGATGATTTAGTTCATTTTGCACAAAAAACTCCTCAGGTTGTCATTTAGATGTAGTTTGGTGAGCAAGGAGTCACTTTTTTTTTGTTTTACAATTTTTTTCACGAGGAAGGAAGTTGCCCAGAGTCTCCAACTGCCTGGTCCTGTCCTTTGTCTTCACTTTGTTGTTATTTTGGGTGGCCTGGCCATGTGGGTGGCGGCCATTTTGTAAAGCCAGGCATTGTGCTTTTGCCATAGGCCTGCATTGTCTGTCTTGTGTTCCTTTTCTTGTTGTTGTGGCTGGCCTGGCCATGTGGTGGCGGCCATTTTGTGGGACCAGCCACTGTGCTTTTGCCATAGGCCTCCAAGCTTGCGGCCTAGTCTGCCAGTAGGCCCGGAGGTAGTCATCCTCATGGGTGCATACAAACTGTTTCTGTGTTGTCTGTTGAATTTGTAACATCATTTAGGCCATGGATGGCATTGGATTTATTTGCAAAATGTGGGTTTTGGGGTGGTATTTCAGTTTTTGTGTGTGTGTTAAATAAATAGGCCTTTTCAGCCACTAGGTAACCCTGTGCCATTCAGCTCGCGGACTTTGGGCAACTCCGCACTGCGCGACAACGCGGACTTACACTTTTTCTCTTCTTCGCGCGCTCAATATACGTTTCCGCGCGCGCGATAACGACTTTTTGTGACGATCGCGATGCCGAACACGCAGAATTTACAATCTGGCGAAGAATATCTCTCGAGCAGTATAAAACCTTCTCGAAAATGATGATTTAGTTCATTTTGCACCAAAAACTCCTCAGGTTGTCATTTAGATGTAGTTTGGTGAGCAAGGAGTCACTTTGTTTTTGTTTTACAATTTTTTTCACGAGGAAGGAAGTTGTTGGGTGGCCTGGCCATGTGGTGGCGGCCATTTTGTGGGACCAGCCACTGTGCTTTTGCCATAGGCCTCCAAGCTTGCGGCCTAGTCTGCCAGTAAAGTAGGCCCAGAGGTAGTCATCAAGGGTGCATAACAACTGTTTCTGTGTTGTCTGTTGAATTTTGCCATCATTTAGGCCATGGATGGCATTGGATTGAATTGCAAAATGTGGGGGTTTTTTGGGAGGGTCTATTTCACTTTTTGGGTGTGTTAAATAAATGCCTTTTTTGCGTGTGTAATTATAATTATGTGTTGTTGTTGTAGTGGCTGTCTAACTTTCCAAACTGTTTTTAGCCATGTGGATTTTAGTTTTTGCATTAAAGCTGTGTGTGTTTTATCAGGCATCCTTTGTCTGCCCATATATAGTAGGCCTGCTTGAGTTCATTGTTTGCCGTGCCTTGTGCCTGTGAGTCACCATGTTGCTGGGGCCCATTTTGTGGTGGTAGTTAGTAGTGTGCTGTTTTTGCCACATAGGCCTGCGTGTCACTCTTTCCATTGTTCCTCTTGTCTTACTGCTTCCAAATCCATCCCCATTGCCAGCTGCAGCTCCCTGATGCTGCATACATCCCACGTGATGCACAAATTTAGGCCAAACATGCTCCACTACATTTTAGTTTTTGTTCTTTACTATTCTTATTCTTCCAGAGTGTACACACTACACAGTAGCCAGGAAAGCCCTGGCCTTGTTGTCAAAGTCTCATAAATGGCTACACTGTGTGTTGTTGTTCACTGAGTTTCTAAAATTTAATAATTGAGGCCACCACCACACACTAAGTTCTATATTATATTTGTTTGATTTGTGCTATCGTCGTTTGACTGATGTTGTTCTGGCTTTTTTGCTTTTAGGTGCACAAAGACTGAGGAGGAGGTGTGTCATCATTGCCCGTTGCACTGCCAGACAGACATCCTGCTGCTGTACACAACGTGACGTGTGACCTGACCAGACATCTCTGCAACTGAGTGCTGCTGACATCTGAAGAAGAAGATGGGCCCAAAGAAAGCAGGTACCAGGTCCTCCAGTGCCAAGAAAGTTGCTATTGAGAAGAAGGAACAGAAGAAGGAAGTGACACTTAAGTCTGGTGTGCCGCCCAGTACCTTTTTTGGGAAAAAAAAATTACGCCTGCAGCAACGGTGTCCGGGGGCAAGCTGGGGGCAGCACCTCCGCATCAGTGGGCCCAACCCACCAACCCAGGCCCAAGCACATGAGTGTGGAAGAGGTAGCCAGCCTAATGGTGGAAAGCAGTGATGCTGAGCCTGAGATAAACTTATCGCTATCTCAAAGTAGTACCCAATCAACGCAGGAGGAAACACAGCAGATAAGTGGTCAACAACAACAGCCGCAACCACCGCCCGCAATAGTAGTTGTTGTTCCTCCCGAAGTAGGGGCAGTTCAGGAAATTGAGCCTCATGCAGAGGTAGAAGAAGAAGCCACTCATTCGGAAGATCCATTGTCTTCCAAATCTCCAGCAAGGAAAAGGAGGGGTAGTCCATCAAGTTCTTCGCCAAGCCCCCTTCTGATGATCTAGATGCCACTTGGAAGCCACAAACTGAGTCTGAGAGGGAGCCACGTCCCAAGACCAAGCTAGGGAAAAGGAAGGTTCCAGAAAGCCTTACACTTATGGAGGTCGATGTAGAACAGCAGGATGATGATGATGAGCCAGTCATCACGAACATCACTCCCGGCCCCGAGGAGATGGAGACCAACATTATTACCCTATCCAAAATCGCTGCGAGGGATGTAGCACGCATACCTCCACAGGTAACACCACCAACACGACCTACAGCTTCCATATTTGCATTAGCAAAGGCCCGGCAGCGACCTACATCCACCAGCACAACCACCACCTCAGTAGAAGTAGGTAGTGGTACAGCAGCAGCACAGAGTCAAATTCAACACACACCCTCCAGTTCATCCGCCATTGGAAGTGGCAGGTCCTCCAGCAGGAGGCCAAAGTTAAGCTCCCCAGTTTGGGACTTCTTTACGGTTAGCGAAAAGGAGGAGAACATTGCTATATGCTCCATTTGTAATACCTCTGTTAGTCGTGGTAAACTTGGTACAAACTATGGTACCGGAGGCCAAATGACCCATCTGAAAAAACACCACTTGATCAGCTGGGAGGACCACCTTCGCGACATAAAAAAAACTGCAACCATTGGTGTTGGTGGGGATAAAGGAGTAGAAGATCCGATCACGGTGGAAGAGGAAGGACAGGGAGACATTCTCTCTGGTAGTGGTACACAAGGTGTCCCTGACCCCAGCAGTGCAGTGTTGTTAACGTCGCACACATCTTCAGCAACATCTCAGTGGCACAAGAGTAAGAGTCAGCCTGAGACACCAAGGACAAGGAGTACCGCAATCCAAAAAAGTGCGTTGAGCATAAGAGAAAGGAAAACCATGCAGCCTACCATTATCAGCATGTTTGGTGGGGAGGGGCAGTACGAACGCAACCACCCAATAGCACGTTTGTACAATGCGAAGCTGGCTAAAATGTTAGCACTGGACCTTCTCCCTTTTTCTTTTGTTGAAGGGGTGGGTTTTCTGGAATTTGTGTCAACCATCTGCCCAAAATGGCATGTTCCCAGCCGCTACTATTTTGCCAGAGTTGCTGTTCCAGCACTACATCACGACGTGCTGGAATTGCTTGGAAAAGCCTTGAAGCAGAGTGCTGTTCAGAGTATCCACCTGACAACAGACATGTGGACCAGTTGCCAAGCCACTGATTACATGTGCATCACTGCACACTGGATCTCTTTTGCGGGGGTTAGAGAACAGATATCTGCTGGTGTTGACGCTGCTGAGATTTTTCATGCCACTCGCAAACATGCAACTGTAGCCATGTTTGCCATGGAGAAATCTCATACTGCTGCAAACATTTTGGAAGAGTTTAACAGCAAGGTCTTTGAGTGGCTGCGCCCAAGAGGGCTTAACGATTGGTTTTGTTGCCACGGACAATGGCAGTAATGTAGTTAGGGCCATGGAAGATGGTCGCTATTTCAGGGTCCCGTGTTTGGCACACTGCATTAACATTGTTGTTCAAGACTTTTTGAAAAATGAATCCAAAGTCAGCAACTTACTGGCCACCTGCAGAAGAATATGCACACATTTCAGCCATTCTTTTAAAGCCCGGAAGCAGCTGAGGGTCATTCAACGTGAGCATAAAATGCCAGTCAAAGCGCTCATCCAGGAGGTGCCAACACGTTGGAACTCAACTTATTATATGCTTGATCGTCTGTTTGAACTGTACATACCACTCAATGCTTATGTCATGCAAAGATTAGGGGAACCTACTGTGAGAGGCATGACCGTTGAGATGGGTCAATGGGACCTCATTAAATGCCTGACTGAGATGCTACTTCCTTTTGAGATATTCACACGTGAAGTCAGCAGGGAGGACTGTACTATGGGCCAAGCTATCCCATTGTTGCACATGCTAGAGCAACAGCTGAAGGAGGTGTCTGAAACGTACGCAGGTGTGGATAACAAACAAGACGCATATCATTTGGCGGAGACCTTAGCCGCTCGCTTATCTGAAAATACAAGGATTCAAAATAAAATTTTGTCACAACCACATTACATTAGTGCCACAATTTTGGATCCACGGTACAAAGTATTTCTGAACAGCAAGGCAGTAATTCCTTTTCGGAAGTGGATGTTGCCAACTACAAAACTTTGATAGCTAAGGAAGCCACTATTTTCGAAAACGAACGGCTGTTAATTGCAGGCCCCCCACCCCAGGCCATAACAACAAGTACTAGAGGGCATCCAGAGTCAAGTTCTACTTCGGAGCCTGAGGGCAGTGCGTTTGCCTCTCAGCAGTCACCTACACCAACAATAACATCAACAACAGCAAGAACAGGATCATCCACAGTACAATGTGCAACTGATTGGTTTCTACGGCAGGGGTATGGTAAGTCCAGTGCTGATGCAAAGGCAAAAGAGGCCGAGCACATCGGAGCACCCCTGAACATTGAGCGGACGGTCCAGGCCTATCTGGATGACCCAACAGAGGTCTTCATGGATCGAAACCCATTGTTGTATTGGTATGGGAAAAGAAGCCAATGGACAGTGCTCAGCAGGCTGGCGATAAAGTATCTGGCTTCCCCTGTCGCAAGTGTCTCTTCAGAGCGTGTTTTCAGTGCTGCTGGTGCCATTGTAACTTCGAAAAGGACCAGTCTCTCGGCCAAAAGCGTGGAGAGGTTAACCATGATCAAAATGAATCAGCACTTTATACCACCGGATTACAAAATACGTGAATCACAGCAGGAAGAGGAGAGCGACTTGGATGACGTAAATAGTGCATTACAGGACCTACTTCTGTGCGAACCACCAGAGTTTGAGGACGAGCTCCTCTTCCCTGACAACTAGGCTTTCAAATTGTTACTTTCTTCCTTCCTTTATGTGTCTGTGTATCTGTCTTTCTGGTTCAAATCAAATCACAACAAATCCATCACCACCGTCTTCTCTTTTTATTTCCCTATTGGAGTTGCACGTCTGTGCATTTAACTGTCCACTCTTCAGAGTCCTGCTTCATCTTCCTGTCTCGCCCTAGTACATTTCCATCAAGCCAGACATTGGAGTACAAGAAATGTTGCCTTTAACATTAACAGTCCCTCCATAAGAAGTGAAACGTGACTATAGCTATCCTCCGTTTTGTTTCCGAGCCGAAACTCATCATCACTGTCCGAAGGCTACAGCCTCGGCAGGCATCCAAAGCTCCTCACTGTCAGAACTTGGGCAGGCATCCAAAAGTAAACTCATCACTGTCCGAAGGCTACAGCCTCGGCAGACATCCAAAGCTCCTCACTGTCAGGACAGAAGGTACTTGGCAGAGAAAGACAAGACTCTTCGAAGAAACTTGCTGACATTTGTGCAAACTCAATTGACCAGCAATGAGCGCTACCCAGGCCGCGGCCCATCATCACAGTGCTGACCATGTGAAGCAACTTAAACTGTGACAAAGTGCCACAGATGAATAAGACGGAAACCGAAACAGCGACTAACACTCGAAATGAATGTGGACTGGAGTAATGATGAGGCTACTGCCCCGTAAAAAAAAAAACACACACCTGTCAGAACTAGGCATCTGATGATCTGACAGCCAAAGAGAAGAGCAAGACAGGTAATGATGGAATGCATTGGATGCTTGCTGACTCTGAGCGATTGCTGTTGTTTGTTGTGTTGATGTTGTGTTGTGCATGAAGTCGAACTCTACTCTACTAGTTAATCTACAAAGTGACTCAAGTGACACTCAATGTTTCCCTTCTTGTTGTTTAATAACCAGATTGTACTCCTACTACTGCAGGTGCAGGCCAATATCTGTTGCAATTTTTTAATATGGAATATGGACTTAATCGGAGTCACTACAGACTGAGTTGGAGTTGGACAACACGTACCACAACATGATGATGACCATACTATCTTTGCACGCAGTCAGTCAGTTGGATCGGAGATGATTCAAGGAATAACTGCGTTTCATGAAGTGGCATAAGGTAAACATAAACACAACAATTCAACAAGAAAGTAAACACAGCAGACCTACATGTCCATGTAGTGGTGGAGTCGAGTCAGTGTAGTTATGTGACAGACAGCGGCGCATTGATTTTGTCACTTAATTTTGAAAATGCTAAGTTGCTGTATATATGCCTTTTGTCTGGCTCTGTCAAAAATTAAGGTAAATGGAGGTTGGGTCACAGGCTGGTGCTGTGGTGGGCCTGTTCTGTCCTGTTGTTGTTGTAGCTTAATGCTGTAAACGGAATATACATGATATATCCAAGCCGCCTCAGTCTGAAAGTGTTCTCTCTTCTCTTCTTGGACTCCACCGTAATTGATGCTTTTTTATATTCATTGATTTTTCAATACCCCTTTTGTTTTTCCATCTAGACGTTACAGGCCGGCCTTTACCCTGTGCTATACTGGGAGACTCAACTCACATTTACCTTACCAATCCGCATCAGGAAGGCAACCAAGATTGATGTGCGGAGCGTCCATGGAAGATAGGACCAAGAGGAAGGACGAGATTCAACTCCACAATTTGACCAGGATAATACAGTAACTTTAGTATCATTCATCTTTTAATTAATTGGAATCCTTTTTTCTCTTCAATCATTACGACTGTGTGTTGTTGTTTGTTTGCTAATTGATCCCTACAACTATTTTTTACTTTTCTTTGCTATCTTTAAAAGTAAGCCCAGTACAACATGGAATTTGGGTCTCTGTCTGAGGGCATATATTACAGGCAAGGCAAATTGCATAGAATATACTGCTGCCCTGTACTGTCTTGTCTAGTAGGAGTTAGTAAGTACTACTCATTAACCATCAAGTTATCTTCATCATGCATGCATTGCCTTTTTCTCCCTTTATAGTTTTTTTGGAGAAGATCATGGTCGTCTGCCAAGATTGCGCTTTGCTTTTGTTGTCCATGCGTACTGTTTTTCTTTCTCAAACCTTTCCCCAAACTCCCCTTCCCATCCATTCATCAAACCCTAACCCTCTTCCCCCGGGCTGTGATTTATATTGAGGTGTGATGTGACTACATAAAATGTACACCAATTGATCACACGCTTGCTGGGGCAGATGTGGTAAAAGCAACACTAATTAAATTTCAAGGCAGGGCGAGGAGCTTCTTCTGCTTGCCCACCCATGCTCAGTCTATGTGCAAGCCGTCACCGGCTAATAGTACATCATAATTAATTGCCAGCATTGATTGGATTCATCATCAAACTCCTACCACACAGCAGTAAAGGTTACGAATTACGATTGTGTTAAGTTAAGTGACTCACTCGACACAACTACAGTTTGTAACTTCTTGTACTAGGCTGTCCCCGCCAACATTATGTTTTATTTGACTTTAGCAGTTGCAAATGCAATATTGTTTGTTTGGCAGTCTTCTTCTGTACTGTATTTGACTTCGTTCTACTACTCCTCCCACAGTCGCTTTCAGGCAAGTGACTGTCTCTTTTTATTTTTTTAGCAAATGCTGCTGGCAGTGTCTACTCTACTACTACCACCACAACCATGGCATCTTCTCCATTCTCTTGGGAAACCATGCAGCCATCGCTGTGCCGAACGTAATCATCATCAATCACAGGTAAGATAAGTTTGGTGGGAGGTATAATGGACTAGGAGGAGAGACTGACAGTACTAGTAGGACAAATCACTCAGTGAGGGGTACCGCATCTATCTGTTTGTGTTACATCATCGGCAGATTATTTAAATCAAACACTGGCTGCGGCCCTGCAGCAGCAATGAAAGAAACCATGTGACGTTAATTTGTAAAACAGTAACCCCCCACAAAACATTAACATTGTATGTTGAAGTATAAATATAATTTATTACCCTAACAAAAATAAACTATCCCACACCTGACCCACCCCTCTCCCTAACCCCAACCAATGTCCAAAACGAAAAAAAGTCCAAAGAATGTCCAAAGTCCAAACCCCAACGCCCAATTCCCACCCACCAACAAAACGAATAAAAAAGGGGCAATGCAACAGGGTCCTATTATATTCGGCGGGCTTTAAGGTGTTTGTCCACCAGAATTTTAACCCGCTCCTCGAGTTGCTCCTCTAGCCGTGCCACCCGGAGGAGAATCTTGCGTCGAAATGCCCTGCAGTGGCATCCAGGGTGGGGGACAGCAGTGCTGGTTGCAATCGATTTGCGGCGGGTGGCTGCCAGACTGCGGCGCCGTACCACTGGAGGTCTGGCCTGGCTGGGGCCCGGGGCATCGGACGAGGCTGCTGCTGCTGCCGCCTCCTCCTCCTCCGCCTGAGCCACTAGCCGCCGGTACTCGGCACAGATGGCCTCCAGTTTCCGGTGCCGGGCCCTGGCTGCCAACTCCTTCCGGGATGGTTTGCCTTGGGAAGGAGTACTATCTATATCAAGAAAGAAAAAGAATATTGTTGTAACCAGTACTCTTAGCAAAACAGTAACACAAAATTAATTCAACACATAATGGCACAGTAGCACTAGCAAGAAGCACAGTACATAACATTTCTGGTATAATAATCTATCTATCCTCCCACTTCCTCGGCCTGTAACATTTGTGGGCGTTTCAGGCATTATGATTATACTAGCACTATGGACTCCAGTACACCAGTCTTCTTCTTATCTCTACTAGTTTAGCGAAATGACATAACCTGGTTGTAGCCGGCATGCCAGCTCGGTCATCTATGCTTGCACCCAAGACAAACATACGAGTCATCATGACGCAGACTCACGTTAGTTTGATTTACTACTGTATGCAGGTGGGGAAGCTCGTATTTATTTTTCTATTACGGGTGGCACTGGCCATACTCTCTCTGTTACATGAAGCAGGGCAATTGGTCAATTTCACTTTAACAGTGCCCTGGCTACTACAAAAAGGCAGATTATATATCTGATCCAATGATCATTGCTTTTATGGGACGACGACATAAGGTCAGTAGCGGTCGGTGGTGGGACTCGGGGAGTGCTGCTGGGCGGTGACGTAGGGAAGGGCAGGGTGGGGGGTAGTAAACTATGGATTATGGCTAATTACAGGTAAGTAAACATATAAAGAAATAAAAGTAATTTTGTTGCGCCCACTGCATCGCTTTTGGCGGTGCAGTGCGCACAATGAAATTCGCTTTATTTATTTTTATGTTTACAGTAAACTTACCTGTATTTGGCCGCGTAATACATTGTTTACTGCTACCCCCACCCTGCCCCTACCCACATCGGCTTTGCTACTGTGGCGCGGTTTCTTTTACATTCCCTTAAAACTAAAACTGTGCATCCCGTGACAGTCTCCACCTATGCTGTCTATGATGAATACATACATGCATCCATCCATTCTAAGTAAATGTCAATCATTCTTCTTAATCTCTCCACAAACCTTACTTTGTTTCGCCAACAACAACCCATGCGTCCACTCACTCCGTTGCTTGCCTTGGCTTAGAGTTTCACCCAAACACCGCTGATGATTCTTGCTATCCACAGTATCCACCCATACTGTGTCGCCCACCCAGGCAGGCATCCGTTCTTCTTTCACCTTCCACCCATCCTTCAACAACACATGCATCTGATTCCTATCAGCCACCTATATCCATGCTTCCAACGTATCCTTCTCTGCCAGTCATCAATCATATTAAATCTCGCCCGTCCTTCCTCCTTCCACCCTTCTTTCCCTTTTTATTCAACACATCCATCAAGGTCATCTGATCTGACTTTTAGTCTCCTCCATAAAACTTTCACAGCTGAGTTGGAGTCAGATAGAAGAGGCCATTGGTTAATCAAGTCACGCTGGTAATGCTATTGCTACTGCATTGCTAATGCTAAGTAAAGGGTGTCTTCTCTTCTTCAACCGTTGTATAATGTTCACTACAACTTCATACCTAATAAGTCTCAACAACAGTACAGTGAGTGAAGTCACTCAACACCCTTCCAGCTAGTGCAATGTCAATACGTAATGAATATAACTTACCATCGCCCGCCACTGCTGCTGGCTCACCCCCTGTAGCTCCTGCAGGTGCCGCATCTCCTTCCCCCTCCGGAATGGCCGAATCGCCGCTGGCCCCGCCGGCACTGGTGGTCGCTACTACGCCTAGATAAAAACATGACACATTTTTAGATGCCTGTGTACACCTCCCCCTATTTATATTTCTTCTTTTTCACTAGCAAGATTGAAAAAAAAAGTTAATACATACATATTATTATACATCACATTCAGTAGTCCAAATCGGGTACTAGAGTCAGTAGACACTAGTAGTGTTATGGTCCCTAGGGTCATTATTTATTATACTATACTCTACTCTTTGCAAAGTTAGCCTGAGCCATGCAACCATTTTTCGCTTCATGTCTTTTGCGCATGTTACCTCGCAGCTTGTTGTGCAGTAACAGTAAGACGCCTTTTTAGCCCACATGAGCACATACAGCTACTGTCTGAGCGTTGCGTACAAGAGGTCGAAAAACAAGCCACTTTGTTATGGAGTTCGGTTAGTCTGTATTGCTTAGCCATAAGTAACATGTTACACTTTTTTGGCAGGACTGACAAATGCTTGCATTATACTATCTAACGCGCACCATTTTTCTCAGGCAGAAGATTTCCTTCTACGAACCAGAGATTTGCAGAGCTTATGAATGATGCATGTAACCAGTAATTCTACGTTCTACGGTGAGGAGTCTCACAGAATTCTCACAGATCTTTTGTCTATCATCAATCATCATGCACTTGTTGTAACAATGTTTATTGTTTTAATCTTATGCATTTAGCTGTTGGAGCTGGCTGGAGTACACTGAATTTTATAGAACAACATACAGAGCTTGTTAGTTGAAAATAAACCTTTTAAACTTAAACATAGACTCTGTGGTATTTGGTGTGGTGGTGGTGGAGGTGGTGGACTTACACGAGTAAGTGAGCTGAAAGGGTGTTATATTATGTTCTGGGTTGTGTAATCTCATTGAGTATCTTCGGGTGGGGGTTCGGGGACCTAATGAGAGTGAGACACTACACTATAGCTAGTCGTTCAGGGGATTGTGGGTTCACTTCTGACTGAGGTGTGAGGAACGTCCAAGTTCCAAACTCCCATCACCAACATCCTATTTCCTTGTGCATAGTTCTGCATGGGGCTGTACAGAATCCACACATCAGTAGTAGTATGTACTATATCCTATCAAAAATAGTCAAATATCTGGTTGGGCATTTTGTTTGTGGTAATTGTCAAAGCCTCAAGATTAAGAAGCCTAGAAGAGGACAACCGAAAGGACTGGACTCAGCTATTGGTAAATCGGAGTTTTATTCAAAACCGTACAATAAAGAGTGGCAATGCAAACTGGGCAAGCTTAGCGACAGACTAATAGTAGTAGTACAGACATTCATAGCAGAGGCAGTTAGAACTTAGAGGCAGGGATAACCAGAATTTAGAAACAGATAGTCAAGTCAAGATCAAAGAATCTTTTGTAAAAAATAGAATTAGGGAGTGGAACCATAATTAATAGTTCTGGAAAAATAAGGTGCAGTAAAAGTTAGGGCAATATAAATGTTAATATTAACCACTGGAGGACTTACTGGGACCAGCAGCAGGGCCCTCGGTAGAGGAGCGGTCCTCTGGTGGTTGTCCCGCCGACTCGGACCCCGTCTTCTTGCCCCTGGGTGCTGCAGATCAGTGATCATGTAAGATATAATAAAGAAAGACACAAACATTAATGATTGCTGTGAAACAAATAAATTATCTAAAAAACGCTCAAAACGTTTTAGGAACCAAAAATTGCAATAAAATTGACCTATCTAATCCGATCGACTACTGGCTTGCGGGATTCACGGTCACGGACAGTCTACTTATTTGGGAACACTAATTCAGTGTTTCATTCGGATTGATTCAAATAAAATCCAGAACACTAACTAAGCCTAAGTACCACCTGACCTAGCCCACCTATTCCAGGCGGGCCAATTGTTCATTAAGTCTGCATTTCCATTTTTTTATTGCCCTCATAAATGCATATATGAGAAGGAGGACACATGCATAAATTGGTGCATAATGCATACACCAAATTGTTGGTTGGTTAAGTCTGATGTTCTGCAGCTGAGTGACACTGCCAAGCTTACCACTCACTAAACAAACTACAAAAGGTTCTACTAGTAAGGACTGGGGTAAGCAGCACTCAGTGACAGAGGATGCGTCACGCAGAGCGCTCAAAAATTATCAACTAATAACTAAACCTACTAACAAACTATCAATCCATCCACCACTATTTGACAGGAGGACAAAGGAAGGACTAGAGTCTCTCTAGAAATAGCATTACCTAACTGAAGTTCTCTAAAGTAAACTCTTACATAATAATAAGGACAAGCGAGCGCAAAGTTGCAAACAAGTAAGAGTAGCGCCCAGCACCTGTGTCCTACAATCACAGAAGATTTTGAAACGTAATTTACCTGCAATGTAAGCAGCAGTATTCTTGTTATTTGTAAAAAATGTATACACAAATCACAATACTTATACTACTATATATATTAGCTACTCACCAAGCCCCACGACCTCGACACCTAGCAGGTCCAACAGGTCCTGCTCCCGGTCGAGGATGTCTGACCACCCGTGGGCCAGCTGGTTATGGGTGCGCCGGACCCCTGAGCAGTGAAACACTGCCCGGCGCACCTTCGCCCACCGGCGGTGACGCTCCAGGGTCGGGTACCCGGAGCCTGGCCTGCCGCCTGCTGCCAAGGTCAAGGGGAGGTGGCGCTGAAGAAAAAAAACAAGGGTGGCCACCTCCGCCTCAGTAAAAAGCTGGCGGGCTTGCACCCCTGCAGGGCGCAGTCTGCCGCAAGGCAGGCGGCGGCTCTTGGGCGCACGCGCCTTGCCCTTCGAGCCGTCACTGCTGCCCTTCACCATGGTTCTGGGGTGGGACTGGGAGGAGGCGGAAAAGAAAAGTTAGAAGGGAAAAATAAAGTTAGGGGAAGAAGTAGGAGCTTAAAGAAGAAAGTTATATAAAACAGTCGAAAAGTAAAAAAAACACAGTAAAAAGTAGAAAAAAATGCAAAATATAGACTTAGGCAGAGAGAGAGATAGATAAGAAATAAAGAAAAATTGAAAAACAGTGTAAAAAACTAAGGATTGCAAAGATTGAGGGAGGATAGAAAAGCAGGCCCAGAACCATAGCATAGAGTGAAAAACAAGATGGCCGCGCCCATCGCGACCGCGTGGGTAAGTTCGCGCGATATTTCTCCCCGAGCACGCAAAAAGCATCGCGAACACGTACGACGCGTTCCCGAACATGAAATGCGCATCGCGAGCACGCTATACGCGACCCGGAACAGGAAATAAGGCATCGCGAACGGGCGGGACAAGTGAAAAACAAGATGGCCGCGCCCATAGGCGACCGCATGGGTAAGTTCGCTCCCCCGAGCATGCAAACAGCATCCGGAACACGCACAACGCGTTCCCGAGGAAGAAAAACGCATCGCGAACGGGCGCGACAAGAAGCTACGCACGCTCGCGAAGCTATGCGTAGCTTGCGTAGCGCTCCGACGTCTTCGCGTAGCTTCGCGTAGCGCGACTACGCGAACTACGCCCAGGGTTAATTCGCGCACCAAGCACGTAGGTTCGCGAACGGTGTGCGACCCTTTTTTTGGAAACAAAAAAAAGGACATATTAATTATAATCATACAACAATACATATTATATACAATTAAAAGTAATCATACAAAACTTAACTTAGTAAAAAAAAGTAAATAAAATTACTCCAAAATAATAAAAAAAAAAATTGTTTTTCTCTTCATAATTCTGTCATATAATAACATACTCTACAAAATTATGGATAATGGAGCAATATTTCAAGTTACTAAAAATTGTAACCGTTCAAATAAATAACACTATAAATCTTTAATAGTCTATGATATATGTATTTTAAAAAAGTGATTATAATTTTTAAAGAAGAATTTTAAAATCTATGAAAAATTTTAGGAAGAAAACTTAAAAAAACACTTACAAAAGTTTTTAATAAAAGAAATTCTTTAAAAAAAACTCACAAATTCTCTAAAAAACCATAGGTTTCAGGGACATTATACTTAGGGATTAGCATTTAAAAAACCTTAGAAATTCACTGAAAAAAACAGAGGTTTTAAGGACATTATAGTTAGGAATTTGCATTTTAAAAAACATTAGAAATTTACTGAAAAAACCAGAGGTTGCAGGGACGTTATAGTTAGGAATTAGCATTTAAAAAAACCTTAGATATTCCCTGAAAAAAACACAGGTTTCAGGGACGTTATAGTTAGGCTGTCATTTCACCCATACAAAGCCAGAGAAATTCAGCCGGTTTAGTTAGTTGAGCTAACTATAACTCACGCCACCGCAATGCACTGCTGATGAGATCACATATTACATCACTCATGATATGGTCAGTGACATCACTGATGACATTTCGAAGGTTTTTTAAATGCTATTTCCTAACTATACCCTCCCTGAAACCTTTTTTTCCCCAGTGAATATATATATATATATATATATGTATGTATATATATATAGATATATTATCTACTGGCGGTCGCCAGTAGATAGTTATAGTTAGGACCTATTATCCATAGGAAATCCGCGACATTCTATTTGCAATAACGTTGGCGCCGGTTGACGAATCTTCGCGAAAGCTTCCAACTTGTTGGGGCGCTCCGGTCCGCTCCTACCCTGAAAGTCTCGGGGTGATACGTCAAGCAGGGGCCGAGAAAAAAGAGGGGTCCCAAAATGCGTTTTCCCCATTCATTTTTCCTTAGGAACCTTTAGTCGCAGCTACAGCCCGAACTGCTGAACGGAATTACCCCAAATTTGGCAAAGAGGTAGCCCTTGGTTCAGACTGGTGCCTTTTGCTAAAATGGTGTAAATCCGTTCAGTAGTTCCTGAGAAATTCACAATTAAAATCACATATATATATATGGGCGCGTCGGATCCGCGTACCCTCCCGATCACGAGCTGCATGCTAATTGGCTGTCAACACTCCAAATCAAGAAGTGTTGGCAGCCATTTTGTCCCTCGGTAGAACCGAGGGACAGAAACAAGTGCGCAAGCGCAAAAGGGGCAGGGTAGAAACACCCTGACCTCTAGGTCTGCTCAGGGGTCCCACAAGGACCCCTGGGCAGAAAAAAGCATTTTTTAAAAAATCAGCGGGATGCGCTTAGGGTGCGCGGATCCCGCCGAGAAAAAAAAGAAACAAGTGAGCAAACGCACAAAGGGGGCAGGGTAGAAACACCCTAACCCCTAGGCCTGCTCAGGGGTCCCACAAGGACCCCTGGGCAAAAAGCATTTTTTTAAAAAATCGGCAGGATGCGCTCAGGGAGCGCGGATCCTGCCGGGAAAATCGAAGCGCGGTCTCCGCGCTTCGATGTATTTGCCCCCGGGTGGGCCAAGTCCCGGGGGCATGCTGGGGGTTTATTTTATGTATGGGGGCCTCTAAGGGCCCCCAAGCCTCGGGGACCGCCACCCCCGGGGCTTTATTAGAAAAGTTGCGGGAGGGCTCTGAGCCCTCCCGCAGCCCCGGGACCACCACCTCCCGGGGCTTCTTTATTTATTAAATTAACCTGTGTGGGGGACTCCAGCCCAACTACACGCCCGGGGACCACCACCTCCCGGGGCACTAACAAAATTGAAAATGGGGGTCCGTTTTGGACCCCCAAGCCCGAGGACCACCACCTCCCGGGGCTTTGAAAATGTGGGGAGGGGGCCGCGCGGCCCCCTCCTGGAGCTAGTGATGGCCCTGGGGACCGCCACCCCCAGGGCCGGCTCCTGCAGTGTCCCGGGGTGCCTACCCCGGGACACTGCTGTTTGCAATGACAGGACGGGAGCCTCGCGGCTCCCGTCCTGTCATTGCAAACTGCTTTGAATTTTGGAAGCGAGAGCAGGGAAGCTGCTCTTGCTTCCAAAATTCAAGCAGAATTACTTTCCACATGGGAGCTGCATATTAGCAGCTCCCCATGTGGAAAAGCAATGCCGCAGGAGGCGTGGAGCCAGCAGGGTCTGTGGGGGAGTTGGGGTCCCCCACGGACCCCAAAGGATAGGGCCAGCCCCGGGGATGGGGTCCCGGGGCCTAAGGAGGCCTTAGGAGGGGGCCAGGCAGCCCCCTCCATCAAATAAAAAAAGGTGGCTATGGCCCGGGGGATGGGGTCCCCGGGTCGAAATTGGCCACGGGAGGGGGCCCACGCAATCCCCTTCCCAGTCCTTTTTTATTTTATTTTTTTAAAGGGGGACAGGCCCTGGGGGATGGGGTCCCCAGGGCTCAAAAATTACTAAAAAGGGGGCCACACAGCCCCCTTTTAAAAAAAAAATTTTAAAACGGCATCGCGAGGGAGGCCACGCCCCTCTTTGACAGCACTCTGCAAACGCGCCCTGGCGCGTTTGCAGAGGAGGAACGAATTCCCCTTGAATACTGGGGGTCCCTGGGGGCCAACTAGCCCACCAGGAACCTCCAGTATGCGCCAGGGGGCTGCGTTGCACAGAGGTGGACAGAGGCCACGCCCCTTTTACACCTCTGTGCAACGCAGCTCTGTGGCGCTTAATGGAGGTAGCTGGTGGGCTAGTTGCACCCCAGGGACCCTCAGGATTCAAGGGAGTTAATCCCCCGACTTAAAATGCGCCACGGGCGCGTTTGCACAGTGGTGAAGGGAGGGGCGGGGCCTGAGGTGACATGTGTGCAAACAGGCCCCATGGCGCGTTTTAAGATGGGGAATTAAATCCCTTCAATCCTGAGGGTCCCTGGGGGCCAACTAGCCCAACAGGTACATCCAGAAAGCGCCACAGAGCTGCGTTGCAGAGAGGTGTAAAAGGGTGTGGCCTCTCTACACGTCTCTGCAACGCAGCCCCTGGCGCATACTGGAGGTTCCTGTTGGGCTAGTTGGCCCCTAGGGACCCTCATGATTCAAGGGGACTTAATCCCCAACTTAAAACGCGCCACAGGGCGCGTTTGCACAGATGTCACCTCAGGCCCCGCCCCTCCCTTCACCATTGTGCAAATATTCCTCTAAAATCTGCCGAACTCCGAATTCTGATTTACTCACCTGTTATCAGGAGAGACCTCAGTGCTGCATCTTTCAGCCCAGTACTAATCCTGAAAAGTAATTTTAACCGTACTTACCAGTAACTTAAATTTCCTTCCATAGGATATCATTGCCTGCTTTTTGCTGAAAAAGTTTCTAAGTGTTGATTTTTGAAACATACAAATATTCCTCTAAAATCAGCCGAAATACGAATTCCGATTTACTCACCTGTTATCAGGAGAGACCTCAGTGCTGTATCTTTCAGCCCAGTACTGATCCTCAAAAGTAATTTTAACCGTACTTACCAGTAACTTGAATTTCCTTCATAGGCTAACATTGACTGGTTTCACTTGGAAATTCTTCTAAGTGTGGAGTTTTGGAACTTTAAAATATTCCTCTAAAATCAGCCGAAATACGAATTCCGATTTACTCACCTGTTATCAGGAGAGACCTCAGTGCTGCATCTTTCAGCCCAGTACTGATCCTCAAAAGTAATTTTAACCGTACTTACCAGTAACTTGAATTTCCTTCATAGGCTAACATTGACTGGTTTCACTTGGAAATTCTTCTAAGTGTGGAGTTTTGGAACTTTATAATATTCCTCTAAAATCAACCAAAGTACGAATTCCAATTTACTCACCTGTTATCAGGAGAGAACCCAGTGCTGCATCTTTTAGCCCAGCACTGACCCTGAAAAGTAATTCTAACCGTACTTACCAGTAACTTGTATTTCCTTCCATAGGAATCCATTGTTTGGTTTTCAGCAGAAAAGTTTCGAAGTGTCGATTTTCACAAACTACAAATATTCCTTAAAAATCGCCTGTATGACTTAAACACATTCTTTCAACTGTTTACAGGAGATGCACCAGTGCTGGATCCAGGATCCAACACTGAGTAAGAAAAAGTAACGATAACAGTTTTTACCTGCTAAGTGACTTTCCTTCCATAGGATAACATTGGTGATTCTATGAGAAAAAGTTTCTAAGTGTCAACTTTTAAAATACAATAATATTCCTTAAAAATCACTACTGTAACCAAAACGCTTTTACTCAACTGTTTACAGGAGATGTCCCAGGACTGAATCTAAGATCCAGTCCTGTGGTTAGAAAAGTAATCCATAAAGTAACTAATTGCATTTAACTAGAAATTCACATTGAGCTGAATGTTGCATTGTGTTTGAAAATGTGTTGCCCATTGCAACAACTGTAACTACTGTACTTAAAAGTCTATTGCCTATGTGCAAAGTATTTAAACTAAAGTAATTCATTCTGAGAAAGTATTTTTGTAATGTATAATGTAATTACAATGTAATTTAAAAAATAAAATATGTAAAAAAAATTGTTTCTAAAAATGTAGTAAATCAGTATGAAAAAAATAAATATAACAATTAATACATTTAAAAATTGTCATTTACAAAACCTTTGAAATTCACTGAAAAAACCGTAGGTTTCAGACATGTTATAGTTAGGAATTAGCATTTAAAAAACCTTTGAAATTCACTGAAAAAACCATAGGTTTCAGACACGTTATAGTTAGAAATTAGCATTTAAAAAACCTTTGAAATTCACTGAAAAAACCATAGGTTTCAGGCACGTTATAGTTAGAAATTAGCATTTAAAAAACCTTAGAAATTCACTGAAAAAACCATAAGGTTTTAGGGACAGTTATAGTTAGTTGGACATTGCACTCGTACAAAACCCGTGAAATTCCCCCGTTATAGTTAGTTCAGGTAACTATAACTCGCGCCCCCGCAATGCACTGCTGATGACGTCACATATTACATAACTCATGACATGGTCAGTGACATCACTGATGACATCACTGATGACATCTCAAATGACATCACTGATGACATCACTGATGACATCATCCATGTGAGAATTTAATGCATCTTCTCACACCCTAATATAAGTTTTGAAACACCCACTCTAAATTACAGACTGCCATTCTCAAAACGATACACACTCCAATACCAATAAGTACATACCCACTCACTGATTCTTAGGTCTACACACACACATCTACTCACTCACCCGTACAGTCACTCATACTTATGGTCACTCAGTACAGGACTATCATATGCACTCATACACCTATATAAACACTCACACAACGCAACTCATCCATAGAGGTACTCACACACCTAGTCAGTCATGCAAATAATTAATCACACTCCAATTTACTCACCTATACAGTTATACACACCAGCTCACTTACTCATAAAAATACTAGCACATTCTTACGCTCCTATGCAATTACTGATGCAAGTACACACTCATCCATATAGCCACTCTCACAATCACACACTCTCACTTATAGCCATTTATATACTCCAACCAACATATATACTGCCTTTCACATATGTAGTTACTCACACATGTACCACTGAGATATACATTCAATCACTAACACACCCATACACACACTCACCCACCCATACAGTCCATCACAGACGCACTCTTGAAACCATGCACCCAGTGAATCACCCACTCACACATCTATGCACAGAGTCACACACACCCCACCCACACAAACACTGAGGCACCCATACAGATACTCAGAGAACCAATCCATATCCCATATAGACACTCATTTAGCTAGTCAGAAACCCATGCAGTTGCTTACACAACAACAGACAGATGGATACAGACATTCACACAGTTTAGTCACTCACCCATGCATCCAGTAAGATACGTTTAATCACTCACTTATAGACTCAGTCACGCACCTACTAAATCATCCATTCAGGCGCTTCTACACCCACTCATTCTTCAATACGCCTTTCCCTATATATATTAAACATATTTAAACTTTACAGAAACACACAGTCACTGGATGATGTCATCAGTGATGTCATCAGTGATGTCATTTGAGATGTCATCAGTGATGTCATCAGTGATGTCACTGACCATGTCATGAGTGATGTAATATGTGACGTCATCAGCAGTGCATTGCGGGGCGCGAGTTATAGTTACCTGAACTAACTATAACGGGGGAATTTCATGGGTTTTGTACGAGTGCAATGTCCAACTAACTATAACTGTCCCTAAAACCTTATGGTTTTTTCAGTGAATTTCTAAGGTTTTTTAAATGCTAATTTCTAACTATAACGTGCCTGAAACCTATGGTTTTTTCAGTGAATTTCAAAGGTTTTTTAAATGCTAATTTCTAACTTTAACGTGTCTGAAACCTATGGTTTTTTCAGTGAATATATATATATATATATATAACCTACTGGCGGTCGCCAGTAGGTAGTTATAGTTAGGACCACGTTTCCATAGGAAAAGCATTTTTTGATGTGCTTACAACTGTGGCGTCGTATGACGAATCTTTATGAAATTTTCCAAAAGTTCCTCTTTTCAGGTCAGCTCCTATCCTAAAAGTTTGGGGGGATTCGTCAGGGGGCTAAGAAAAAAGGGGGTCCCAAAACGTGTTTTCTCCATGCAATTTCCATAGGAAACTTTAGACAAGGCTACAGGTCAAACTGCTGAACGGAATTATGCCAAATTTGGCACAGAGAAACGTCTTGGTCCAGAAAGCATGCTTTTGTTTCAATCAGTTAAATCCGTTCAGTAGTTTTAGAGAAATATCAAATTTTCCAGATATCGATATTTAAGAATTCTGACATCTGATTGGCTAAAGCGTTACGAGCACGAGCTTGCGGCTCATTGGCTGCGAACTGTTGAAACTAGGAAGTGTTGGCAGCCATTTTGTGATTCAGTCCGTCAGCTCACAACTCTCCCTCTGCAAGGCATCAGGTCTGTAGTTCTACCTCTGCGAGGCAACACTAAAAATATACCGCAGCTCTGTCTGTGCGAGATACCCCTTTCACGGTCCCTCTCCCCACATCACCAGCTCGTGGCTATGCCTTTAGAAGCCAGTCCGTCGGCTTGCAGCTCTGCGACTGCGAGCTGTCAGCCATTTTGTTACTCAGTCTGTCAGCTCGCATCTCTCCCTCTAAAAGGCATCGGATCCGTAATTCTACTTCTGGGAGGCAATACTGAAAATATCCCGCAGGTCTGTCTGTGCGAGATACTCCTTTTACGCTCCCTCCCCCGCTTTACCACTGTGAGCCACTTCATTAGCTCGTTTTACGCTGCCTGTCCCCACATCATCAGTTCGCGGCTATGCCTTTAGAAGCCACTCTGTCGGGTCGCAGCTCTGTGTCTGCGAGTCGTAGGTCCGTAGTTCTACCTCTGTGGGGCAACACTAAAAATATACCGCAGCTCTGTCTGTGCGATATACCCCTTTCACGGTCCCTCTCCCACATCACCAGCTCGCGGCTATGCCTTTAGAAGCCAGTCCGTCGGCTCGTAGCTCTGCGACTGCGAGCTGTGAGCCATTTTGTGACTCAGTCCGTCAGCCCATATCTCTCCCTCTAAAAGGCATCGCATCCGTAATTCTACCTCTGCGAGGCAATACTGAAAATATCCCGCAGGTCTGTCTGTGCGAGATACTCCTTTTACGCTCCCTCTCCCCACATCATCAGCTCACGGCTATGCCTTTAGAAGGCAGTCCGTTGGGCCCGCAGCTCTACCTCTGTGAGCCACCTCATTAGCTCGTAGCTCTGTCTGTGCTAGCAGGCCCATCAGCCCGTTATTCTCCCTCTGCGAGTTAGCCCGTTGGGTTGCAGCTCGAACAGCTCGCAGCTGTATCTCTGTGAGCCAGCCCGTTAACTGATAGCTGTGTGTCTGCTAGCAGGCCTGTTGGCCCGTTGGTCTCCCTCTGCGAGTCTGGCCACAGCTCTCCCTCTGCGAGCCAGTACGGTGCTGTGCTTTTGCGAGCCAACGGCTCGTAGGTCTCCCTCTGCGAGCTGAGCCCACGGGCCGCAGCTCTTCCTCTGCGAGCCTGCCCGACGGCCCGCAGGTGACACTCTGCGAGCCGAAATTGGGAATATAAGGCGGCTCTAAAAAGAGCCCTTGTGTTTATTAGTTGGAGCTACATGTAAGTGCGAATGCACAGCTTCAGGTTAATCAGGAAAACTCGGTTTCCCTTATCTGTGAAGTGTACTCCATCACTTCTGTAGATATCAGCCATATCAAAACGTATGTTGCTGTTGTAAATCGACCCCATTCTATGGTCTCTGAGGTATGCAGACACAGCTTTGTTGACATTCTTCCTAGATTTTTCAATCTTATGACAAAATTGGTTTGACCATTTCCACTTCTGTCTTTGGCATATATTGGTATATACAAAGACAGTTTGAGGCAAAAGTAACATCAATTGTCCAAAGGTGTCTTTCATAAGCATTTCCAAATCTACCCCAGTCAATGTGCCTAGGTCGTTACCACCACAGTGCACAATCATGAGATCAGGGTGTTGGAGATGCAAACAGGTTTTAACCAAAGGGAGCAATTGGTGCCACTTCAATCCTCTCTGTGCAAACCATTTAATGTGCACATTTTGTAAACCTAGGTCTAAGTCAATACGTCTCTGTTCTGCATACCTCTTGCACCAGAAAACATAGCTATGTCCTACAATCCACACTAGCATTTTGAAGGTATGGCTACAAGATATGGATAAATGTCTGTAGCTCAGCAGTCTGTTTGTAGAATAAGAGATATGTTTAAACATGGGGAACTACTTTTTTTTACATACAAAACGTTAACCAATTGGGAGATGAAATGTATTGTGTCCTAAAAAGTAGGGTGTATATTAGTTTTGATGAAAAGCATCGTTGTGATTGGTTAATAAAAAAGCAGTTTATACGTGGAGTACATATTATAGGATGAAATTTGCTCAGCTCAACCACACCTGCTAATTGTATTTGGAAGGTGCAGTTCAAACTTGAAAGAATGGTGAACTTTTGACCTCTACGTGCTGTTAAATGTTGAAAAAACTGTTGCAAAAAGAAATATCGGTAGGTTTAAAAAAATGATGAACTTTTAACCTGCACGTGTCGTAGAATGTTCTAGAAAGTGGTGATACAATACCTTGAACTTTTCATCTGTATGTGTCCTTAAAAAAACTGTTTATATGGAAAGTTCAAAAATAACAAATAAAGAGAGGTTTTGCAATCTAAAAAAATAAGGAACTATTTTGATTTGTTCTTTATATGTATTTATGTGTGGAGCAACAGGGAAATTCTGCCATTACTGGTTCCATTCTTGATGAAAGCGGTGCATTAGATGTACTGTGTGACAAGAAAAGAATTGCATGCGTTTGTGACATTTGAAATCTGCATACCAACTATGAAGGTAAATTAGAAATTAAGAAGGTGTGTTATCTGTTTTGTAGTAGTGGTTAAGTATTTGAGACGATATTTTTAACTTTCAAAGTGAATGACAACAGATGCAATGGAGCCAACGATCATGCAGCTCGGACACCCAACACTGCTCCGACACCCCCCGCCACCAGCCCCTTGTCCGCCATCCCCCCTTCACCTCGCCCCCCACACAAACAGATGTGACAGCAACCTTAGGAAATCTGGAACGTAACAAATTGGCTGATGTCGCACAATTATAATAAAGAAGATGCATGTGAGGTTGGACAAATAAGAATCTCAGTCATCTATGGATTTACATATAAAACATTTTATTTAAACAAAACAACAAAATAAAAGTAGGTACAGGTATGGCGTGTCATCCCTCGACAATTTGTGAATCACAGCCTGCAAGACAAAAAGAAAGATAAGATTGTGCGCCATGCGTCCATGAAAGGAGAGAGAGAGAAAGAGTGAGAGAGAGGAAGAGACAGAGAAAGAAAGAGTGAGAGAGAGGAAGACAGAGAAAGAGTGAGAGAGAGAGGAAGAGAAAGAGAAAGAGTGAGATACAAGGAAGAGAGAGAGAAAGAGAGAAACAGTGTGAGAGAGAGGTAGAGAGAGAGAGAAAGAGTGAGACAGAGAGGAAGAGAGAGAGAAAGAAAGAATGAGAGAGAGAGGAAGAGACATAGAAAGAGAAAGAGTGTGAGAGAGAGAAAGGAAGAGATACAGAGTGAGTGAGAGAGAGAGAAAGAGTGTGAGTAACAGAAAGGAAGAGAGAGGGAGAGTGAGTGTTGACACTGTGGAGAAAATCCTCACAGCTCACCTTTCTGCCACCGGTGTGTCTCCAACCACGTGCCGGGACATAGTGCAGTCTTCAAGTTTAGTCATCTGAAAGATAGTATAGAATCAGTAATGGTAGAGTACATACAACTGCACACGTCAAATTCTCTGTTTCGCCCCTCCGTACCCAGGCTGCTGCACCCCATCCACTCCCACTGCTCAGAGGTGTCTGCCCGCTCTTGTGCACCCAGGGTGCTGCACACTATCCACTCCCACCGCCCAGAGGTGACTGCTCGCTGTTGCGGAAACAAGCCTCTCTGCTCACCTTCCGTCACCGGCTTGTGTCTATGAGGGTCCACCACGTGCCGAAGCAACCTCCTCGGGCGTTGCGTACACGCGGTCAAGCCGAGCTCACAATTGAAAGTGGGTGTTGATTGCAGGATGGCCACGCATCATCGCAGGCTGCACACGCGCTCAGCTCTGGTGGCACTAACTGAGTGGAACTGAAGTCATCGCCTCGTGGCGGGAGGTCCGTGTCGGGGTGGTCGTCAATCTGTGAATCACAGCCTGCTAGACAAAAAGCAAGATAAGATTGTGCGTCATGCTTCCATGAAAGGAGAGAGAGAGAGAGAGAAAGAGTGAGAGAGAGGAAGAGACAGAGAAAGAAAGAGTGGAAGACAGAGAAAGAGAGAAAGAGTGAGAGAGAGTGGAAGAGACAGAGAAAGAGAGAAAGAGTGAGATACAAGGAAGAGAGAGAGAAAGAGAGAAACAGTGTGAGAGAGAGGTAGAGAGAGAGAGAAAGAGTGAGACAGAGAGGAAGAGAGAGAGAAAGAAAGAATGAGAGAGAGAGGAAAAGACATAGAAAGAGAGAAAGAGTGTGAGAGAGAGAAAGGAAGAGATAGAGAGTGAGAGTGAGAGAGAGAGAAAGAGTGTGAGTGACAGAAAGGAAGAGATGGAGAGGGAGAGTGAGTGTTGACACTGTGGAGAAAATCCTCACAGCTCACCTTTCTGCCACTGGTGTGTCTTCAACCACGTGGCGGGACATAGTGCAGTCTTCAAGTTTAGTCATCTGAAACATAGTATAGAATCAGTAATGGCAGAGTACATACAACTGCACACATCTAATTCTCTGTTTTGCCCCTTCGCACCCAGGCTGCTGCACTCCATCGACTCCCGCCACCCAGAGGTGTCTGCCCGCCTCTGCGCACCCAGGCTGCTGTACCCCATCCACTCCCACTGCCCAGAGGTGTCTGCCCACTGCTTTGCACCCAGGCTGGAGCACCCCATCCAGTCCCACTGCCCAGAGGTGACTGCCCGTTCCTGTGCACCCAGACTGCTGCATCCCATCCACTCCCACTGCCTAGAGGTGTCTGCCCGCTCCTGTGCACCCAGGCTGCTGCACCCCAACCACTCCCACTGCTCGGAGGTGTCTGCCCGCTCTTGTGCATGCAGGGTGCTGCACACTATCCACTCCCACCGCCCAGAGGTGACTGCTCGCTGCTGCGGAAACAAGCCTCTCTGCTCACCTTCCGTCACCGGCGTGTGTCTAAGAGGGTCCACCACGTGCCGAAGCAACCTCCTCAGGCGTTGCGTACACACGGTCAAGCCGAGCTCACAATTGAAAGTGAGTGTTGATTGCAGGATGGCCACGCATCATCGCAGGCTGCACACGCCCTCAGCTCTGGTGGCACTAACTGAGTGGAACTGAAGTCATCGCCTCGTGGCGGGAGGTCCGTGTCGGGGGGGGGTCGTCAATCTGTGAATCACAGCCTGCTAGACAAAAAGCAAGATAAGATTGTGCGTCATGTGTCCATGAAAGGAGAGAGAGAGAGAGAGAGAGAGAGAAAGAGTGAGAGAGAGGAAGAGACAGAGAAAGAAAGAGTGAGACAGAGAGGAAGACAGAGAAAGAGAGAAAGAGTGAGAGAGAGAGGAAGAGAGAGAGAAAGAGAGAAAGAGTGAGATACAAGGAAGAGAGAGAGAAAGAGAGAAACAGTGTGAGAGAGAGGTAGAGAGAGAGAGAAAAGAGTGAGACAGAGAGGAAGAGAGAGAGAGAAAGAAAGAATGAGAGAGAGAGAGGAAAAGACATAGAAAGAGAGAAAGAGTGTGAGAGAGAGAAAGGAAGAGATAGAGAGTGAGAGTGAGAGAGAGAGAAAGAGTGTGAGTGACAGAAAGGAAGAGATGGAGAGGGAGAGTGAGTGTTGACACTGTGGAGAAAATCCTCACAGCTCACCTTTCTGCCACCGGTGTGTCCTCAACCACGTGCCGGGACATAGTGCAGTCTTCAAGTTTAGTCATCTGAAACATAGTATAGAATCAGTAATCGCAGAGTACATACAACTGCACACGCCTAATTCTCTGTTTCGCCCCTGTGCACCAAGGCTGCTGCACCCCATCGACTCTCGCCACCCAGAGGTGTCTGCCCACCTCTGCGCACCCAGGCTGCTGTACCACATCCACTCCCACTGCCCAGAGGTGTCTGCCCGCTGCTGTGCACCCAGGCTGGTGCACCCCATCCAGTCCCACTGCCCGGAGGTGACTGCCCGTCCCTGCGCACCCAGACTGCTGCATCCCATCCACTCTCACTGCCTAGAGGTGTCTGCCCGCTCCTGTGCACCCAGGCTGCTGCACCCATCCACTCCCACTGGTCGGAGGTGTCTCCCCGCTCTTGTGCACGCAGGGTGCTGCACACTATCCACTCCCACCGCCCAGAGGTGACTGCTCGCTGCTGCGGAAACAAGCCTCTCTGCTCACCTTCCGCCACCGGCGTGTGTCTAAGAGGGTCCACCACGTGCCGAAGCAACCTCCTCAGGCGTTGCGTACACGCGGTCAAGCCGAGCTCACAATTCAAAGTGGGTTTTGATTGCAGGATGGCCACGCATCATCGCAGGCTGCACATGCGCTCAGCTCTAGTGGCACTAACTCAGTGGAACTGAAGTCATCGCCTCGTGGCGGGAGGTCCGTGTCGGGGGGGTCGTCAATCTGTGAATCACAGCCTGCTAGACAAAAAGCAAGATAACATTGTGCGTCATGCGTCCATCAAAGGAGAGAGAGAGAGAAAGAGTGACAGAGAGGAAGAGAGAGAAAAAGAAAGAAACAGTGAGAGGTAGACAGAGAGAAAGAGTGAGAGAGAGAGGAAGAGAGAGAGAAACAGTGAGTGAGAGGAAGAGAGAGAGAAAGAGAGAATCAGTGTGAGAAAGAGGAAGAGAGAAACAGAGGAAGAGTGAGAGAGAGAGAAAGAGAGAGAGGTAGAGAGAGAGAAAGAAAAAACAGTGTGAGAGAGAGGAAGAGAGAGAGAAAGAGTGTAAGGGAGAGAAAGGAAGAGATGGAGAGGGACAGTGAGTGCCCACACTGTGAACAAAACCCTCACAGCTCACCTTTCCGTCACCAGTGTGTCTCCAACCACGAAGCCCTCAAGCTTACTCATCTGAAACGTAGGATGGAATCAGTAATGGCAGAGTACATACAACTGCACATGCCTCATTCTCTGTCCTGCCTTTGTGCATCCAGGCTGCTGCACCCCATCCACTTCCATTGCCCAGAGGAGTCTGCCCGCTGCTGCGCACCCAGGCTGCTGCACCCCATCCACTCCCACTGCCCGGAGGTGACTGTCTGCTGCTGCGCACCCAGGCTGCTGCACCCCATCCACTCCCACTGCCCGGAGGTCACTGCCCGCCGCTGCACTAACAAGACTCTCTGCTCACCTTTTGCAACCTGCGTGTAGAAAAGAGGGCCTAACACGTGCCGCTGCAAGCCCCAAGCCCGGGGCCCGTGGACACGGCACCCTGCATATCATGCAGCCCCACTCCGCAGGCCAGTAGGTCTCACATTTGGTGCTGGGTCTTGATTTCGCCATGGCAGAGGACATAACAGTGCACCGGGCTTTTCGTCGCAGGCTACACACCTGCTCAGCCCTTGCGGTGCCACTAACTCTGTGACCAGCGAGGCGACGCCACGTACCGGTAGGCCTGCGCTGTCTGATGGCTCAGGCCTACACTGCGGTCCAGCAGGGCACACAAAACCTGAGCTGTCCAGACCGCCGGGACGGGCCATCACCGCAGGCTGTACACCCACTCAGCAGTTACAGTACCCGTACCTCAGTGGACCGAAAGTCACCGTCCCGTGCCGGTGTGCCTGTGCCAGCCGCAGTGCATCCGGTGTTAGCAACTCTGAAATGGCGTCGAGCACGTGCGCCCGGTCTTTTTTATTGGCAGGGTCACGTGTCCTGTGCTGGATGGGTGTGGTGTGGGTGTATACTAGCCGTGAGGGAGTGGCTGTGGTGTACTGACAACTAGGGTGTGACCAGCAGATCACTGCAATGAAAATCTGGGCCATGTAGCGTTGTTGTCCTTCCCTGTAAGCATAAGTGGAGTGGGCTGGCCTGGCGTATGCCAGTCCTGCATGAGGCTGTGAAGATTGACTCCAGAGCTATGGGCGTGGCTCCGTCCTGGGCTGTATGAGGAATCAACTGATGCGGGTGTCCCTGTTGTAGTGCTGACGTCACCCGGGTCGAAAGCGCCAATGTGTCACTCTGTGAGCCAAGTCCCACAACATGGCCAACATGGAAGGTACGGGGAATCACTGACCCTACATTCATCCATAGTTCCACATATGAAAGATGGTGGACATGACACATCTGTGTGGATATGAATGTTTATTGCACTTCAGTGGAGTGTTGCAGCTGTAGCAATACAGGGCCATGCAAAGTTCAAGTTTCAGTTTTTGGCACATGGAGGGCAGCCAATTAGAGCCAAGCTTGTGTTCGGGGTTAGGCTGCGCCAACATATGTACTTATACAATTACTCCACCAATCTCCAAGCACTTATAAATTCACTATACACTCTCCTTGCAGTACTCTAATGATCCAGTCTCTACGTACGTACTTGTACAATGACCGAGAGAAAGTTACATAATCGAAGTTTTCCCCACTGCCAGAGGTAACATGGTTGCATACCCTGTCCACAGCACAATGTAATGTGGTAGGGTCCAGGGGCGGCATCTTGCATACATAATGAACACACGGACACAGATAGATAGTGGAACTGGGTACGGGCACGTGCGCTCGACTCATTTTTATTACCAGGGTCACATGTCCAGTGACGTCTGTGCTGGATGCGTGTGGGGTGAGTGTAAGCCAGCCGTCCGGGAATGGTTGGTGCTGGCAACAAGTACAACAGTAATCATTTGATCAGACACACAAATTCAATCATAAAGGGTCAATGATTTGTGCTGCACTAAGGTAGGGGCAACAGATGTGAAATAATACACACAAGATTGTATCGTAAAGGGTCCATGACTTGTGGTACACTGAGGTAGGGGCAGCAGATGTGAAATTATATACAAAACATTGTATCATAAAGGGTTCAGGAGTTGTGCTGCACTGAGATAGGGGCATCAGAAGCATTCAGCGTGTGCGCAGCCAGCGATGATGCGTGGTGCGGGTGAGCCGCACTGGGAGCAATGTCTGTTGGCTACTGGACTGAGTCATCTGCAATCGCGACTCAATGTGAATTGTGAGCCCTGCTATCCGCAGTGTAGATCGAAGGCAGTAGTCAGCACAGACATCGAAGAATGCTTTTAGTCACTTCCTGTTTACAAAATTCTAGGACATAGAGTACAATTCTCTCTGCAATAAATAAATCATGTCTCAATTTAAATTGTGAGCTCTGCTAACCGCAGTGTAGGTGTATGGAACAAAAGATGAAACATTTATGGAATACACTGTCGAAATATGTAGGTTTCAGGGAAGTTATAGTTAGTTGCCTACTGGACTCTGAAATTAATGAATGAAGACTGAATTTGAATTGTGAGCCCTGCTGAGCACAGTGTAGGCCGGAGGCAGTGGTCAGGAAGGGCCTACAGCCACGTGGCATTGACTTGAGCTGCATACAGTTAGTGGTAGGTGTGGCGCTCAGCGTGTGCGCAGCCAGCGATGATGCAATGTCTCTTGCCTACTGGACTGCGTCATCTGCATTCGCGACTCGATCTGAATTGTGAGCCCTGCTGACCACAGTGTAGGCTGGAGGCAGTGGTCAGGAAGAGCCCAGAGCCACGTGGCGTTGACTTGAGCTGCATAGAGTTAGTGGTAGGTGTGGCGCTCAGCATGTGCGCAGCCAGCGATCATGCAATGTCTGTTGCCTACTGGACTGCGTCATCTGCAATCGCGTCTCGATCTGAATTGTGAGCCCTGCTGACCGCAGGGTAGGCCGGAGGCAGTGGTCAGGAAGAGTCCACAGCCATGTGGCGTTGACTTGAGCTGCATAGAGTTAGTGGTAGGTGTGGCGCTCAGCATGTGCGCAGCCAGCGATGATGCAATGTCTCTTGCCTACTGGACTGCGTCATCTGCAATCGCGACTTGATCTGAATTGTGAGCCCTGCTGACCGCAGTGTAGATCGAAGGCAGTAGTCAGCACAGACATCAAGGAATGCTTTTTGTCACTTCCTCTTGACAAAATTCGAGGACATAGAGTACAATTCTGTCTGCAATTAATAAATCAAGACTGAATTCAAATTGTGAGCTCTGCTGTCCGCAGTGTAGACTGCCATTCAGTGTTCCTTTGAACTTGCAAGATGAAGTTGGTCATTGTACTAAAGCTATAACTGATATAAAACAAGTTCTTGAAGCAAGGATATTAAACGATATTATGTAGGTTTTAGGGACGTAATACTTAGTTGCCTACTGGACTCTGCAATTAATGAATCAAGAGTCAATTTTAAATGTGAGCCCTGAAGAGCGCAGTGTAGGCCGGAGGCAGCGGTCAGCAAGGGCCCACAGCCATGTGGCGTTGAGTTGAGCTGTACAGTTAGTGGTAGGTGTGGAGCTCAGCGTGTGCGCAGCCAGTGATGATGCAATGTCTCTTGCCTACTGGACTGCGTCATCTGCATTCGCGACTCGATCTGAATTGTGAGCCCTGCTGACCACAGTGTAGGCTGGAGGCAGTGGTCAGGAAGAGCCCAGAGCCACGTGGCGTTGACTTGAGCTGCATAGAGTTAGTGGTAGGTGTGGCGCTCAGCATGTGCGCAGCCAGCGATCATGCAATGTCTGTTGCCTACTGGACTGCGTCATCTGCAATCGCGTCTCGATCTGAATTGTGAGCCCTGCTGACCGCAGTGTAGGCTGGAGGCAGTGGTCAGGAAGAGTCCACAGCCACGTGGCATTGAGTTGAGCTGTACAGTTAGTGTCCCCTGAAGCAACCGGCGTGTGTGGAGCCTGCGATGATGCGTGGTCCGGGCGGGCCGCACTGGTAGCAATGTATTTTGCCGAATGAATTCTGTCTTAATAAGTCCACGTGGTGTTGACTTGTGGTGCACTGAGTTAGTGGCACCTGAAGCACTCAGTGTGTGCGCAGTCTGCGATGATGCGTGGTCTAGGCGGGCCACACTGGGTTCAATGTCTCTTCCCTTCTGGAGTGCGTCATCTGCAATCGCGACTCGATCTCAATTGTGAGCCCTGCTGTCCGCAGTGTAGATTGAAGGCAGTAGTCTGTACAGACATAAGTCTGTGGTGCTCTGCTGCTGGGTTCGCAGCGGGCCTGTGTCGAGGAGGCCGGCGGTCATGGCGGAGGCCTCATGGCAGGGTGAGGGCTGCCGCCCTGGCAGACCCTTTGGCCTTCCCACAAGTGAACCACGCCCACAGCCCCAGCCTATTTATTCATACTCCTACGCTGGAGTGGCGTACGTTGGACCAGCACACTTCGCTTCCGCTTCCAGGGGGGGACAACACAGCTACATGACCGAGATCTTCCCCACTGCCTGAGGTAACATGGTTGCGTCTATTGTCCACAACACTACAAACACCAGCAGTATATGTCCACATGGAGAGGTTTGTGCTCTGCATAGTGAGGTCTGTCCACCACATCACCGCTACACTTGGGATTGTGTGCATTTTTATTGATGGGTGACTTGCGTTCTTCACACATACTTGGTTGCCACATCTCCCAAGATTCAGCTATTGTGTGGCTGAGGGACCATGTCATTTTTGGAAGGTCCGCTGTCCTGTTCTGCGCTGCCTCGGTGGTAGTAGGGAGGGGGGTGGTCGGGGGGAGGTCCTGAGGGTGATGGCAGTGGGTGTTGTGGCCTTCTTGGGTGTCGGAGCTGCATGGTCAGTAGCTCTATGACATGTGTTGGTCTTCAGATATGGTTCTGGGCTGGGCTCCCTTTCACACTGTAGGTAGTCGTCCTGCTTTACACCAGTAAAAGGCAGATGTTAAATTCCTACTGCTAACGCAGCTTATCGCCTGTTTTTGGATCGCACCCCAGATTTGGCTGCTCGTTCAAAATATCGGGAAGTGGTGTTTTCGTATTATTTTTGCACGGAACGCCTACTCTGCATATTATTAGCGTTAGTTGTCGCTCTCATTTGTGGCGAATTTTTTGCGGAAGCTATTGTTGGAAAACTGGCGATATTGGCTGTTTTCACTAGGTTGAGAATGGAATAATAATTTAAAATCACTGAAAATACCATAGGTTTAATGAACATTATAATTAGAAATTAGCATTTAAAAAACGTTTGAAATTCACTTAAAAACCATAGGTTTCAGGCACGTTATAGTTAGAAATTAGCATTTAAAAAACCTTAGAAATTCACTGAAAAAACCATAGGTTTCAGGGACGTTATAGTCAGAAATTATCATTTAAAAAACCTTTGAAATTCACTGAAAAAACCATAGGTTTCAGGGGCGTTATAGTTAGCTGGACATTTCACTCATACAAAACCATAGAAATTCCACTGTTATAGTTAGTTCAGCTAACTATAACTCGCGCCCCAGCAATGCACTGCTGATCACATCACATATTACATCATTCATGACATGGTCAGTGACATCACTGATGACATCACTGATCACATCTCAAATGACATCACTGATGACATCACTGATGACATCATCCATGTGACAATCTGATGCACCTTCTCACACCTTAATATAACCTTTGATACACCCACTCCAAAAAACAGAATACCATTGTTGAAACCATAGACAGACCAATACTACTTACTACATATCTAATCACTGGTTCTTAGGTCTACACACTCATCCACTCATTCACCCATACAATCACTCATACATGCAGTCACTCATCAATACAACACTATCATATGCACTCATACACCTACACAGACACTCACACAGCACCACTCATCCAGAGTTACTCACACACCTAGTCAGTCATGCAAATAATCAATCACACTTCCATTTACTGACCTATACAGTTATACACACACAACACATCACTTATTCAAACAGAAAGAAACGCATAATTAGTCTCTTATACAATTACTGATACAAGTACACACTCATCCATACAGCCACTCTCACAATCACTAACTCTCACGTATAGTCATTTATATACTCCAACTCTCACATACACTGTCTTTTACATATGTAGTTAGTTGGACATGTACCACTGAGATATCCATTTACTCACTAACACACCCATACACACACTCACCCACGCATACAGCTGTTTCCACATGCACTCTTGAACCCATACACTCAGTGAATCAACCACTCAAACATATATGCACAGAGTCACACACCTCCCACGCACCCACACACACACTGAGGCACCCATACAAATACTCTGGCAACCAATTAATAACCCATATAGACACTCATGTAGCTACTGACCAACCCATGCAGCAGCTTATACAACAGCAAACAGACTGATATAGACATTCACACAGTTTAGTCACTAACCCATGCATTCAGTAAGACACGTTTAATCACTCACTTATACAATCAGTCACGCACCTACAAAATCCTCCATACACACACTTATACATCCACTCATTCTTCAATACACCTTGGCATATATATATAAACCATATTTAAACTTTACAGAAACACACAGTCACTGGATGATGTCATCAGTGATGTCATCAGTGATGTCACTGACCATGTCATGAATGATGTAATATGTGACGTCATCAGAAGTGCATTGCGGGTGCGCGAGTTATAGTTAGCTGAACTAACTATAACGGGGCAATTTCTATGAGCTCCACACCTACCAACTAACTATAACGTCCCTGAAACCTATGGTTTTTTCAGTGAATTTCCAAGGTTTTTTAAATGCTAATTTCTAACTATAACGTGCCTGAAACCTATGGTTTTCAGTGAATATATATATATTCACTGAAAAACCATAGGTTTCAGGCACGTTATAGTTAGAAATTAGCATTTAAAAACCTTTGAAATTCACTGAAAAAACCATAGGTTTTAGGGACAGTTATAGTTAGTTGGACATTTCACTCGTACAAAACCATAGAAATTCCCCCGTTATAGTTAGTTCAGCTAACTATAACTCGCGCCCCGCAATGCACTGCTGATGACGTCACATATTACATCACTCATGACATGGTCAGTGACATCACTGATGACATCTCAAATGAAATCACTGATGACATCATCCAGTGACTGTGTGTTTCTGTAAAGTTTAAATATGTTTAATATATATAGGGAAAGGCGTATTGAAGAATGAGTGGGTGTTTAAGTGTCTGAATGGATGATTTAGTACGTGCGTGACTGACTCTACAAGTGAGTGATTAAACGTATCTTACTGAATGCATGGGTTAGTGACTAAACTGTGTGAATGTCTGTATCCGTCTGTTTGTTGGTGTGTAAGTGGATGCATGGATTTGCGAATAGCTACATGAGTGTCTATATGGGTTATTGATTGGTTCTCTGAGTATCTGTATGGCTGCCTGAGTGTTTGTGTGGGTGGGGTGTGTGTGACTCTGTACATAGATGTGTGAGTGGGTGATTCACTGGGTGCATGATTTCAAGAGTGCATCTGTGATGGACTGCTTGGGTGGGTGAGTGTGTGTATGGGTGTGTTTGTGAGTGAATGTATATCTCAGTGGTACATGTGCGAGTAACTACATATGTAAAAGGCAGTATATATGCGTGTTAGAGTATTTAAATGGCTATAAGTGAGAGTGTGTGATTGTGAGAGTGGCTGTATGGATGCGTGTGTGCTTGTATCAGTTATTGTATAAGAGCGTAAGAATGTGCTAGTATTTGTATGAGTAAGTGAGCTGGTGTGTGTATAACTGTATAGGTGAGTAAATGGGTGTGTGATTAATTTTTGCATGACTGACTAGGTGTGTGAGTACCTCTATGGATGAGTGGCGGTGTGTGAGTGTTTATATAGGTGTATGAGTGCATATGATAGTCCTGTACTGAGTGACTGTAAGTATGAGTGACTGTACTGGGTGAGTGAGTAGATGTGTGTGTGTAGACCTAAGAATCAGTGAGTGGGTATGTAGTTATTGGTATTGGAGTGTGTATGGTTTTGAGAATGGCAGTCTGTAATTTAGAGTGGGTGTATCAAAAGCTATATTAGGGTGTGAGAAGATGCATGGATTATCACATGGATGATGTCATCAGTGATGTCATTTGAGATGTCATCAGTGATGTCATCAGTGATGTCACTGACCATGTCATGAGTGATGTAATATGTGACGTCATCAGCAGTGCATTGCGGGGGCGCGAGTTATAGTTAGCTGAACTAACTACAACGGGGAATTTCTATGGTTTTGTACGAGTGAAATGTCCAACTAACTATAACTGTCCCTAAAACCTATGGTTTTTTCAGTGAATTTCAAAGGTTTTTTAAATGCTAATTTCTAACTATAACGTGTCTGAAACCTATGGTTTTTTCAGTGAATTTCAAAGGTTTTTTAAATGCTAATTTCTAACTATAACGTGCCTGAAACCTATGATTTTTAAGTGAATTTCAAAGGTTTTTAAATGCTAGTTTCTAACTATGCCTACAGAGGTAGGACATGTGAAGAAAGAAGAAAAAACGCGCAGAAAGAAGCAAAAGAAATGCAGAAAGAAGCAACAGAAGTCCACAAAGACGAAGAAAAGTGCAGGAAGAAGCAAAAGATGTGCAGAAAGAACCAACAGAGGAGCAGAAAGAGGCCTTGTTGCAAAATCATCCTGTGCCCACAACTTTTTCAGACGGGTACTGGTGGTAACTGACTCTGACTAACCAGAGTCAGTGCTATGCTAAAAGACACTTAGAATACAGTGAAACACCTACATACACTAGGGAACACTATGCGTTGGGGTACCCCTGTGATTAGCATGACCTCCTCTGTAAGTCCCTAGTACATAATAGGGCAGGGGGATTAAAACTACCTCTTAAAACGCATGTGCAAACGCACCCCGTGGCGCGTTTTAAGTTGCAGGATTAAGTCCCCTTGAATCCTGAGGGTCCCTGGGGCCCAACTAGCCCCCCAGGTACCTACAGTTAGGACCACAGAGCTGAGTTGCAGAGAGGCGTTCCGAGGCCACGCACCTTTTTCACCTCTCTGCAACGCAACTCTGTTGTGCTTACTGAAGGTACCTGGTGGGCTAGTTGGCCCCAGGGTCCCTCAGGATTCAAGGGGCGTGTTTGCGCACATGTCACCTGAGGCCCCGCCCCCTCCCTTCACCACTGTGCAAACGCGCCCCGTGGCGCGTTTTAAGTTGGGGGATTAGGTCACCTTGAATCCTGAGGGTCCCTGGGGCCCAACTAGCCCACCAAGTACTTCCAGTAAGCACCACAGGCCTGCGTTGCAACGCCTGTAACAAATTGTGTAGTTGTGTTTAGGTAGTGAAGGGGGTCATGCTGGGGGTAGTGTTTTAGGGTTTAGGGTAGTGCAGTGGTGTTTGTGTAGTGTAGGGGTCATGCTGGGGGTAGATTTAGGGTTAAGGGTAGTGCAGTGGTGTTTGGATAGTGTAGGGAGTCGTGCTGGGGGAGTGTTTTAGGGTTTAGGGTATTACAGTGGTGTTTGGGTAGTGTAGGGGGTTGTGCTGGGGGTAGTGTTTAGGGTAGTGCAGTGGTGTTTGGGTAGTGTAGGGGGTCGTGCTGGGGGTAGTGGTTTAGGGTTTAGGGTAGTGCAGTGGTGTTTGGGTAGTGTAGGGGTACTGCTGGGGGTAGTGTTTTAGGGTTTAGGGTAGTGCAATGGTGTTTGGGTAGTGTAGGGGGTACTGCTGGGGGTAGTGTTTTAGGGTTTAGGGTAGTGCAGTGGTGTTTGGGTAGTGTAGGGGTTTGTGCTGGGGTATTGTTTTAGGGTTTAGGGTAGTGCAGTGGTGTTTGTGTAGTGTAGGGGGTAGTGTTTTAGGGTTTAGGGTAGTGCAGTGGTGTTTGTGTAGTGTAGGGGGTCGTGCTGGGGGTAGTGTTTTAGGGTTTAGGGTAGTGCAGTGGTCTTTGTGTAGTGTAGGAGGTCGTGTTTTAGGGTTTAGGGTAGTGCAGTGGTGTTTGGGCAGTGTAGGGGGTCGTGCTGGGTGTGGTGTTTCAGGGTTTAGGGCAGTGCAGTGGTGTTCGGGCAGTGTAGGGGGTCTTGCTGGGGGTGGTGTTTCAGTGTTTAGGGCAGTGCAGTGGTGTTTGGGTCGTGCAGGGGGTCATGCTGGGGGAGTGTTTTAGGGTTTAGGGCAGTGCAGTGGTGTTTGGGTAGTGTAGGGGGTCATGCTGGGGGAGTGTTTTAGGGTTTAGGGCAGTGCAGTGGTGTTCGGGCAGTGTAGGGGGTCATGCTGGGGGAGTGTTTTAGGGTTTAGGGCAGTGCAGTAGTGTTCGGGTAGTGTAGGGGGTCGTGCTGGGGGAGTGTTTGAGGGTTTAGAGCAGTGCAGTTGTGTTCGGGTAGTGTAGGGGGTTGTGCTGGGGGAGTATTTTAGGGTTTAGGGTAGTGCAGTAGTGTTCGGGTAGTGTAGGGGGTCGTGCTGGGGGTTGTGTTTCAGGGTAGTGCAGTGGTGTTCGGGCAGTGTAGGGGGTCGTGCTGGGGCTGGTGTTTCAGGGTTTAGGGCAGTGCAGTGGTGTTCGGGCAGTGTAGGGGGTCAGGCACGGGGTGGTGTTTCAGGGTTTAGGGCAGTGCAGTGGTGTTTGGGCAGTGTAGGGGGTCGTGCTGGGGCTGGTGTTTCAGGGTTTAGGGCAGTGCAGTGGAGTTCGGGCAGTGTAGGGGGTCTTGCTGGGGGTGGTGTTTCAGGGTTTAGGGCAGTGGTGTTCAGGCAGTGTAGGGGGTCTTGCTGGGGGTGATGTTTCAGGGTTTAGGGCAGTGCAGTGGTGTTCGGGCAGTGTAGGGGGTCTTGCTGGGGGTAGTTTTTCAGGGTTAGGGCAGTGCAGTGGTGTTCGGTGCAGTGTAGGGGGTCGTGCTGGGGATGGTGTTTCATGGTTTAGGGCAGTGCAGTAGTGTTCAGGCAGTGTAGGGGGTCGTGCTGGGGCTGGTGTTTCAGGGTTTAGGGCAGTGCAGGCAGTGGTGCTCGTGCAGTGTAGGGGTCTTGCTGGGGCTGGTGTTTCTGGGTTTAGGGTAGTGCAGTGGTGTTCGGGCAGTGTAGGGGTTCGTGCTGGGGCTGGTGTTTCAGGGTTTAGGGCAGTGCAGTGGTGTTCGGGCAGTGTAGGGGGTCATGCTGGGGCTGGTGTTTCAGGGTTTAGGGCAGTGCAGTGGTGCTCAGGCAGTGTAGGGGGTCGTGCTGGGGGTGGTGTTTCTGGGTTTAGGGTAGTGCAGTGGTGTGCGGGCAGTGTAGGGGTTCGTGCTGGGGCTGGTGTTTCAGGGTTTAGGGCAGTGCAGTGGTGTTCGGGCAGTGTAGGGGTCATGCTGGGGCAGGTGTTTCAGGGTTTAGGGCAGTGCAGTGGTGCTCAGGCAGTGTAGGGGGTCGTGCTGGGGGTGGTGTTTCAGTGTTTTGGGCAGAGCAGTGGTGTTCGGGCAGTGTAGGGGGTCGTGCTGGGGGTGGTGTTTCAGGGTTTAGGGCAGTGCAGTGGTGTTCGAGTAGTGTAGGGGGTTGTGCTGGGGGTGGTGTTTCAGGGTTTAGGGCAGTGGTGTTCGGGCAGTGTAGGGGGTCTTGCTGGGGGTGATGTTTCAGGGTTTAGGGCAGTGCAGTGGTGTTCGGGCAGTGTAGGGGGTCTTGCTGGGGGCAGTGTTTCAGGGTTTAGGGCAGAGCAATGGTGTTCAGGCAGTGTAGGGGGTTGTGTTGGAGGTGGTGTTTCAGGCTTTAGGGCAGTGCAGTGGTATTCGGGCAGTGTAGGGGGTCTTGCTGGGGGTGGTGTTTCAGGGTTTAGGGCAGTGGTGTTCAGGCAGTGTAGGGGGTCGTGCTGGGGGTGGTGTTTCAGGGTTTAGGGCAGTGCAATGGTGTTCGGGCAGTGTAGGGGGTCGTGCAGGGGCTGGTGTTTCAGGGTTTAGGGCAGTGCAGTGGTGTTTGGGCAGTGTAGGGGGTCGTGCTGGGGGTGGTGTTTCTGGGTTTAGGGCAGTGTAGTGGTGTTCGGGCAGTGTAGGGGGTTGTGCAGGGGGTGGTGAGTCAGGGTTTAGGGCAGTGCAGTGGTGTTCGAGCAGTGTAGGGGGTCATGCTGGGGGTAGAGTTTTAGGGTTTAGGGCAGTGCAGTGGTGTTCGGGCAGTATAGGGGGTCGTGCAGGGGGTGGTGATTCAGGGTTTAGGGCAGTGCAGTGGTGTTCGGACAGTGTAGGGGTCGTGCTGGGGTTGGTGTTTCAGGGTTTAGGGCAGTGCAGTGGTGTTCGGGCAGTGTAGGGTGTCGTGCTGGGGGTGGTGTTTCAGGGTTTTGGGCAGTGCAGTGGTGTTCGGGCAGTGTAGGTGGTCTTGCTGGGGCTGGTGTTTCCGGATTTAGTGCAGTGGTGTTCGGGCAGTGTAGGTGGTCTTGCTGGGGGTGGTGTTTCAGTGTTTAGGGCAGTGCAATGGTGTTCGCGCAGTGTAGGGGGTCTTGCTGGGGCTGATGTTTCAGCGTTTAGGGCAGCGCAGTGGTGTTCGGGCAGTGTAGGGGGTCTTGCTGGGGGTGGTGTTTCAGGGTTTAGGGCAGTGCAGTGGTGTTCGGGCAGTGTAGGGGGTCTTGCTGGGGCTGGTGTTTCAGGGTTTAGGGCAGTGCAGTGGTGTTCGGGCAGTGTAGGGGGTCTTGCTGGGGCTGGTGTTTCAGGGTTTAGGGTAGTGCAGTGGTGTTCGGGCAGTGTAGGGGGTCTTGCTGGGGCTGGTGTTTGAGGGTTTAGGGCAGTGCAGTGGTGTTCGGGCAGTGTAGGAGGTCGTGCTGGGGCTGGTGTTTCAGGGTTTAGGGCAGTGCAGTGGTTTGCAGGCAGTGTAGGCGGTCGTGCTGGGGGTGGTGTTTCAGGGTTTAGGGCAGTGCAGTGGTGTTCGGGCAGTGTAGGGGGTCGTGCTGGGGGTGGTGTTTCAGGGTTTAGGGCAGTGCAGTGGTGTTCGGGCAGTGTAGGGAGTCGTGCTGGGGGAGTGTTTTAGGGTTTAGGGTATTACAGTGGTGTTTGGGTAGTGTAGGGGGTTGTGCTGGGGGTAGTGTTTTAGGGTTTAGGGTAGTGCAGTGGTGTTTGGGTAGTGTAGGGGGTCGTGCTGGGGGTAGTGGTTTAGGGTTTAGGGTAGTGCAGTGGTGTTTTGGTAGTGTAGGGGTACTGCTGGGGTAGTGTTTTAGGGTTTAGGGTAGTGCAATGGTGTTTGGGTAGTGTAGGGGCTACTGCTGGGGGTAGTGTTTTAGGGTTTAGGGTAGTGCAGTGGTGTTTGGGTAGTGTAGGGGTTTGTGCTGGGGGTATTGTTTTAGGGTTTAGGGTAGTGCAGTGGTGTTTGTGTAGTGTAGGGGGTAGTGTTTTAGGGTTTAGGGTAGTGCAGTGGTGTTTGTGTAGTGTAGAGGGTCGTGCTGGGGGTAGTGTTTTAGGGTTTAGGGTAGTGCAGTGGTCTTTGTGTAGTGTAGGAGGTCTTGTTTTAGGGTTTAGGGTAGTGCAGTGGTGTTTGGGCAGTGTAGGGGGTCGTGCTGGGTGTGGTGTTTCAGGGTTTAGGGCAGTGCAGTGGTGTTCGGGCAGTGTAGGGGGTCTTGCTGGGGGTGGTGTTTCAGTGTTTAGGGCAGTGCAGTGGTGTTTGGGTCGTGCAGGGGGTCATGCTGGGGGAGTGTTTTAGGGTTTAGGGCAGTGCAGTGGTGTTTGGGTAGTGTAGGGGGTCATGCTGGGGGAGTGTTTTAGGGTTTAGGGCAGTGCAGTGGTGTTCGGGCAGTGTAGGGGGTCATGCTGGGGGAGTGTTTTAGGGTTTAGGGCAGTGCAGTGGTGTTCGGGTAGTGTAGGGGGTCGTGCTGGGGGAGTGTTTGAGGGTTTAGAGCAGTGCAGTTGTGTTCGGGTAGTGTAGGGGGTCGTGCTGGGGGAGTATTTTAGGGTTTAGGGTAGTGCAGTGGTGTTCGGGTAGTGTAGGGGGTCGTGCTGGGGGTTGTGTTTCAGGGTTTAGGGCAGTGCAGTGGTGTTCGGGCAGTGTAGGGGGTCGTGCTGGGGCTGGTGTTTCAGGGTTTAGGGCAGTACAGTGGTGTTCGGGCAGTGTAGGGGGTCATGCACAGGGTGGTGTTTCAGGGTTTAGGGCAGAGAGTGGTGTTCGGGCAGTGTAGGGGGTCGTGCTGGGGCTGGTGTTTCAGGGTTTAGGGCAGTGCAGTGGAGTTCGGGCAGTGTAGGGGGTCTTGCTGGGGGTGGTTTTTCAGGGTTTAGGGCAGTGGTGTTCGGGCAGTGTAGGGGGTCTTGCTGGGGGTGATGTTTCAGGGTTTAGGGCAGTGCAGTGGTGTTCGGGCAGTGTAGGGGGTCTTGCTGGGGGTAGTTTTTCAGGGTTAGGGCAGTGCAGTGGTATTCGTGCAGTGTAGGGGGTCGTGCTGGGGATGGTGTTTCATGGTTTAGGGCAGTGCAGTAGTGTTCAGGCAGTGTAGGGGGTCGTGCTGGGGCTGGTGTTTCAGGGTTTAGGGCAGTGCAGGCAGTGGTGCTCGGGCAGTGTAGGGGGTCATGCTGGGGGTGGTGTTTCTGGGTTTAGGGTAGTGCAGTGGTGTTCGGGCAGTGTAGGGGTTCGTGCTGGGGCTGGTGTTTCAGGGTTTAGGGCAGTGCAGTGGTGTTCGGGCAGTGTCGGGGTCATGCTGGGGCTGGTGTTTCAGGGTTTAGGGCAGTGCAGTGGTGCTCAGGCAGTGTAGGGGGTCGTGCTTGGGGTGGTGTTTCTGGGTTTAGGGTAGTGCAGTGGTGTGCGGGCAGTGTAGGGGTTCGTGCTGGGGCTGGTGTTTCCGGGTTTAGGGCAGTGCAGTGGTGTTCGGGCAGTGTAGGGGGTCATGCTGGGGCAGGTGTTTCAGGGTTTAGGGCAGTGCAGTGGTGCTCAGGCAGTGTAGGGGGTCGTGCTGGGGGTGGTGTTTCAGTGTTTTGGGCAGAGCTGTGGTGTTCGGGCAGTGTAGGGGGTCGTGCTGGGGGTGGTGTTTCAGGGTTTAGGGCAGTGCAGTGGTGTTCGAGAAGTGTAGGGGGTCGTGCTGGGGGTGGTGTTTCAGGGTTTAGGGCAGTGGTGTTCGGGCAGTGTAGGGGGTCTTGCTGGTGGTGATGTTTCAGGGTTTAGGGCAGTGCAGTGGTGTTCGGGCAGTGTAGGGGGTCTTGCTGGGGGCAGTGTTTCAGGGTTTAGGGCAGAGCAATGGTGTTCAGGCAGTGTAGGGGGTTGTGTTGGAGGTGGTGTTTCAGGCTTTAGGGCAGTGCAGTGGTATTCGGGCAGTGTAGGGGGTCTTGCTGGGGGTGGTGTTTCAGGGTTTAGGGCAGTGGTGTTCAGGCAGTGTAGGGGGTCGTGCTGGGGGTGGTGTTTCAGGGTTTAGGGCAGTGCAATGGTGTTCGGGCAGTGTAGGGGGTCTTACAGGGGCTGGTGTTTCAGGGTTTAGGGCAGTGCAGTGGTGTTTGGGCAGTGTAGGGGGTCGTGCTGGGGGTGGTGTTTCTGGGTTTAGGGCAGTGTAGTGGTGTTCGGGCAGTGTAGGGGGTCGTGCAGGGGGTGGTGAGTCAGGGTTTAGGGCAGTGCAGTGGTGTTCGGAGCAGTGTAGGGGGTCATGCTGGGGGTAGAGTTTTAGGGTTTAGGGCAGTGCAGTGGTGTTCGGGCAGTATAGGGGGTCATGCAGGGGGGTGGTGTTTCAGGGTTTAGGGCAGTGCAGTGGTGTTCGGACAGTGTAGGGGTCGTGCTGGGGTTGTTGTTTCAGGGTTTAGGGCAGTGCAGTGGTGTTCGGGCAGTGTAGGGTGTCATGCTGGGGTGGTGTTTCAGGGTTTTGGGCATTGCAGTGGTGTTCGGGCAGTGTAGGTGGTCTTGCTGGGGCTGGTGTTTCCGGGTTTAGTGCAGTGGTGTTCGGGCAGTGTAGGGGTCTTGCTGGGGGTGGTGTTTCAGTGTTTAGGGCAGTGCAATGGTGTTCGCGCAGTGTAGGGGTCTTGCTGGGGCTGATGTTTCAGCGTTTAGGGCAGCGCAGTGGTGTTCGGGCAGTGTAGGGGGTCTTGCTGGGGGTGGTGTTTCAGGGTTTAGGGCAGTGCAGTGGTGTTCGGGCAGTGTAGGGGGTCTTGCTGGGGCTGGTGTTTCAGGGTTTAGGGCAGTGCAGTGGTGTTCGGGCAGTGTAGGGGTCTTGCTGGGGCTGGTGTTTCAGGGTTTAGGGTAGTGCAGTGGTGTTCGGGCAGTGTAGGGGGTCGTGCTGGGGCTGGTGTTTGAGGGTTTAGGGCAGTGCAGTGGTGTTCGGGCAGTGTAGGAGGTCGTGCTGGGGCTGGTGTTTCAGGGTTTAGGGCAGTGCAGTGGTTTTCGGGCAGTGTAGGCGGTCGTGCTGGGGGTGGTGTTTCAGGGTTTAGGGCAGTGCAGTGGTGTTCGGGCAGTGTAGGGGGTCGTGCTGGGGGTGGTGTTTCAGGGTTTAGGGCAGTGCAGTGGTGTTCGGGCAGTGTAGGGGGTCATGCTGGGGCTGGTGTTTCAGGGTTTTGGGCAGAGCAGTGGTGTTCGGGCAGTGTAGGGGGTCGTGCTGGGGGTGGTGTTTTAGGGTTTAGGGCACTGCAGTGTTGTTCGGGCAGTGTAGGGGGTCTTGCTGGGGTTGGTGTTTCAGGGTTTAGGGCAGTGGTGTTCGGGCAGTGTAGGGGGTTTTGCTGGGGGTGATGTTTCAGGGTTTAGGGCAGTGCAGTGGTGTTCAGGCAGTGTAGGGGGTCTTGCTGGGGGTAGTATTTCAGGGTTTAGGGCAGTGCAGTACTGTTCGTGCAGTGTAGGGGTCATTCTGGGGGCGGTGTTTCAGGGTTTAGGGCAGTGCAGTAGTGTTCGGGCAGTGTAGGGGGTCTTGCAGGGGTGGTGTTTCAGGGTTTAGGGCAGTGCAATGGTGTTCGGGCAGTGTAGGGGGTCGTGCTGGGGGTGGTGTTTCAGGGTTTAGGACAGTGCAGTGGTGTTCGGGCAGTGTAGTGGGTCATGCAGGGGTGGTGTTTCAGGGTTTAGGGCAGTGCAGTGGTGTTCGGGCAATGTAGGGTGTCGTGCTGGGGCTGGTGTTTCAGGGTTTAGGGCAGTGCAGTGGTGTTCGGGCAGTGTAGGGGTCTTGCTGGGGGTGGTGTTTCAGGGTTTAGGGCAGTGGTGTTCGGGCAGTGTAGGGGGTCTTGCTGGGGTGATGTTTCAGTGTTTTGGGCAGAGCAGTGGTGTTCGGGCAGTGTAGGGGTCGTGCTGGGGGTGGTGTTTCAGGGTTTAGGGCAGTGCAGTGGTGTTCGAGCAGTGTAGGGGGTCGTGCTGGGGGTGGTGTTTCAGGGTTTAGGGCAGTGGTGTACGGGCAGTGTAGGGGGTCTTGCTGGGGGTGATGTTTCAGGGTTTAGGGCAGTGCAGTGGTGTTCGGGCAGTGTAGGGGGTCTTGCTGGGGGCAGTGTTTCAGGGTTTAGGGCAGAGCAATGGTGTTCAGGCAGTGTAGGGGTTGTGTTGGAGGTGGTGTTTCAGGCTTTAGGGCAGTGCAGTGGTATTCGGGCAGTGTAGGGGGTCTTGCTGGGGGTGGTGTTTCAGGGTTTAGGGCAGTGGTGTTCAGGCAGTGTAGGGGGTCGTACTGGGGGTGGTGTTTCAGGGTTTAGGGCAGTGCAATGGTGTTCGGGCAGTGTAGGGGTCGTGCAGGGGCTGGTGTTTCAGGGTTTAGGGCAGTGCAGTGGTGTTTGGGCAGTGTAGGGGGTCGTGCTGGGGGTGGTGTTTCTGGGTTTAGGGCAGTGTAGTGGTGTTCGGGCAGTGTAGGGGGTTGTGCAGGGGGTGGTGAGTCAGGGTTTAGGGCAGTGCAGTGGTGTTCGAGCAGTGTAGGGGGTCATGCTGGGGGTAGAGTTTTAGGGTTTAGGGCAGTGCAGTGGTGTTCGGGCAGTATAGGGGTCGTGCAGGGGTGGTGTTTCAGGGTTTAGGGCAGTGCAGTGGTGTTCGGACAGTGTAGGGGTCGTGCTGGGGTTGGTGTTTCAGGGTTTAGGGCAGTGCAGTGGTGTTCGGGCAGTGTAGGGTGTCGTGCTGGGGGTGGTGTTTCAGGGTTTTGGGCAGTGCAGTGGTGTTCGGGCAGTGTAGGTGGTCTTGCTGGGGCTGGTGTTTCCGGGTTTAGTGCAGTGGTGTTCGGGCAGTGTAGGGGGTCTTGCTGGGGGTGGTGTTTCAGTGTTTAGGGCAGTGCAATGGTGTTCGCGCAGTGTAGGGGGTCTTGCTGGGGCTGATGTTTCAGCGTTTAGGGCAGCGCAGTGGTGTTCGGGCAGTGTAGGGGGTCTTGCTGGGGGTGGTGTTTCAGGGTTTAGGGCAGTGCAGTGGTGTTCGGGCAGTGTAGGGGGTCTTGCTGGGGCTGGTGTTTCAGGGTTTAGGGCAGTGCAGTGGTGTTCGGGCAGTGTAGGGGGTCTTGCTGGGGCTGGTGTTTCAGGGTTTAGGGTAGTGCAGTGGTGTTCGGGCAGTGTAGGGGGTCGTGCTGGGGCTGGTGTTTGAGGGTTTAGGGCAGTGCAGTGGTGTTCGGGCAGTGTAGGAGGTCGTGCTGGGGCTGGTGTTTCAGGGTTTAGGGCAGTGCAGTGGTTTTCAGGCAGTGTAGGCGGTCGTGCTGGGGGTGGTGTTTCAGGGTTTAGGGCAGTGCAGTGGTGTTCGGGCAGTGTAGGGGTCGTGCTGGGGGTGGTGTTTCAGGGTTTAGGGCAGTGCAGTGGTGTTCGGGCAGTGTAGGGAGTCGTGCTGGGGGAGTGTTTTAGGGTTTAGGGTATTACAGTGGTGTTTGGGTAGTGTAGGGGGTTGTGCTGGGGGTAGTGTTTTAGGGTTTAGGGTAGTGCAGTGGTGTTTGGGTAGTGTATGGGGTCGTGCTGGGGGTAGTGGTTTAGGGTTTAGGGTAGTGCAGTGGTGTTTGGGTAGTGTAGGGGGTACTGCTGGGGGTAGTGTTTTAGGGTTTAGGGTAGTGCAATGGTGTTTGGGTAGTGTAGGGGCTACTGCTGGGGGTAGTGTTTTAGGGTTTAGGGTAGTGCAGTGGTGTTTGGGTAGTGTAGGGGTTTGTGCTGGGGGTATTGTTTTAGGGTTTAGGGTAGTGCAGTGGTGTTTGTGTAGTGTAGGGGGTAGTGGTTTTAGGGTTTAGGGTAGTGCAGTGGTGTTTGTGTAGTGTAGGGGGTCGTGCTGGGGGTAGTGTTTTAGGGTTTAGGGTAGTGCAGTGGTCTTTGTGTAGTGTAGGAGGTCTTGTTTTAGGGTTTAGGGTAGTGCAGTGGTGTTTGGGCAGTGTAGGGGGTCGTGCTGGGTGTGGTGTTTCAGGGTTTAGGGCAGTGCAGTGGTGTTCGGGCAGTGTAGGGGTCTTGCTGGGGGTGGTGTTTCAGTGTTTAGGGCAGTGCAGTGGTGTTTGGGTCGTGCAGGGGGTCATGCTGGGGGAGTGTTTTAGGGTTTAGGGCAGTGCAGTGGTGTTTGGGTAGTGTAGGGGGTCATGCTGGGGGAGTGTTTTAGGGTTTAGGGCAGTGCAGTGGTGTTCGGGCAGTGTAGGGGGTCATGCTGGGGGAGTGTTTTAGGGTTTAGGGCAGTGCAGTGGTGTTCGGGTAGTGTAGGGGGTCGTGCTGGGGGAGTGTTTGAGGGTTTAGAGCAGTGCAGTTGTGTTCGGGTAGTGTAGGGGGTCGTGCTGGGGGAGTATTTTAGGGTTTAGGGTAGTGCAGTGGTGTTCGGGTAGTGTAGGGGGTCGTGCTGGGGGTTGTGTTTCAGGGTTTAGGGCAGTGCAGTGGTGTTCGGGCAGTGTAGGGGGTCGTGCTGGGGCTGGTGTTTCAGGGTTTAGGGCAGTACAGTGGTGTTCGGGCAGTGTAGGGGGTCATGCACAGGGTGGTGTTTCAGGGTTTAGGGCAGAGAGTGGTGTTCGGGCAGTGTAGGGGGTCGTGCTGGGGCTGGTGTTTCAGGGTTTAGGGCAGTGCAGTGGAGTTCGGGCAGTGTAGGGGAGCTTGCTGGGGATGGTGTTTCAGGGTTTAGGGCAGTGGTGTTCGGGCAGTGTAGGGGGTCTTGCTGGGGGTGATGTTTCAGGGTTTAGGGCAGTGCAGTGGTGTTCGGGCAGTGTAGGGGGTCTTGCTGGGGGTAGTTTTTCAGGGTTAGGGCAGTGCAGTGGTGTTCGTGCAGTGTAGGGGGTCGTGCTGGGGATGGTGTTTCATGGTTTAGGGCAGTGCAGTAGTGTTCAGGCAGTGTAGGGGGTCGTGCTGGGGCTGGTGTTTCAGGGTTTAGGGCAGTGCAGGCAGTGGTGCTCGGGCAGTGTAGGGGTCATGCTGGGGGTGGTGTTTCTGGGTTTAGGGTAGTGCAGTGGTGTTCGGGCAGTGTAGGGGTTCGTGCTGGGGCTGGTGTTTCAGGGTTTAGGGCAGTGCAGTGGTGTTCGGGCAGTGTAGGGGGTCATGCTGGGGCTGGTGTTTCAGGGTTTAGGGCAGTGCAGTGGTGCTCAGGCAGTGTAGGGGGTCGTGCTGGGGGTGGTGTTTCTGGGTTTAGGGTAGTGCAGTGGTGTGCGGGCAGTGTAGGGGTTCGTGCTGGGGCTGGTGTTTCAGGGTTTAGGGCAGTGCAGTGGTGTTCGGGCAGTGTAGGGGGTCATGCTGGGGCAGGTGTTTCAGGGTTTAGGGCAGTGCAGTGGTGCTCAGGCAGTGTAGGGGGTCGTGCTGGGGGTGGTGTTTCAGTGTTTTGGGCAGAGCTGTGGTGTTCGGGCAGTGTAGGGGTCGTGCTGGGGGTGGTGTTTCAGGGTTTAGGGCAGTGCAGTGGTGTTCGAGAAGTGTAGGGGGTCGTGCTGGGGGTGGTGTTTCAGGGTTTAGGGCAGTGGTGTTCGGGCAGTGTAGGGGGTCTTGCTGGTGGTGATGTTTCAGGGTTTAGGGCAGTGCAGTGGTGTTCGGGCAGTGTAGGGGGTCTTGCTGGGGGCAGTGTTTCAGGGTTTAGGGCAGAGTAATGGTGTTCAGGCAGTGTAGGGGGTTGTGTTGGAGGTGGTGTTTCAGGCTTTAGGGCAGTGCAGTGGTATTCGGGCAGTGTAGGGGGTCTTGCTGGGGGTGGTGTTTCAGGGTTTAGGGCAGTGGTGTTCAGGCAGTGTAGGGGGTCGTGCTGGGGGTGGTGTTTCAGGGTTTAGGGCAGTGCAATGGTGTTCAGGCAGTGTAGGGGGTCTTACAGGGGCTGGTGTTTCAGGGTTTAGGGCAGTGCAGTGGTGTTTGGGCAGTGTAGGGGGTCGTGCTGGGGGTCGTGTTTCTGGGTTTAGGGCAGTGTAGTGGTGTTCGGGCAGTGTAGGGGGTCGTGCAGGGGGGTGGTGAGTCAGGGTTTAGGGCAGTGCAGTGGTGTTCGAGCAGTGTAGGGGGTCATGCTGGGGGTAGAGTTTTAGGGTTTAGGGCAGTGCAGTGGTGTTCGGGCAGTATAGGGGGTCATGCAGGGGGGTATTGTGTTTCAGGGTTTAGGGCAGTGCAGTGGTGTTCGGACAGTGTAGGGGTCGTGCTGGGGTTGGTGTTTCAGGGTTTAGGGCAGTGCAGTGGTGTTCGGGCAGTGTAGGGTGTCGTGCTGGGGGTGGTGTTTCAGGGTTTTGGGCAGTGCAGTGGTGTTCGGGCAGTGTAGGTGGTCTTGCTGGGGCTGGTGTTTCCGGGTTTAGTGCAGTGGTGTTCGGGCAGTGTAGAGGGTCTTGCTGGGGGTGGTGTTTCAGTGTTTAGGGCAGTGCAATGGTGTTCGCGCAGTGTAGGGGGTCTTGCTGGGGCTGATGTTTCAGCGTTTAGGGCAGCGCAGTGGTGTTCGGGCAGTGTAGGGGTCTTGCTGGGGGTGGTGTTTCAGGGTTTAGGGCAGTGCAGTGGTGTTCGGGCAGTGTAGGGGGTCTTGCTGGGGGTAGTATTTCAGGGTTTAGGGCAGTGCAGTACTGTTCGTGCAGTGTAGGGGTCATTCTGGGGGCGGTGTTTCAGGGTTTAGGGCAGTGCAGTAGTGTTCGGGCAGTGTAGGGGGTCGTGCAGGGGTGGTGTTTCAGGGTTTAGGGCAGTGCAATGGTGTTCGGGCAGTGTAGGGGGTCGTGCTGGGGGTGGTGTTTCAGGGTTTAGGACAGTGCAGTGGTGTTCGGGCAGTGTAGTGGGTCATGCAGGGGTGGTGTTTCAGGGTTTAGGGCAGTGCAGTGGTGTTTGGGCAATGTAGGGTGTCGTGCTGGGGCTGGTGTTTCAGGGTTTAGGGCAGTGCAGTGGTGTTCGGGCAGTGTAGGGGGTCTTGCTGGGGGTGGTGTTTCAGGGTTTAGGGCAGTGGTGTTCGGGCAGTGTAGGGGGTCTTGCTGGGGGTGATATTTTCAGTGTTTTGGGCAGAGCAGTGGTGTTCGGGCAGTGTAGGGGGTCGTGCTGGGGGTGGTGTTTCAGGGTTTAGGGCAGTGCAGTGGTGTTCGAGCAGTGTAGGGGGTCGTGCTGGGGGTGGTGTTTCAGGGGTTAGGGCAGTGGTGTTCGGGCAGTGTAGGGGGTCTTGCTGGGGGTGATGTTTCAGGGTTTAGGGCAGTGCAGTGGTGTTCGGGCAGTGTAGGGGGTCTTGCTGGGGGCAGTGTTTCAGGGTTTAGGGCAGAGCAATGGTGTTCAGGCAGTGTAGAGGGTTGTGTTGGAGGTGGTGTTTCAGGCTTTAGGGCAGTGCAGTGGAATTCGGGCAGTGTAGGGGGTCTTGCTGGGGGTGGTGTTTCAGGGTTTAGGGCAGTGGTGTTCAGGCAGTGTAGGGGTCGTGCTGGGGGTGGTGTTTCAGGGTTTAGGGCAGTGCAGTGGTGTTCGGGCTGTGTAGGGTGTCGTGCAGGGGCTGGTGTTTCAGGGTTTAGGGCAGTGCAGTGGTGTTCGGGCAGTGTAGGGGGTCGTGCTGGGGGTGGTGTTTCAGGGTTTAGGGCAGTGCAGTGGTGTTTGGGCAGTGTAGGGGTCGTGCTGGGGGTGGTGTTTCTGGGTTTAGGGCAGTGTAGTGGTGTTCGGGCAGTGTAGGGGGTCGTGCAGGGGGTGGTGAGTCAGGGTTTAGGGCAGTGGTGTTCGGGCAGTGTAGGGGGTCATGCTGGGGGTAGAGTTTTAGGGTTTAGGGCAGTGCAGTGGTGTTCGGGCAGTGTAGGGGGTCATGCAGGGGGTGGTGTTTCAGGGTTTAGGGCAGTGCAGTGGTGTTCGGGCAGTGTAGGGGTCGTGCTGGGGGTGGTGTTTCAGGGTTTAGGGCAGTGCAGTGGTATTCGGGCAGTGTAGGGTGTCGTGCTGGGGGTGGTGTTTCAGGGTTTTGGGCAGTGCAGTGGTGTTCGGGCAGTGTAGGTGGTCTTGCTGGGGCTGGTGTTTCCGGGTTTAGTGCAGTGGTGTTCGGGCAGTGTAGGGGTCTTGCTGGGGCTGATGTTTCAGCGTTTAAGGCAGTGCAGTGGTGTTCGGGCAGTGTAGGGGGTCTTGCTGGGGGTGGTGTTTCAGGGTTTAGGGCAGTGCAGTGGTGTTCTGGCAGTGTAGGGGGTCTTGCTGGGGCTGGTGTTTCAGGGTTTAGGGCAGTGCAGTGGTGTTCGGGCAGTGTAGGGGGTCTTGCTGGGGCTGGTGTTTCAGGGTTTAGGGCAGTGGTGTTCGGGCAGTGTAGGGGGTTTTGCTGGGGGTGATGTTTCAGGGTTTAGGGCAGTGCAGTGGTGTTCGGGCAGTGTAGAGGGTCTTGCTGGGGGTAGTATTTCAGGGTTTAGGGCAGTGCAGTACTGTTCGTGCAGTGTAGGGGGTCATTCTGGGGGCGGTGTTTCAGGGTTTAGGGCAGTGCAGTAGTGTTCGGGCAGTGTAGGGGGTCGTGCAGGGGGTGGTGTTTCAGGGTTTAGGGCAGTGCAATGGTGTTCGGGCAGTGTAGGGGGTCGTGCTGGGGGTGGTGTTTCAGGGTTTAGGACAGTGCAGTGGTGTTCGGGCAGTGTAGTGGGTCATGCAGGGGTGGTGTTTCAGGGTTTAGGGCAGTGCAGTGGTGTTCGGGCAATGTAGGGTGTCGTGCTGGGGCTGGTGTTTCAGGGTTTAGGGCAGTGCAGTGGTGTTCGGGCAGTGTAGGGGGTCTTGCTGGGGGTGGTGTTTCAGGGTTTAGGGCAGTGGTGTTCGGGCAGTGTAGGGGGTCTTGCTGGGGGTGATGTTTCAGTGTTTTGGGCAGAGCAGTGGTGTTCGGGCAGTGTAGGGAGTCGTGCTGGGGGTGGTGTTTCAGGGTTTAGGGCAGTGCAGTGGTGTTCGAGGCAGTGTAGGGGGTCGTGCTGGGGGTGGTGTTTCAGGGGTTAGGGCAGTGGTGTTCGGGCAGTGTAGGGGTCTTGCTGGGGGTGATTTTTCAGGGTTTAGGGCAGTGCAGTGGTGTTCGGGCAGTGTAGGGGGTCTTGCTGGGGGCAGTGTTTCAGGGTTTAGGGCAGAGCAATGGTGTTCAGGCAGTGTAGAGGGTTGTGTTGGAGGTGGTGTTTCAGGCTTTAGGGCAGTGCAGTGGTGTTCGGGCAGTGTAGGGGGTCGTGCTGGGGGTGGTGTTTCAGGGTTTAGGGCAGTGCAGTGGTATTCGGGCAGTGTAGGGTGTCGTGCTGGGGGTGGTGTTTCAGGGTTTTGGGCAGTGCAGTGGTGTTCGGGCAGTGTAGGTGGTCTTGCTGGGGCTGGTGTTTCCGGGTTTAGTGCAGTGGTGTTCGGGCAGTGTAGGGGGTCTTTCTGGGGCTGATGTTTCAGCGTTTAAGGCAGTGCAGTGGTGTTCGGGCAGTGTAGGGGGTCTTGCTGGGGGTGGTGTTTCAGGGTTTAGGGCAGTGCAGTGGTGTTCTGGCAGTGTAGGGGTCTTGCTGGGGCTGGTGTTTCAGGGTTTAGGGCAGTGCAGAGGTGTTCGGGCAGTGTAGGGGGTCTTGCTGGGGCTGGTGTTTCAGGGTTTAGGGTAGTGCAGTGGTGTTCGGGCAGTGTAGGGGGTCGTGCTGGGGCTGGTGTTTGAGGGTTTAGGGCAGTGCAGTGGTGTTCGGGCAGTGTAGGGGGTCTTGATGGGGCTGGTGTTTCAGGGTTTAGGGCAGTGCAGTGGTTTTCAGGCAGTGTAGGCGGTCGTGCTGGGGATGGTGTTTCAGGGTTTAGGGCAGTGCAGTGGTGTTCGGGCAGTGTAGGGGGTCGTGCTGGGGGTGGTGTTTCAGGGTTTAGGGCAGTGCAGTGGTGTTCGGGCAGTGTAGGGGGTCGTGCTGGGGCTGGTGTTTCAGGGTTTTGGGCAGAACAGTGGTGTTCGGGCAGTGTAGGGAGTCGTGCTGGGGGTGGTGTTTTAGGGTTTAGGGCACTGCAGTGTTGTTCGGGCAGTGTAGGGGGTCTTGCTGGGGGTGGTGTTTCAGGGTTTAGGGCAGTGGTGTTCGGGCAGTGAAGGGGTCTTGCTGGGGGTGATGTTTCAGGGTTTAGGGCAGTGCAGTGGTGTTCGGGCAGTGTAGGGGGTCTTGCTGGGGGTGATGTTTCAGGGTTTAGGGCAGTGCAGTGGTGTTCGGGCTGTGTAGGGGGTCTTGCTGGGGCTGGTGTTTCAAGGTTTAGGGCAGTGCAGTAGTGTTCGTGCAGTGTAGGGGGTCATGCTGGGGGCGGTGTTTCAGGGTTTAGGGCAGTGCAGTAGTGTTCGGGCAGTGTAGGGGGTCGTGCAGGGGGTGGTGTTTCAGGGTTTAGGGCAGTGCAATGGTGTTCGGGCAGTGTAGGGGGTCGTGCTGGGGGTGGTGTTTCAGGGTTTAGGGCAGTGCAGTGGTGTTCGGGCAGTGTAGTGGGTCATGCAGGGGTGGTGTTTCAGGGTTTAGGGCAGTGCAGTGGTGTTCGGGCAATGTAGGGGGTCGTGCTGGGGCTGGTGTTTCAGGGTTTAGGGCAGTGCAGTGGTGTTCGGGCAGTGTAGGGGGTCTTGCTGGGGTGGTGTTTCAGGGTTTAGGGCAGTGGTGTTCGGGCAGTGTAGGGGGTCTTGCTGGGAGTGATGTTTCAGGGTTTAAGGCAGTGCAGTGGTGTTCGGGCAGTGTAGGGGGTCTTGCTGGGGGTAGTGTTTCAGGGTTTAGGGCAGTGCAGGGGTGTTCGTGCAGTGTAGGGGTCGTGCTGGGGATGGTGTTTCAGGGTTTAGGCCAGTGCAGTAGTGTTCGGGCAGAGTAGGGGGTCGTGCAGGGCGAATGGTGTTTCAGGGTTTAGGGCAGTGCAGTGGTGTTTGGGCAGTGTAGTGGGTCATGCAGGGGGTGGTGTTTCAGGGTTTAGGGCAGTGCAGTGGTGTTCGGGCAATGTAGGGGGTCGTGCTGGGGCTGGTGTTTCAGGGTTTAGGGCAGTGCAGTGGTGTTCGGGCAGTGTAGGGGGTCTTGCTGGGGGTGGTGTTTCAGGGTTTAGGGCAGTGGTGTTCGGGCAGTGTAGGGGGTCTTGCTGGGGGTGATGTTTCAGGGTTTAGGGCAGTGCAGTGGTGTTCGGGCAGTGTAGGGTGTCGTGCTGGGGGTGGTGTTTCAGGGTTTAGGGCAGTGCAGTGGTGATCGGGCAGTGTAGGGGGTCGTGCACGGGGTGGTGTTTCAGGGTTTAGGGCAGTGCAGTGGTGTTCGGGCAGTGTAGGGGGTTGTGCTGGGGCTGGTGTTTCAGGGTTTAGGGCAGTGAAATGGTGTTCTGGCAGTGTAGGGGGTCGTGCTGGGGCTAGTGTTTCACGGTTTAGGGCAGTGCAGTGGTGTTCGGGCAGTGTAGGGGGTCATGCTGGGGCTGGTGTTTCAGGGTTTAGGGCAGTGCAGTGGTGTTCGTGCAGTGTAGGTGGTCGTGCTGGGGCTGTTGTTTCAGGGTTTAGGGCAGTGCAGTGGTGTTCGGGCAGTGTAGGGGGTCATGCTGGGGCTGGTGTTTCAGGGTTTAGGGCAGTGCAGTGGTGCTCAGGCAGTGTAGGGGGTCGTGCTGGGGGTGGTGTTTATGGGTTTAGGGTAGTGCAGTGGTGTTCGGGCAGTGTAGGGGGTCGTGCTGGGGCTGGTGTTTCAGGGTTTAGGGCAGTGCAGTTGTGTTCGGGCAGTGTAGGGGTCGTGCTGGGGCTTGTGTTTCAGGGTTTTGGGCAGAGCAGTGGTGTTCGGGCAGTATAGGGGGTCGTGCTGGGGGTGGTGTTTCAGGGTTTAGGGCAGTGCAGTGGTGTTTGGGAAGTGTAGGGGGTCGTGCTGGGGGTGGTGTTTCAGGGTTTAGGGCAGTGGTGTTCGGGCAGTGTAGGGGGTCTTGCTGGGGGTGATGTTTCAGGGTTTAGGGCAGTGGAGTGGTGTTTGGGCAGTATAGGGGGTCGTGCTGGGGGTGGTGTTTCAGGGTTTAGGGCAGTGCAATGGTGTTCGGGCAGTGTAGGGGGTCGTGCTGGGGGTGGTGTTTCAGGGTTTAGGACAGTGCAGTGGTGTTCGGGCAGTGTAGTGGGTCATGCAGGGGGTGGTGTTTCAGGGTTTAGGGCAGTGCAGTGGTGTTCGGGCAATGTAGGGTGTCGTGCTGGGGCTGGTGTTTCAGGGTTTAGGGCAGTGCAGTGGTGTTCGGGCAGTGTAGGGGGTCTTGCTGGGGGTGGTGTTTCAGGGTTTAGGGCAGTGGTGTTCGGGCAGTGTAGGGGGTCTTGCTGGGGGTGATGTTTCAGTGTTTTGGGCAGAGCAGTGGTGTTCGGGCAGTGTAGGGGGTCGTGCTGGGGGTGGTGTTTCAGGGTTTAGGGCAGTGCAGTGGTGTTCGAGCAGTGTAGGGGGTCGTGCTGGGGGTGGTGTTTCAGGGGTTAGGGCAGTGGTGTTCGGGCAGTGTAGGGGTCTTGCTGGGGGTGATGTTTCAGGGTTTAGGGCAGTGCAGTGGTGTTCGGGCAGTGTAGGGGGTCTTGCTGGGGGCAGTGTTTCAGGGTTTAGGGCAGAGCAATGGTGTTCAGGCAGTGTAGAGGGTTGTGTTGGAGGTGGTGTTTCAGGCTTTAGGGCAGTGCAGTGGTATTCGGGCAGTGTAGGGGGTCTTGCTGGGGGTGGTGTTTCAGGGTTTAGGGCAGTGGTGTTCAGGCAGTGTAGGGGGTCGTGCTGGGGGTGGTGTTTCAGGGTTTAGGGCAGTGCAGTGGTGTTCGGGCTGTGTAGGGTGTCGTGCAGGGGCTGGTGTTTCAGGGTTTAGGGCAGTGCAGTGGTGTTCGGGCAGTGTAGGGGGTCGTGCTGGGGGTGGTGTTTCAGGGTTTAGGGCAGTGCAGTGGTGTTTGGGCAGTGTAGGGGGTCGTGCTGGGGGTGGTGTTTCTGGGTTTAGGGCAGTGTAGTGGTGTTCGGGCAGTGTAGGGGGTCGTGCAGGGGGTGGTGAGTCAGGGTTTAGGGCAGTGGTGTTCGGGCAGTGTAGGGGGTCATGCTGGGGGTAGAGTTTTAGGGTTTAGGGCAGTGCAGTGGTGTTCGGGCAGTGTAGGGGGTCGTGCAGGGGGTGGTGTTTCAGGGTTTAGGGCAGTGCAGTGGTGTTCGGGCAGTGTAGGGGTCGTGCTGGGGGTGGTGTTTCAGGGTTTAGGGCAGTGCAGTGGTATTCGGGCAGTGTAGGGTGTCGTGCTGGGGGTGGTGTTTCAGGGTTTTGGGCAGTGCAGTGGTGTTCGGGCAGTGTAGGTGGTCTTGCTGGGGCTGGTGTTTCCGGGTTTAGTGCAGTGGTGTTCGGGCAGTGTAGGGGTCTTGCTGGGGCTGATGTTTCAGCGTTTAAGGCAGTGCAGTGGTGTTCGGGCAGTGTAGGGGGTCTTGCTGGGGGTGGTGTTTCAGGGTTTAGGGCAGTGCAGTGGTGTTCTGGCAGTGTAGGGGGTCTTGCTGGGGCTGGTGTTTCAGGGTTTAGGGCAGTGCAGTGGTGTTCGGGCAGTGTAGGGGGTCTTGCTGGGGCTGGTGTTTCAGGGTTTAGGGTAGTGCAGTGGTGTTCAGGCAGTGTAGGGGGTCGTGCTGGGGCTGGTGTTTGAGGGTTTAGGGCAGTGCAGTGGTGTTCGGGCAGTGTAGGGGGTCTTGATGGGGCTGGTGTTTCAGGGTTTAGGGCAGTGCAGTGGTTTTCAGGCAGTGTAGGCGGTCGTGCTGGGGATGGTGTTTCAGGGTTTAGGGCAGTGCAGTGGTGTTCGGGCAGTGTAGGGGGTCGTGCTGGGGGTGGTGTCTCAGGGTTTAGGGCAGTGCAGTGGTGTTCGGGCAGTGTAGGGGGTCGTGCTGGGGCTGGTGTTTCAGGGTTTTGGGCAGAACAGTGGTGTTCGGGCAGTGTAGGGGTCGTGCTGAGGGTGGTGTTTTAGGGTTTAGGGCAGTGCAGTGGTGTTCGGGCAGTGTAGGGGGTCTTGCTGGGGGTGGTGTTTCAGGGTTTAGGGCAGTGGTGTTCGGGCAGTGTAGGGGGTCTTGCTGGGAGTGATGTTTCAGGGTTTAGGGCAGTGCAGTGGTGTTCGGGCAGTGTAGGGGGTCTTGCTGGGGGTAGTGTTTCAGGGTTTAGGGCAGTGCAGGGGTGTTCGTGCAGTGTAGGGGGTCGTGCTGGGGATGGTGTTTCAGGGTTTAGGGCAGTGCAGTGGTGTTCGGGCAGTGTAGGGGGTCTTGCTGGGGTTGGTGTTTCAGGGTTTAGTGCAGTGGTGTTCGGGCAGTGTAGGGGGTCGTGCAGGGGGTGGTGTTTCAGGGTTTAGGGCAGTGCAGTGGTGTTCGGGCAATGTAGGGGGTCGTGCTGGGGCTGGTGTTTCAGGGTTTAGGGCAGTGCAGTGGTGTTCGGGCAGTGTAGGGGGTCTTGCTGGGGGTGGTGTTTCAGGGTTTAGGGCAGTGGTGTTCGGGCAGTGTAGGGGGTCTTGCTGGGAGTGATGTTTCAGGGTTTAGGGCAGTGCAGTGGTGTTCGGGCAGTGTAGGGGGTCTTGCTGGGGGTAGTGTTTCAGGGTTTAGGGCAGTGCAGGGGTGTTCGTGCAGTGTAGGGGGTCGTGCTGGGGATGGTGTTTCAGGGTTTAGGCCAGTGCAGTAGTGTTCGGGCAGAGTAGGGGGTCGTGCAGGGCGAATGGTGTTTCAGGGTTTAGGGCAGTGCAGTGGTGTTTGGGCAGTGTAGTGGGTCATGCAGGGGTGGTGTTTCAGGGTTTAGGGCAGTGCAGTGGTGTTCGGGCAATTTAGGGGGTCGTGCTGGGGCTGGTGTTTCAGGGTTTAGGGCAGTGCAGTGGTGTTCGGGCAGTGTAGGGGGTCTTGCTGGGGGTGGTGTTTCAGGGTTTAGGGCAGTGGTGTTCGGGCAGTGTAGGGGGTTGTGCTGGGGCTGGTGTTTCAGGGTTTAGGGCAGTGAAATGGTGTTCTGGCAGTGTAGGGGGTCGTGCTGGGGCTAGTGTTTCACGGTTTAGGGCAGTGCAGTGGTGTTCGGGCAGTGTAGGGGGTCATGCTGGGGCTGGTGTTTCAGGGTTTAGGGCAGTGCAGTGGTGTTCGTGCAGTGTAGGTGGTCGTGCTGGGGCTGTTGTTTCAGGGTTTAGGGCAGTGCAGTGGTGTTCGGGCAGTGTAGGGGGTCATCCTGGGGCTGGTGTTTCAGGGTTTAGGGCAGTGCAGTGGTGCTCAGGCAGTGTAGGGGGTCGTGCTGGGGGTGGTGTTTATGGGTTTAGGGTAGTGCAGTGGTGTTCGGGCAGTGTAGGGGGTCGTGCTGGGGCTGGTGTTTCAGGGTTTAGGGCAGTGCAGTTGTGTTCGGGCAGTGTAGGGGGTCGTGCTGGGGCTTGTGTTTCAGGGTTTTGGGCAGAGCAGTGGTGTTCGGGCAGTATAGGGGGTCGTGCTGGGGGTGGTGTTTCAGGGTTTAGGGCAGTGCAGTGGTGTTTGGGAAGTGTAGGGGGTCGTGCTGGGGGTGGTGTTTCAGGGTTTAGGGCAGTGGTGTTCGGGCAGTGTAGGGGGTCTTGCTGGGAGTGATGTTTCAGGGTTTAGGGCAGTGGAGTGGTGTTTGGGCAGTGTAGGGGGTCTTGCTGGGGGTAGTGTTTCAGGGTTTAGGGCAGTGCAGGGGTGTTCGTGCAGTGTAGGGGTCGTGCTGGGGATGGTGTTTCAGGGTTTAGGCCAGTGCAGTAGTGTTCGGGCAGAGTAGGGGGTCGTGCAGGGCGAATGGTGTTTCAGGGTTTAGGGCAGTGCAGTGGTGTTTGGGCAGTGTAGTGGGTCATGCAGGGGGTGGTGTTTCAGGGTTTAGGGCAGTGCAGTGGTGTTCGGGCAATGTAGGGGGTCGTGCTGGGGCTGGTGTTTCAGGGTTTAGGGCAGTGCAGTGGTGTTCGGGCAGTGTAGGGGGTCTTGCTGGGGGTGGTGTTTCAGGGTTTAGGGCAGTGGTGTTCGGGCAGTGTAGGGGGTCTTGCTGGGGGTGATGTTTCAGGGTTTAGGGCAGTGCAGTGGTGTTCGGGCAGTGTAGGGTGTCGTGCTGGGGGTGGTGTTTCAGGGTTTAGGGCAGTGCAGTGGTGATCGGGCAGTGTAGGGGGTCGTGCACGGGGTGGTGTTTCAGGGTTTAGGGCAGTGCAGTGGTGTTCGGGCAGTGTAGGGGGTTGTGCTGGGGCTGGTGTTTCAGGGTTTAGGGCACTGCAATGGTGTTCTGGCAGTGTAGGGGGTCGTGCTGGGGCTAGTGTTTCACGGTTTAGGGCAGTGCAGTGGTGTTCGGGCAGTGTAGGGGGTCATGCTGGGGCTGGTGTTTCAGGGTTTAGGGCAGTGCAGTGGTGTTCGTGCAGTGTAGGTGGTCGTGCTGGGGCTGTTGTTTCAGGGTTTAGGGCAGTGCAGTGGTGTTCGGGCAGTGTAGGGGGTCATGCTGGGGCTGGTGTTTCAGGGTTTAGGGCAGTGCAGTGGTGCTCAGGCAGTGTAGGGGGTCGTGCTGGGGGTGGTGTTTATGGGTTTAGGGTAGTGCAGTGGTGTTCGGGCAGTGTAGGGGGTCGTGCTGGGGCTGGTGTTTCAGGGTTTAGGGCAGTGCAGTTGTGTTCGGGCAGTGTAGGGGGTCGTGCTGGGGCTTGTGTTTCAGGGTTTTGGGCAGAGCAGTGGTGTTCGGGCAGTATAGGGGGTCGTGCTGGGGGTGGTGTTTCAGGGTTTAGGGCAGTGCAGTGGTGTTTGGGAAGTGTAGGGGGTCGTGCTGGGGGTGGTGTTTCAGGGTTTAGGGCAGTGGTGTTCGGGCAGTGTAGGGGGTCTTGCTGGGGGTGATGTTTCAGGGTTTAGGGCAGTGGAGTGGTGTTTGGGTAGTGTAGGGGGTCTTGCTGGGGATAGTGTTTCAGGGTTTAGGGCAGTGCAGCGGTGTTTGGGCAGTGTAGGGGGCCGTGCTGGGGGTGGTGTTTCAGGGTTTAGGGCAGTGCAGTGGTGTTCGGGCAGTGTAGGGGGTCATGAAGGGGTTGGTGTTTCAGGGTTTAGGGCAGTGCAGTGGTGTTCGGGCAGTGTAGGGGGTCGTGCTGGGGGTGGTGTTTCAGGGTTTAGGGCAGTGCAGTGGTGTTCGAACAGTGTAGGGGGTCGTGCAGGGGCTGGTGTTTCAAGGTTTAGGGCAGTGCAGTGGTGTTTGGGCAGTGTAGGGGGTCGTTCTGGGGGTAGTGTTTTAGGGTTTAGGGTAGTGCAGTGGTGCTTGTGTAGTGTAGGGGGTCGTGCTGGGGGTAGTGTTGTAGGGTTTAGGGTAGTGCAGTGGTGTTCGGGCAGTGTAGGGGGTCTTGCTGGGGGTGGTGTTTCAGGGTTTAGGGCAGTGGTGTTCGGGCAGTGTAGGGGGTCTTGCTGGGGGTGATGTTTCAGGGTTTAGGGCAGTGCAGTGGTGTTCGGGCAGTGTAGGGGGTCTTGCTGGGGGTAGTGTTTCAGGGTTTAGGGCATTACAGGGGTGTTCGTGCAGTGTAGGGGGTCGTGCTGGGGATGGTGTTTCAGGGTTTAGGGCAGTGCAGTAGTGTTCGGGCAGTGTAGGGGGTCGTGCAGGGGAATGGTGTTTCAGGGTTTAGGGCAGTGCAGTGGTGTTCGGGCAGTGTAGGGTGTCGTCTGGGGGTGGTGTTTCAGGGTTTACGGCAGTGCAGTGGTGTTCGGGCAGTGTAGGGGGTCGTGCACGGGGTGGTGTTTCAGGGTTTAGGGCAGTGCAGTAGTGTTCGGGCAGTGTAGGGGGTTGTGCTGGGGCTGGTGTTTCAGGGTTTAAGGCAGTGCAATGGTGTTCTGGCAGTGTAGGGGGTCGTGCTGGGGCTAGTGTTTCACGGTTTAGGGCAGTGCAGTGGTGTTCGGGCAGTGTAGGGGGTCATGCTGGGGCTGGTGTTTCAGGGTTTAGGGCAGTGCAGTGGTGTTCGTGCAGTGTAGGTGGTCGTGCTGGGGCTGGTGTTTCAGGGTTTAGGGCAGTGCAGTGGTGTTCGGGCAGTGTAGGGGGTCATGCTGGGGCTGGTGTTTCAGGGTTTAGGGCAGTGCAGTGGTGTTCGGGCAGTGTAGGGGGTCATGCTGGGGCTGGTGTTTCAGGGTTTAGGGCAGTGCAGTGGTGCTCAGGCAGTGTAGGGGGTCGTGCTGGGGGTGGTGTTTCTGGGTTTAGGGTAGTGCAGTGGTGTTCGGGCAGTGTAGGGGGTCATGCTGGGGCTGGTGTTTCAGGGTTTAGGGCAGTGCAGTGGTGTTCGGACAGTGTAGGGGGTCGTGCTGGGGCTGGTGTTTCAGGGTTTTGGGCAGAGCAGTGGTGTTCGTGCAGTGTAGGGGGTCGTGCTGGGGGTGGTGTTTCAGGGTTTAGGGCAGTGCAGTGGTGTTCGGGCAGTGTAGGGGGTAGTGCTGGGGGTGGTGTTTCAGGGTTTAGGGCAGTGGTGTTCGGGCAGTGTAGGGGGTCTTGCTGGGGGTGATGTTTCAGGGTTTAGGGCAGTGGAGTGGTGTTTGGGCAGTCTAGGGGGTCTTGCTGGGGATAGTGTTTCAGGGTTTAGGGCAGTGCAGTGGTGTTTGGGCAGTGTAGGGGGCCGTGCTGGGGGTGGTGTTTCAGGGTTTAGGGCAGGGCAGTGGTGTTCGGGCAGTGTAGGGGGTCGTGAAGGGGTGGTGTTTCAGGGTTTAGGGCAGTGCAGTGGTGTTCGGGCAGTGTAGGGGGTCGTGCTGGGGGTGGTGTTTCAGGGTTTAGGGCAGTGCAGTGGTGTTCGAACAGTGTAGGGGGTCGTGCAGGGGCTGGTGTTTCAAGGTTTAGGGCAGTGCAGTGGTGTTCGGGCAGTGTAGGGGGTCGTTCTGGGGGTAGTGTTTTAGGGTTTAGGGTAGTGCAGTGGTGCTTGTGTAGTGTAGGGGGTCGTGCTGGGGGTAGTGTTTTAGGGTTTAGGGTAGTGCAGTGGTGTTTGTGTAGTGTAGGGGGTCATGTTTTAGGGTAGTGCAGTGGTGTTTGGGTAGTGTAGGGGGTCGTGCTGGGGGTATTGTTTTAGGATTTAGGTTAGTGCAGTGGTGTTTGGGTAGTGTAGGGGATCGTGCTGGGGGTAGTGTTTTAGGGTTTAGGGTAGTGCAGTGGTGTTTGTGTAGTGTAGGGGGTCATGCTGGGGGTAGTGTTTTAGGGTTTAGGATAGTGCAGTGGTGCTTGTGTAGTGTAGGGAGTCGTGCTGGGGTAGTGTTTTAGGGTTTAGAGTAGTGCAGTAGTGTTTTTGTAGTGTAGGGGTCATGTTTTAAGATGCAACGCTCCAATACCTGACCAGTCTGCACTACATAAAACTACAAAAAAACTAAAAATAAAAAGTTTTTTGCACACTTTTGTCATTGGGCTATATGTGGGCTACATCTGGGTAATATTTGTGCTACATTTGGGCTCTTTTTTCTCTGGTGGCCATCTTGGAAGACTTCTTTGTTATGAAGTTTCCTAATTTCCTCATTTACTGCAGTCTCCTCAGTAGGAAATGCTTTCAGTTTTTACTTTGATTCCATCAAGAAGGCATTCAGATGTGTCTCACATTTGCCATAAATTCAGAATGTTAGCACTCTAGTTGCTCATTAGATCACTGTACTAAAGCTACTGCTCACCAGCGAGTTAACTGGAAGTCTGCTGCTGGTATTGAAAGTGATTGTTTCAGTCTGCATGTCAGAATTTTCTAATGAAATAGAAGAGGATTTGAGATCTCACTTAAAACATGCCCTCATTTTCTTTCTGCAGCACTAACCATAATTTCTATTTAAAAAAGAACCCCCTCATTTTGTTCCTTTTTAAATTAAATGTTTTAAGTGTTACCAGTTTATTCCAATCAAGATGGCTTCAGGTGTGCCATACTTTTGTCATAAGTAAGGCTGTTAGCACTCTAGTTGTTCTTTAGAACACTCTGGGAAGCTGCAGTAGAACACAAAGGCATCAAATGACAGGCTGCTCCTGTTGAAATATAACAGGAAGATATTTGAGATCTCACTTGAAACATGTCCTAATTTTTCTTTCTATAGCACTAACCATAATTTCTATGACAAAATGAACCCCATCATTTTGTTCCTTTTTAAATTAAATGTTTTAAGTGTTACCAGTTTATTCCAATCAAGATGGCTTCAGGTGTGCCATACTTTTGTCATAAGTAAGGCTGTTAGCACTCTAGTTGTTCTTTAGAACACTCTGGGAAGCTGCAGTAGAACACAAAGGAATCAACTGACAGTCTCTGCCCTTGTTGGATGGACATGTTTTACTGAGAATGTCAGACTTCATTCTCACATGACTGAGAAAGATAATGTGAATTTACAGAAAATATGCTCTCATTTTAGCTTCTGGAGCACCTTCCAAAACTGTATGGGACAAGCATGTGAAAATAGTTTTCTCTCAAACATGATTCATGATATCCCAGCAGAAGGTTTTTCACAGGGTAAAATCACCTTAGAACACACCACAATTCCTGAAATTAGTATGGTACCATCAACAAATGAATTCTAATGTAACTAAAGTCTGTTATCACCCTTAATAGTTCTCCTTATGGTAACCCTCAAAATCTTTGATTCACTACAAGGCATTTCAATGGGGTACTATCATGTATTATGGTCTCAAGATGGCTGCCAGCAATTCCAGGATGAAGTGCTGACAGCCAATCAGATCTCACGATGACATGTGTGGTTAGGCTCCGCCCAGATATATATGTGTTTTTACTTTTGATTTTCTCAGCAACTACTGAACGTATTTACACCATTTAACAAAAAGGGTTCTTTCTGAACCAAGAACTACCTCTTTGCCAAATTTGGTGTAATTCCGTTCAGCAGTTCGAGCTGTAGCCTTGCATAAAGTTTCCTATGGGAAATTGATTTTTCGACTCTTATTTTTTAATTTCTCCGCAACTACTGAATGGATTTACACCATTTAACAAAAGGGTTCTTTCTGAACCAAGAACTACCTCTTTGCCAAATTTGGTGTAATTCCGTTCAGCAGTTCGGGCTGTAACCGTGTCTAAAGTTTCCTATGGGAAAATGAATGGGGAAAACACGTTTTGGGACCCCCTTTTTCTCGGCCCCCGCTTGATGAATCACCCTGAGACTTTCAGGGTAGGAGCGGACCGGAGCGGGCCATAAAGTTTGAAAATTTCGCGAACATTCGTCAACCGGCAAGAGAGTTATTTCAAATAGAATGTCGCGGATTTTCTATGGAAAATAGGTCCTAACTATAACTATCTACTGGCGACCGCCAGTAGATAATATATATATATATATATATATATCATTGGATGCTATCAGCATGAAAGTGAATAAAATTAGGTAGTGTGTTGGATGGCTCAGGAAGAAGTCTTATTGTTGGCTGTTGTTTAAAAAAAATAAATGTAATCAGATATTGATATGCTTTTAAATCCGTGGAGTAAACCACACCTGCTGTATCTCATTTGGAAGTAGCAAGTTCCTTCTAGAATGTGCTCTGAACTTGTGATCTACAGGTTCCACTGTGTTGTTAGGTTCACTGAGGTAAGAGTGTATTGGGGGGAAGGGTGTTAAAGAGACAGAACATTCTTTTAAAAGTTGAGGAGTGATTACACAATTTAAGTAATGGCTAGCTTTAATTTCCAACTCAGGACTATGTAATAAACTGTTGTGTAGTATTTAAATTATTTTCTAAAATGGAACTAGATGTAGGTTTGGACTCCCACTTTTTTTTCACAATTCCTCCGCGATCATCGTGCATACATCGCTAACACATATAGATAGGAATCTGTTTTTGAAAGGGGGGATGGGTTAACAGATACTAACCATTGACAAGTGGAGATAGTGCAGCCTAAAATGAAAGACATGATTTCATTTGCTGCCTTTCTCATGATCACAGAGTGCAAAGCTGAAGAGGTTGCCATTTCATTGTTGCTTTGTATGACAGTGGTGTACCATTCTTGTGCTTAATTTTTACAAATGCTAACAGTGTCAGAACTATTCACAAAGAGCTAAAACCACAATATAATCTAAGAACTGAATTCACTGGTATCTACATACATTTTTAATCCTTTATAAAAATTACATTAGAAATGAAGATGTATATGGGAGTTTGATAAAAAAAAGAGTATCACAGTGATATGAAGAAATATATCAGATGAACTGTATGTATTGGAGGCTATGTGTTTAAAAGCTTAGTGGTGAATGTTTTGGGAAGTAAAAGAAAAATGAATTTGTCCTTCTTTATTACATTGTGTACTTTAATTGAAAAATAAATAGTATAGTATTGTGGAAAGTTGCAATGAGGACCTAAGAATGTTTAAATGTCTAAATATCATGTGCAAAAGAGATACATCTGTGATTTGCATTCTGGGAGTTGTAGCACTATTAGTAACATTATTAAACAGGAGTAATGTGGTCACAAATAAAAGATGAGAACATGTTGTCTGCCTGCATATGAATTAGAGAGAAGTGATACTTGTTAGGTATATATTGGGAAGTGTTTGTCAATGTGGTTTTCAACTTATATGACTGTTTAGCATATGTTTAGATTGTGAGATATGGTTATTGTGGTTGCAGATAGCTATATATACAGTGGGACTTTTGAGTTTAGTTAAAGATTTAGAGACGTATATGTTTTTGGAAAGATGGCTTGAAGGTGTACATCTATTAAGAAATCAAATATATGTGTACATGGTGTACTATGTACACTAAGGCTGATGAAAATTTCATGTATATGGTGAGGGTGGTGTTTTTTCCTTAAACATTGTTTGCTTAAAATTGAGAAGGATTAATAGTGCAGAATGCCTTGAGAGTTCTTGTGCTAGCTTCATTTGGAGTGTAACTTTTGTTTGGAAAATGCTGAATATATGTTTTAGAGGCAGAAGAAGTATTTGAGAAATAATGTAGCTATACCATTTACAAAATGTTTTGTGCTTTGAAAATTCTTTAAATGTTGTTTTCCATTTTAGAAACATAGTGATGAATGTGGATGCTCAGTAACAAAGCAATGTATGCTGCTAGAGAGCCATGTATGCAATTATATACCAAGTGTGATATCTAGACGTCAGTCACACATAGCTTAGTAGAAAAGCATATAGATAGTAAAACAGATAGTTTGATAGTGACAGGAGATAACCAATGAGTCAGATATATAGTCACAACTGTTATGTATCTAACAGTAATGAAGACACTTTCATAGTCAGTCAGGGAGTAGTCAGGCACTCATGCAATCAGCCAAACACTAGTAAAGCAGTCATCAAATCAGTTATTTAGTATCCATGGAGTTATTCAATTACCTAGATACTACACATGTACTCTTGCAATCAGGCAGGCAGAAATTATGTATTCATTCAACTACGGAGGCACTAATTATACATGTATCTAATCACCCAGACAGTAACCATTTATTTATGCAATTAACAAGGCTGTAACTATGCAGTCATTGTAACACTTGCGCAGAAGCCATGCAGTCATCTAAGCATACACTTACAACCCGTGCAGTCATTGAAATACTGAGGCACACGCATGAACTCATGCAAACACTCAGGTACAACTCTTGTACTCATCTAATTACATAGAGAGTACTATTGTAGTAAACCTGGTATTCATCCAGTAGCTATGTACTCATTTAATTACTGAGGGAATACTCTTACACTAATACAATCACCCCAGCAGTATACTTACTTTCATCCAATTTCTCAAGGTTTAACAATGGAGTCATGCAATCACTCAGACACTAGTCATGCACCCTTGTAATCAGCCAGACATTTCTGATGTACTCATTGAATTATCCAGGCACTACCCATGTAGTTAGCCAAACACCCAGGCACTACCTGTTTACTGAAACAAAAACACATGGGCAACAGGCAAGTGCTCATGCAATCACTGAAACATTACTCATGCACTCATTCTATCTGCTAGGTGCTATGCATGTACTTAAACAATCATGTATGCACTATCCATGCACTCTATAAATCATGTATATACTATCTATGCACTCCTGCAATCATCCAGACACTAAAGTTACACTCATTTAATCATCCAACCAGTATCTATGCATGTATTGAATTATTGAGCCATTAGTTATCCGTTTATCTAATCATTCAGACACTACTCATGCACGCATGCAAGCACCCCGATAGTAGTGATATACTCATGTAAACATGCAGGCAGTAACTATGCAGATATGGAATGACCCATGGAGTTCTTATATACTCAAGAAATAATCTAGGCAGTACCTGTATCCTCAAAGAATCACATATGTACTATGTATACACCAATTCAATCATCAAGGGATTATTCATGTAACCACAAATACATGTTTTTGCAAGTTTTACTGAAAGATATGTACTCTTTTAGAACCATCTGATGAATTATATATGCAAGGTGTGACATACTCTTTGGATGTAGTTGGAAGAATTAGTGAGGTATATGCTTTGATAGACATTAACGTGCAGATTGTTATGTGCACCGTTTACCAAAATTTAAATCTGATACATTTAAGTAGAACAGTACTGAGATAGTCAATAGACCACTAACACAGTGGTAGAGAGGCATTCAATAGCTCTTATGTTGTGTTATTGAATCTATAGTGTTGAGACACTGTATGTACTTGTACACTTGGGGCTAAATTTAGAAGAAATTATTGCAGTGCAGAGCTGCAAGCTATTTGGCTGTGCCATGCTGCATTACTTTCAAAGCACAGGGATGAGTCATATTTACAACAAAATGATGAATCCCTATGCTCTCCCCTGTGCTGGCACAGAACTGGCTGTCATGCACCAACAGAGGCACCCTTGCACCATGGTGCAAGGGTGCCTGTGTAGTGGGGATGATTGTTTGTGTCCAAGAATGGACATTTTCCTGAACAAAAACAATCACAAGAAGTATTTTCCTCTTTGTATGTGTGCTGTAGAATGCAGCACGCATACAAATAGGAAAAATGAGGAGAAAGAAAAGTATTTCTCCTTGTTGCCTCTCCCTATACCTCCCCTGGGGAGGTGTAGGATTCTGACGCATTGCCAGGTTTACAAATTGTTGTAAATTTGGGTATGTGGCAGAAACCATGGGTGTTGCATGGGAACACCCACAGCAACACCCATGGCAGGCTTCTTTCACAAAAAGTGCTGCCCGAAAAGGCCATGAAAAGCTACGCAGATTGGCTTTATGTGGCTTTGTAAATATGGAGCACCACATGCCGGTGTGTCAAAAAAGACACTCCGTAAAGTGCATGGGGCTTGTAAATATGCCTCCTTGCCTTGATGTTCATTTTTACATTTACTACAGAAAGAATAAACTGTTCTTTCACCATGTATAGGTGAGAAGTGAGATATTCTGTAGCTATGTTGCACAAGAGGGGGCTAAAATGTTAAAAGGTAACTAATAAATAAAGTTTTGTGTTTTGCTCTGGGTTTGTTATATTGAAGTAAGTGCATGTAGTAATATTTCTAGGTTCATCTGTAGATTTAAAACTGCAACTTAACATGAAAACATTTTTGTATTATGTGTAAGTCACTAGTAAAGTAGTAGATAGATTGGCTAGGGTAAAAATGTAAATATACTTGTTTTTGTTTTACAAAATAATATCTACATAACTACACACAGTTGCAATGACTACTAAAGCTCAGACAAAAGGCGGGGGTGCTAAAGGCAATTCGGGGTACGCTCGTCTCTTTGGAGGCCCGGATCAAGGCACTAGAGGACACTTTTTATTCCACAGCCGACTCCAATACGGCGCAGAAATTGAAATCGCTGTTGCTAGATTACGCAGAGGAGCGCAGCGTGAAACGAAGTTCCTAGGCAAGTATGCCGAGGCTCGTCGATATGGTGAAGGGGATAGGCCGGGTCGCACTCTAGCTGACATGATTAGACCATCTAAATCAGCGTCATTTGTCCATGAGATACATAATGCGCAGGGTGACATGGTTAGGGGCCATGAGGGGGTGTCTGGTGAGTTCTTTACATTTTATTCCCGGTTGTACATGACCACTCGGGGGCCTGTACTGAAGAACTGAAGTCATTCCTTGACACGCTTGCATTGGTCTGGTTCAACGATACACACAGGGAGTATATGGACCTCCCGTTTACAGTGGAGGATGTGGCTCAAGTCATTAAAAGCCTGCCCCTAGGTAAAGCTCCTGGCCCTGACGGCCTAACTACGGCCTTTTACAAGACGTATGCTGAGGAATTGGCGCCTAGGCTATTGGCGGTGTGTGAGGAGGCACTGGAGGGAGGGGTGCTACCTCAGACTATGAGGGAGGCAACGATTCTTACCCTCCTAAAACCTGGCAAACCCGAGGAGGAACTAGACTCCTACCGACCACTCTCCATGATTAATGTGGATGTAAAGATATTGGCAAAACTAATTGCTAATAGGTTACAGCCACTTCTGCTAATGATTGCATTGCCGGATCAATCTGGATTTATTCCGGGGAGGTCGACATCCCATAATTTACGGACACTATTTTCGGTACTGCATTATCTCCATCCAAGCGAAAAGGCTGCGGTGGTGTTCCTTGACGCTACTAAGGCGTTCGATACGCTTGAGTGGTCCTACCTTTTTTTCATCCTCGGGCGCATAGGGTTTAGTCCGCTTTTTTTAAACTGCATCAAACTGCTGTACTCCTCACCCATGGCGCGCGTGCGGGTAAACGGCTTACTCTCAGACCCCTTTTTAATTTCACGGGGCACTAGACAGGGGTGTCCGCTATCCCCTTTGCTTTTTGCAATTGCAATGGAGCCCCTGGCTGCTCGCATCCGACAACACCATACCGCATGTGGTATTGGCTTTAGCTCTCGAAGTCTGCTCATATCCTTATATGCGGATGATGTCACGCTTTACATTATGAACCCCGAGGAGAATCTGGACCCTTTGCTGAGGGAGTTCATACGGTTTGGTGGGCTTTCGGGTGTTTTTATAAATTGGGCTAAGTCTACGATATTCCCGTTGACAGAGAGTACCCCCCCGGTAGTGTCAGAATTCCCCTTGCGTTGGGAGGCTGGAGAAGTAAAGTATTTGGGAATCTGGATAAGCCGAGATACACAGGAGGTGTGGCGACTAAACTACGGCCGCACGATGACGTGGCTGGAGGACAAGGTAACAGTGTGGGCTAAACTGCCGCTGTCGCTGGCCGGCAGGATATCACTAGCCAAAATGATTATCCTGCCAAAATTTTTATATCTGTTTGTTAATATCCCGATCCCACTCACTAGACACTTTTTCGATACCCTCAAATCCCATTTGACCACTCTGGTATGGGCCGGAAAACAGGTTAGAGCCTCTTGGGATTTACTGACTCTCCCTATGCGGCAAGGGGTTTAGGAGCCCCGGATATGCGGCTGTATGCACTGTGTGCTCAAGCACAATTTTTACATTACTGGGTGCATCCAGCCCCCTTCCAACCACATGTAGCGGTCGAGGCTGAGGTTATGGCCCCCATCCCACTCAAGGTTGCGCTATATCAAAAGCCGCGCCGCCCTCGAGGCGACATAGACTCTGCTGGGACCCTCTGCTGGTGCGTGGGATGAGCTGCGCAGGAGGGCGGGGATCCCGTTGCTATATGCCCCCTCTGTCCCTCTCCTACAGAACCCAATGATGCCTTGCATACGGGACAGTATGAGTAAGTCTCTAGCTCGGAAAATGAATCTCCAGACATTTGCGGACTTATACCCTGAAGATGTGTTTGGACCTCCTCCGGTTGCACCCGAGGGACAGGTGGTGCCATTTACTGAAATTTTTTTATATCATAGAATACGCACGGCGTGCCGTTCCCTCTGGAAGGAATTCCTGAAGGCGCCGCCGACCCTGCATGCACTAGACAACTTGCTGAAATTTCCAACCCCTCGCAAGCTTGTTACACGCCTCTACACTCGCAAGCAAGATACTGCCCCGATAGTAACGCCAAAGTCTCTCACACACTGGAATGAAGAGCTAGATATACCATTGACAGAAGCCCAATGGGACTACTGCTGTGGGCAGCTCTCGGAACTCTCCCCGAACTACAAGTTAAGATTGATTCACTTCAAATATTTGCATAGATATTACAGAACTCCGGTGAGTCTCCATCGTATGGGACTTAGAGCCGAAAGCGACTGCTGGAGATGTGGCTATGCCCCAGCCACATTCCTCCATGTGGCGTGGCATTGCCCCGAGATTGCCAATTTTTGGGTGCAGATCTTTGAGGCGGTCAACAACATACTAGGGATGTCGCTGGACCTGTCCCCCACACTTGGTTTATTGGGATATGTAAAGGACACCCAGCCCAAGTTACGTAAACTGCATGCTCTTCTCCTTCTGTTTGCAAAGCGCCAGGTCGCTGTACACTGGGGCAGGAGGCGAGTGCCCTGCATTAAGGAGTGGGTTAGAGATATCGCTTACGGGCACGCCCAATTAAGTACCTTCTGGGAATTGTTGCCACCCTCATCTAGACCCCGTAATATATGGGATCCGTTCTTGACTTGGAATGCGGGCTCCCCAGAGGCGGCTGTGGGGCTAAAGGGGGAGGGTTCGCAGACGTCATTACATGCGTGATACATACGCACCTCCCACCAATTCCCAATTGTAATGAGTGGGAAATGCTGCATTCGGACAGGTTGTTAGATGGGCAAATGTACTAATAGCCCTCCCAGGGATACATGTGTGTAGCATTATTATATTTGAGATAGCATTTATATCACGTGTGTACATCATATTGTAAATTAGCACCATGAGTGGAACCTGGGGAGGAGTGATACGGAGACATCTGTCATGCAAAGTGTGTACTGTAAGGTAATCATGTGTAGATGCTCCTTTATTGTTCCATATCGGTCTGGCTTGTTGGAACGTAATGACATTGTTTGTTTGAACTGTCAATAAAGAAAATATTAAAAAAAAAAGCTCAGACAAAAAAGCAACAGAAGCAACTACAGTATGTTTGCAGAAATGATTTACAAAAGGGGCAAAATGCAGAAAAAGTGGTGAAAGAAAAAAGAGCTACTGGTAAGAGGACAAAGACATTTCTTAAAAGTATATAGACACATTTGAAAAGATTAGAAAATAAAGAAAATGAAATTATGCCTATGAGAAACAATAAGAGTGGACAAACTGTACATTGCAAAAACAGAAAAGACTGTAAAAGACATGGACGCATTTTAAGCAGGAGACAGAAGCCAGAATGTTTCATAGTAGAGTGGTTATAAATCTACAAAGAACTATGAAAACGTATAGAAGAAGGAGAGAGTACTGAAATAGAAAAAACAAGTTGAGAGAGTAGTTCATAAAGCCTTTGCTTTAAAGAGGAAGCTTTTCATTTTGATTCTAAATAGAATGAAGACTCTTGACAAAATAGTGTTGTGCATGAAGAGACAAAACCAGAAGAAAAAATTAGTGAATAGAAATAACTTTTGTACAGTTTTTAGTGGAGAATGGATGCATACTTCTAGTACAGAGCCTTTTTAATGAAGAAAGCTATCTCCAGGATAACAGATTAGTTCATGCTATTGATGAAAGCGGACGATGTTATGAAATAAAGAATGGCGGTCCTATAGCAAAAGATGTGATGGTACCTAGAAATATAGAATAAGTTATTGCAGAAGAGGTACAAGGGAGGCATAGTCAGGCCCCTATATACGAATGGAACTGTAGTAGTGTTTGTAGTATTAGACAGCAATCCATTGATATATTAAGGAAATTCCTACGTATATTTCCAAGGTGAAGATTAATACACAAAATAAGTACTTTACAAGGTTTGGATCCTTGCAAGCTGAGAAAGCATACAAATGTGCAGGGACACTCACTAGCTTGTTTATCAAAGAAAGTGTGTCAAAGGACCTTTCATCATTTTAGGATGTTAGCTTTTCACCACTCAACAATGCAAACTTTAGTTAGGAGGCTGCATTATGTGAAAACCCCTGCTTTATGTTTAAGAGAAATGAATAGGGCACTTTTGCATGGTACTGTGGCAGAGGTAGAAAAGGTTTGTGATGATGTGCAGTTTTTTTTCTTTGGTCCAGAACAGGACTGAAGGGAAATTGAAGAGTTGATAACAGGAGGAGTTATAGAACAGGACACAGGTACAACAGTTGATAGTTTTGAAGAAGAGATTACAAAATTTAAGACAGTATGTGCTGGAAAACCACAGTATGTTTGTATATGCTGTTGACGCACTCACTACAAGAATCAAACGCGGTCTGTTGACTTACATTTAAAAAGTGAAATAGGTAATAATGATAACTAGCAAAAGTTTGCACTATACTTATTTATAGAAGAAAGATTTCACTTGTCTACATGACAAGTTATATATAAGTACAGCTGCAATAAATTAGAGGATAATAAAAGCATTCGAAAAGCACTTCAAGGTTTAAATATTTACAAGTCCATTCTTATCCAAACTATACATCCATTTCGGGCTATTGTACGTATGGAGCCAAAGACAGGCAAGTTACCCACAACAGAGGTGCAAAAACGTCTAAAAGGTTAGAGTAGTGTATTTGCCATTAGATCTCAAGAAAAACATTGAAACAGTAGGGGTAGATAGAGATTTAAAGGAAGGACTAGCAATTCTTTTAAATGGTGTGCCTACCAAGAACAAGAAGATATGGCAGGAGTTAGTAGATGTTACCAAAGTTAAAAAGCAACTTTATATCTGGTACAAAACAATGTTTACTATAGAAGTGTGGAAAGCCTGCAAGATATCACACATATGGAGGATCAGACATTTCCATCAACAGGTCAGATTGAGAAGGTGGATCAGTCCAGGACAGAAGAAATTCATGAACATTATAGCATCCACCCTTTGCATTCTAAAGAGTCTATTGGTGATGCCATTGAGCTGTTTCAAATGAAGGAAGCAAAAGGAGCTCCATTAAGTGTTTAGAAGTTCAGTATTTCCCACATCTTTTTCCTACTGGATTAGGTGGCAGGTATGACGAGTGGCCTGTGCAAATACCTGCAGCTGAGTATAGATGTAGTAGACTTTATTCAGAAGATCCTAGATTTTGTCAGTGTACTCCATATGTATTACACCTATTATTTGAGAGTGACTTGTCTGGCCTCTCATATGTCGTGAATCATATTGTAAAAACAGGAGTTAATTTGCATAATATATCAGCAAGAGAACTTTTGGAAAAAGTTCAAGGAAAAGATGAGAGCTTGGAATACAATTTAATAAACCTACTGACAAGTCAGCGTAGGACTAATGAATATTGGTATCCGCATCATGGTGAACTCAAGTATATGTTGAGGAACCTTGGAGCACCTACTTGGTTCCTCACACTGAGTTGTGCTGAATATGCATGGAATGACCTGCTAGAATGTTTGCAGGAGGCAAATCCAAATATAAAAGATATTCATCTGAAGACGCCAGGAGAACTGTGCTCACTATGCCCTGAAAATGTTTGCAGATACTTTAATCACAGATTTCAAGCAATGATGGCTTTCATTTTAAACAAAATAAAACCTTCTCTTGGTGAAGTGATTGATTTCTTTTGGTGTAAATAGTACCAAGCCAGAGGTGCTCCCCATATTCACATGCTGTTGTGGGTAAAAGATGCCCTAAAGTTTGGAACAGCCAGTGATGAGTCTGTTTTGTCTTTTATTGAGCAGTATGTAACTTGCTCCATCCCAAAGGAGAGTAGTGACCACATATTAAGGGGCCGATTATGATCTCGTTAGGAAAGCCTTCCGTACGAGTCAGTTCCAGAAAGCTTTCCATACGAATCACACTCTGGGAGTCCCACCGACCGATTACGATGTGTCTGTATGTTTACAGATTCATTCGATCGGACTCTCCTTGAATTCAATCCCAACGTGAACACAGGCTCCCATTGAAAAAAGGGGTAGGTGGGGAAAAGCGTGCACCCTGTGGCGGGCACCCCGTGGTACCCGCCACACTATGCATGCATGGACCGATTAGGAGGGCCCCGGGTGAAGGGGGGCCTGCTACGGTCCCCCAAAGTCCGATTCCCAAAGCTGTTTCATCTCATCAAAACCGAGTCGGTACGACTGTCCGAATCGGTATCGTGCTCGCTCGTTCGGAAACCGTCCCCATTGAGCTGCACGATTCGGCTCCGATCGAGTCGGACTGCCTAAATTGCGTTCAGGAACGATTCGGTCAGCCCGGAAGGCTTCCTCGCATCGTACTTGGTCATCTGGAAAGGTGGACGATTCGATCGGAAATGTAGGCTCCAAATCGGATTCGCTTCATCTGAATCCTGTTTGTAGCCTTTACTAGCAAAATCATAATCAGTCCTAAGAGTACAAGTTCTGCGATTCCCAAATCATAGATGCAGAAAATATTGTCAGCAAAAATACTGAGCAAAAGGGAAATTTAATACAAGATGTCTCACAAGGAAGAGTCAACAGCTTTTTGTCTGCAGTCAGATATACACTTACAAGGAAATAACCCAAAAATACATACAACCTAAGAAGAACGGAGGCCTCCAAGTACATTAATGACTACAACCCTGTGATTCTGAAGATGTGGAATGCAAACATGGATGTGCAGTTTTTTGCAGACAACTCAATTGTTGTTGCTCTGTATGTTACATCTTATATAACAAAGTCAGAGAAAACTGAGATTTAAGAGATGTGGGAGGAGATTTTAGCAGAAAAGAGTCTTATGAAGAAATTGTACAGTTTTAGTTTGAAAATGCTTTCTCGCAGAGAGATAGGCTCCCATGAATGTGTAGACCGGTTAAGCTCAGCTAGTTTGTTTTCTAAATCTAGAAGAGTTTTATGGGTGAGTTTAGAGCTTGCTAATGTTCGTAAAAGAGTACTGAAGTATTTTCCTGAAATTCAATGTCTTGCAGAATTTGAGCCACACAGTACAGATATTCTGAAGAGTAACATGCTGCATATGTACTATGCAAGAAGAGCCCACATCTGGAAAGGATGTGTCTTTACGAAATACTTCAACATTATACTTTCAGAAGTAATATCAGTGAAAACATCGATGAAAGTAAATTTGCTGTAGCTGGGTATGAAGGATGTTTGGTGAGACATAACAAAGGAAATGTAATCAACCATCGAAAGCTAAGTTGCCAAACTCCTGACAAAAGAGAGCTTTTCTATTTAGCCTTGTTTCAGTTGTTTAAGCCTTGGTGAACTGAAAGTGAGCTACTTGGAGAATTTGACTGTTATGAAGACTTTTCCAACGCTGTGAAAGACAGCTTTGAATGCTCTGTGTTTCCACTGTATCTTCAAATGTTGAGAGATGACATTGAACAAGAAGAAACAATTGCTGCTGAGATAGCAAGAGAGAGTTCTCAAGGCAGTCAAAGTTCAGCACATGGAAGTCAACATCCTCTTGGACAGCCAATCATTGAAAATGAAGCTGCAATAGCTTTGAATGAGGTGGATAATGCATTGCAGCAAGTAAGACAGGAAACTGTGGATCTAGAACTACTAATATAGCAATTGAATGCACATCAGAAATACATTTTTGAAAAGGTAAAAGGTGATGTAGAACATGGATTTCTCCATGAGAATAACAAGTGTGCCTGTTCAACATATAAACCAGTTCTTTTGTACATAAGTGGTCAAGCTGCAACTGGAAAAATATTCTTGATTAAAGGACTGACAAGTTACCTACAGAAGACAACAGATTCCAATTTGTCATGTGTAGTCACTGCAACGACAGGGTTAGCTTCTCATAATGTTAAAGGAGTTTCCCTTCATCGATTATTAATGCTGCGTGTTGAACATGAAAAGAATTACAATACAACAAATTATCTGGTGATGCTTGTCATGAAGTGGCAAGAGTATTAAAAACAAATAAAGATACTAATTATTGATGACGTCAGTATGGTGTCTAATCTAATGCTAGCTTTTATACATTTAAGAATGCATCAAATATTAAAAACTGACTACGATGTACTTTTTGGAGGAAAACACTTAGGGGCCGATTCCGATTCGGGCCGGAAATCTCTCCGACCGAGCCGGACCCGGAGAGATTTCAGACCGAATCGGACCCGTGCAGTCCGACCGAACGAGTACGATGCGCACGTATGCCATCGGACTCGAGTCGGTCGGACTCCCATTGAAGTCAATGGGAGCCTGTCGTACAACGCGTACGCGGGCTCCCATTGACTCAATGGGTGCGATGCGGACAAGTGCGCCCCCTACAGCGTGTACGCGGCGAGGCGACTCGCGCCGTACACGCACAGGTAGGGGGACCCATGGGTCCCCCTGTGTGCGACTCGCGCGGCTACGCGTACAGGGGTCCGACACGGACCCCCAAAGTACGGCTCCGACTGCTCTTTCGAGCCGGGAGTGCGCGGCTCGGTCGGACTGCTCGCGGCGCGCCATCGTACTTACCCGGCCGGGGAACGTCTCCATTGCGTGGTGCGAGTCGAGTCCGAGCGAGTCGGTCGGTGCGGTTCGAGCCGGGAACGAGTCGGTCGGAGCGGTCGGGACGCCCGGACGAGTCGGTCGGCGACTCGCATCGTACTCGCTCGGCCGGACCCGTGTACGATTCGGTCGGGAAACAGGGCTCCGAATCGGATCCGGTAAATCCAAATCCGATTCGGAGCCCTACCGGCCGAGATCGGAATCGGCCCCTTAATAGTCTTAGGGGACTTCCTACAACTAACTCCCGCAAAAGGACAGCCTGTATTCAAGAAACTACTACATAATGAAACAAGGAATTCAGTAGGAAGTATCGGAAATGTAAAGATTTGGGAAAACTTTCAATACAAAGAGTTAATCCAAAATATGAGCCAAGCATCAGATATGCATTATGCAGATATACTAAAGGATATAAGAGTGGGAGTCCTCACAAAAGAGGGAAAGTCAGTATTACAAACCCGCCTCATCAAAAATTTGTTTCCAAGTAATGTTTCAGCTGCTGAAGTAGTATACAATTTTGTTAAGGAAGAGAAGACTATTGTTTGTTTGATGCCACCTATTGAGTGTAGTAAATTCAATGAACAATTATTGAAACTGGAAAAAGAAGAGATTTGTCAAAATTAGAGCAAATGATAAAATGGATCATCAAGGAGTTACAGTACTACTAACAGAAAAAGTGCAATCAAAAGTAGATAGTTTAGAAAAGTCTGTGTTGAAAGCTACAGGATTTGAAAAACAGTTACGTATATGTAAAAATTGTTGTGTAATCTTACGTCATAATTTAAATGTTGAAGAAGGGCTATTAAATGGTACAATGGGTAAAGTTATGAAATGTCTTAATTATCCAAACAGAAATGATGCGGAAGACTTAACCATAAACTTTTATGATATTGCAGAAGTTAAGTAGATTGGTAGATGCGTTGTCCGTTTTCTACTTGTGATCGACTTGTATGTCCAGCTAAAGCAGTTCCCAGTGTCTTTAGCGTATGCAGTAACTATTCATAAATCGCAAGGTTTAAGTGTAGATACAGGTCTTGATAATATTGGTAGTAGTGTATTCAAAGAAGAAATGTCATATATTGCTTTGTCGCAAATTAGAAAATTGTCTGGTTTATTTCTGAATGATTTTGATGAGAAGAAAGTAAGTGCTGATGTGAGCTGTGTAATGGAGTATAATCAGTTACAAGCTCAATATGCACCTCATTTAGGACAGTATCCTGTGGTTTAAAACGCATTACCGTGTCCAAACAGAAATATCTAGACAGTCTATCAGAGTTGAACAGAATGATGAACACAAAGAAAATCAACGAGGAGGATTGAAAGAAAAAGTAGAGCACAATGAGGAAATACAGGGCTTTCACTTTGATAATAAATCTGGAGTGAACTGTTATGCAAATGTAGTGTTAAATGGACTATATTATTTGCCTCATTTTATAAATTCTATTAAAGGAAAGGTAGATGAAAGAATGTCTTCACAACTGTGTAGTTTACTTGAAGAATTAAGAAGTGTTAGAAGTATTATACATTCTGCAACTGGAATAAGAAAACTCACAGATGACTGTACAGGATCAGTAGTGTTCTCTCAAAATCTTCAGTAGGATGCTCAAGAATGCTCGAACTATCAGATAAAGAATATGTGAATATCAATGAATTATTTGGTTTAAGTTACAAATGTACCCACAGCTGTGAAGATTGTGAATTTACGTCTAGCACTGAAATCAATTCAGAATGATTCCTGTACTTAACATTACCAGATTGTGAAGCTGGGCCGTTTGAAGATTTATCTACAAATGTCCATCAAGATATGACCTGTCCAAACTGCAGACCAGAACTTTGGTCAACGTTGTTTCTACAGAGGTATGGAAAATATATCATAGTCATGCTACAACGATGCAGAGTGGATGCTACTAAATTAGGAACTGAAATTATGAACTTTAAAGCTGAACAAATTTCTATTTCAAAAAGAACTGTCACAACTATAGCAATCATATTTCATGAAGGGGTTAATATAACCTCTGGACACTACACAATATATTGAAGATGTCAAACAGGATGGACAGAGTGCAATGACATACAAGTGACATTCAAATCAAGGCTACCCACAAAGTGACGAAACTCATATCTGTTAATTCTACAACCGAAGTACTAAGAAGAATCTAGGATAAGAAAATGTGGTACTGTGTTGACATATATATGGATTATGTGTTTCTGAGACATTATTCGGCCTATTGGGGGTATTGTCTACAGCAAGCTGTTAGAAATGAAGGACTCTTTTTAACTGCGAGAAAGGAATTTAAAAATATTTGAGGACTACATTGTGTTACTACAGATAAAAAGAAAATGGAGGTACTATAATACCAGTAGCCTTAAGTTGCATGTGAAAACTCTCTTCATCTCTAAAAAAAATTCCCTTTTGTTTCTGCTACAGCAACTTCTACGTAGTACTATGAGTTATGTTTTTCATACATGGACTAAGAAGATTTTAGACATCATTTGGCCTAACAGGGATGATATTTACAAAAGGATATGCAAAAATGAAGACTGCTTCATAATTGTTGGATGTTTTGTACCAGATATAAGAATATCAGAAACAGTTTTACTATATAGTTGCTTTCATTAAGGTAATTACCTATTAGCAAGCCAGTATTAAAAAACGTGTAGTGAGTGCAGTGAACAGTATGACATATTTATAATGATCTAGTGTACACATTTTTTTACAATCCATTGATTATTTTTTCCCACTGTTTCATTTTTTTTGTTTACATTTCTTTATTGAGTTTTAACATTTTTAGATGCTGTTTGACAAATTCTTATAGGGAAACAGCCATCAGATCGCATGCAGATCGCATGCGTAACAACGCATGTGATTATAACGTGGTCGTTACAGCGACTGCGTTGTTACATCGCAGTACCATTACAACGCAAGTCGTTACAACGACTTGCTGTAGGGGGCGCTCTAAACTAAGGAATAGTATAATTTACTATTCCAACACCTTCCCTACTGTTGCGCACGCTGGAGTTGGAATAGTAAATTATACTATTCCTAAGTCCAGCGCGCGAAGGATGAAGGTGCTGCTTTGTACCCCATAAAGGAGGAGGTCAAAGAGATTCTCTCTGCGCTGCTTCCCCCTCTAACACCTAGTCCATCACGACTTAGGATGCTTCTTACAGACCTGGACAAAACAATTCCTAGCACTCAAAACTCTCGACCAGCACAATCACTCTGCTTTAATCCTACTATCACCCCGACTTCGACATTTTTGACAAACGAACAGCAAATAGAGAGGCTGCCACAGACACAAGATTCTCCAATCACGAGGGGAAGAGGCACAGTTGACAGACTGGTCCAGTTTTTTAACAAACCCTAGCAGGCACAATTCTAGCATTGACACACCTCGAGACAATCAACTAATAACACAACCGCTCAACTCACTGGTGAAAGGGTATTGGTCCCAGAAACTGGGAACTTCTGTAGATGGCGGAAAAAGTCAATTGGTAGATCAAGCCCCGGTGCAGGGACCAACATCTAGGTTAACATCCAGCCCTCCACATACAATCACCACTAAAACCTTAGAAAATAATCAGCAGGTCCCCCAGACCTTGATAGTCGGCCCCCACTTAAATACGGGGACATGGGAGCAACTGTTCAGCACACTAGATACTACCGCCAAAGCATTGCAATACCAATCTAATAAGTTTGATATCCAAATATCACTGCTTGAGACGTTAGTCCAGTATATTACAACTATAGACTCGCGCTTCGACAGGCTGAATTCAACTATAAGAAGCTTACTCCTGGAAGCGCAAAAGCCTCAAACGCACCCAAGCTGCCCCTCTAGCTCGTCAACTAAAAATAACAAAGACTGTATGGGGCATATTCACAAGAACGTGCGATAAACATCGCCAAAATAGGTTAACGCAAGTTTTCATATCGCCGTCTATCACGGGAAAATAACTCCGGGTTAACGTCGTATTTTCAACACGGCGGTAACATGCGATAGTCTCCCGATAACGCGTCAAATGTCCGCGATAACATTACCGGGATGGCGATGAAAAACCAAACCCGAACGCGAAAAAAGTTGCGATGAGCCCAACCGCGATAAGACAATCAGCGAAAAGCAGCGCCAGGCCTGCAATTCACACACGTCAGGCGGGAAAAACCACTACAAAAGCAGAAAACAAAAACACAAACAAAAAACAAACTACAGCGAAGCACAATGGAGGCAGCCGGAGCAGGTACAGAGGACGGCCAGAACCCCACAAGCCCCCCGGAGGAGGAGCCAGGGACCTCGGGGACAGGGAAGGGCAAGGACAAGAAGAAGAGGAAGACGCGGTTCAGTCCGCAAGAAAACAGGATCCTGATCACGGAGGTGATAGAACACCATCAACAACTGTTCGTCACCTCCACTGTGTCATTGGCAACAAAAAATGGAACATGGCAGTCCATCGTGGACAAGGTGAATGCAGTCGGAGTGCTGAGGAGGACAATGGACGAGGTCAAGAGGCGCTGGAATGATGTGAAGCGCAAGACCAAGCAGAAACTCGCCAACAACCAGAAGGCAGCAATGCAGACTGGAGGTGGGAGTCCAGCGCCACAGGAGGAGCTGGATGAGATGGAGGAAATGGTGTCCACAGTCTTCAGTGGGGAGACGGTGGCAGGAGTTGGGGGACTGGACACTGCTCAACATGACCCGACACAACAGCAACAGGGTGAGTAACGACCAGGGACTGGGGGGACGGGGGAGATGGGCACAATGGCACACATGCACAATCAAGCGGAGCACAGTGCACACCCACAATGACTCTGGATCATGTCCCTGATCCCCTTGGATCACTGCAGCACACATAGCAACAGCACGTAGGCCCCCGTTGACTATGTGCCCAGAGGAGGCCTGCCCACACATCACTTATCTCACAACCAACCCATGCACATGTGCTGAACCCAGCAAAGCTGCGGGTCCGTGAGCCACACTGACAATGCAAGTGACACTGCATGACGATTAGCATGGCTGCAGTCCGATCATCATGACATGGTGCACGCCACCACACTGAGGTGGCTGAGTGTGGACCACATCCGTAAAGGAGCAGGTCACACTCTGACACATCCACCTGCACAAACAACCCCTGATGTCAACAACACATCTGCGGACAAACCATGCCCCAGAGTCCCAACTCCCACCAAGACCCAAATTCACCCAAGTCTGCAACATCTCAGCACTGTATGGGCACAGAAGTCAAAGGCACACCGCCTGAAAGGGACAAGGGGCAGCAAAATCAGAGCTGCAGGGGTGACTCTCCCAAAATGCAGCACACACACATGACATTCAGAGCACATCAGCATTGACAACAATGTGGTACAAACTGCAACATGTTTACAACAGGACAGAGGACACAACAGGTGCCGCTTATGTGTAGAAACTGGCCAATCACATTTGGCATAGCAGGGAAATGTGAGATGTCAATGTACAAGTACAAACACATATCCGCGATGTTGTCGAAATGTCCACTGTCCTGCCTCAAATAGGCAGCTCCTCCTAAACAGACACAATGTACATTGTCATGCAGTCTGTATGTGAACTTGTACAATGCGTCAACATACATGTGAACACAATGTAATACTGCATCTCCCCTTCACATTGTAGAGGGAGCATCAACACCTCCTGCAGAGCAGCCCCAACAACTCTTCACTGATGACGATGAGGACATCCCCAATATCGACACCGAAGCCCTCCAAGTCTTCATTGACAGCTTCGGCACCCCACCTCCAAGAGCAGGGCAGCACAGCTGCATCGAGGATACCCCACCCCCTGCACAGACCACACAGCAGGAAGCACCTACCACCTGTCTCCCAGGACCCCCACGAACAACACATGGCCTTCCAACACCATGTGTTAGAGGTCCAGGAGAAGATGGCTGATCAGGTGCTGGTGGGGTTCGACCTCATGGCAGCCAAACTTGATGCCATACATGGGTGTCTGATTCCCATCAGGGACCACTTACAGTCCCTAACGGACACCCACAGTCCGCTCCATGCTCTCCAACGATCCATGGCTGACATTGCTGGAGTCATGATACTGAGACAAGAACAACTGTCCAGTCAGAGTGGCTCCAGCGATGTCAGCCGGGAGTTGGGACAGATGCGGGGGCTCATGGAGAACATGGAGAGGATGCAGGCGGAAAGAATGGCTGCCACGGCTGCACACCAGCGAGATGTGTCTGGGACCTTCCATGCCCTGCAGCACATCGTCATGGCATTGCTGCCTCAAAGCCTGGTGCAGATGAATGCTGCTGCTGCTACTACATCCACATCTCCGCCCCCTGATGTGCCAGTGCCTCACAGTGCGGCAGGCAATCCACCTCCGGCCCCTGATGTGTCAGTGGCACACAGTGCACCAGGTAATCCACCTCCGGCCCCTGATGTGTCAGTGGCACACAGTGCGCCAGGCAATCCACCTCCAGCCCCTGATGTGTCAGTGATACCAAAGGGGATGATGGATTTAGGCCCAGATCTCTGTACTGGGGTGAATGTATGACATTGTTCTGCATTCTGTCCATCAATTGTTGTTTTTGCATTTGTCACCCCAAGTGGGACGGGTATGCCCAGACGTGGGTCCCGTGCTCTCCATGCCACTGGAATCAAGCTATCCTGGCTGAAGAGGGTGAAACCCGAAACCGGTCCTAGGATGCTTGTTTCCAGTCCAGGGAGGACCTGGCCTGGCAGTTCGGTCTGGACTGTTCCCATGGGGCACAGGGTCAGGACTGATTTGCATATGGCTGGGTTCAAACTGGAACGGCATGGTGAGCAAAAACGATGGATTTAGGCCCAGATCTCTGTACTGGGGTGAATGTATGACATTGTTCTGCATTCTGTCCATCAATTGTTGTTCTTGCATTTGTCACCCCGAGTGGGACGGGTATGCCCAGACGTGGGTCCCGTGCTCTCCATGCCACTGGAATCAAGCTATCCTGGCTGAAGAGGGTGAAACCCGAAACCGGTCCTAGGATGCTTGTTTCCAGTCCAGGGAGGACCTGGCCTGGCAGTTCGGTCTGGACTGTTCCCATGGGGCACAGGGTCAGGACTGATTTGCATATGGCTGGGTTCAAACTGGAACGGCATGGTGAGCAAAAAAACGATGGATTTAGGCCCAGATCTCTGTACTGGGGTGAATGTATGACATTGTTCTGCATTCTGTCCATCAATTGTTGTTTTTGCATTTGTCACCCCGAGTGGGACGGGTATGCCCAGACGTGGATCCCGTGCTCTCCATGCCACTGGAATCAAGCTATCCTGGCTGAAGAGGGTGAAACCCCGAAACCGGTCCTAGGATGCTTGTTTCCAGTCCAGGGAGGACCTGGCCTGGCAGTTCGGTCTGGACTGTTCCCATGGGGCACAGGGTCAGGACTGATTTGCATATGGCTGGGTTCAAACTGGAACGGCATGGTGAGCAAAAAACGATGGATTTAGGCCCAGATCTCTGTACTGGGGTGAATGTATGACATTGTTCTGCATTCTGTCCATCAATTGTTGTTTTTGCATTTGTCACCCGAGTGGGACGGGTATGCCCAGACGTGGGTCCCGTGCTCTCCATGCCACTGGAATCAAGCTATCCTGGCTGAAGAGGGGTGAAACCCCGAAACCGGTCCTAGGATGCTTGTTTCCAGTCCAGGGAGGACCTGGCCTGGCAGTTCGGTCTGGACTGTTCCCATGGGGCACAGGGTCAGGACTGATTTGCATATGGCTGGGTTCAAACTGGAACGGCATGGTGAGCAAAAAACGATGGATTTAGGCCCAGATCTCTGTACTGGGGTGAATGTATGACATTGTTCTGCATTCTGTCCATCAATTGTTGTTTTTGCATTTGTCACCCCGAGTGGGACGGGTATGCCCAGACGTGGGTCCCGTGCTCTCCATGCCACTGGAATCAAGCTATCCTGGCTGAAGAGGGGTGAAACCCCGAAACCGGTCCTAGGATGCTTGTTTCCAGTCCAGGGAGGACCTGGCCTGGCAGTTCGGTCTGGACTGTTCCCATGGGGCACAGGGTCAGGACTGATTTGCATATGGCTGGGTTCAAACTGGAACGGCATGGTGAGCAAAAAATGATGGATTTAGGCCCAGATCTCTGTACTGGGGTGAATGTATGACATTGTTCTGCATTCTGTCCATCAATTGTTGTTTTTGCATTTGTCACCCGAGTGGGACGGGTATGCCCAGACGTGGGTCCCGTGCTCTCCATGCCACTGGAATCAAGCTATCCTGGCTGAAGAGGGTGAAACCCCGAAACCGGTCCTAGGATGCTTGTTTCCAGTCCAGGGAGGACCTGGCCTGGCAGTTCGGTCTGGACTGTTCCCATGGGGCACAGGGTCAGGACTGATTTGCATATGGCTGGGTTCAAACTGGAACGGCATGGTGAGCAAAAAAACGATGGATTTAGGCCCAGATCTCTGTACTGGGGTGAATGTATGACATTGTTCTGCATTCTGTCCATCAATTGTTGTTTTTGCATTTGTCACCCCGAGTGGGACGGGTATGCCCAGACGTGGGTCCCGTGCTCTCCATGCCACTGTAATCAAGCTATCCTGGCTGAAGAGGGGTGAAACCCTGAAACCGGTCCTAGGATGCTTGTTTCCAGTCCAGGGAGGACCTGGCCTGGCAGTTCGGTCTGGACTGTTCCCATGGGGCACAGGGTCAGGACTGATTTGCATATGGCTGGGTTCAAACTGGAACAGCATGGTGAGCAAACAAACAATGGATTTAGGCCCAGATCTCTGTACTGGGGTGAATGTATGACATTGTTCTGCATTCTGTCCATCAATTGTTGTTTTTGCATTTGTCACCCCGAGTGGGACGGGTATGCCCAGACGTGGGTCCCGTGCTCTCCATGCCACTGGAATCAAGCTATCCTGGCTGAAGAGGGGTGAAACCCCGAAACCGGTCCTAGGATGCTTGTTTCCAGTCCAGGGAGGACCTGGCCTGGCAGTTCGGTCTGGACTGTTCCCATGGGGCACAGGGTCAGGACTGATTTGCATATGGCTGGGTTCAAACTGGAACGGCATGGTGAGCAAAAAAACGATGGATTTAGGCCCAGATCTCTGTACTGGGGTGAATGTATGACATTGTTCTGCATTCTGTCCATCAATTGTTGTTTTTGCATTTGTCACCCCGAGTGGGACGGGTATGCCCAGACGTGGGTCCTGTGCTCTCCATGCCACTGGAATCAAGCTATCCTGGCTGAAGAGGGGTGAAACCCTGAAACCGGTCCTAGGATGCTTGTTTCCAGTCCAGGGAGGACCTGGCCTGGCAGTTCGGTCTGGACTGTTCCCATGGGCAACAGGGTCAGGACTGATTTGCATATGGCTGGGTTCAAACTGGAACGGCATGGTGAGCAAAAAAACGATGGATTTAGGCCCAGATCTCTGTACTGGGGTGAATGTATGATATTGTTCTGCATTCTGTCCATCAATTGTTGTTTTTGCATTTGTCACCCCGAGTGGGACGGGTATGCCCAGACGTGGGTCCCGTGCTCTCCATGCCACTGGAATCAAGCTATCCTGGCTGAAGAGGGGTGAAACCCGAAACCGGTCCTAGGATGCTTGTTTCCAGTCCAGGGAGGACCTGGCCTGGCAGTTCGGTCTGGACTGTTCCCATGGGGCACAGGGTCAGGACTGATTTGCATATGGCTGGGTTCAAACTGGAACGGCATGGTGAGCAAAAAACGATGGATTTAGGCCCAGATCTCTGTACTGGGGTGAATGTATGACATTGTTCTGCATTCTGTCCATCAATTGTTGTTTTTGCATTTGTCACCCCGAGTGGGACGGGTATGCCCAGACGTGGGTCCCGTGCTCTCAATGCCACTGGAATCAAGCTATCCTGGCTGAAGAGGGGTGAAACCCCGAAACCGGTCCTAGGATGCTTGTTTCCAGTCCAGGGAGGACCTGGCCTGTCAGTTCGGTCTGGACTGTTCCCATGGGGCACAGGGTCAGGACTGATTTGCATATGGCTGGGTTCAAACTGGAACGGCATGGTGAGCAAAAACGATGGATTTAGGCCCAGATCTCTGTACTGGGGTGAATGTATGACATTGTTCTGCATTCTGTCCATCAATTGTTGTTTTTGCATTTGTCACCCCGAGTGGGACGGGTATGCCCAGACGTGGGTCCCGTGCTCTCCATGCCACTGTAATCAAGCTATCCTGGCTGAAGAGGGGTGAAACCCTGAAACAGTTCCTAGGATGCTTGTTTCCAGTCCAGGGAGGACCTGGCCTGGCAGTTCGGTCTGGACTGTTCCCATGGGGCACAGGGTCAGGACTGATTTGCATATGGCTGGGTTCAAACTGGAACAGCATGGTGAGCAAACAAACAATGGATTTAGGCCCAGATCTCTGTACTGGGGTGAATGTATGACATTGTTCTGCATTCTGTCCATCAATTGTTGTTTTTGCATTTGTCACCCCGAGTGGGACGGGTATGCCCAGACGTGGGTCCCGTGCTCTCCATGCCACTGGAATCAAGCTATCCTGGCTGAAGAGGGGTGAAACCCCGAAACCAGTCCTAGGATGCTTGTTTCCAGTCCAGGGAGGACCTGGCCTGGCTGTTCGGTCTGGACTGTTCCCATGGGGCACAGGGTCAGGACTGATTTGCATATGGCTGGGTTCAAACTGGAACGGCATGGTGAGCAAAAAAACGATGGATTTAGGCCCAGATCTCTGTACTGGGGTGAATGTATGACATTGTTCTGCATTCTGTCCATCAATTGTTGTTTTTGCATTTGTCACCCCGAGTGGGACGGGTATGCCCAGACGTGGGTCCTGTGCTCTCCATGCCACTGGAATCAAGCTATCCTGGCTGAAGAGGGTGAAACCCTGAAACCGGTCCTAGGATGCTTGTTTCCAGTCCAGGGAGGACCTGGCCTGGCAGTTCGGTCTGGACTGTTCCCATGGGGCACAGGGTCAGGACTGATTTGCATATGGCTGGGTTCAAACTGGAACGGCATGGTGAGCAAAAAAACGATGGATTTAGGCCCAGATCTCTGTACTGGGGTGAATGTATGACATTGTTCTGCATTCTGTCCATCAATTGTTGTTTTTGCATTTGTCACCCCGAGTGGGACGGGTATGCCCAGACGTGGGTCCCGTGCTCTCCATGCCACTGGAATCAAGCTATCCTGGCTGAAGAGGGGTGAAACCCGAAACCGGTCCTAGGATGCTTGTTTCCAGTCCAGGGAGGACCTGGCCTGGCAGTTCGGTCTGGACTGTTCCCATGGGGCACAGGGTCAGGACTGATTTGCATATGGCTGGGTTCAAACTGGAACGGCATGGTGAGCAAAAAAACGATGGATTTAGGCCCAGATCTCTGTACTGGGGTGAATGTATGACATTGTTCTGCATTCTGTCCATCAATTGTTGTTTTTGCATTTGTCACCCCGAGTGGGACGGGTATGCCCAGACGTGGGTCCCATGCTCTCCATGCCACTGGAATCAAGCTATCCTGGCTGAAGAGGGGTGAAACCCTGAAACCGGTCCTAGGATGCTTGTTTCCAGTCCAGGGAGGACCTGGCATGGCAGTTCGGTCTGGACTGTTCCCATGGGGCACAGGGTCAGGACTGATTTGCATATGGCTGGGTTCAAACGGGAACGGCATGGTGAGCAAAAAAATGATGGATTTAGGCCCAGATCTCTGTACTGGGGTGAATGTATGACATTGTTCTGCATTCTGTCCATCAATTGTTGTTTTTGCATTTGTCACCCGAGTGGGACGGGTATGCCCAGACGTGGGTCCCGTGCTCTCCATGCCACTGGAATCAAGCTATCCTGGCTGAAGAGGGGTGAAACCCGAAACCGGTCCTAGGATGCTTGTTTCCAGTCCAGGGAGGACCTGGCCTGGCAGTTCGGTCTGGACTGTTCCCATGGGGCACAGGGTCAGGACTGATTTGCATATGGCTGGGTTCAAACTGGAACGGCATGGTGAGCAAAAACGATGGATTTAGGCCCAGATCTCTGTACTGGGGTGAATGTATGACATTGTTCTGCATTCTGTCCATCAATTGTTGTTTTTGCATTTGTCACCCCGAGTGGGACGGGTATGCCCAGACGTGGGTCCTGTGCTCTCCATGCCACTGGAATCAAGCTATCCTGGCTGAAGAGGGGTGAAACCCTGAAACCGGTCCTAGGATGCTTGTTTCCAGTCCAGGGAGGACCTGGCCTGGCAGTTCGGTCTGGACTGTTCCCATGGGGCACAGGGTCAGGACTGATTTGCATATGGCTGGGTTCAAACTGGAACGGCATGGTGAGCAAAAAAACGATGGATTTAGGCCCAGATCTCTGTACTGGGGTGAATGTATGATATTGTTCTGCATTCTGTCCATCAATTGTTGTTTTTGCATTTGTCACCCCGAGTGGGACGGGTATGCCCAGACGTGGGTCCCGTGCTCTCCATGCCACTGGAATCAAGCTATCCTGGCTGAAGAGGGTGAAACCCCGAAACCGGTCCTAGGATGCTTGTTTCCAGTCCAGGGAGGACCTGGCCTGGCAGTTCGGTCTGGACTGTTCCCATGGGGCACAGGGTCAGGACTGATTTGCATATGGCTGGGTTCAAACTGGAACGGCATGGTGAGCAAAAAACGATGGATTTAGGCCCAGATCTCTGTACTGGGGTGAATGTATGACATTGTTCTGCATTCTGTCCATCAATTGTTGTTTTTGCATTTGTCACCCCGAGTGGGACGGGTATGCCCAGACGTGGGTCCCATGCTCTCCATGCCACTGGAATCAAGCTATCCTGGCTGAAGAGGGTGAAACCCTGAAACCGGTCCTAGGATGCTTGTTTCCAGTCCAGGGAGGACCTGGCATGGCAGTTCGGTCTGGACTGTTCCCATGGGGCACAGGGTCAGGACTGATTTGCATATGGCTGGGTTCAAACTGGAACGGCATGGTGAGCAAAAAAATGATGGATTTAGGCCCAGATCTCTGTACTGGGGTGAATGTATGACATTGTTCTGCATTCTTCCATCAATTGTTGTTTTTGCATTTGTCACCCCGAGTGGGACGGGTATGCCCAGACGTGGGTCCCGTGCTCTCCATGCCACTGGAATCAAGCTATCCTGGCTGAAGAGGGGTGAAACCCCGAAACCGGTCCTAGGATGCTTGTTTCCAGTCCAGGGAGGACCTGGCCTGGCAGTTCGGTCTGGACTGTTCCCATGGGGCACAGGGTCAGGACTGATTTGCATATGGCTGGGTTCAAACTGGAACGGCATGGTGAGCAAAAACGATGGATTTAGGCCCAGATCTCTGTACTGGGGTGAATGTATGACATTGTTCTGCATTCTGTCCATCAATTGTTGTTTTTGCATTTGTCACCCCGAGTGGGACGGGTATGCCCAGACGTGGGTCCCGTGCTCTCCATGCCACTGGAATCAAGCTATCCTGGCTGAAGAGGGGTGAAACCCCGAAACCGGTCCTAGGATGCTTGTTTCCAGTCCAGGGAGGACCTGGCCTGGCAGTTCGGTCTGGACTGTTCCCATGGGGCACAGGGTCAGGACTGATTTGCATATGGCTGGGTTCAAACTGGAACGGCATGGTGAGCAAAAAACGATGGATTTAGGCCCAGATCTCTGTACTGGGGTGAATGTATGACATTGTTCTGCATTCTGTCCATCAATTGTTGTTCCTGATGTGTCAGTGGCACACAGTGCGGCCGACATTCCACAACCACCCACGTGTGAGGCACATGTGACATCAGAGGACGAAGATGCGGGTGAATCAACCTTACTGGTAAGGAGGAGGCAGTAGCATTCATCTCCGCCATATGGCCTGTTTCTGCTTGGTTCTGCCCTTTGCATCATCACCTTCCACTGTCCCCCGATACACTGTGCGACACTCACCTTGGACCTCGACATGGACTGCCATATTCTGTTTGGTTACCAATGACACAGCGATCAGACTGCGGACTGAACTCTTCCTCTTCCGATGTACTTGTCATTCCCTGAAGGACTCTGGCTGGCCCTCCACGGGCCAATAATGTGAAGTGGGGTTTGCATGGTCCTGTACTGCTCCAGCTGCAACACTCCACTGGATGTGCATTAAACATTCAGAATCGCACAGATGTGTCATTTCTTTGATCATACAAGTATGAAAGTATGGATGAATGTAGGGTCAGTGATTCCCCCTTACGTCCATGTTGCTCATGTCGTGGGACTTGAATCACAGGGTGCAAAATTACCGATTGCGGTCCGTGTGGCGTAGACACTACAACAGAGACACAAGCATCAGTTACTTCCTTGTTCAGCCCAGAACTGAGCACGCCCAGAGCCCCGGGGTCATTGTTCCCACCCCTACGCTGGCCTGGCATACGCCAGGCCAGACCACTCCGCTTACGCTCAGAGGGGGGGACAACAAAGCTACATGTCCCAGGTCTTCCCTGTAGTGATCTGCTGATCACTGGTCTAGTTGTCAGCATGCCACAGCCACTCCTTGAGGGCTGGTTAACACCCACACCACACCGATCCAGCACAGGCGTCACAGGACATGTGACCCTGCCAATAAAAGGGGCCTAGCACATCACATACCCCACTGCCAGAGATGACATGATGGCGTCCGCATCCACGGAACTCAGTCATGAGGGGTCTGTGACTTGCGTTGCACTGAGTTAGTGGCACCCGATGGCCTGCGTCCATCACAGGCCTACCGGCACGGGGCCATGACTTGCGTTGCACAGGGTTAGTGGCACCCGCTGCACTGCGGCTGGCAGTGGCCTACCGGCACGTGACAATGACTTGCGTTGCTCAGGGTTAGTGGCACCCACTGCACTGCGGCTGGCAGGGGCCTACCGGCACGTGACGATGACTTGCGTTGCACAGGGTTAGTGGCACCTGCTGCACTGCGGCTGGCAGTGGCCTACCGCCACGTGGCGATGACTTGCGTTGCACTGAGTTAGGCCCACCTGAAGAGCTGAGCGGGTGTGCAGCCTGCGATGATGCGTTGGCCTCGATACAGCGTCCAGCGAATCAAGACTCAAATTGAACAGTGTGCCCTGCTGGACCGCAGTGTACGCGCAGGCAGCAGTCAGCACACACATGACTCCAAGGTGAGGTGCCATAGGGTGCGCTGGGGGCCTGTGGCGTGGAAACCAGTGACCGGCTGAGGAGGTTGCACCGGCACGTGGAGGGCCCTCTTGGAGACACGCCGGTGGCGGCAGGTGAGCATTGAGGCCTGGGTGTGCAGGGGCGGGCAGTCATCGCTGGGCGGCGGACCGGTCTGGGGACCAGGGCTGGGGTGCAGCAGGCGCACAGGATCACGCAGGCACCACCGGTCATGGCGGCGGCCTCGTGGCTGGGTGGGGGGCGCAGCCCTGGCAGACACAACCCTGCATACGATGACGTGATGTGCGCGGGTTGGTTTGGGATGTAGCCACCTCATCTCCAGTGTTAATCTGCCCGTTGAGGGTGGTCGGCCACGTGTGTGTAGGCCTATGGACAGGTTATGGTGGAGACTGGGACACACGCAGTAGTCACTTTGGTGGTGGATTTGTGACGTGTGAATTCCCACAGTTGTGAGTTGTAGGATTGTGGAGTTGAGGTGTGTGGTGTGTTCAGTTGGTACTTGCCGATGGGCAGTGCATTACCATTGGTGCCATCCTCAAAGCGCTGGTTGGTGGCAGACTTGCAGACATGTGGGAATCATGCACACTGCCTGGGGAGTTTGCGACGACATTGGTGGACAGGCCACAGTGGTCCACTTTTGTCTGCACATTGATGGCATGCATGTGGTTGCTGTTGCAGAGATTGTGTGCAGTGTCGGCAGGGGGCTCAAGTCATACACCTGTGCTGTGAATTGCCCCCAACACGTGCGTGACGCCAGCTATGGCGTAGTTCCCTTGCGTGGTCTCAAGATGTTCCTGCGCAGTGTGGGGGGAGTGAGGGGCAGGGGTATCGAGCTGACACACACCGTGATGCTTTCAGGTAGGATGAGTCCTGCATGATGTGACCGTAACAGCAGTTCATGTGGTCGTTACCTTCCTTTTCATCCTACGACCGTTATGTCCACGCGAACTTCTGTTACGGTCTTCTCATGCATGATTTATCATGCCTTTGAGCATTCCGGTTTGTCCAAGTGCAGTACACTGTACCAGATTAGGCATGTGACTATACGGAAGTTTCACCATTGACACCATTTCTCCCACAGGTTTCTGAAGACACGTTGCCCTGTTGAAGTTCCCCGTTGGGAATGGAACGCGTTGGCTGAGCTTTTCGTTTTGTTTGTTTGTGTGTTTGTAATAAAGTTCTGTTTTTACACTACTGTTGACTACTGGACTTCATGACCTGGCGCACCCACATTTCGGTTACTACGATCTTGGGTCTGGGGCACGGAGGCGTCTAGCACGGCTGACATTGGGGTTGGTTGCGCAGGTACACTACGAATTGGAACTATCGTGTGGTGCGGATACAGGGGCCCGCCGTTGCTTTTGTGGACATGCATCCATGACATGTGTGAGGGAGTTTGATGGGGCTGGCTGTGAGACTCCTCCGACTCTGGCAGTTGTTGGTTGGAAGGTACCAGGGGCCAACAGGTGCAGCACAGCCGGCAGCTTTGTCTGCGGGGGGATGTTGGTTGTCCGCTGTGTTGGTACCGTCAGCCTGTGGGCAATGGTGGTCAGGATGTGTTGGCCAATGGCTTCTTCTGGCATTGAGTCTCTGGGGCTGGTGCGTTTTAGGGTCGTACGCTGTCCTGCGCTGCCTAGGTGGTAATCCAGGGGGGGTGGTCCGGGGGGAGGGGGGCTGGGAGTGGTGGCGGTGGGTGTTGTGGCCCTCTTGGTTCTCCGAGCTGCATGATCAGTAGCTCCATGGCATCTGTTGGTCTTCAGCTGTGGCTCTGGGCTGGGCTCCCTTTCATACTGCAGGTAGTCGTCCTGCTTACACCAGCAAAAGGCAGGTGTTAAATCCCTGCTGCTAACGTGCCTTATCGCCTGTTCTTGGTTCACATTGCAGATCTGACTGGTCGTTGAGAATCTCGCGAAGTGGTGTTTTTGTGTGTTTTTGCACGGGAACGCCTACTCTGCATATCATTAGCGTTAGTTGTCGCACTCATCCGTGGCGATGTTTTTTGCGGTAGCTATCGCAGGAAAACTGGCGATGTCGGCAGTTTGCACCTGCTTGTGAATGGGGCGATAAATCTATCGCCACTTTTGCGGCGCTAAAGTGCCGATAAATCACCGATAAGTCCTTGTGAATATGCCCCTATGTGTGCTATCCTCATGGCAAAATTGACTGCCTTACCCTCAATAGTAGGTGATCTATTACAGGAAGTCAAATTGACCAGGAAGGAGCAAACCCAGACTAAAAACTCCTCTATTACAACACAATCTAGGGCCTTGAATACTACGGACTCTAAAACTCAGTTAGTGTCGGGATGCCTGGATAAATCAAAAAATCTCACAACTGTTAGTAATTTAACCTCCTGGAAGAACACTGTGGTTGTAAGTGCGCAGATCCACTCGGCACCCGGGAAAGCGGAATCCACAATCATGGTAAATAACGACCCCATGAGACAAGAAGAAAAGAATACCTCAGACTTGAAATCAGCTTCTAATCTACCTGTTGTCCAGGTTATTAAGCATTCGCACTCACCAGCTCCCTTGTCTAAAAGAAACAAGAAGCGATTAAAGAAACAGAACAAAAAACAACTTAAATTAAAGCAAGAATCAAGACAGGCAACAATATTAGACACATACTTCTGTTTTAATCATCAGAAATCATCTAAAATGCAACAAGTAATTGAAAATTCCACTCAGGTGATCTCTGATCTTAGTTTCACTACGGAGACCGGTAAAATCACCCAAGAGGCAGAAAATCTGAAGCGGCGCTCAACAAATTTATTAATAATTTGGGGGCATATTATCAACAACCGGCGATAAATATCGCTAAGCGCACTTAGCGCTAGGATATTTATCGCCGGCTATCGATGAATTTTATCGCTGAGATAGCGTGCTATTAGCAACGCTTATCTCAGAATCGATAAAATTCCTGGCTCAAGCTGCCAAATGTCCGAATATCGCTGGAAATCCAGCGATAATCGCTCGACATTTGGCGATAGCTTGTTGATAGGGCTGGGCATACTTAACCATGATATCCCCCTCCCATTGGATATCATGGCTAAGTCAAACTAAAAGCATGCGTAAGGAAAGTAGCGTTAACCAAGGTTAGCGCTACTTTTCTCATCGCTATGCTTGTTGGGGATTCCCTTGATAATTGGAGAAATGTCGGTTAACGACATTTCTCCAGTTATTTAGGGACGGAACGCCCACTTTGCATCTCATTAGAGATGCAAGGGTGGGCGTTATGGAAAAGGGCAATAGGGCAAGGATTCACGCGATAGCATGACCTTGCTAATACAGCGATAAAATTATCGCCGCTTTTCGTCTGAAAACAGACGCTAAAGCGGCGATAATTTCTTATCGCCGGCTTGATAATATGCCCCTTGGTTCATGAATGGTCAATAAACATGAAGTTAAGTCAAGTAACACGTGCAACATCGGGGGCAGCCTCGGGGAAGCTCCGAAAGCATAGGGATGGTCGACCACAGCAAGGTTTAGGCCCCTCCCTTGATCGCAGGCGACGAAGCAGTAGTGAAACATCAAACATCATCAGCAAACAGGAAACAAAATGTAACAACCGAGAGCCTAATGCCCCAATACTTCAATTTGTACAAAAAGAGAGCACTCCAAGTACAACGATAATAATCAAAAATTAAAAAATAAGCCCAGGCGCACCGCAACATATGTCTGTACAAAATTATCAGACACGAACAACAATATGGCACCCCAACTTTGTTTCACAAGGAAAGGGAGATACATTCAACCGAGGCAACATAATAAAATTACTAGCTGCACACTCAAAGTTGTGTCATTTGGAGTCTAAAGATATTGCATAGATTCATTTCATGCTCTCTGATATTTTAATTAACAAAGAAGCAACGGCAGTAACATGGACTTCTAGCACAGCAGCTCGTTGCATCTATGAAAATCAAAAGTTACTGGAAGAATGGGGTATTCTGATCTCCCGCCCAAAAAAAGTCTGTTACCCAGTCATCTTAGTGAACAAAGAATACGCTAATGAGATTGGTACAAAGCAGTTTAAACGAGAAAATAGTAAACTACGGCAAGATACAGAAATGAATCAGAAACGCTTTCCAATGCTAAGAAATGTGACTGGCCCTCTACGATCAACACCATTAATTCAGCACCAATCACTAACCATCTTTAAATCAAATAATACTGGCAGACAATGCACTTTAGCTGCCCCGCTGATAGACCTTCAACAAGAGTACTGGGACTGGCTCGATTGAACACTGGCCAGCTCAAATAACCAGTGACACTCAAGATGGGATAGAAACATAACGAATACAGGAAATAATACAAATAATTCAACAATAAAGGTAATTTCCTGGGATGTCGCAGGCCTTGATAATTTATTAACCGATATTGAGGCTACGATTTTTCTAACAGCGGCTGAGATCATTTGCATCCAGGAATCGTGGTGTGAGAAGGAGACAATAATTGAAGGATATTGCGAGTTCCTCTTTCCGGCAACTAGAACGCACACAAAAGGCCAAGCAACGGGGGGGGGCTGTCAATTTTCCTCTCCGCCCATTGGGATTTTAAAGTAAGAGTGCATGACACGGGCCATAAATACTTACAATGTGTGGAAATTAAAAATTGGCAATACAAGCATAAAATCTGTAATTTAGTTTTAATAAATGTTTATATCCATCCAGAAGTGGCAGAGAAACAACAGTGTGTGAAGAAACTGGAACTAGTCATTTTGATTAAACAAAAAAAACACAGTCTCATCTTCTTCTAACTGGAGATTTTAACTTAAATATGTTAGAGAATCCCTACCGAAACATTGCAGAAAGAATGGAGGACACCCAATGGCGAATTCCAACACAAGCCTTATGCTCGCAAAGAGTAGATTCTTTGGGGTGCTCGCTACTCGCATCACTAGAGGCACTGTCAATGCGAGCATTAAATGGCCGCTTCGCATGGGACCAACCAATACGCAATACGCATCACTGGCCAAAGAGATCAGCAGTTTTGGATTACACATTCATCTCCGTCACTCTTCTTAATAGTATTAAGGGTGGGCAAAGCACTACGCTACGCTTGCGTAGTTTGCGAAGTTTGCGCTACTTCGCACTACGCGAATTGCACGTAGCACAGTGCAAACCCGCGTAGCGTAGCGTAGTGCAGCGGTCATTTTTTGCTTGCTCGCGGTCCTCAACGTCAAGTTGGCGACCGCTAGCAAGCAAAATGACATCCCGGCGAGACTTTTTCCTCGTTCGCGATCAGCAACATCAAGTTGCCGATCGCAAGCGTGGAAAATAAACCTCCCGGTGAGATTCTCAACGCGGGGAGGTCAGGTTTCTCATTGTGAGTGGTCACGTATGCTCGCGACCGCTCGCGATGAGAAACTACCAGTCCGCGTTGAGAAAGCTGCCGCTCGAGTAAAAATCTACTCGAGCGGCAGTAAAAGACAGCTCGCACTGTGCAAGATGCCGTTTTCAATGATTGCACAGTGCGGACAAGCATCCGGCACTGTGCAATCATCGCGAACAGCGCACTACGCAGTTCACGAAGTGCTACGCGTAGATCGCGTAGTGCGAAGTGCACTTCGCGTAGCTTCGCGTAGCGCTACTTCGCGAACTACGCCCACCCTTAAATAGTATTCAAACCTACTTGATCCAGCTACGCTGTGAAAGTGGTCATATGGCCCAGGTGTGGGTATTTGCACCACAACAAACAGCAACCCACCACTGCTAGTGATAGGGACACATGACCATCACATATGGAGAAGGATCAAATGGAGTTCGGAAGCCTCTACAAAGTACGATGATTGGAAAACAGCTTTAATTGTTAAGGGGACGCTATCAATAGACACTATTAGCAATTGGGAAAAGCTAGTACAAACATTGATTGCCTCCATGGTCACCAATAAACCAGGGCCCGGCCCCATAAAACTTACGGCCTCCAAACCCTGGTATACAAAGAAGCTAAAAGATGTTAAATAGAACACTGAATAAGAAGTGCCGTGCACTCAAAACTCAAGCAAACCAGAAATTAACTAGCGAGGTTAAATCTTTGCGTGCCGAACAGAAAAAAACAGATTTGGCAAGCTAAACGAGATCACGAAGAACAGCTTCAAATTGAATTGTTCGTGGCATGTAGGCACAGAAACGCAAGACGATTTTGGATGATCATAGACTGAACAGTGATTCATCGTTCCCCGCCACAAATGGGAACAATGTTACAGCAGAAAAATGGATAAAGCATGTGACTACGCTATATAAAGCTTCTTCTATTAATATCATTGAAGCGACGGCCTTAACCAAACACAATTTGGCACAAACCTCGCCATCATCAACTGTGGACAGAACCTTCCAATATGCAACAACCATCGACGCTGGCAGAATTGCCACGCTAATTTGAAGAAGCAGAGGAGATGGTGCGCCAGGTCCGAATGGCATCCCAGCATCAATTTACAAACAGAACATCGATTTTTGGGCTGGGATATTGCAAAATGTGTTCAAGAGATGCATAGTGTAGCATACTGTAGCATACTGTGCCCTCGTCCTGGCAAGGCTCGATTCTCCACCCCATATACAAACAAGCATTGGCATAGCCAATAGGTCTCGCGTTTGGGATCTTATAAGTGTTTAGCGATTGTGCTGCATAACTAAATACTTATAAGGTCCCAAAAGCGAGACCTATTGGCTATGCCAATGCTTGTTCTGTTTAGATGTCAGTTGTTTGATCTTGTGAATTGTTTTGTTCTTTTATCCAGTTTCGTATGTTAATGTAGGTGGCGCCAGTAACGTTTAGATGGCTAGGTGGATGTTAGTGAAATGTAGATGTTTAAGTGTGAATTTGTCTGTAGGCGTTTTCATTGAAGGAATCGCTCTGCAGGATAGGGCGACCTGTGGTTGAAATAAGGTATGCTGTTTGAGGGCGGATGTGGTAGCAGTAAGAGTAATGCAGAAAGGAAGGATTTGTGTTATAGTTTGGAGGTTAGAATGCTACGTTAGAAATAAGGGGGAAATAAAGTTTTGTAACGTTGTTTCAGCTAAACACAGAGGGGCATATTTACGTTCCCTGGCGCATCCCTGCAAATCAGCAGGGATGCGCCAGGGAAGATGCGACATGCAAGTTTGCCCTTGCGCCACCGCCGATGCGCCGCATTTACAATGCGGCGCGCCGTGGCGCACAGAATGGCAGATGCGTGTCGCATCCCCCGACGGAAAGGCGGCGCATTGCTGGAGTCGCGTCGCAAGCGCGACGCAGCTCCAGCAATGCTCGGGGGTGCCCTATCCCTAACATGGTGCGTCAATCCTTACGCCTGCTTCAAGCAGGCGCAGGGTTTTGACGCAGCATGTGCGTAAAGTGACTCAGTGAAATCTTGTAGATTTCACTGCGTCACTTTTACGTGGCGTACCTGCGAGGGAACGCCCACCCTGCGCTGGAACGCCCACATGAAACCTGATGCAGGTTTCATGTGGTGCAGGGGTTTACTACGTGACGCATCTCCCTAGATGCGTCACGTTGTAAATATAGCGCAACGCGGCGCTTGGTTTGCGTCGCCGCTGCGTCACTTGCGTGATGCAACGGCGGCGCAAAAGTGGCGCAAGGGGCTTGTAAATATGCCCCAGAAAGCGCATGTAATTGTAATTAATGCTCTGCATACAGTTTTTGTAATAAGGTAATTTATTTATACAGCTGGTATGATATTTTACCGAGTACAGTGTTCACTGTTGTAATTTGTATGTGATATGCACGCTGTACAGTGCTGTACCCTCCGATTATTTTAAAACTTTTTGTTTGTATATTTAGTTAACTGTGAAGTGTGCCCTCTGATTATATTGGCAAGTTCCAACATTTTGGGTTTTTTAACGCTGCATTTTTCAACATGTGTTGCAGATGATTCCCTGCGACGGCCGCTGGCAATGTTCACATAAGGTCCGAGCGCATTGACTCCGTACGAATGGAAACATAGAGCTATGAAAGGTCTGTGGATGTAACATAAGAAACAGACACTGCCTGGTTTCTAAATTTATTTTTAGGTTACCCTGTTGCTCTTTTGTGATGAGCCCCTGTATTTTTTAAGTGCACTTGGGGGCATATTTACAAGCCCCTTGCGCCACTTTTGCGCCGCCGTTGCGTCACGCATGTGACGCAGCGGCGACGCAAACCATGCGCTCGCGTTGCGCTAAATTTACAACGTGACGCATCTAGGGAGATGCGTCACGTAGTAAACCCCTGCGCCACATGAAACCTGCGTCAGGTTTCATGTGGGCGTACCGGCGCAGGGGGGGGCGTTCCGGCGCAGGAACGCCTCGGAAAAGTGACGTAGTGAAATCTACAAGATTTCACGCAGCCACTTTTCCGACGCTGGTGCGTCAAATCCTTACGCCTGCATTGACGCACCATGTTAGGGATAGGGAAGGTTGGAACAGTGCTGGAGTTGCGTTGCGCTTGCGACACAACTTCAGCACTGCGCCAACCTTCCGCCGGCAGATGCGTCACGCATCTGCTTATCCTTGCGCCATGATGCGCCGCATTGTAAATGCGGCGCATCGGACGTGGCGCAAGGGTGAACTTGCGTGACGCATTTTCCCTGGCGCATCCCTGCTGATATGCAGGGATGCGCCAGGGAACGTAAATATGCCCCTAGGTGTTTTTGTGTTATTTATTTTGGCTTGGAGGACAGAGATGAAGCCAAAGAAAGGAAAAAAGAGGCTGTGGAACGAAGGAGAGGGATAATTAATAGTTTAGTGTGAAAGAGAGAAATAGTGAAGAAAAAGATGGAGAAGGAAGAGAGAAAGAGAATGAGGGGCAAAAGAAGGCGAGTACACGCAATGCTAAATATTGCAGCACGTGGTGTAGAATTTTTTCCTGTGAGGGCCGCTGGTAATGTTCACACAAGGTTTTAGCGCATTGACTCCGTATGAATGGAAACATAGAACTATAAAAGCTCTGTGGATGTAACATAACAAACAGACACTGCCTGGTTTCTAACTTTATTTTTAGGTTACCCTGTTGCTCTTCTGTGATGATCCCGTGCATGTTTTAAGTCCACTTGGCGTATACATTTACAAAAGGGGAAATCGGGGATGAAAAGAACAGGAAAGAGTGAGATGAGGAGGCAGGGGGCAGCCGGTGGTGGATTAAAGAGGCCCGAGGTGGAAGCAAGACCAGGCACTTGTTATATGGCGCCCCGACCTTTGACAGCACCGGCTGTGAGTTTATGAAGAAATTTGTGCGGCAGTGGTGTTTATTGTTTTACAAATTAAGCTTTTGATTCTTTCCAAACGTTATTACTGGGCCATTTAGTGCACTTTATGTTTTTCACTGAGACAAGTCTCACTTGGATGTATCTGTTGTTTTACGTGTCAGTGTGAATGAGTTTTAAGGAAACAAGTGGACCAAAGAAAACCCCACGACTATCAATAAAGAGCCTTATTTGAGAACAGAGTTGGCAGAGTTAGGAAAACGAAATCTGAACTCTTAAGGGCAGCCACGGGTAAGGGAAGTGGCAGGCTGTGGGCCCGGCACGATATTTCTGCTGTCACTTGATATGAAGTGATCGGTTTCTATGGTAACGAAGTACGGCATTGTTTTTGGGAGTCAAACAATGACTTCTTATGCTCACTGTAGGGGGAGGGAGGAACGGGTGGGACTAGCAGGCTTGCCTCTACTTATGCAAATGCAGCGCATGGAAGTTTCTCAGACTCTGCAGAGAGTAATTAGGTGAGACAACAAGAGGTGGAAGGAACAAGCAGAGCCCGAGGCTGCTGGACAAAGTACAAGGATAGAGAGACTTGGTGATGCCAAGGTTTGCCAAACTGGCTCCGAGGGAGAAGAGGGAGGGGTGAAGAGGCCTGGTGACTGAAAGAAAGATGGACGACAAGGGGAGACGAGGGACAGACAGGGGGCAGTAGCAAATAAAGACAAAGCAAAGAAGTGGCAGCAGTAAAACTGTGAGAACTGATGTGTGGACAGGAAAGGGGGGACCGGTGGAGGTTAGCGGAAGATTCCCGAACCGGGAGTTCAAAAGTAAGGGAATGATTATGGGCGAGAGTCAGTGACTGACTATTCTAAACATGCACTGGCAAAGCATATGGATTACCAGGCACGCTCAAATGTTGTTTGCTTGTGGTGCACGGACAAATCCCTTTGAGCACATTAAACCAAGATCCACTGGCTTTGCAAACTAGAAAAAAATACAACAAGCTAACGAGGAGGGAGGGGGAGAAGGGAGGGGGAGAAGGGAGGGGGTAGTGAGAGCAGACAGCAAGGGGGTGGAGGAGCATGATTCACGCGCTGGAAGGCTTAATGAGCCATGACAGAAAGGCAGATGGGGCTGCGCATGTGCACGCTCGCGTGAACGCAAGCTGGTGGCCGGAAAAAGCCTCTTTGGCAGCACTTCCAAAAGCCCCTTCCTAAATGTCTCGCAGAGCAGCGCATGCGCGCTGGCTCAGCGAGATCTAAAAAGGCCCTATCTCTCTCCCAGACAGCTACAGATATATTGCATTATTGGACATTGAGGCAAAGTATTTTGCCTCGCTATTACTTGAGGATTTACAAGACTGGGCAATGTCAAACAACTTGCTCTGCCTTAACCAAGCTGGGTTTAGAATGCAAGCGGGCACCATAGACAATCTGGTAGCCATAAGAATGCTTGTCACCCGACAAATTCAGAACAAGCATTTGCAATGCAATAGGTCTCGCATTATTAAAGTTTGAGCTATTGGCATTGCTAAATAATGCAACACCAATAGCTCAAACTTTAATAATGCGAGATCTATTGCATTGCAAATGCTTGTTTCTATTCTGGAAACGGCAAATCCATGTGTCCTTAACACTACCAGTGAGAGCATAGAGCAATGGTTATCTTCCTCATTACTTTAAATACTGTAGTCGCACTAAATACAACAAGCATCGGTAAAGCAACCAGGTCTGGCCTTGACAAGCAAGCCTTTTGTTTGGTGGTGGTGGAAGAAAAACACACACATTTATCAAACATTAAAAAAATATATATAAAGAAAGTAGTGGCCCAGCACCCCAGGCACACCAGCCCGCCACAGAAGTGCACTCCATTTTAGGTGGTTTTGGTCAGGAACGGAGACAGGAAGGCGGCTCAGGATGCGGAGGACTCTGGCTCCTCACGGGATAACTGTTGAGCTGTTCCCCACTATCACCTTTGGGTACTGAGAGTATTAAGAAGGGATTTTTATTGACGCTTGTACGGGACGGGACTGAGATGCTGGTGGTACTTCGAGGCAAGCCCCCTACTACCCGAGCCTTAGATCACCTACATTCTAGGGGACCAAACAGAATTCCATTACAATGCACACGAAGTTCTGGAAAGAACGAGAAAACAGATTTAAAAAATGCCCGTAAACTGCAAATGTATTTTGATTTGTAGTTTTACTTTGCATGGCAATTACTCGCATCCCTGGATGTTGCTATGCCCTACTTGTTAGTGGCGAACCTACATTTGACTGCCCTGTTTTGGTGTTCAGGGCCAATTACTGAGTGTAGCTGAATGGAAGTCTCATACTTACTACCATCCCTAGCAGTAACCCAGGTGGTAAGTTAACCACATACCCCACAAAAGATGCTGCCCAGTATCCCCTGGCTGGTGTACCAGAACCAGGGCCTCCCAGGCCCCACGTTGTGTAAAATAACGCTCATTCCCAGATTCCTGCGATGCGCCCTGCTTAAAGTGTACTGTGGAAGGTGGTCCGAGAGCAGGGAAGGGGTGATGGTCCGGTGGGGCTAAGGTGAAGGAGGGTTGTGCACCCATTTATCCTGGTGTCTATTGGCGAAGGCGTTCTATTTTTAGGGATGTCACCCTCCTCTTTAAATAAACATGATCGTATTTCACAACGTGTTGTCCACTATTTCTCTCGTTTCGGAGCCGAGCCCTCTTCTGTATCCCCTCCACTTTCCGTCGAGCCTCAGTCCCTCGCGGTGTCCTCGAGACTGGTTTGGCGCGGTTTATTTCCCACTCACTGTCAGGCCCGATTCTTCACACCCTAGAGTGCCTGACTCTGACTTCATGCGCCCCACAGCGCACAGGGTGTCTTGCGACAAGAAACAGTTGTGTTCGGAGTAGGCGCCTGGCCGTTACGCCATCTCATAGGTCGTGTGTTTCTGTTATGGACATGATTGGTGGCGCTCTTCACATCTGAGATGTCTTTCTCGGATGGAGAACGTACTCGCTGACCTCGGCCTTGGTGACGTTTCGAAACCTCTGCTGCTTATCTCGGTTCAGAGTCCCCCGGTGTCCTTGGGATGCGCACCAGCGCCGCGTGCTGCCGGCCGTCCTCGTGCAACGTACGCTGTTTGAGGGAAGCAGCTCCGGCCCGGGTAGCGAGCCGCTCGGCCTTGGGGCTATCACTTTGGTTGGAGAGTTTGTATACAGCGGTCGAAGTGCATTAAAACAAGCAACTAAGACAATAACACATTAAAAATAACCTGCCAATGCGAAATGGCAGCAGGAGGCCACTAGGGTGTTAAATGCATCACCTTCAAGAACAAGCGGCAGTGAAAGCGATCGCGAAACTTAAAGCGATCGCTATTGTAAAACAAACTCGCGAGTGGTGCGCGCGCGCGCATACAGCGAGACATGTGGTTTCAATTATCGCGCCCGTGTCTGGGCACGATAATTGAAACCACATGGCCTTTGGTGCGCGTAATAGACACCAATAGGCCATGGGCGGAGCAATGCGACCGCCTTTGGCCTATTGCGTGCTCTCTTACTATAAAAGACGCACGAAAAGGCAAATGGGGAAGCACAAAAGGAATCGCACACGCACGAGCGTGTGCGATTCCTAGGTCAGTGCTGAATCCCCGTTTTTTCACGTACTAAATGTCTTGCGCTGCGCGAGCACTGCTACGCAGTGCAACGCTAGGCGCGAGACCTAAAAACACAAGCATATGGACACAGACACACAACTATTCCACTCATGCATACAGACACAGACACCCAACTACCCTCCCTACAGACACAGCCACACACCACACACTTACACACAGACATGCACACTTTGAAAAACCTACATACACTCCCACCCGCACTTAAAACAACACACATATATGTTCTGTAGGTACAGGTGGGCTTTATAGCCTATTGGAGGATACTTCTGTCACTGATGCACTCCCACCAGAAAAATATTTGGCTAAATCTCCGAGTATTTCATCCTTGTTGTCAATGAGTAGGACAACTGATAGTTGGACACTTGTAGCTAAACAAAAGTTCTCTAGACTACAGGTTTCAGTGCACACTTCTATCCCACATCCCCGACATCAAATCCGAGGCACTTGATGGTCACAGGTTAACATGGCAGAGTTTAATATGAGTGTTAATGTGATGCTTAGAGAGAAGGCCCTGACAAATATGGAGTTGACTAGGAGCACGGAAGCTAAAGGGCGTGCAGAGATCAACAGAAGACCTCAGTCTCCAGGAGGGTAGAGGCCATAGGAAGACGGAATATCATGAGCATTACGCCATTAACATGTCAACTAGGCATGTAGAGACCACGGGGAGAGCGAGAAGCACTAAAAATGGGGAGACGGCAAAGGGTGTGGGGACCTCTAGAAGTCTAGGGATCACCCGGCATGAGGAGTCTGTGAGGAGAGGGAACACCACGAGGGGTGTAGAGAGCACCAGGAGTGTAGAGGAAACTAGGTGTTTGGAGGTCACTGGAACGCAGGGAGAACTAGTGGTGTGGAAGCCATGTTAGATAGAAGACTACGAGGAGAGTAGAGGCCATGAGGAGTGTGGAGTTTATGAGTAGTGTTGATGCCAGGAGCAGGGTGGATGCCAGAGTATTGAGGCTATGCATTATGTGAAGTTCACGAGCAGCATGCAGGCACTCTAGTGACAAACAGAACTCTCTGCTAAATTTCCAAGCACTGCTCACTGATTTCTCCTTTCAACTCCACTGCTGGACAGAGGTCTGCGCCCAGTGCAACAGTGGACCATAGAAAATGAAAAGCATTTTAATATGCACTGGCCAAGATAAAGAGACACCACAGAAACATACTTTCTTAAGCTGCATGAGAAGTGAAAAGGCTTCCTGAGAAAAAGGGGATAAGAAACACTGCAGTATCATAATTGAATGCGAAGAGAAAACAAAAGGAGACGGCTGAAATGTTAAATCTCGTCATCAGCGTAGACGAGGAATTTACTTTCAAACCAGTCAGACGAGCTGCATTTATGTGCAGACACTTATGTTACACATGAAAAGTAACCGTGGACCTTTGCCTCTGTTCCCAGAAAGCCAAGTAGCAGGTGAACGCTGATATACAAATACACAATAACATAACTGGTGCCAATAAAGTTAATTTGAATTGCAATTATTTCGAACACTTGTACCTCTGTTGCTGCTACACCAGTGCTGGACAGCATGGAAGGTCTTACTATGGATCTCCCCAAGAATGGCAGCCCTTGCAGATTTTGTCAAAGCTTAGCGGCAGCTGCTCACACAATAGGGGGCAAGGGTTGACTAATTCAACGGGCTATATTTAGATGCTCCTTAGAAATGAATTAGGCCCATGCATCGCGCAAAACTATGCAGCGTGCATCACGTATCACCTACATATTTCTCCCAGCATATAGAGGCCTCGTTGGATCCTTATTGCAGGAACAGCTACATCTAAGATGGCCGTCTAGATGCTTCAAATGCTCCATACGAAAGAACCGAAACACTGGAGTAATACAATGCTCTGGGACCGTATCATGATAAGCTTTGGTGACAGACTTCCCAATAAAATAAATACACTTGTAATTGACATCATTAAACATCATTTGCTTAGTCAGTAGTAATAGCGACAATATAGCATGGATCCAGACCTCCTGGAGCCATGCTATATGGACCTCCATGCTGTACTAACATCATGTAACCGCTGCCGATTTGACTCGTTCTCCCTTCGAGTTCTGGGAGGAAACCTGCATAAGACAAAAGCTGTGCCCAGCATCCTCTAGCGACCTTCCTCCTCCAGAGCAGATCAGAGCTCGCCCCGCATCCCTCCCCTGCTGAGTGCAGAGAGAGTTCACCTCCCTGACCGCTGTTTCTGGCAACCTCGCCAAAGCTGTTTAAAAGGTGCTCTTTGTTCCGGTTTCAGTTTTCCTGTCCTTGGTGTAAAAAGCTGTAAGACCTGTTCGACGGGGGTGGGAGCGGGGTTGGCTTGGGAGCGGGAGGGTGGGGGGGGGCTGGATATGAGTCAAAGATAGGGAGGGTAGGAGATATGATAGAATCCATGGGGAATAAGAGACTTGTGGCAGGTGAAAGAGACTATTGCAGTAATAGAGGGTGGAAGAGAAAGAAGAGCAAAAAAATAATTGCAAAAGGGGGAATTGTGGAGGAAGGACAGAGGAAGAAAAGAGAGAGAGAGAAAGAGAGAAAAGGACATGATAAGCGAGAGAGAGGGGAGTTTGAAAACAGAAACTGGAGACGGAGCGAGCGAGTGAGAGAGAGAGAGAAAAGAATGGAAGGACCTGACTAAAAGATTAAATGGAGTTGGAGGGTAGGAGGGTAGGAGGGAGATCGGTCAGGAATAAGAGAAGAAGTCATAGGGTGATAAAGGAGGTAGCGGGCCCTGTCTAAGAGAGAGAGGAAGTGAAATGTTGCTGAGGCAGAAGAAGCATGCACTCGGTGCACCAATCTGAACACGACCTCCACCACAGTCGATTACATCTTTAGCTGGTTTTGGTGGTGGGTGGTGTGTCACAAACAAGACTGACAAAACCAGATGGAATGAATGTATGAATGACCACTACTGTGTGGCACTGTATACATTAAAATACCCCTGGGCACTGTTTTGCCAACTCCTGCAGCACAGGAAGCAGATTCCATGGCAGAGAGAAGGAGCATAACCTATCTATCAGCTTTACGCCGGAGACACCTTTTCAAAATATTGATAGATGTCCTGAGAGAACGGCTTTACTCGAGTGGCTACAAGAAACATATTCCATAGCCTGAGTTCAGAAAAAGTATTTGCATCCTGCGAAGAATTTGGGCAATGTGCTTTTGCATAACTAAGCAAAATTTTAGGAAGATTACAAATAATAATCAAAACGCAAATCCATCATTGAGCACTATATTTTAGTATAAAATGTGCCCTTGCATCAATTTTTTTACTTATGGACGCGTTTTGCACTTTAAAAAAGCACAAACAATAAATTTACCAAGAACAACAGTTACCCGCATTCTAGTTGTCTGTATTCTTCCCACGCTCCTGCGCTATAGTTTTGCAGTGTAACATGACATTTTCTAAATTATGCAAGGGGAATTTAAATTTCACCCGATCCTAACTCTGACTTCCAATGAAATGCCACCTAGAGCATAAATTGTTCAAGGATCAAGAAGAGCTTCATCAATAGATCTGAGTCAGATTCAGATTTTATTATTGCATTCGGGCAAAGCTTGACCTTTCCATCAATCAATCAATCAATCAAGGAATCATAAAGTGCACTACTCACCCGCGAGGGTCTCAAGGCGCTGGGGGGTGGGGGGAAGCAGCTCCGGTCAGTCGAAGAGCCAGGTCTTGAGGGTCTTCCTGAAGATGTGCAGAGAGAGGGCGGGTCTGATGTAGATCGGGAGCTCGTTCCAGGTCTTGGCCGTGATGTAGGAGAAGGCTCTTCCACCCGTTCTGGCTCTGTGGATGCGCAGCGTTTCGGCAAGGGCGAGGTCGGCGGATCGGAGGTTTTTCTTGGGTACGTGGAAGGAGATTCTTTAGTTGAGGTATTGGGGTCCGGTGTTGTGGAGGCATTTGTAGGCGTGGGTGAGTATCTTGAAGGTTACTCTCTTCTCGACAGGGAGCCAGTGGAGGTCTCGCAGGTGTTGAGAGATGTGTTCTTGTCGAGGGATGCCGAAGACGAATCTGGCTGCAGTGTTCTGTATGGTATGGAGTTTGCGGAGCAGAGACTTGTTGATTCCGGCGTAGAGGGCATTTCCGTAGTCCAGTCTGCCGGTTATGAGTGCGTGGGTGACGGTCTTTCTTGATTCGGGGAGGATCTTGCAAAGGATGCAGAGGGTGTTGATGCAGGTGGAGGCGACGGCGTTGACCTGTCGGGTCATGGAGAGGGAGGAGTCGAGTACGATTCCTAGGTTCCGGGCGTGGTCCGTGGGGGTGAGTGGGCTGCCGAGGGTGGTGGGCCATCACCTGTTGTCCCATGCGGTGGGAGAGGGTCCGAGGATGAGGACCTCTTTGTTCTCCTGGTTGAGCTTCAGGCAGCTGCTGCTCATCCAGGACGCGACGTCCTTCATTCCTTCCTGGAAGCTGAGTCTGGTCGTGACGGGGTCCTTGGTGAGGGAGAGGATGAGCTGGGTGTCGTCGGCATAGGATACTATGCTGAGACCGTGCTGTCTCACAATGGCGGCGAGTGGGGCCATGTAGATGTTGAAGAGCGTAGGGCTGAGTGATGATCCTTGGGGTACTCCGCAGGTGATCTCTGTGGGTTTGGAGAGGAAGGGCGGTAGTCTGATTCTTTGGGTTCTGCCGGTGAGGAAGCAGCGGAGCCATTCGAGGGCGGTTCCCTGTATGCCGGCGTCGTGCAGTCTGCTGTTGAGTGTGCGGTGGGAGATGGTGTTGAAGGCTGCGGAGAGGTCGAGTAGGATCAGGGCCGCGGAGTTGCCTTGGTCGAGGAGGGTGCGGATGTCGTCTGTGGCGGCGAGTAGGGCGGTCTCGGTGCTGTGGTTGTTGCGGAATCCGGATTGGGAGGGGTCTAAGATGGAGTTGTCTTCGATGAATTTCGTTAGTTGGGCTTTGACGGTCTTCTCAGTGACTTTGGCCGCGAAGGGGAGGAGGGAGATGGGTCGGTAGTTCTTGAGGTCCGAGGCATCTGCCGAGGGCTTCTTGAGTAGGGGCTTGACTTCTGCGCATTTCCAGTCATCGGGAAAAATGCCAGTTTCGAAGGTGGTGTTGATGGTGCGTCGTAGTTCTGGTGCGATGGTGGTGGGGGCTCTGTGGAAGATGTGCGGAGGGCAGTGGTCCTTTGGTGCTCCTTAGTGGATGCCTTTCATGGTCGATTCGGTGTCTTCGGTGGTGGCTGGGGTCCAGGCGGAGATGGTGGGTTGGCTGGCGTTGCTGGGGGAGTGAGTGGTTTCACCGTCCGGTGTCAGTTCTTTGAAGTTGTCATAGAGGGACTTGATTTTCAGATGGAAGTAGGCGCTGAGCTTGTTGCAGAGGTCCTGGCAGGGGGTGATATCCGTGGCCTCACTGGGGGTTTTGTGAATTCTAGGATGATGTTGAAGAGTTCCTTCGAGTTGCTGGAGTTGGCGGGGATCTTGGTCTGGATGAAGGTCCTTTTGGTTGATCTGATATCCCAATAATGGATATATAAATACGGAACATGCAAATATTATGAAAATACAATGTACAAATGGCTGTCATCTTCTGTCACTCCTGCTGTTGAGGCATTATGTACAATGTGAGTTGGGGAAGGAGATTTTGCCAGGGTTGGAAGCCTAGGATGTTGGAAGCAGTGTTCGGAGCAATCTCTCGAAATAGGAGTCCTAGTTGATCTACTGCCCACAGACCCATATCGACGTTCACACCATTGAGCCTTGTTTCCTCTCAACACGTGTCTTTTTCCTGCAGATATGTCTAGCACATGTGCCTGTTTAGAGGCATGCTTGTTGTCAGGATTTAAAGTTCCTTCTCTTTGATTAATGGCCCAAAGTCTTTTCCATATTTCCAGATTCTGCCCTTGTTAGGTTTACCTCGCAGTATTGCAAGAGAGCCTACATGTGTTTCCTACTAAACATGATGCTGGGTACCAGTCATGATGCTCATCCATACTTGCCTGTATGGAAAGAAGTTGGACTTTCAAAGGGTTTTTGACTCTCCAGGGTAGTTTCTCACCTTGATTGAGGAGTCAGGATCTAGCTCATGGAGGTAGTTAAAAGCTGGGTCAGAAACAACGTCACAAAACTGAACATCAGATATAAAATCAAGATCTTTGTGTTACTTTAAAAATGAGTTATATCATCAGTACACCCATGGTGGTCCTGGATTATGTTTACTCGAAAGGGAGCCCATTTATCTCTTAAGGGTGCTGTTAATACTACTTCTTTTCAATTGTTTTGGAAACCCATTGATGAATATATTGCAATACTTATTAAAGATTAACTGATTATATTTACTTTGATTATTTTAAATCAAGTAGCTCGTGTTTGTTACTTTATATTAATTGTATTCTTATTTTAAAACATTAAGTCCTTCAGTGTTTCACTTTTACTGGTGCAATATTAATTGGCATTATGCAAAGTAGAATAGCACCTTTATTGACATGTAAGTAAAAAGAGCAATTAAAATATGATCAATGACATGTAAGTAAAAAGAAAAAAAGAAAATATCAAAAAGAACCAGAAGGTTCGGAGTTTAGACTCCAAATGCATTTGCAGCATTTAAGTGGTGGGAGCTAGATTTTCTGTGATATTGATCCTATGACCAATGTTATAGCATTTGGCTGCACTGAGTACTTTGTGACTTTACTGCAATGCTATTAACACAGTGTTACTCAATGGGACAGAATTGTCTGACAAAAAGAATACAATGTGCAAGGTTATGTCTGCCCCAAGTAAAAAGTAGAATTTGATAACCCCCTGCATCGCCCCTAACATGCGACTACAAAAATACATAGAATCTGCGTTTTACCCAGGAAGGTATTTTTATCATTACTCGACGGCCGTGCCGCTGCGGAACTCTGCTGCTCCCTAGAAGGGCCTTTTACAGTCCAACTTCAAGATGAGTCACTGCCGCCAGTGCTTTGATTGGTCCATGTCTAGACTGCAGGAGCGCATGAATCTGGGGCTCCCGGACTCATTGATCCAGATGCCTGATCTCACTCATCGATCTCAGGCTATCGAGACTGTGGTCTTCCCGCCTTGTCTGTTGGTAAAAGAGATAGGATCGCACCAAGACTATTACAGAGAGGCAGGGTCCGACTGGAAGAGAAAATAGGTCCAGGCACCAGACTAAAAGTGGACCCCCATTAGTGAATTAGAAAGCTAAATATAGTGGCCCAGTTTGGCAAACTGGGGCAGTTTTGAACTTGGAAAGACTCACTGTATAGGTGTCTTGCAAGGTATGGAAGATTGCTTGCATGTATTTGAGCTTGCTGCAAGCAATTTTTGTTTTAATGTCAGTGAAATCGACAATAAAAACTGGTCCAGCAGGCCATAAAACAGGCCCACAAACAGCCAAAATAAACAGCCTACACACTGATCTGTCAAACCAGCCCATTGGGCACTGCCTGATTACCCTATAGGCCAGTCCGACTCTGGAGGATTTGGGGGAAGACAAAGAGAGGAGAAGGGAGATAGAGGTAGAGGGACAGGAAGGAAAAATAAAAGGGATGGAGAAAGAAATGTATAAAATGTCACATGAAGGGTTGCACGAATGGAAAGAAAATATTGAGAAAAAGGATGAAAACGAGAGAAAGGGAAGGGGCAATGAAAGCAGGAAGTAATACGAGACAAGTTTAATGTGCTTTGAGCGGCTTCTGCAACACCCAAATGGCCAAATGCCTGGACAAGCTCAAGGGCATGCAAATGGTGCTAGAGGAGGCAGAAATCACTAAACCACAATTCAGAGCTGGTTCTTACACGCCATCTGTGTCACTTGGTGTTATAGAAAACAATGAAAAAATAGGAAATAAAGAACTTAGGCCCCATACGAAAATTGATAGAGAAATAGTAAACATGCATCAATCATACACCCCTAAGACATCGAAAATGAAAATAGGCGCAATCAGGACAAAAAATAACTTTACTATTATATCAGAAACAATTCAAAATGAAAAAATCACCAAAAATAGACTAATGGGGACAATGCCTGGGGCGAGCATGGTTGTATTTACTTGGAGGTATGCTATTGGGAGCCCATACCCAGCTCCTGAGGCTCCTGGATGAGTGATTCTCCTCTTTGTTGGCAGTGGGAGATGAAGGAGCTGAAGCTGAATCAGTGCAGCAGATTCCAGTGAGACAATAGGGTATACAAGTGCAGGGAAGGTTGGTCTCCCTTCCCATGGACAAAGCAGACATGGCAAAGGTGGTCAGATGCACTGCACCAATTGAGGCCCATATCCGAATCTCTGTAGAAGGTGGTGCTGTCAGCGGGTGTTTCTGTTGTGTCCAAAAGAGGGGCTTAAAGTAACACTTGAGTAAAATAGTGGATTGAGTGTGAAATATGGGCAAAGTAAGAGTAGGGAGAAAGAAAATTGGAGCACCAGGTGAACTCTGAGAGGTAATGAGACATCACTGTGCCTGCAGATGTCAGTGGGACCCATGAGAATACATAGGAGGAAACTTGAATAAATCGGATAGCAATCCAGTGGACTACAATTCAGAAGGCCTTCCTGAATTTAAAAAAGCTGCAACAAAAGGAACAGAATAGAGAAAGGCAGTTTTTACTTCAAAGGGTATTTAGCAGCAGTTGGAGGTGGCAGTGATAGAGACAGTGCAGTGAATATTCAAGGAGCCGTAGGAATTTCTGAAGGTAAATTTGGATACTGGAATCATTGTAAATGACCCACAGAAAATCACTGCACACTTTGCCAGACTGGCATCAACTGAGGTCAAGATGGAGGGCATGTTTAACCGAAAAGCAGAAGCAGAAACCTCCATGTGGGCAGCAGAGCACAAGACAGAGACCACAAGTCAATCCTCAAAAGAGATGGCAGCTGCACTGAATACATTCAGCTGTAAACAAGAGTCTGCTACCACAACAATCTACAACCTTGAAAATAAAGTGGATGCTTTGAAGAGTACGACTACTATTGGAAACCACAGGAACCTGCGAATGCATTCTGACCTGTGAAGTGAGGACCTGAAAGGCTGTGTGAGGAATGTCCTGAAGAGAAATTTGAATTAGATAGCTGAGCATTGAGAGTGGAGATGTTGTAGACCTTTTGTCCTCTGACCAGAGACCTCAAGAGAACAGTGAATGAAGGAAGCACAATCCTAGCAGTGCCTCAAGACCTTGAAAGGAGGTGCATGGTTCTGAGGGCACCGAATAAGGGGAAGCAGATGATAAATAAGAGGGAATGGATTCTAACCTTCACTGACCTCATTATTGTGACGAAATGCAAGAGGCATAGCATGTTGGAAGTAAGGAAGCACTATTGTCAACAGACACTCTGAGCTTTTTCCTACAGCCTGAAAAATTAAGTGAGGTCCACAAGTTTGCTTTCTCCAAAGGGGAGGCAAGTTTAAAACTTTCTGAAGAAGAAGAATGGAAAACTTGAGATTAAGTTAAACTGGACTAAGTAGGTGCTTGAATATAAGGCATTAGCCTGAATCCTGGTTTAACTGTGGGAGTTGTGAAATGGAGAACCAGGGTGCTCAGACCATTCACAACGCTGCTCTCACACTGGTGACAGCAGCGTCATGATTGGCTTAGGGGAGTTTGTGTGCTTCCTGCTTCCGGGAGGAACAGAAGAGAACGGAGAAGAGGCGGCGGCCGGCAGCCAGGTAAGTGAAGAAAAAAATCTACAACCTCCCGCCACACCCGTACTACTCTGTGGCAGCTGCCACTGCTAAATTCAGAGAAATATACAGTGGAACGAATAAAGAGCGCAACCTTATTTCAAGCATTGGGAGCCAGGTAGGAAAAGGTGAGCCGTCCTGCTCTGGCATGCCAGATGTGTGACTGGTGAGTGAGCAGGTGAGATGCAGAGCAAAGTTGTCTGGAAGGAACAAAGAAGTGTATGTGACAGCTAAGAAAGGAAGGGCGAGGATGTGCAGTGCTTTGTATATATTTATAAAACACTTGTACAGGGAATGATTATGAACAGGCAGCCAATTAAGACAATGTAAGTGAGCGGTGACAGTGGGACAAGGTGTCAGATTGAGAACAAGTCTGGTGTCTGTGTTCTGGACCACTTGAAGTCATTTGATAAGGTGTGCCAAAATGTCAACATAGAGGTCACTTCTATAGTCTACTGGTAATAAATACTTAGCAGAGACGTTTTAACGCATGGGGAAAGTGGGCAATCACCCAGGGCCACCTCATTCTTCAGGTCCCCTGATGAAGTGATTGGGACATAAAAAAGACTCTCCTCTTTCTCTACAACTATCCCTCTCTCTGACTACCTCTGACTCTCTCTATCTATCACTACCTCACCACTATCAGTTTTTCTATTTACCTTTCTTTCTCAACTTCACCTATCTCTTGTTCTTTCAATCTCACTCTCGCTGCTTTAATCTCTCTCTCTTCAGCTGTCTCTGCTTCTACATCCCAATAACTTAGTATTACTTCTGTATGTCTATCTTGCATCTCTTTCTACCTTTCACTGCTCAACCTGGAGAGTGATCCACTCGCCTTGCACTGTCTCACTTCAAGAGGACCAGGGCACTCTGCTAGGTGCAGGCACCTTGGTTCAGCTTGACATGTACATTCAATGTGCTTCCTATTTGTGGCCCTCATTTCTCCCATGCTCCTTACCCCACGTCCACTTCCAATCATTATTATTATGTTGCTGGAGAATTTGGAGCTATGAAGAATGACTAATTTGGTTATAAATATGGGGATGGCATACACATTGAATGGGTAAACATTAAATGGATTGGTTATGAGTGTTTGTTACATTTCTATAAAACGTGCTGTTTTCTTTGAATTTTCACTCACCTGCTTATACACCATTAAAAAGAATGGAAAAAATTAATCTAGTTTGGATGGAAAATCCCTCAAACATTTGGACTAAAACAGTGCAAAATAGGAAACATATTAAGTATTGCTAAAAGCGCAACTGTCTTCAGGACAACTCAGTAACGCAACTGCACCTCCTTGGTGAAGGACCGCATGCCCTGTTTAGAGATCCCCACTGCAGAGACGTATCTATGTACATTGGGATCCAATGGAAAGGTAAAAATGTGCACTTCGGATTTCCACTTCAACAATGATGCCACTGACGGGAAACATCATTTACAACGCACGCGTTACAACGCGCGTCATTACAACAAATGTTTTACAACGCGAAATCCATTACAACGCATGTCATTACATCGCATAATCCATTACAACGCATTCCCCAAAGTAACGCCCGGCGGAGTTAGAATAGTAATTGCGTTGTAATGGATTAAGCGTTGTAACGACATGCGTTGTAACGACATGCGTTGTAATGGATTTTGCGATGTAAAAAATGTGTTGTAATGACACGCGTTGTAACGCGTGCGTTGTAAAGTGTCATATTCGCCACTGACAGAATACTTTTCCCAGCTTAAATTGTGTTTTAAGAACAGTGCCTACTGGCAATGACCATGGTTTCTAGGAATTGCCCCGTTTGTCTCCTCTATAAGTCCTTATTCAAAGTAAAATTGGAATACAGATGTGGTTGGAAAAAGGAGTTTCCACCTGAATCCATATTCCAAATAATGTGGTAATTTTGTATGAGGTATTATCGTACCTGGGCGCTCAGACACACATTTCACCAAGTCATACCTGGCAAAATTTGCCAATGAGCATCTGGCTAGTAATTGGGAATTACCTACCGAACTAATTTTGTAATACCGACAAACCCAATTACTCTCCATTCCACAGGAGCAAACTCGGAATACCGCAGTAAATTCATACCCTAAAATATCTCTGCAATATTGGCGGTTCAGACTGTAGAATTACTGTATTGGGAGTTTTAGCACCTTGAAAATATAGCTCTTTAGATTTTTCAGGTTGAACTATTGATTCTTTCCTTCCACCACATGAATGAATGAAGGGATTTGTAAGGCGCCGAAATCACCCCTAAAGGGGTATCTCCGCTAAAGGTGCAGAAATGTCTGGACAGTGGGATCAGTTACTAAAGAGTTCTGTTTTCAGGAGTTTCCTTAAATGAAGGAGATCCGAGCACTTACATAGATGAACAGGTAATGAGTTCCAATGCCGTGGGGCTAGGTAAGAAAAAGCTTTGCCCTAAGCGCAAAGTTTTCTGTACCACGGGATACAAGAAGAGCTTTCTTCCCTGAACAAAGCGATCTGCCAGGTTGATTGCGAACAAGTGTTTCCGCAAGGTTGCTTGGACCTCTGCCATTAAGTGCTTTATGGACAGAACAGCAGATTTTGAACTTAATTCTTTGGCGGATGGGTAGCCAATGAAGACGTCTCAGCAAAGAGAGGAGGCTGTTCTAGGGGGCATCTTACGAGCTGACGTGTTTTGCACTACTTGCAGCCTATTCAGCAAGGCTTCATTTGCCGCCGCTAGAAGGGCGTTACAATTATCGAGGTGACTAATTATCAAAGCTTGAATCAGGGTCCTACGTACCGATAGAGGAAGAAGATGGAATACTCTCTGTAGAAGACTCCACATGTAAAAACAAGTGCCTGAGATGGCTGCTACTTGATCTCTCATAGTAAGAGAGTGGTCCAAATGGATGCCCAAGTGTTTTGCCACCATTTTAGGGGTAGGGGCTAAGCCCAACTCAAGGGGCCACCAATATGAGGACCACAAAGTTTAAGCATTGCCCAATAATAAGATTTCTGTTTTATTGGCATTAAGCTGGAGGAAGTTATCCGTCATCCAGCCAGAAATTGCTCGCATACCATCAACAAAGAGAGATTTAGTCGAGGCCGAACTATTATCAAATGGAAAAAGAAGTTGGGTATCGTCCGCATAAGAAAAGGGAATGAACCCTTGATCTCTAATGATTTTTGCAAGAGGGGCCACATACACATTGAACAGGGTAGGGCTAAGACAAGAGCCCTGTGGTACCCCCTTCATGAGAGGCCTGATGCGAGAGCAGAAAGGACCCAAGTTAACTCTTTGGGTACGCTGGTCTAAGAAACTCGAAAGCCATTGTAGAGCAAGTCCCTGAATTCCAATCTCATTCAATCTTTGAAGTAACTTTTGGTGAGACACTGTATCAAAAGCTGCGGACAAGTCCAGCAGCACTAACAACACCGCCTTATTGTTGTCAAGGGAAAGTTTAATGTAATCTGTGACACCTATAAGAGTGGATTCAGTGGAATACTTTGGCCTGAAACCAGACTGCGAGGAATCAAGGCAGCCTTGGAATTCTATGTACTCCATAAGCTTTGTATTGATATATCATTGCAGGAGTTTACTCATAAGCGGAAGAAGTGAGATAGGGCGATAATTCACCAACTCCGCTGCTGGTACGTTAGCCTTTTTATAGATCGGAAGCACTTGTGCCACTCTCCATTCCTGTGATAGTTTACCTTCACTCAAAGATAAATTTAGTATAGTGCAAATAGAGGGGGCCAGTTGCTTGGCTAATAAGGCAAACAAACTAGCTGGCATTATATCGATCGGTGAACCAGATTTGACTGTTCTCAACATCTCTTCCACTTTAGATATCTGCAGAGTGGGGAAGCTCTCTAAGTGGGCATCTTTCTGCGTGAGAGCAGAACAAAGTAAGGCAGTAGTATCCTGTGTGTCAGAGTCTCTGGGGAACTTATCATATATTTTATTACAGTTTTCTTCAAAATAGTTGGCAATATTGTCGCATAGAACTTCAGAGGGAGGAATCTGATTAATACAGGCAGTTGGGTTGGTAAAAGATTTAAGAACTTTGTAGAGTTCCTTACAGCAAATATGATGAAAGTCAAAAACTCGGTGAAACAGTGCAGGAAAAAAGGAAACTATAAAGAGGAATTGTAAGCATCATGCAGTGCAGGGCTTTTTGTTTCACAGCAGGACTTATTGATTTGACTGGGAAAAGATGGTAGCAGCGTTTCATACAGGGGCTTTTTCGGTTACATGTCAAATCAATGAAATGAAAACTGAAAATAAAGGAAAATCAATGATTAGCAGTGTGTATAACACTTAGTAGAGTGAACCTGCTTGGCTTATTCTAGAGGTAATATGGGCTTTCTGTGCATTTTTAATATTCTTGTAATAAAGTGCTGAGGCATTTTTATAAATTTCTTTCTCCTTCCAAATCTGTGAATTCCGCCTTGCCTTTTCCAATTTTTTACAGTTAGACTTTTCCCTACAAAGTTCCGGAGTGTACCAAGCCGCATGCTTTTGCTGGTAATTGGAATGCTGTGTTTTTTAACTGCGCAAGGGTATTTGTGGCTGATTTTAAGGCTTCATGGAGTTCGTTTAGCCTTATGTTAATATCGCCAGGTTCTTCAAATGGGGGGTATAAACTCTTTCACAAAAGAATCCTCTGTAATCTTGTGCCATTGCCTCCTAAGGTTATAGGATGGGGGGTACGAGTACATTGGTGGCCAGCAATCTACTGGGCAAGGAGGATCAGAGAGAATACAGGGTAAATTAGTAAGAATAAGATCCAGGGTTTGCCCAGCGGAGTGTTTGAGGCCCGACATTGATCTTTTCCAATCCTAGGGAGGCCATGTCTGCAAGTAAATGAAGAGAAATAACACTACTTACAGTGCTATATTTCATATGGGGTAACACTTTGAGCCCCGCTTCTTTCTGTAAGAATGTGTTCTTTAGGAATCCAGAGGTTAACTAATCTATAAGGCATTGCACTGAATTATTTTAGTGATAGAGCATTTATGATTCCCTTTTTGTACGTGTTATATGCTACTACTTAGCGCTCCTTCCCTTAGCCAGAGATATTTTATGGCATGTGCAAAGTGGGCAATCGGCCAGAGCCCCCAGCTTCCAGGCCCAGCCCCCTCTCCCCCAAGGAAAAGTGATTGTTATCATCATCTCGCTTCTGTTTCTCTACTTCAGCCTCTTTTTCTTTGCATACATTTACCTCTCACTGTCTCACCACCAACTGTTATTTGAAGGGGTTTTGGGACCTAGGAAATACAAATTTCAGTTTAACCCCGTTTCTGAAAGCTTAAAGTATAATGCAGAAAATAGGTAATGAAAGAGTTTCGAAACAGTGGGAGCCAAAATATGTCTTGCTTGGGGCCCCTCAAGTCCTTAAGATGCCACTGTCGGACACATTGAGCGTCGGAGCCACACTAACATAAGCCTTTCTTTGCACAGCTCTGACACTCAGGTGTCAGTTTTCGCCGACCCCAGCAGGCAAAGTTGATAGTGAATTTCTCGACAAGCCTTCCGTTACTCAGGTCTGCTAAGCAGGAATTGGAACATAATATATGGGAAACCAATTAGGCTTTTGAGATTTCCTCTGCTTTTTTGTTATGAAAATGGGAGATTGACTCGGTTTCAGAAAGGGTCCATTGGCCATTTCATAGGCTTGAAATTCAGAACAATCCAGGATAAAGTATTTCCCTATTCTGTGTAAATCATTGGGCCACTTCACTGAACACTGTTTTGGGGGCAGCCCCTAGCCAGAATAAGAGCTTCTTACTTGCGTAAGCCATTGCCTTCGCCCTTACTTCAACCAATGGACTGGTTGGATACATCTGTCTTGTTGTTGGAGTCCTGGGAGCCGATATTCTGCTGGTATCCTGATGCTTCGAAGCACTTAAGGGTGGCATACGGCGGATACTCAGGCTAGTGGCGTCTCACTTGTTCGTTATTTTAATACTAATGTGATTTTATCTTGTGTGCTAACATCATGTGTGCGATAACTGTAGTTGAGCTTTCAGTTTTAATTTACCCAGTTAGTCCCGGTATTTTATCTCGGCTCCTCCCCCTGCTCGCTCCCCGTTCCACCACGGGTTTTCTCCCGTTTGAGTGGAGAGAGCGAGCAAGTTAATTGTTGCCCACTTCCTACTTCCAGTTTTGCGGAATTGCAGGGTTGACGGGCGAGTTGTTTTGGAGCCGCTAGTACATAAGAAGTATGACCCTGCTGACACACGCAAGCCCGTCTGCGCCCAGCCTTTGCCAGGAGCCAGGACCCCTGCTCCTCGTGCCTTAGGCATCCCATCTAGATACATCTACTCAGCCACAGAACTTAACAAGCACGGAATCGAAACCCAGCCGAACGCGGGAATCGAAACCAGTGGTGCGTGCGCACCACAGAGGAGCGGGGGGGAGCCTGTCTGTGCCGCGCGCTGATGCGCGTTCTGGCCACCGTCGGGAATGGGAGGAGCGAAGGCGGGACATGCGCCCGCCTTTGCCCAATTGCGTGCCGTTTTTTCTAAAAAAACGCACGCAACAGCCAATGAGGGCTTCTGAAAACAAAACCACACGCACGAGCGTGTGGGTCGTTTTCAGAAGCCCTTTCTAGAGGTCTCGCGCCGCGAGCAGTGCTGCGCACTGCAACGCAGGCGCGAGACCTAAAAAGGAAGAGCTGTTCTGTTGCTTTATTGACTACAGTAAAGCTTTTGACCGTGTCAACCGTCACTTACTGTGGAATAAATTTACAGCTTGGAAAATCCCAGAACCTTTATTGCAAGGCATCATACTGCTCTATTCCAACACGTGGGTGAGAGTAAAACTAGGAGGACGCATGGCAGTTTTTGAAAAAAATAACATAGGACAAGGGGTCAAACAGGGGTGCTTATTAGCACCCACCCTTTTTAATCTGTACATGTGTGATTTGGTTCCTGTATTGAATCAAATTAGCAGTTACGCTCCCAAACTGGCGAACCAACACATCTCTTCTTTGCCATATGCGGACGACGTCATCCTGCTCAGTCAGACGCCGGTGGGGCTTCAAAGACTGTTAGATGCCTTAGCCACGCACTGCCTGCCAAATGATATGCAGATTAACTACGAAAAAACAAATATAGTTATCTTTGTTCGGAAAAAGAGAAAACAACATCAATGGCATCTTGACAACCACCGCCTGACCATCGTGACCCAATATAAATATCTGGGCTGCTGGCTGGACAACAAAGGAGGTCATCTACTTCACTTGAACTCACTAAAACCAAAATTAGCCTCGCTGCAAGGTGCTTTCCAAACAATATTCAAGGGCACAAATAAGTTCTCTTTGGAGGCACTGTTGAAAATTGTCTCTGCTAAATTAGTGCCAACACTGTCATACGGATCAGAGGCCTACCAGGGAAAACTGGGGACCTTTTTAAATAGGGCACAGAGCGCAGTGTTTAGGTCTTTATTTCAACTGCCAGGCAACACCTCGCCAGCTCAAATTAGGTTGGAATTTACACTACAGGATCAACTGCTTGTACAAATGGCTGGCATAATAAAATACCTGCACTCTACAAGATCTGCTGTGCAAGGATCATTAAAACATCTCATTTGGCAGGAAGTTGCAGGTCTCAAAAGCATAAATCACACGAACGCCTGGTTGCAAGCCCTATACAAAGCCCTGGTGCAAACTCGATCAAGGGAGCTATGGGACTTAAAATGACTTCATTTACAGTTTAAAACAGCCCTGAACAGAAACGTAAAAATGATATCACGGAAACCTGAACAAAGAGCATTTGCTAAAAGAAAACATGCTTACCTGGTCCTCGGTAGCTATGATAGAAAAGGCCCACAAACATATATTAATGAAACATTTTCCGCCTACCATAAGAAGAAATTTCTGCAGTTCCGGATGGGCTCTTTTGTCTCTTTTGATCTGTCTCCACCATGGGCGGATAAACCAGAGTCGAAAATGTGCCGTCTTTCTAATCTATCTCAGGAGTCAATAACTCATTTGCTCTGTATATGCCTTATACTATTGGTAGACAGCAGAAGATTGCTCAAGTTCCTATGGACTAAGGAGGGGACACAGACATTACCATCTGCCGTCAGTTTCCTATTGAACAATGAGCAGCCGCAAGTGATCACAAAACTGGTAAAATATTTAGGGTGTGTGGAGAAGCAACTAAAAATATATACAGATCCCCAAAATGAAGAAGGAGAGGATCCATGAATATTAGTAGCCTTAAAATAATTAGCCGCAAACGGACAGACTGCACTGCTTCTCTTTTAACCAAATGCACTTTTACTAAGTCATTAGCTTTCTGTTGAAATGTTTTTTAACAATTTTACCAGTGAGGACTACTGAGGATGAATTATGAATTGCCTGTTAAATTAAGGAGACCTAAGAAATATTTTGATAATAGTTATTACTCTGATTTTATTTTTAATTTTATGCACTTTGACAGACTTCATTGTCTAAATAAAGTATTTTTGAATTTGAGAATCTGCATAAAGGAGAGCGTGTGTGCTCTGCATTGTTTGCGCGCTGTATAGCATGTGTCTGAGCATTAGTACTTAAAAAGAAAACAGGGGTGTATGAACTGGGATATTTTCGTGTTGCACCGCAAAGCGCTTGTGTTGGCTCTCCCTCCCGGACTGGTTCCCCATTACCACCTCTGTGTTGTGTATTGCTAATACATATATTGCTTATCTACCTGTTTAGGTTATTTGATTCTAGCCACTATGGAATGAACTTAAATGACATGCCCTGGACATGAACGTGGTATGCAGCGCCGGCGTGGTAACTCAGACTACTGCCCCGCAGAATTCCCAATGACGCTCAGTACGCTCTATGCGAGTCCCTCGGTCCATCTAACTGGAAGCGTCATGTGGGAGATTCGGGTGCCTCCGGATCATTTTGCCCTGGATTTCGAATATCTAGTAAAATCGCATCCCATGCCTCCACCAGCGGGAGCACCCGCAGGCCCAATGTGTCCTCTCGTTGCAACGCCACACTCTCCGCCTGTGCCCAGCATGTCAGCGACTGCAGCCAGGCTTTGACGTTTGGTGAGTCTAGCGACTTCCAGCGCCTAGTAATTAAGCGCTTGGCTATGATGAGCCCAAGGTCTATAAATCGGGACGTGACTTTATGCTTTTTTGTTCTACGGTATAGGCCTAGCAGGCAGGTTTCTCGGGAGCACACGACTGTGCGGCCCGTGCATTTGGTCAAATGTGTCATGACTGCTCTCCAAAAGGAGGTGAGAGCTGTGCATGCCCAAAGCATATGCAGTAGGTCTGCATCTAATACTCCGCATCTAGGGCACTTAGCATCTACACGGTTAAAATACCTATTAACCTTAGCAGGTGTTATATACGCTCTCTGGAGTATATAGTACTGTATTACGTGGAACCGGGCATTTCTGGGGATATGTGTAGGTCCCTCTAGCATGGCGACCATTTGCGATCAGTGCATTGCGACCCAGCACTGCCTGAGGGATGTCAGTGGCTGTGCCGAATGCATGCATAGGGATTCAGCGAACCATTTAGTAAGGTGTCTGCCTGTGCCCAGCTCGTGTAGGTATTGAATGGTGAGATGGGTCACAGGTTCTTGAGTCACGTCACTCCAAAAAGTTTGCAGCACCAGTGTAAGTGTGGGGTATAAGAGGAATTGGCCTTGTGGCAGGCCACTGTCCACAGTCAGTGTGTGGAATGGCACTAGTTGCTGGTCCCGATAAAGGTCACCCAGGGTCAGCAGACCTGCCGCTTCCCAGGGGTCTAGTTTTGCTGTTGAGATTATGCAGCGATGAGCTGCTGTACCCAATATGGGCAGGGAAGGGGCATATGGCACGACTTCCTTCGTGAGTTTTAGGGTCCGGCCAAAACATCTATAGGCAACTGAAGCCAGTAGCTGTGTCGGGCTGCACCTCTTCTACCAGGGTGAAAGAAGGCTATAATTTGGGACTGCGTATATCCAGGCTGTAGTGTGGCAGTGTCCGCCAACTGCCTGCTACCATTCCAGCGGCCCACCCACTGTAGCTGTGATGCCAGATAATAATGCTCCATGTTGGGGGACTGCCAATCCGCCGCAGTCAACAGGTAGAGAAAGTTTCACTAATGCTACCCTTTTGCGCGTCCCATACCATATGAATTCGCTCAGGTCTTGTTCTAGTGTATGGAAAAAGGAGGGTCTGACGTAGACTGGCAAATTTGTAAAGTGATATAGCAGCTGGGGTAGCACCACCATTTTCAGAAGTGCTATACGGCCCATGGTGGCTAAAGAGAGAGTGAGATATAACAACACACAACAACCTTGGCCCCCATACACTACGCCATCGGGGGGAGGCTTCCCCAATCACTTCAATCCACATCATCAATATCCGATGATGGGCTAGAATCCGGCTTTTTTACATGCTCCCCACCCACCTCTCTTCCCCCAGAACACATATAGACCTCCTTTTTTAGGGAGAGGCAGGAGAGGAAGAGGAAGGAGGAGAGGAATGAATCAAGGTCATTGGGAAGAAGACGATCCAGTAGGGAGCAACACCCGCAGCAAGTCGCGGGAACAACAGGCAGGGACAAGCAACCAGAGAGTCTGATTACAAACTTATCGTCAGTCACCTTAACACCTATAGAAGAGAAAGTACTCAACCGTGGACTGGGCTTTGTACCTACGGCCCATCTCGATAAATTCAATTTGCACTGCAAATTTTCTGAATTCTTCAGAAAATTGAGATTAAAAGCCTACTTCAAAAAACAAGAAGCCAGGGAGGACACTACTCCTAAAGGGGAAACCAGACTATGACTTAAATCTACATTTTGTCCACCACCACACACCACCCCTGTAGAGATTCTCACATTTGAGCAGGCAGTGTTCAATGACGTAGAGGCAGTAGAAGACAAAGGGAGCTTTAAGAACTTAAGCAAGGAAGAGACCACAGCCCTCCAACATTTACTGGCTAACGACACTATCGTAATCAAGCCAGCGGACAAAGGAGGGGGGTGGTCATACAGGACAAATCGGAGTACCAAAAACAGTGTAGGCGCCTCCTGAATGATCGCACTAATTACATTTCTTTGACTATCGACCCTACCCCTAAACTTAAAAATAAGATCAGAAGCCTGGTGGACCATGCGGAAGCAAATGGGTATATTTCAAAACAGGAGGCAGACTTTCTCACTACAGGGGATAACAAAACCCCATACTTTTACACTCTGCCTAAAACACACAAAAACAGAACCGCTCCGCCTGGCCGCCCCATCGTCTCAGGGATTGGGTCCCTGTTGGAACCGTTATCTCGCTTTTGCGATTTCTTTCTGAAACCCCTCATACAACAAACTCCAACCTACCTGAAGGACACTAAGGGGCACATGCATCAAAGGTTTTTGCGATCGCAAACGGTGCGATTCGCAAAAATCGGCCGTTTGCGATCGCAAATTGGCCTTTGGAGATGCATGAAAGTGTTTCCTATGCGCAATTTAAGAATTCGCAATTATTTGCGAATTCCTAAATTGTGATTGCATTTAAGGAATCGCAATTTGCGATTCCTTAAATGTAATGCTAAACACTTTCAAATAGCGATTTCGCTATTTGGGACCGCAAATTACAGACAAATCAAACTTGTCTGTAATTTGCAAAAACTTTGAAAAATGCACTAAAATGCATTTTTAAAGTTTTAGGTTACACACACACATGCCCTTGGGGCATGTGTGTGCGCAACATGGGTGCACATCACAATTTCAGGGTGCAACAGGGTGTCATTTTGACACCCTTGCACCCTTGAAATTGCATGAGCAATTTGCGAGTACCTACTGGTACTCGCAAATTGCGCATGCAATCTCCAATTCATTCCTATGGGCCTGTAGGCCCATAGGAATGAATGGGACGGCATTCTTAATTGCGACTCGCAATTTGCGAGTCGCAATTAAGGAATGTTTAGGAATCGCTATTTTTATAGCGATTCCTACATGCATAGGCTTTTGCGATTCCTTAATTGCGATTCCTTAATAATCGCAATTAAGGAATCGCAAAAGCCTACCTTGATGCATGTGCCAGTAAGAGCCTACTGAACTTGCTACATGACATGACAGTGGATGAGGACACCACCATTCTGGTGACCCTCGACATCGAGAGTCTTTACACCAATATCCCACAAGATGACACAATAAACGTCATTAGTAATGTCCTAGCGGAGGCCAACTGGAACTTCCGTACACCCAGTCAATTCATTATTGAGTGCGCCACATTGGCACTCAAAGAAAACCTTTTTGAGTACGAGGGGGATTTGTTCCTCCAAACAACAGGAACTTCGATGGGCAGCACTTTTGCCCCCGGTGTGGCAGGGCTGTATGTCCATGATTTCGAACAGAAATATATCCTGGACACCAGTAACCCGTTTGGCACGTGTATCTCTTTCTGGGAGAGATACATAGATGATGTCCTTGTCATTTGGCAAGGACCAGAACAAACATTGACAGAATTCCTGGAATGGATTAATAATCAACCTGAAGTTTACCCATTTCTTTGATAGAAAAGAAATGGTTTTCTTGGATGTCACCATCACCAAAGAAAACAGCAAACTAGAGACCAGAACCTACTACAAACCAACTTCAAAGAACAACTTGATAGAATTCTCTAGCTTTCACCCGAGGGCCCTCAGAGAGAACTTGCCCTACGGACAATATCTTCGCATAGGAAGAAATTGCAGCAAACTTGAGGACTCCCGTACCCAAGCAACTGATCTTACCAACAAATTGAGAACCCGTGGATACCCTGAACGTATGCTTAACAGAAGCCAGAAACGAGCTAGAAACCAACCCTGGGATGCTTTACTAGAGGACATTCCTAAACACCCCAAGGAGATCCCCTTGACCTGTGTGACCACCTATAGCACAGTGTCCAACGCTGTAACAAAATCAATCAATAAGCACTGGAGAATCTTACAAACCAATAACAGGAATTGGGAAAAACCACTCTTCTCATTCAAAAGAGCTAGAAGTCTGAGGGACTCCCTTGTGTCCACCCGCCCCAGAACAACGGAATGTGACCACAATCCCTCAGTCCTAAATGCCTGGGGACTCCCCGTGGTGACAGGACATTATCCCTGTGGGAATTGTAGCGTCTGTCATTTGACATCCTGCACAAAAACCTTAGACCTGGAGCCCAACAAAATCTGGACGCTGAGATCTCACATTAACTGTAATTCCATGAACGTGGTATATTTAATCACATGCCCGTGTGGTCTCAGATATTTGGGCATGACCAGCAGGAAAGTGAAACAGCGTATCTGTGAGCACAGAAGTAACACCCGCTATAAAAAAACACGACACGCATGATGGAACACTTCCTGCAACAAAACCACACTACCAATGACCTCAAATGGACTATTATTGAACAGATCAAATCCAGCACTGACACCAATAAACTCCTGTTTGAAAAAGAACAGCGTTGGATTTACAGACTTTCCACGCACAAACTGGGGCTAAACGATAATATCCCCTGGAATTCTGTTATGCGGAAGTAATCTGCACTACATGACTGTTCTCACAGTCCCTCAGAACACAAAGTCTCTGTCAACTGTTCAGACATTGTGTCCACCTACAGGGACTAGGTTCTGATGGATACCATCATTGCTTCCCCTAGTTAACACACATTAACCCCGCTGACACTGTAACTGACCAGTTCTTTCTGTTGGGATTTTGACTACATAACTAACCTACTAAGGAGGATCAGGGTGCTATTGATTTAGTCACGTATCGTCCTACCATTCACACTATACCTCCCTGTTTGTATTTGGTCCCCTAGTAAGTTGTACATTCATATCATAAATAGTAAATCAAATAGTCAGTCATATTTACAGTTTTTTATTCAAGCCTTAGTTGTCCAGCCTTACTGTATTTTATCGACACTAAGTTAGACACGATTTTAGTGTCCACGTCATTACCACGGTAACGTCTCCCTCGACTGCCTAAATAGGAACAATAAAGCTTTACAACAGACACTACGTTTAGTGGGTTAGCATTCTATTCCCCCCGAGTCCGATCCGACCAATCAGGAAAGGTCGTGTTGTCACGCAGACGCGATTACGCGTATGCTCCGCACGGTCACGCCTGACGTGATGACGCGGCACGCCTCCCGATGCATCAATGGTGGTTTTAAATACGCCCGACAGGGACCCTTCGGTATCCACGGGGTCCCTGTTCGGGTTTGTACCAGGTGATGAGCGGGCGCTTGGTCTTGGCGTTGTGAGTACGAATATGGATTCTCCAGCCATGAGGTATTTTTCTTCCGTGCCGCTTCCGTGTTTTAACTTAATTCATTTCCTTGCCCCCTATCCTAGTGTGTGACAATAGATCAGCACCCCCCGCTTGGATCCATGGGGTAGGAATCATCTACAGCCCATGTGAGCCCTGATTACTTTTTCTCCCCTGCTTTAGAGTGCCTACAAGTTTTACCATATGGATTCTGTTATGATTTTGTGTATTCCCTCCTCATCTAAATGAGACTGTTGAAACCGGCAGCACGTAATTTACGAGCTGCTGATGTACTCTAAAGATAGCACGATGCACTGAGCAATTGCCGAATTTCAAGCAATGTTTTTGATATCCATAGTCTCCTAATCACAGATACGGATACTGCTAATACCGATGCACTTCACAATAATCACGATAGGCACAATAGCCTGTTGCATACACGTTTGAACATCACGTATGGCAGCATGAGGGTCATTGCACTCACTGTGTTACAGCGTCACAGTGGACAACCTACGAGATGCCATAATTATCATGATATGTGTTTTCTCTTTCAGAACTTATTTCCTTTCAGACAAAACGGAAAGTCTAAAACCGTAAGTTAAGGGTACTCAGTGCCACTGGTAAGGGTGCACCTTAGTGTGTGCATACCCCCGTGGCATATCTGGTCCTGAAGAAATCCTGGCAAATTGCCCAAGGAGGCTGAAACATGTAGACCGGCTATCACTTTCTCACTAAGGATGTCTCTGGCCAATTTAACCAGTTAATACATCCACCTTTATCATCTTTTAATCTTACCTTACTTCTCCACCATTAAAACTTTTCAGGATAAGTAAAGGTAATTTTAATCATCACGGTGTTACTTTGTCACTCGTTGCACATCCCAAACAAAACCCGCTCCGCTGTAATCAGGCTTCGTATCACACCCGAGAGGCATTCAGCCCCTCGGGTGGGAACCCTATGATGAAGCATGTCACCAACTAGGTTGGTGAGTGAGGGTTCTTCTTAAAATACTCTGTGACTCCTCAGGTATTGCTTATCATTTGGATTCACTCTTTCATTGTTTATTTATCTAAAGAGAGAGTGCGCCAGAAGGACATCTGAGACCTCACTGCCATCACGGCCCATACGAGGTTACCTTCTAGTAGGTCCTCCCGCTGGCTGAAGATACAGATGCCAAGATAACGGAAGGTTGAGTTCTGCCATGGCACCGGCGTGCCCCCAGCACTAGCTCCGGGTCCAGGGTAGTTTTGGGGAAGAGATAAAGGCACGACTTCTCCCAGTTTACACGTAGCCCTGACAATGAGGCAAACTCTGAGAGCGCCCTCTTGATTGCCGAGTATGGGCCACACACATCTCAGAGATAAATCAGGAGGTCATCCGCATACAGCAAAACTGCGTGCGTATCATCGCCCAGAGGGATACCCCACTCTGTGCCGGTCTGGTGAGGAAACATGGCCAGCGGCTCAATGGCGAGTGTGATTAGCAGCGGGGAGAGCAGGTATCCCTGCCTGGTGCCACGCTCAATTGATATTGCTTGCGATACTTACGGGCCTGTTTTGATTTTGGCTGTGGGCTGCATGCATAGCAATTTGACCAGTCCCAGGAAATTTTCCCCCAGCCCATACCTGTCAAGGACCGCGGATAAAAAGTCCCATTCCAGGGAGTCGAACGCCTTCTCCAGATCGAGAACAAGCAACCTGAATGCTTCCACCTCTCATCAGAGTAGTGTGCCACCCTGAAGAATCGGCGTATATTCAATGACGTGCAGCAGGCACCAGGGGAGCTAGCCTGCATGCTAATATTTTGGCCAGCACCTTGTAGTCCGTATTCAGCAATGCCAGGGGTCAGTAGGAGCCCAGCAACTTTGGGTCTCTGCCCGGTTTGGGAAGCAAGACCAGGAGCGACTCCAGCATGATAGATGACTTCTCTGCGCTATGGTACATGGCGAGCAGGCGCGGGGACAGGACCGATTGGAATGCTTTGTAGTATTCGGCGGGGAAGCCGTCAGGGCTGGGGGCCTTACCAGTCGCCATCGCCTGTATAGCCGCCCGCACCTCCTGTAGCGTGATCGGCTCTTCTAGTTCTGCGCGCTGCTCCACCGACATCGCGGGCAGCGGCAGTGGGGATAGATATGAGTCCAGCTCCCATAGCGCTACCTGAAGGGCCGATTTGTATACTCTAGCATAGTGGGTTGTGAACTCCTTATGAACACTATGCTGGCCAGTTATTAAGTGACCCGACGCCGATCTCAGTGCAAGGGCCTGAGGGTGTGTCTGATCTTGCCTAATCAGCCTTGCCAGCAGCCTACCCGCTCTGTCTGCTGCTGCATGGGTGCATGCTGCATGTGCAGCATAATTTATGTATCATAGACGTTCCATGACCTGTGTGTGTTCGTGCTTCAGCTTATCTAAGGTGCGTTGGTTGTCGGGCACTCTCGCTACATCTGACTCCAGCTGGATCAGGGTATTCTCAATGCGCGTGGCTTCCTGGTCTAGTTGCCGACATAAACACCAGCTTAGCCCCATACAATGTCCTCGGACTACAGCCTTGCATGCTTCCCATACCATACCCACATCAGGGATCAAGTCTTCGTTGGCTTCATAATAGTTTTCAATAGTAGTTGCTACTGAAGCCCTGAAGGGGGGATCCTCTAGTGCCGCAGGCTGGAGTCTCCACACACGGGTGATCTGCGCAGCTTGCTCATCGAGAAGCTGAACCATGTGTGGATTGTGATCGGAATGTGTGTGGCCTAGGTATTCTGCACGAGTGCATCTGGCGAGCAGCGTCTCACTCCCTACAAATCGGTCGATGCGCACGTGCAGTCTGTGTGGGTTAGAGTGGTGAGAATATAGATGATCACATGGGTGCAATATCCTCCACACGTCGGCGAGACCCCAGTGGTGTAGCCATTCCCCAAGCCCCTAGCGTGAGATGCACGGTTGAGCTCTGTAGTGGTGGGAAGAACCTGTCTAGGCTTGTGTCCAGCACTGCGTTAAAGTCCACTCCCAGTAACCAAGGGATATCACACCAACGGGACAGTATGCCGGAAACTGTCTGCCAGAACGCTGCCTGGTCGGTATTTGGGGCATAGATGGACCCTATGATTATCTGTCTCCCATCCAGGCAATCCTGTGAGAACACATAGCACCCATAAATGTCAATCTCAGTCTCTTCGGATATGTATGGAGTGCCCGAGTGGATCTAGATGAGGGCACCTCTAGCATAAGAAGAGTAGCCCGTGGCCAACACTTGGCCTTTCCATCAGTGCTGAAGTTTACGTATCACTGGTTGTGCAAGATGTGTTTCCTGTAGCAGCGCTATGTGGGTGGCGTGGTGTTGTATATAAGCATATGTTTCATACCTGCAAGCTGGAGTATGCATCCCCCTAACATTCCAGTTAACTATGGTGGTAGGCGGCATAGATCATTGATGAGGGGTAGAAATGGACACAGGAGGCATAGTATTAGGGGTTCAGACAACGGGCAACGCTCATGTATTCCGGGCAGGGGGCACAATTTCAGCGGCTGTTGTGATACAATAGCACTCTGGGAGTCAACTAACGGGATAAGAAGCATTTCGCTCCATGACTGAAACTGAGCAGAGGGACAACGTGTGTCTGCCCAAACTGTGAACTGCGCCGATTGGTGGATGTCGGCTGTGCATGCCACGCCTACTTTTGGGGAGTGAGCTAAAGCAGTCAAGGATAGCGGGGCCCGCGGACGCTTTGGCCCTAACTCTGCATATGAGTGGAACTGCACACCGGCAGGCTTTTCTTAATGTGAAGACCAATATATGAATATGGTCATGGCCTACAGCTGCAGATCGTGGGGCAAAGTGGTGCAGGCAGTAACTTGTCCTGTGCTCGCTGTATGTGGGTGCAAGTGACATGTGTGCGATTGTGACTAGGCCTAGAATCATGCAGGAGCCAGTGTTGGACCCTACATCAAGTAATCAGCAGTTTGAGGAGTCATTGTTGGAAGTCTCTGCAAGCTCTCGCTGGGTGGCCACACCGCTGATGAGCTGCCCTCACTGAGGGAGCACACCGAGGAAGCATCTGAGTCCCCGGTGGTCTCGACGCTCCGCATCGTGGCTGCCGTCATCAGCGCCTCCAGTCGTTCTTGTATCATTTGTTCCAGGTTAGGGACTGGGTGTCGGCGTGTGGGCGATTTTCTGGCCCTTCTGCGGCTCCTTCTTTGGCCACCTCGGGTGCCTGGGGCGGCCCCGCGAGAGCCATCGCGCCTACTCGGGTAAGTGTGATGTCCTGCTGCTTCCAGCCAATTACAGGCGTCTTCAGCTGTGTTTAAAAAGTGAGTGGAGCCTTCTGCGATCACCCGCAGTCGTGCAGGGAAGAGAGGGGAGTATCGCATGTCAAGTTTACGCATTTGTTTCTTCACTGCCAGAAATGTGCTCTGCTGCCTCTGTATCCCCAGCGCGTAGTCTGGGAAGAATAGGACCGATGCATTGTCCACTTTAACTGTCTCCATCTTGAGCACCTCGTGCAGCCCTGCATCTCAGTCTTTGAAATTGAGCAGCAGAAACAGGAAGGGCTGCGGCCCAGCACCAGGTGGCGGGCGACTCGAGGGCACCCTGTGAGCCCATTCTACTCAAAGAAGGGAGATAGTGTTTCTGCGGGCATCAGAGTTTTCAGCCATTATTCAGTGTATTTAACTGCATCTCGGCCCTCCGAGCCTTCCAGCAGGCCAATGACACGAACATTGTTGCGCCGGCAGCGGCCCTCGGAATCGTCCATTCTATGTTCCAACGAGCGTAGCTGTTCGGTGAGTACATGTACCTCTGCAGACACTGTTTTAAGGGCTGGAAGGGCCTCCTGTATCTCTGCCTCCACTTCGGCTACTCTTCCCATTAACTTGCGGTGGTCTGCATGCAACAGCGTGAAGTCAGACGTTACCTTGTCGATGCGATTCTCCACGGACGATCGGGTCTGTGATAGTGAAGTCCCAATCTGCTAAACCGCTTAGAGTACTGCGTTGAGTTTGGTCTCCAGTGTGGGAGACCTGGCGGGGTCTGTCCCTCCCCGCTCCAGGCCAGTCTGCTTGGCAGTGTCAGCCGGTGGCATGGTTGCCGCACCTGCCCCGGCACATTGCCTGCCCATCTTGCTAACTATATGCCATTTGCAGCCCTGCAGTGTTTAAGTTTGGTGAGGCTGCTTGGTGTCTCCAGTGCCTGCAGGGCAGCACCAGGACACTTCTGGATTGAAGCCGCCAGTGAGTTTGTCCAGTTTGTAAGGCCTCTGGTCAGGTCTCTCAGGTTCTCACCTGGTGTCAATCCTGGGGCGGTTCACTTGTTCTGTGTCACCAGGCCTGGGTTCTGCACAGCCCCCGTGCTCAGTCGGGCAAGTGTGTAAGTGTGTGACTTCCCTTGCCCTAGTGAAGGGCCACAGTTCTTAGGGCTTCTCACGATGCTCCTTTGATTCCACAGTATGACCTCAGGGGCGCCTTATCGTTGAGCGCCTTGCTCCCGATCCCCACCCATTACATCAGCGGTACAGCGGCTATGTCTGCCCAGTCGTGCAGCGGTTCATCTACGGTCACCCAGGCACCACTGTCCGCCTTGGGGCATGCCTCTACATTCCCTTGTTCACCACGGGATATTGCCACTAGTGAGCAGGTCTGTGCCTAGGCTCGACACAGCCCCCGGGCCCCGTCTGGATTGCTCTAGGTATTGCGTCTGTGTCTATGGCCTTGACCTGTTGCCGGGCACTCTGCCTCATTCCGCACTGGCCGTCAGGAGGGGGCCACCGTTGGTGCATGGCATCGGTGAGGGGGGGAGGAGTTGAAGGATGGCCCAGGCGTCGATGTAGGCCGGGATCGGGTGTTTTCCCCCCTGCACCTTACCGCACAGTTTTGTCGCTGCCCGCAGTCCCTCCTCCACCTTTGTCAGCCACGCGGGGGACACATCTATTCAATTGCGCTGCGTACTGTGCCCAATTCCTTCCCGACTTCACTGCTCGGCTAAGGGGTGCGCCATTTGTCTCCTCCGTGTGTTACTGGGACTGTGATGCCGGCGGATGGGCCTGAGCTTGGCACAGCTCCTGGGCCTCATCAGAACCACTCCAGGAGGGGGCGCCTGTGTCTGTTGTTTAAGTCTGCTGCCAGGCACCCCACCCCAGTACACATCACTCACCCGGGCTGCCACCGACTGCACGTCTTGTGCCCACGGGCAGAGCGGGGGAAGAGGGAGGGCACAGGTGTTACTACGGGCCAAGATCAGGCACTTTACCTTCCTTGCACCTCGCAGCCCAATCTACCTCATTCTCCGCATTTCCGGCCCCCAGGGCACCTCGTACTCTCCACGGCTGATGCAGCGCCGCACTGGAGATAGTGGCAGAGGCCGGGCACTTTGGTGTATCCGCCCGACTCCACAAAATGGCCGCTGGTCATTTCGTCCGCATCCTCAATACCAGCAGTCAGCACTGCCCGGATCACACCGCGCCTCACGTGTGATCGCTCACCGGTTGCATCTGCCTGTCTGCTACACCATGCAAGTACTGAAATGATGAGCTGCCGCCTGCCGATGACTGATTGTGCGGATAATTGGGCCGCGGGCGCGGAGCTGTCTCAAAGCACGCCTGCCATCTTGGCCAGCCAGCCACGCCCCCCTTTTTTTCCCACTGTTTCATGATGAGTCTTCATACAAAGCACTGTTGAAAGTGAACAAGTTTAAAAGATGAAAACAGGAAAAAACTGTAAAACATTTGTCTATGTTGAATTAAAGTTTTGCTTAAAAATCTTTGTATGTTGTTTAGTTGCCTAATGTTCAAAATGAAATTCGAATACATTTTTGTCTGTTTCTATTTTTTCACAGTGGTTGGAGGTTGAGATATATTACGTGTGTCAAATCAGTAATCTAGTGATGGATTCATTGAGTTACTACTCATGTACTGACCCCATCTTTCAGGCACAACAGTTGCACTTGTCCAGTCATCCAGCCCCACTACCTAAGCAGTCATCCAATCACTCAGGTACTGCACTTAAATTTATCTAATCTCCCAGCCACTACTCAGGCACTCATCCAATCACCCAGACGGTACCCATACACTATGAAAATACCCAGACACTATGTATGCACTCATCCGTTCACTGAGGCACTACCCATGCACTCATCCACTCACCCAGGCACTACTCATGGGATCATCCAATCACCCAGGCAGTACCCATGCACTCATCCAATCACCTAGGCACTATCCATGCACTTACCCAATCATGCAGGCAGCATCCATGCATTCACCCAATCACCCAGGCACTATCCATTCACTCACCCAATCACCAAGCCACTACCCTTTCACTCATCCAATGACCTAGGCTGTACCTTTGCACTCATCCAATCACCCAGATACTACTAATACATTCTTCCAATCATCCAGGCACCATCCATGTACTCACACAATCACCCAGGCCCTACCCTTGCACTCATGCATTCGATCTGGCACTACCCATGCACTCATTCATTCACTCAGGCATTATTTATACTGTCATCCACTCAACTAGGCACTACCCATGCATACATACAATCACCCAGGCACTACCCTTGCACTCATCCATGCACTCAGGCACTACACATGTGCTCATCCATTCATTTAGGTACTACCTATACACTCATGCGATGACGCAGGTACTACACTTTTACTCATCCATTCACTCACGCAGTACCCATGCACTCATCCAGTCACCCAGGCACTAACCATGCACATATCAAATCACTCAGATACTACCCATGCACTCTTACAATCACCCATGCACTTCTCTTGCACTCATCCATTCACTAAGACACTACCCATGCACTATGCAATGACCCAGATACTAACCATGCACATATTCAATCACTCAGGCACTACCCATGCACTCTTCCATCGATTTTGGCACTGCCCATACACTCATCCATTCACTCAGACAATGCTCATTCACTCATCCAATGATAGGCAAAACCCTTTCACTAATCCATTCACTCGCACACTACCCATGCACTCATCCATTTACTCAGGTACTACCCATGTACTCATCCATTCACCCAGGCACTACAGTTTCACTAATGCATATACACAGGCACTACTCTTCTACTCATCAATTCACCCAGGCACTAGCCATGCACTCATATATTCACCCAGACACTACCCATACACTCATCCAATCACTCAATGCCCATGCACTCACCCATTCACCCAGGCACTACTCATGCACTAATCCATTCACCCAGGCACTATCCATGCACACATCCAATCACCCAGGCACTACCCTTTCACTCATCCATTCACTGAGGTGCTACCCATGCAGTCATCCAATCACCCAGGCACAATCCATGCACTCATCCAATCACCCAGGCACTACTCATTCATTCTTCCAATCACCCAGGCATTCCCCGTACACACATCCAAACACCCAGGCACTACCCTTCTGCTCATCCATTCACCTAGGCACTAGCCATGCACTAATCTTTCCACCCAGACAGTACCCATGCACTCATCCATTCACGCATGCACTACTCATGAACTCATCCAATCACAGGCAGTACCTATGCACTCATTCAATCAATCAGGCACTATCCATGCATTCTTGCATTCGCCCAGGCACTATCCATGCAGTCACACAATCACCCAGGCACTATGCTTGCCCTCATCCATTCACCCAGGCACTACCCATGCACTCATCCATTCACTCAGGCACTAGGCATGCACTCATCCATTCACTCAGACAATGCCCATTCACTCATCCAATGACCTAGGCAAAACCCTTGCACTAATCCATTCACTCACACACTACCCATGCACTCATCCATTTACTCAGGTACTACCCATGTACTCATCCATTCACCCAGGCACTACTGTTTCACTAATGCATTCACACAGGCACTACACTTCTACTCATCCATTCACCCAGGCACTACGGGCCCGATTCACAGAACTAACTTACGACAAAATCCTAAACTTACTACCATTTTGGTATTCACAGAATGAATTTACTCATTTTGGTATTCACAGAATAAACTTACTCATTTTGGTATTCACAGAAGACACTTACACATTTTGTGTAACTTACACATTTGTGTAACTTACTCATTTGTGTAACTTACACATTTTGTGTAACTTACACATTTGTGTAACTTACACATTTTGGTATTCACAGAAGGCACTTACTCATTGATGAGTAAGTGCCTTCTGTGAATACCAAAATGAGTAAGTTAATTCTGTGAATACCAAAATTGTTGTAAGTTCATTCTGTGAATACCCAAATGTGTAAGTTCATTCTGTGAATACCAAAATTGTTGTAAGTTCATTCTGTGAATACCCAAATGTGTAAGTTCATTCTGTGAATACCCAAATGTGTAAGTTCATTCTGTGAATACCCAAATGTGTAAGTTCATTCTGTGAATACCAAAATTGTTGTAAGTTTAGGATTTTGACGTAAGTTAGTTCTGTGAATCAGGCCCTACATGCACTCATCTATTCACCCAGACACTACCCATGCACTCATCCAATCACTCAATACCCATGCACTCACCCATTTACCCAGGCACTACTCATGCACTAATCCCTTCACCCAGGCACTATCCATGCACACATCCAATCACCCAGGCACTACCCTTTCACTCATCCATTTACTGAGGTGCTACCCATGCAGTCATCCAAACACCCAGGCACTACTCATACATTCTTCCAATCACCCATGCACTATTCATGCACTCACACAATCACCCAGGCAATACCCTTGCACTGATCCATTCACTCATGCACTATGCATGCATTCATCCATTCATTCAGGCACTACCCATGCACTTTGCAATTCTCCCCGGTACTACCCATACACACATCCAATCACCCAGGCACTACCCTTCTGCTCATCCATTCACTTAGGCATTAGCCATGCACTAATCTACCCACCCAGACAGTACCCATGCACTCATCCATTCACTGATGCACTACCCACACACTCATCCACTCACGCAGGTACTACTCATGTACTCATCCAATCACAGGCAGTACCCATGCACTCATCCAATCACCCAGGCACTCTTCATGCATTCTTGCAATCACCCAGGCACTATCCATGCAGTCACACAATCACCCAGGCACTAGACTTGCCTTCATCCATTCACTCAGGCACTACCCATGCACTCATCAATTTGCTCAGGCATTATGCATGCACTCATACATTCACCCAGGCACTACCCATGCCCACATCCAATCAACCAGGCACTAGTCTTGCACTCATCCATTCACTCAGACAGAACATATGCACTCACCCATTCACCCAGGCACTACCGATGCACTCAACTAATCACCCAGGCACTACCCTTGTACTCATCCATTTACTCAGGCAGTACACAAGCAGTCATACATTCACTCAGGTACTTCTCATACACTCATCCTATGATCCAGGCAATACCTTTGCACTCATCCATTCACTCACACACTACTCATGCACTCATCCATGTACTCAGACACTAAAAATGCATTCATCTATTCACCCAGGCACAACCCTTGCACTCATCCATTCACTGAGGCACTACGCTTGTGCTCATCCATTCACTCAGCCACTATCCATGTACTTATCCATTCACTGAGGCACCACCAATGCAGTCATCCAATCACCCAGGCACTATCCATGTACTCACCCAATCATGCAGCCACTATGTATTCATTCAATCAATCACCCAGCCACTATCTATGCACTCACCCAATCACCCTTGCACTCATGCAATTACAGAGATACTACCAAGATGCACTCATCCAATCGCTCAGGCCTTACCCTTCCATTAATTCATTTACTCAGGTACTACCCTTGTACTGATTCATTCACTCATGCACTACCCATGCACTCATCTATTCACTCAGGTACTAACCATGCACATATCGAATCACCCAGGCACTACCCTTCTAGTCATCCGTTCACCCAAACACTACCCGTGCACTCATCTATACACCAAGCCACTATCCATGCACTCAACCAATCACCCAAGCACTACCCATACACTCATTCAGTCACCCAGACATTATCCATGCACTCCTCAATTCACTCAGCCACTACACATGCACTCATCCATTCACCCAGGCGCTACCTACACACTCATTAATTCACCCAGCCACTACCCTTGCACTCATTCATTCACTCAGGCAGTAACAATGCACTCATCCATTCACTCAGCCACTATGCATGCACTCATGCATTCACTGAGGTACTACCCATGCAGTCCTCCATTCATTCACCCAGCCATTATCCATGCACTCATCCATTCACTCAGGCACTACCGCTGCACTTTTCATTCACTCAGGCACTACATATGCGCTCATCCATTCACCCAGGCACTACCCTTGTGCACATCCAATCACCCAATCACTACATTTGCACTCATCCAATCACTCAGGCACTACTTATGCACTTATAGATTCACTCAGGCCCCTCTGCTGCACCCATTGGAACATCCATGCACCAGTTGTGCACTCATTCAATTATCCATATTCCAGTTATACACTTATTTCAACATCTATAAATACTTTATCTTTTTTTAACTGTAAAAGGCGGTTCCAAAAGGAACCTTTTTTTTTTTAAGGTTTTTGTAAAGTTTAAAAAAAATGTGTTCTTTTTATAATAACAAAAATGGCAACTGGGACAGCAGGAATTGAAAAAAGGTGCAATTAAAAATGTGCAAAACATACAAAAGGGGGAAAAATTAGCATGTATGCTGTTTTGCAGCATTGCGAATAGCTGTAAGACTCTTCTCACCAGCACTTATGAAAACACTACAGGCTATGCAGTACATGGCCTTTCTTGACAACTCTGGAGCCATATCTGTTGCTGTAGTCTGCACCTCAGAAGGGAGTTTCTGACCACGATTTGCAGCTGCTGCCACTTAAGTAGATGGTTCTACAGCTTCCCTCTGCTTGATCGCCAGTTGGAAAGGATTTTTATGATTGGTTTTTAGATGGTATAGCATGGACGTTGTCTAACATGAATATTTCTTGTTCGTCCCTCTAGAGAGGGTCTTCTTGCAGATTGTGCATTGCACAAGTTTGGAAGCTGTTTTTGATTCACCTGATGGGATTGTAAAAAAATCCCATGCCACACTGGCTCTCTTTTGTGGAGGTTCCTCTTCTTCCACATCTTCAGTCTCCATCTTCTCCACATCCTGGTCCAGCTGTTATTCCTGCTGACCCCCATCTCCTTGCTGTGTTGCCATTTCTGATAGAAAAAAAAGACCAAAATGTTTGCCCAGCAAAATGAATCCACCTGCTCAGAATTAAGTTCTATGAAAGAAGATTCAAGAAGGAGGAGTGGGTGTGTACTTCCTATTGATTTTGCTGAAAAGTATATTATCCAATGATATTCCTTGCTTTCTCAGTCATGTGATATTCGTGGTGACCGAATATTTGCGGTTATTGCGGTGAAGCGGAAATGCAAAATATAAGTTTAAAGTAGTTATGTTTAAAAATGGAAAGAAAAGCAGAACTTTCAATATTATAATAGTGAGCAGCTATACTTAACGTGTTCACAATACCTCTACATATACGTTTCAGAGTTGTTTAAAAACATGCGCTATCTGCGATTACTGATGTCATCTCGACTTCCGCTGTCTTCTCGGAAATGGGAAAACGTGTTTGGAGGCGATATTCTTGAAACTCTAATAAAGCTCTACCTTTAAATATACTGTAGAATATGTCTATATGTAGGTTTTACACTTTGTTTAAACCACGCGGTCTTCGCGACTACCGACGTCACCGCAACGACGAAGGTAGTCGCGAACATAATTTATTTTTGTAAAGATGGCTTTCTCCTAAATTGATCACAGAAAGAAAAGTTTAAACAATGTATTACTAAATATTCAGAGTTAAGCTTTATTTAAAAAATTTCTTTAATTGTATTTTTCAGTATATGAAATAGATTTACTGATGACAGAATCTCCACTGTAAATGCAACAATGTTGTGCCGACTTACAAAATTGTTAAAAATAAAACCAATTATTAATGTATTTTCTGATAAACACTTATGAAATCAAAAAATAAGTGGTGTATTATATAAATATAATACCCAATATCCAATTATAGAAAGAAAGTACGAAAATCTTAGAGGTTCACTTTAAAAAAAATAGATGTTACAATCAATGTTCCCTCTAATTCTTTTCTTCCATGTGCGGCAATAAAAGTGCACTGTGCACTGCAGCTAAGTCTGTGTGCACTGATGACAATCAATAGCTTAATATGCAAGCACGGGTGGTGTAGCAAGCTACCAAAATCAGTGGCTTAATAAGTATGCCATGGCCCTAATGCAAACCAGAAAAAAAGCCCCCTCCCCACTCGGTTGGTTTTAAAAGAAGCCCATTACAGGGGCACAGTGGTCTCCTCACACCCTTGTCAATGAGTTCCATTGCATCTTGTACCCTAATCATTCTACCTAAAATTACTCTCTATTTGATATCTCCATGCTGCTCTTATTTCCTCCTTGCACCATTTATTATCCCCTTATCTCCTTCCTCTATTCTTTTAGGGGCATATTAGCAACGCTTTGCGATAAATATCGCAAAGCTCGCTTAGCGCTCATTTTTTTATCGCCGGATATCGCTGGATTTTATTGCCGAGATAGCGCGTTATTAGCAACGCGTATCTCCAAGGCGATATTAAATCCAGTGATAGCCGTGATAACATGCTGTATCGCGTGAAAACAAGCGATGATTTCCCTGTGATACTGCAAACCTTGCTGATAGGCAGGCATGGACTCAGCCATGCAATCCACCTCCCATGTTAAAGATGCCTAAGTTGTATTTTTAGCAGGTGTTAAAAACCTGCGATAAAGGGGGCTTAGCGCGGCTTTCAAGCTTGCATCGCGGGTCTTGTGCAGCCTTGCTAATATCCCGAAGCTGTGATAGTGAGTGTTTGCCAAGGAGTTGTGTGGAGGAACGCCCACTTTGCATGTCATTAGCGATAAATATCGCTGACATGCAAAGCGGCACCAAAACAGTCGCTTTCGCCATAAAGCTGTTGCTAACAGCTGTTAGCGACAGCTTGCTAATAGGGCGATAGAAATATCGCCGCTTTAGTGGCAAAAAGTGCCGCTAAAGCGGCGATACCGCCCTTACTAATAAGCCCCTTAGTTTTTTCTTCTCTCCTTGCTCCTCCTTACCCGTCCCACTTTTCTTTATCTATTTCTGCTCTGCTCCACTTCTTCCTCATCCTGTCGCCTCTCTTCAATCAGCGTCCTCCTCTTCTCTCCTCCACAGACTCCCTCTAATCTCCATATTCTCTCTTATTCCAACCTTACTCTATAAAATATATATCTTGAATATACTTCTCTCTCACCCACCTCATTCCACTTCTTGTCTCCGTCCTTCTTGTTGTCACCTCTTGGTCTACCTATCCCCTTTTGGTTGTTTATCATCTTTTTGTTATTTCTTTCCCTTCCTTTTTCCTTTCCTTTCTACATTTAACTCCCCTTTCTTTCTTTTACTCTCCATTTATTGCTTATTCACTTGTTGCTTTTTCTATTTCACTACCATAGCTCAACATCTCCATATATGCCTCCTTTTCTCTCTACACTCAAATCAACCCTACCCCTCGCATTCCCAAATCTTCTTTCCTCTCCATCTTTATATTATAGTCCCCTTTCCTACCCAGTACCTTGTCTTTCTTTCCAATTTTCATACTTATCTTTTCTCCTTTTCTCTACTCTACCATCTTCCTTTCTATTCTTTCTTTACCATCCCCTTGTTCATTTTCTAATGCTGTCTCTCATCTATCTTTATTCTCTCTACTTCATATCCAGCTATCACCCTCCAATCTCTCCTTCCTTAATATCTGGCTTCCACAGTTGACCTCCTCCTCCCAACCTTATTCTATCCACCTCTATTTAATCTCCCCCTTCAATTTACTTAATTTCTGCTGCCTTTTTGCCTCATCCATCAGCTTCCACCCTGTCTCCTGTCCTCTTTTCTACCTTATGACAAGCTCCTGCGCGACCCATTGAATGAATATTTGGCCTCTCCTCCTCTGTATCTTCTCCTCAGAGTTTTACCAGTGCCTGCCTGGGACCAGTTTTACTCTCTGTTTGAATGACCTTTCCCCAACTCCTCCTAGAGGAAGAGACCACACAAAGCTAAACCCAGAGAGACACTTCAAAAACATTCTTAGCAAAATCAGGGCAAAGCCATTTTTTGCTTGCTTGTGTTCTGGTTCAGGCAGATCCCGACACGGTAGTTTGCCTGGACTGTTTCTATTGGAGCAGAGTCAAGACTGATTTGAACATGGCTGGGTTCAAACTGAGGGCCCGATTATGATGGCGGTGGGACTGCCACCGACAGCCCGTCGGTGGCGGTCCCACCGCTATCGCAATCATGTTTTTTGCCCACCACATTTGGATGGCAGGCTGACGTGTGTTCCGACCGCCATGGATCCAGCGAGCTCAAGGAGCCCGTTGGTCTGTCGGAGGCGGAGTAATGCCTACAAAGGTGGCGGTGCCTGGCACCGCCGTAGGCATTACAATGTTCCTTTCCGCTGGCCCTTTCATGGCGGTGAACCCAGCATGAAAAGGCAGGTGTAAAGGGGCATTGGGGCCCGTAGCAGGCCCCCTTACCCCCATGGCCTCAGTTTTGGGTTATGGGGGCACCTATGGTGCCCTCATAAATATCCCTGAACCATGTGGCAGGCACCGCATGGTGCCTGCCACACAGTGCAGGGATATGTTTCAGGTATATTTTATGCACTGCGGTGGGTGCTTCAGCCCACAGCATGCACCACAATACAAACTATAGACATTGCGGCCGCCGTGGTGGCAGTCGCATCCTTATTCGGACTGCGGGACCACCGACTTGTAGTCAGGCGGTCTCTTTACTGAATGGATGGCGGTCAGACAGAAGTCTGACCGCCATCCTAATGAGGCCCTGAGTTGGCATGGTGGGCTAAAGAACAACGGTTTGGAATACTACCCTGAGTGATTGCCAGTAGTTAGACCTATTGCAAGCATTCCTCCCATTACTTTTTGTGCATTTGGTATGACGCACTTAGAGGCCAAGGGTATGCCGAGATGTGGGCTCCTTACTCACCATGCCACTGGAATCAAGCTATACCCAACAGAGTGAAACTTGTCTTGGGTAGCTTCTGTTCCATTCAGGGAGGATCTGGCCTGGCAGTTCAAACTGGACTGTTCCTACTGGAGCAGGCTCAAGACTGATTTGCATATGGCTGGGTCCAAACTGAGGTGTCAGTTTGGCTGGGCAAAAAGACAAGGGGTTGGAATGCTACCTGGAGTGATTGCCAGTGGTTAGACTTATTGCAAACATTCCCCCCATCACCTTTTGTGTGTCAGATAATAAATTATTTGCAGCCAGTGCAGAGAAGACTGGGCCTCTTTCACATCTGGACCATGGTGCCGTTGCACTCGCTGCAGCAGAAATAGCCATGACTCTGACTAAAATAACATGTTAACATCACAGTACAGGGTGGCACTCACTATCTCCACTGCTCCTCTTGTCTAACCTCCTCTAGGATCCTCATAAGGTAATGGGGCAGGAAGCCTTGGCCAGACTAGGTGCCCTCAACCTTGCCAGCAATAAGGAGCCCACATACACATCTCACCACTTGTGATAGCTACAGAGTAGAAACAGTGAAGTGGTTGTTTGGTCCTCTTGTATTTATATAGTGTTTAATAATCGAAACATAGCTGTGATGTATTTTGATTTGCATTGTGATTCTGGGCACCCCTTTGGACTGCATGATTGATAAGGATGTAGTGTGGCCGATATGGGAGGTGTTGGGTGAGACACATGAATTTCAAAGACATGATTCTAACATGCTTCTGTGAACATAGCTCCAATTTGGTGCCGCAGAGAGAGAGTGAAAATGTACCTACTATTTTGATGAAAACACTAATCTGCAGTTAGGTGAATTGGCACAGCTACATTTTTAGTCACCCCTGAAATGTAAGGTCTTTATACATTTTCGGATTTACCTCTCTGCAAGAACCTTAACTAAATAATACCTGTTCGAGCAAGTTCGGATCTTCTTTACAATCTGGAACACAACTACAGAATTATGGCATGCTTAATTCCATGCACAAACCACTTTGGCTTCTTCATTGCCTTCTGATTTTATACAGTAGAGAAACATTTGCTCTGCATTGGTCATTTAGTAACCCAGCATTAGCTTACAGTAAGAACACAAAGCGTCCTAATAATATTGACAAGTACCTGTTTAGAGATTCTGATTCAGATTTACTAACACTCTGTGATGAGTTTGCATTACAAAAGTGACGCAATCCCAGCACACAATGTTGTGGTGGGATTTATTTTTTAATGCAAATCATGATTTGTGAGGGAAAGTTGCCCACATTGACACAAAGTAGCAGCATGACCTACCTTGTACCTCTTTCTATCAGGGGAGCATACCATGGGTGGTATATGGACGTTCCCATGCAACAACCCATGGGTTTTGAGGTAAATTCCTCTCTACTAACAGTTACAGGAATGGATTTGAGCCAAACAATTATGTCTCCTCAAGGCAGGCATAACAGTGGAGCGACTTTTGAAAGTCTCCATATTTTTCAAAATTTGTATGTGTGATGCACTGTACTGCACACATACAGTTGGACAAGTCTTAAAGGATATTTTTAATACTAGAAGGGTCCCTTTCCAGTACAAAACCTATGCTTGACAGAACCCTCACACCCTTGTACTAAGGCCAGGGCCACTGGAATTATGCAAGGCAGTGGCCTTTTCAGCATAACTATAAATTTGCCACATGTGCCACATATTTAATCAACTGCTGTATAATCTGCAGATTTTAACCCCAAAACTTGTTTCTAGCTTGAATTGATTAAAACTCACCAAAACCATGACTACCTGAATTGCTGTGAAGTGGAAGACCCTTCACAAAGGTTAACTAGTCACCTTTCTGTTCCAATTGTTGTATTTGGGTGTTATATTGATAGTAATGAGGTGCAACATTTGCCTAGACAGTATTAGCATGTGTAAAAATGGCAAAATAATAAAGTAATACTAGCACAAAATATGCCGCATTACGCCACATATTTCTATTGGCCCTGACTATGGTGCATGGTACAAGTGGGACAAGCCGACAAATTAACAGGGACAATTGAGCCAAGGGTCGGCACTTGCTCAAGAACCCATACACAAGCTGAGCCTGGAAAATATGTGGCATGTCAATCATGCAGCACATATCATGTAAGAATATGGTAAAGTGTTTTCAAAATTCAAAGAATGAATACGTGCAATCGTTTTACCTCAGCCAGGACCACTGGAAGTATTTGATTCTGCGGCCGTGGCTTTTTTCTCATAATTATGGATTTGCCGTACTTGCCACACAATCCATCATCTTCTGTGTAATCTGCAGATTTTGACAAAAAATATTTTGTTTCTAGCTCAGACAGATCAAAAGTTACTAAAAATGTGGCTACGTGTGTTTGCACGCAATGGAAGGCCCTTCACAAATGTTAACTGGCCATCTTTCAGCTGCTTATTTCTGCATTTGGTTGTTAAACTGGTAGTAATGAGGTGATATCTTTGCTCAACAGTTTTATCATGTGTAAAAATGACACAATAATGGCGTAATATTATCAAAAATGTACTGCATTATGCTGAAAAATCAGCTTTTTCTTGCTGCATAATTTAGTCAAACCTGCCATATAATTTGGTGCTCCATTACAGCATCATTCCAGTATAACTGACCGTATTATATCAGATTATGTGCAAAGGATTTATTAAAAAGAAGTTTTTAAACTGAACTGAGAAACTTCTTGAATGGTTTTTTTGTGCATTTATATTTAGCAAACATGACCGGAAGTATTTGAGCACTTTACTGGAGTGTGGAGACTGGAAACCATTTTCTCAGTTCCAAAGTCCACAGCTCTGGCAGTAATTCCACATACTCACCCTCTCATAGCTGTGTGAAACAATCACATGTGATTATTTCACACTGCCTACTGCCGGCCTCGTAAAACACTCCGAATTTAAAACTAGGAAACAGCTCCTTTTGTCATTGATTGATTTGCTGGGTGTCCTGTGGCACCGCCTGCCATGAAAACAGGAAAGGGGAGTTTTCACACCTCCCTTTTATGTGTATTGAGGCTGGGAACTATGAGCGCGCTACCTGAGAGAGTCTGGGCGCTGGAAGCATTAAGGCTGTGTGCGTGCGCAAGCAGCCTATAGGGAACACTGGTTAAAAAACCTTAGAAATAAAAAAAATGAAGAATACAGGAACGTTATAGTTAACAATTAGCATTTAAAAAACCTTAGAAATTCACTGAAAAAACAAAAGCTTACAGGGACGTTATAGTTAGGAAATAGAATTTTAAAAAAACCTTAGAAATTCAATGAAAAAAACCACGGTTACAGGGACGTTATAGTTAGGGTCATATTTCACTTGTTCAAAACCAGAGAATTTCAGCAGCTATAGTTAGCTCAGCGTACTCAGCTAACTCAGCTCAGCTAACTATAACTCAAGCCCCCACAATGCAATATTTATGACCTCACATATTACTTCACTCATGACATGGGCAGTGATATCACCGATGACATCACTGATGACATCTCAAATGACATCACTCATGACATCATCTACAGAATCTGATGCACCACTCACACCCCCATGTAACCTTTTATACACCCACTCCAACTTTCACACTACCATTCTCAAAACCATTGACACACCTATACCAGTACTTACATATCCACTCACTAATTCATTGGTCTACACACGCATCCAATCACTCACCCATACAGCCACTCATACACCCACTCACTCACTAATACAGCCACTGACATATCCACTCATATACCCATACAGCCAATCACACACTGTCAGACACTCATACAGCAACGCACACACCTACTCACTCACCCATAGAGTCAATCACACAGTCACTTATTCACCTATACAGTTATGCACACACCAACTCACTTATTCATACACATACTAATACATACTTACTCACTTATACATTTATTGAATGTGGCAATCATTTGTGGCAAAAAACATTGGAATTTGGGCGAGATATATATATATGTATATATATATATATATATATATATATATATATATATATATATTCACTGAAAAAACCATAGGTTTTAGGGACAGTTATAGTTAGTTGGACATTGCACTCGTACAAAACCTGTGAAATTCCCCGTTATAGTTAGTCCAGCTAACTATAACTCGCGCTCCCGTAATGCACTGCTGATGACGTCACATATTACATCACTCATGACATGGTCAGTGACATCACTGATGACATCACTGATGACATCTCAAATGACATCACTGATGACATCATCCAGTGACTGTGTGTTTCTGTAAAGTTTAAATATTTTTAATATATATAGGAAAAGACGTATTGAAGAATGAGTGGGTGTGTAAGTGTCTGTATGGATGATTTAGTAGGTGCGTGACTGACTCTATAAGTGAGTGATTTAACGTATCTTACTGAATGCATGGGTTAGTGACTAAACTGGGTGAATGTCTGTATCCGTCTGTCTGTTGCTGTGTAAGTGGCTGCATGTGTTTGTGAATAGCTACATGAGTGTCTATATGAGTTATTGAATGCTTGTCTGAGTATCTGTATGGGTGCCTGAGTGTTTGTGTGGGAGGGGTGTGTGCAACTCTGTGCATAGATGTGTGAGTGGGTGATTCACTGGGTGGATGGTTTCAAGAGTGCATCTGTGATAGACTGTATGGGTGGGTAAGTGTGTGTAAGAGTGTGTTAGTGAGTGAATGTATGTCCCAGTGGTACATGTGTGAGTAACTACATATGTGAAAGGCAGTATATATGTGTGTTGGAGTATATAAATAGCTATAAGCGAGAGTGAGTGATTGTGATAGTGGCTGTATGGATGAGTGTGTGCTTGTATCAGTGATTGTATAAGAGCGTAAGAATGTGCTACTATTTGTATGAGTAAGTGAGCTGGTGTGTGTATAACTGTATAGGTGAGTAAATGGTAGTGTGTTTAATTATTTGCATGACTGACTAGGTGTGTGAGTACCTCTATGGATGAGTGGCGGAGTTTGAGTGTCTATATAGGAGTATGAGTGCATATGATAGTCCTGTACTGAGTGACCGTAAGTATGAGTGACTGTATGGGTGAGTGAGTGGATGTGTGCGTAGACCTAAGAATCAGTGAGTGGGTATGTAGTTATTGGTGTTGGAGTGTCTATGGTTTTGCGAATGGCAGTCTGTAATTTAGAGTGGGTGTATCAAAGGTTATATTGGGGTGTGAGGAGGTGAATCAGATTATCACGTGGATGATGTCATCAGTGATGTCATTTGAGATGTCATCAGTGATGTCATCAGTGATGTCACTGACCATGTCATGAGTGATGTAATATGTGACGTCATCAGCAGTGCATTGCGGGGCGCGAGTTATAGTTAGCTGGACTAACTATAACGAGGGAATTTCACGGGTTTTGTACGAGTGCAATGTCCAACTAACTATGACTGTCCCTAAAACCTATGGTTTTTTCAGTGAATTTCAAAGGTTTTTAAATGCTAATTTGTAACTATAACATCCCTGAAACCTATGGTTTTTTCAGTGAATTTCAAAGGTTTTTTAAATGCTAATTTGTAACTATAACATGTCTGAAACCTACGGTTTTTCAGTGAATTTCAAAGGTTTTGTAAATGACAATTTTTAAATGTATTAATTGTTATATAAATGTTTTTCATACTGATTTCCAAATTTTTTAGAAACAATTTTTTTTAAATATTTTATTTTTAAATTACATTGTAATTACATTATACATTACATTACAAAAAATACTTTCTCAGAATGAATTACTTTAGTTTAAATACTTTGCACATAGGCAATAGACTTTTAAGTACAGTAGTTACAGTTGTTGCAATGGGCAACACATTTTCAAACACAATGCAACATTCAGCTCAATGTGAATTTCTAGTTAAATGCAATTAGTTACTTTATGGATTACTTTTCTAACCACAGGACTGGATCCTAGATTCAGTCCTGGGACATCTCCTGTAAACAGTTGAGTAAAAGCGTTTTGGTTACAGTCGTGATTTTTAAGGAATATTATTGTACTTTAAAAGTTCACACTTAGAAACTTTTTCTCATAGAATCACCAATGTTATCTTGAGAAAGGAAATTCACTTAGAAGTTAAAAACTGTTATCGTTACTTTTTCTTACTCAGTGTTGGATCCTGGATACAGCACTGGTGCATCTCCTGTAAACAGTTGAAAGAATGCGTTTAAGTCATACAGGCGATTTTTTAGGAATATTTGTAGTTTGTGAAAATCGACACTTTGAAACTTTTCTGCTGAAAACCAGACAATGGATTCCTATGGAAGAAAATATAAGTTACTGGTAAGTACGGTTAAAATTACTTTTCAGGGTCAGTGCTGGGCTAAAAGATGCAGCACTGGGTTCTCTCCTGATAACAGGTGAGTAAATTGGAATTCGTACTTTGGTTGATTTTAGAGGAATATTATAAAGTTCCAAAACTCCACACTTAGAAGAATTTCCAAGTGAAACCAGTCAATGTTAGCCTATGGAAGGAAATTCAAGTTACTGGTAAGTACGGTTAAAATTACTTTTCAGGATTAGTACTGGGCTGAAAGATACAGCACTGAGGTCTCTCCTGATAACAGGTGAGTAAATCGGAATTCGTATTTCGGCTGATTTTAGAGGAATATTTTAAAGTTCCAAAACTCCACACTTAGAAGAATTTCCAAGTGAAAACAGTCAATGTTAGCCTATAGAAGGAAATTCAAGTTACTGGTAAGTACGGTTAAAATTACTTTTCAGGACCAGTACTGGGCTGAAAGATACAGCACTGAGGTCTCTCCTTATAACAGGTGAGTAAATCGGAATTCGTATTTCGGCTGATTTTAGAGGAATATTTGTATGTTTCAAAAATCAACACTTAGAAACTTTTTCAACAAAAAGCAGGCAATGATATCCTATGGAAGGAAATTCAAGTTACTGGTAAGTACAGTTAAAATTACTTTTCAGGACCAGTACTGGGCTGAAAGATGCAGCACTGAGGTCTCTCCTTATAACAGGTGAGTAAATAGGAATTCGTATTTCGGATGATTTTAGAAGAATATTTGCACAATGGTGAAGGGAGGGGGCGGGGCCTGAGGTGACATCTGTGCAAACGCGCCTCGTGGCGCGTTTTAAGTTGGGGATTAAGTCCCCTTGAATCCTGAGGGTCCCTAGGGGCCAACTAGCCCACCAGGAACCTCCAATATGCGCCAGGGGCTGCGTTGCAGAGACGTGTAGAGAGGCCACACCCCTTTTTACACCTCTCTGCAACGCAGCTCTATGGCGCTTTCTGGATGTACCTGTTGGGCTAGTTGGCCCCCAGGGACCCTCAGGATTGAAGGGGATTTAATTCCCCATCTTAAAACGCGCCACGGGGCCTGTTTGCACACATGTCACCTGAAGCCCCGCCCCCTCCCTTCACCACTGTGCAAACGCGCCCGTGGCGCGTTTTAAGTTGGGGAATTAAGTCCCTTGAATCCTGAGGGTCCCCGGAGTCCAACTAGCCCACCATATACCTCCAAAGCGCCACAGAGCTGCGTTGCAGAGAGGTGTAAAAGGGGCGTGGCCTCTGTACACCTCTCTGCAAGGCAGCCCCTGGCGCATACTGGAGGTTCCTGGTGGGCTAGTTGGCCCCAGGGACCCCCAGTATTCAAGGGAGTCGTTCCCCCTCTGCAACGCGCCAGGGGCGTGTTTGCAGAGTGGTGAAGGAAGGGGCGGGGCCTGCAAGCCCGATCGTTTTTAAATTTTTTTTTTTTGTCCCCTGAAGGGGGCTCTGTGGCCCCCTTCCTTTTCCAGTTTTTATGCCCTGGGGATCCCATCCCCCAGGGCCTTACCCTTTTTTAATTACAAATTAAAAAAAAAACGGGAAAGGGGCCACGTGGCCCCCCTTCCCTGGGCCTGTATTGTCCCCGGGGACCCCATCCCCCGGGGCATGGCCTCGATTTTTTTTTTTTTCGTAGGGAGGGGGCTGTGTGGCCCCCTCCTCAGGCCATTTAAGGCCCCGGGGACCCCATCCCCGGGGCCGGCCTTTCCGTTTTTTTTACTTTTTTTTTTTATTTTTTGGGGAGGGGGCCGCGTGGCCCCCTCCCGAGCCACTACTTGCCCGGGGACCCCATCCCCCGGGGCTGGCCCTCTCGTTGGGGACTGTGGGGGGTCCCCAATCCCCCACAGTCCCGCCGGCTCCCCGTGCCCTACGGGAGCCGGCATTGCTTTACACATGGGGAGCAGCTAACATGCTGCTCCCCATGTGGAAAGCAATCGGCTTTGGATATTGGAAGAGAGAGCAGGTTTCCCTGCTCTCTCTTCCAATATCCAAAGCAGTTTGCAATGACAGGACGGGGCCGCGAGGCTCCCATCCTGTCATTGCAAACAGCAGTGTCCCGGGGGTAGGCACCCGGGACACTGCAGGAGCCGGCCCTGGGGGATGGTGGTCCCCAGGGCCATCAAGGGCTCCAGGAGGGGGCCGCGCGGCCCCCTCCCATTCAGTTCACAGCCCGGGGAGGTGGTGGTCCCCGGGGCTCTGGGGTCCGTAACGGACCCCCATATTTAAATGTTTAGTGCCCCGGGGAGGTGGCGGTCCCGGGGCGTGTGGGGGCTGGAGCCCCCCACACAGGTTTTTAATTAATAAAAAAAAGCCCCGGGAGGTGGTGGTCCCCGGGGCTGCGGGAGGGCTCAGAACCCTCCCGCACCATTTAAAAAAAGCCCCGGGGGTGGCGGTCCCCGGGGCTTGGGGGCCCTTGAGGCCCCCACGCATTAAATTATCCCCCCACCATGCCCCCGGGACTTGGGCCACCCGGGGGCAAAATACAATCGGAGCGCGGAGACCGCGCTTCGATTTTTTCTCGGCAGGATTCGCGCACCCTGAGCGCATGCTGCCGATTTTTAAAAAATTTGTTTGTTTTTTGCCCAGGGGTCCTTGTGCGACCCCTGAGCAAACCTAGGAGTCAGGGTGTTTCTACCCTGCTCCCTTTGTGCGCTTTGCGCACTTGTTTCTGTCCCTCGGTTCTACCGAGGGACAAAATGGCTGCCAACATTTCCTGAATCGGAATGTTGACAGCCAGCTGACAGCCAATTAACATGCAGCTCGTGATCGGGAGGGTACGCAGACCCTACTCGGCCATAGATATCACTATCTTTTTACTTTTGATTTTCTCAGCAACTACTGAGACGGATTTACACCATTTAACAAAAGGGTTCTTTCTGAACCAAGAACTACCTCTTTGCCAAATTTGGTGTAATTCCGTTCAGCAGTTCAGGCTGTAGCCGTGTCTAAAGTTTCCTATGGAAAATTGCATGGGGAAAACGCGTTTTGGGACCCCCTTTTTCTCGGCCCCCGCTTGACGAATCCCCCGAGACTTTCAGGGTAGGAGCGGACCGGAGCGGGCCACAAAGTTTGAAAATTTTGCGAAGATACGTCAACCGGCAAGAGAGTTATTTCAAATAGAATGTCGCAGATTTCCTATGGATAATAGGTTGTAACTATAACTATCTACTGGCGACCGCCAGTAGATAATATATATATATATATATATATATTCACTGAAAAAAACATAGGTTTCAGGGATGTTATAGTTAGGCTGACATTTCACTCGTACAAAAGCAGAGAAATTCGCCGTTATAGTTAACTGAGCTAACTATAACTCGCGCCCCTGACATGCACTGCTGATGACATCACATATTACATCACTCATGACATGGTCAGTGACATCACTGATGACATCACTGATGACCTCTCAAATGACATCACTGATGACATCACTGATTACATCATCCACTTAATATCTGATGTACCTCCTCACACCCTAATATAACCTTTCATACACCTACTCTCAGTGAATTTCTAAGGTTTTTTAAATGCTAATTTCTAACTATAACGTCCCTGAAACCTATGGTTTTTCAGTGAATTTCAAAGGTTTTTAAAATGCGAATTACTAACTATAACGTCCCTGAAACCTATATTTTTTTTTGTGAATTTCTAAGGTTTTTTAAATGATAATTTCTAACTATAACGTAGTAGTCACGTTTGCAGAGTGGTGCAGAAAGGGGGCTGGGCCTCCGACCAGCGCTCAGGAATTCCACTGCGTAGGACTAACAGAAGGTACCAGGAGGGCTTCTTGGCCGTGTGGCCCCCCTTCTCTTAATATTTTTGTGGCCCTGGGGACCCCATCTCCCAGGGCCTGAGCCATTTTTTAATTTTTTTATTTTTAAACAGTAAGGGGGCCATGCAGCCCCCTACCGAGGCCGATTTCGGCCCCGGGGGACCCCATCCTCCAGGGGCATGGCCACATATATATATATATATATTTATTTTTTTAATGTCCTTTTAAAGGACGGGGGCCGTGTGAAGAGTGTTTTTTTCATTTGACAATTTGGCGTTGTTTGACATATTGTCACAAAGTTTTAAAAACTAATACGCCACTCACTTCACCTGCTGTGTTGAAAGTTTTGGGGTGCTCCCGCCAAGTTATAGCAAACTCTGCTCTGGTTCATGGAAGCGAGAGCAACAAAATGTTAGCAGCTCCCTCTGCCCAAAAGCAATGGCAGCTCTCGCAGAATGCGGGGAGCCAGCAGGGACCGCAGGGGCCATGATGCTGACCCCATGCAGGCCCCCTACCCATTTTATTTTTTTATTTTTAAAAGGTTAAGGCCTGGCCCGAGAGATGGGGTCCTCGGGCTGAAATTGGCCTCTGGGTGGGGGCCGTGCCACCCCCCCTCCTATATAAAAAATATTAAATACAGGACAGGCCGAAGGATGGGGTCCCCGGGGCTAAAATTGGTCCACCTTCCTTTATTTAAAAACAGTTTTTAAAAAGGGAAAAGGCCTTGCCCCGGGGATTGTGTCCCCTGGGCCTAAATAGGCCTGGGGAGGGAGGCCGCATGCCCCCCTCCCTTTAAGAAAAAAAGATATATATATATATGAAGGGCTGGCCACCCTCCCTTTTTTTGGAGCATTATTAAAAAGGGGCCAGGCCCCGGGGGTTGGGACCCCCTGGGCCAAAAATGGTCCAGGGAAGGGGGGCCACGCAGCCCCCCTTCCTAAAAAAACAGGGGGAAAAACAGCCTTCAAATCGCCGAGGCCCCATCCCCTTTCTACACCACTCTGCAAATGCGCCTTCTGCGGCGCTGCTGAGTGGAGGATAAAGACCCCTTGGCTGCTGAAGGTTTTTAGGGGCAAACAAGACCTCCTGTTACCTCCAGTAAGTCCCACACAATGGGATTGGTGAGAGGTGGTCAGAGGCCATGCCCCTTTCTCCACTACTCTGCAAACATGCCTCTCGGCACACTGCTGGTGGGGGATGAGGTCCTCTTGTTTCCTGAGGGCCTGATCCTCTGGGGAAGGGGCCTGCCTTTCAAAAACGGAAAATCTATCAGAAGTGCAAAGGACCAATTAAGGCAGTTCTGCCCTATAAGCTATTTCAGTGCTCTCCTGCGACCCCATTCCTGTGTTATGCTCCAACTCAAGCCCTTGCATGGGGAACTTACAACTTGCTTCAGGATGGCTTGGCGGGAGCCCTAGAATTGTATCCCTTCTGTCCTCTGACTCACTGCCTTCAACTTCCCACTTGTGGAAACTAGCTTCCTCTTCCCACTGTCCCCTTTTACATCTGGATGGGACTGGGGTGTTAAACTCTTTAGTTGCTGATGTTGTTCCGCCATGACTTTAAAATAAGAGCACAGAGAGGTAGTAGTTTTGGGTCTAGTTTGGGTTTAGTGCTAAGAATTCTACTATTCGCATCACCTCTCTCCTTCTGCAGAGATGTCCTCCCCATCCCCTACTGACGCATGCTCTCTTTCTGCAATGCTGGTGTTTGTTTTTGTCCCAAGGGGTCCATTTACAGCTCTACCCACAATAGCACCTTTACTAACCCCTAGGTGCACATACAGGAGGGCTCTTGAGGATCTCAGACTGAACCTATTTTTCTTACTATTTGGGTAGGGAAAGGTTTCTCCTACTCCGCGTAAATAATTCACGGGGCACTCCCATCCCATTCAGTTCATTCACTTGTATTGAGGGGGTATGCTGTGCCGGCTTCTGTCCCTATTTTGCAGTGACTAAGCCCTCCGGCATTCATGGGGGCCCATCTCACGACGAGTTGCGGCTTTATCACATACTCCCTGTCTCGTAATTTTCCTCTTGCACCTTTACTGAGCATCTTTGTCTGGTTGCTGTTATGGGGATATCAATGCCTGTGCTACCTCTGCTCATGCAGCCCAAGGTGCCTGAACGGCCCAAGCCACCAAAACCTCCCTGCAATGAAGCCCTCTTCACAGGCTTCCTGTTGCACTGCAATTGATGGCTCAACCTGCACCAACGAGCTGCCGCCCACTTTGCTTGCTGCTCCCATTCAGCAGCCTCTGCAACTCCTCAAGCCTCCCAAAAAAATGCTGAAACAACACTGACGTCAATCACGTAATACAAATAACTCCTCATTGTCATCTCCACCAAAATTATGGTGAGTTCTTCCTCCAAGAGTCCCGTAGTCTCTAGGAGCTGTGGTCGCTTAGTCTCCCAACAAGTTGACTCAGCCTACTGCCATGTTCAGCGCCCAACAGGTTTTTTCATTAGACATTAGAGAGGTTAGAGAATCATTGGATCACTGACATAATATCAATCCAACAAATATTGAAACACAATAATATCAGAAATTAAATATTGATATAAAAATATTGACTCTGTAAACTTAACTATAAAAACCACAACTATTAAGAACACAAATATCGTTGTTAAAATATTGATTTTTACATATATCAAAATCAAATGTATCGGAAAAATATATATCATTACCCTTAAATAAACATAGAATATGTCAATAATTGCCCAAAAAAATAAATATTCAGTAATAAAACATTAAAAAACACTTTTCAAATAAAAACAATTACTTTAAATAAATTCAAAACTTATTATACACATAGGTAATTTAAATACAAAGGGGGCGATTCACAGAACTAATCTGAGATAAAATCCTAAACTTACTACTTTTGGTATTCACAGAAGGCATTTAGTAGTAGTAAAGTTAGGACTCCTAACTTTACTACTACTAAGCTGAGACAAAATCCTAACTTTACGACTTTCGGTATTCACAAAAGGCATTTAGTAGTAGTAAAGTTAGGAGTCCTAACTTTACTACTCCTAAATGCCTTCTGTGAATCCCAAAAGTAGTAAGTTTAGGATTTTATCTCAGTTTAGTAGTAGTAAAGTTAGGAGTCCTAACTTTACTACTACTAAATGCCTTCTGTGAATACCAAAAGTAGCAAGTTTAGGATTTTATCTCAGATTAGTTCTGTGAATCGGCCCTAAAATTTTTACCATTCACCACAATATTTTACAATTTTAAAATATCTACAATAAATTCTCCCAAAAAGTGACCATTAACTACAAACAACTAAACACCAAACTAAATAATAATAACTATACATCTATAAATTATTTTATAAACAAAAACATGGATTTATCTATTATACATAAATAGTAAAGCACAAATTAGCGTTTACCATAGAAGGATTCAACTGATAAGAAAATTCAAACTATAGTAAACCAACCAATAAAAATTCAACTACAAACTACTTCATCCAATAAAATCAAACAAACAATTAAATCAACAATATAAACTGCACACTAATTAGAACAACTAAATACTTCAAAAACGACAAATGGTCCAAAATGAGGAAACTCTGCCGGATTAATTCTACAAACCATTAAAGAAGAAAAATATACAACTTAACAACTACATAACCAAGTAAGTAACACATATTTAAACTAAAATGTAACTTAAAAATATAAAATAGCAAATACGTATGAATACACTTTCTAACTTTTATCTTTTTTACACAGACCTCCTAAAAGATAAAATCTACAACTTGAAAACCAATCAACTACCAGAAAATATCAACTATCACAAAGCAGCAAAAAGAAATAAAAACATAAGTATACATAAAGAAATAATGAATTATAAACTAAGGGTGGGCGGAATTTGCGTAGTCGCGTTACGCAAATCTTCGCGAAATTGCTAACAAATTCCGCGAGCTCGCGGAAATTCCACGAAATCGCGGAATTGCTTGTCCCGTCCGTTCGCGATGTGTTTTTGCGTGCTCGCGGGGAAATATATCGCTAACTTGCCCATGCGGTCGCTAATGGGCGCGGCCATCTTGTTTTCACTTGTCCCGCCCGCTCGCGATGGTATTTCCTGTTCCGGGTCGCATATTGCATGCTCCCGCCCGTTCGCGATAAGGGTTTCCTGTTCGGGAACGCGCATTACGTGTTCGCGACGCTTTTTGCGTGCTCGGGGGGGAAATATCACGCGAACTTGCCCATGCGGTCGCAATGGGCGCGGCCATCTTGTTTTTCACTCTATTTCTATGGTTCTGGGCCTGCTTTTCAATCCTCCCTCTATCTTTTCAATCCTTTGTTTCTGTAAACTTATTTTGGGTATTTTTTGTTTATTACCTATCTCTCTATTTTCCTGATTCTATATTTTGAGTTTCTCTCTACTTTTTGTGTGTTTTTAACTACTTTTTCACACTTTTTCTATTACCTGCTTTTTCATTTCTTTTACTTACTTTATTTAATTCCTACCTTTTCTTTTCCGTCCCCGCCTACCCAGAACCATGGCAAAGGGCCACAGCCACAGGGCTCGAAGTCGGAGCCAGAGCCGCGACCGCCTTCCTTGCGGAAGACGGCGCCAAAGAGGAGTGCAGGCACGGGCCTTATTCAATGAGGCGGAGGTGGCCGCACTGGTTTTTTTGTTCAGCGCCACCTCCCCTTAACCCTGGCAGCAGGCGGCAGGCCTGGGTCCGGGTACGGGCTCCGGGAGCGTCGGCAGCGGTGGGGCAAGGTGCGGCGGGCAGTGTTTCGCTGCTCTGTTGTCCGGCGCACACAGAATCAGCTGACGCACCGGTGGTCCGATATTCTGGACCGGGAGCAGGACCTGCTGGACCTGCTAGGAGTGGAGGTCCCGGGGCTTGGTGAGTAGCTATTTAATATTACTACTTTGTGTTCTTCTGCTCTGTGTTATATATTGCGAATATTTTTTTTTCGACCAGCAAGAATGCTGCTGCTTACATTGCAGGTAAATTACGTTTAAAAATCTGTGATTGTTATGACACAGACGCTCGGCGCTACTAATCTTACTTGTTTGCAACTTTGCGCTCGCTTGGCCTGATGATTATGTAAGAGTTTACTTTAGAGAACTTAAGTGATGTAATGCTAGAGAGAGTAGTCCTTCCTTTGTCCTCCTGCCACTAAGAAGGGATAGTGGTGGATTGATAGGTTTAGTTACTTATTAGTTGGTAATTTGTAAGTTGTGTGCGTGACGCATCCTCTGTCACGTCACGTGCTGCTGAGTGATGCTTACCCCAGTCCTTAGCAGAACCTTTTGTAGTTTGTTTACTGAGTGTTAATAGGCTTATATCATCACTAGCAGAACATCAGCAGCAACCAGCCAACAATTTGGTGTATGCAAAAATGTATGCATGTGTCCTCCATCTATGCATTTTGAGGACTAAAATAAATGGAAATGCAGACTTACTGAACAATTGGCCCGTCTGGATTGGAATAGGTGGGCTAGGTCAGGTGGTAGTTAGGCTTGCTAGACGGTCCGTGAATCTCGCAATACTACCAGTCGATCAGATAGGTCAATTTTATTGCAATTTTTGTTACCAAAAATGTTTTTGGTGCCTATTTTAATTTTTTTTATTTATTTCACACCAAACTTTAATTTTTGTCTCTTTCTTTATGAAATCTTACATGATCAGCAGCACCCAGGTGCAAGAAGACGGGGTTGCAGGCGGTGGGCCCAGAAGATCTGGAAGATGCCTCCCAGGGACAGGACCGCTCCTCTATCGAGGGCTCTGCTGCTGGCCCCAGTAAGTCCACCAGTGGTTAATATTAATAATTATATTTCCAAAACTTTTCCTGCACCTTATTTTTCCGAACTATTATTTCGGTATCCTAATTCGAATTTTTACAAAATCTTCTTTGCTCTATACTATCTGTTTCTAAATTCTTGTTATCCCTGCCTCTAACTGCATCTGCTATGACTCTCTGTACTACTACTATTAGTCTGTCTGTAGCTAAGCTTGCCCAGTTGCCCACTCTTTATTTCAAATATTTTAAATAAAACTCATTCACCAATAGCTATAGCCATTGAGTTTGGGTTGTCCTCTTCTACTACTTCTAGTCTTCTTATTCTTGAGGCTTTTGACAATTCCCACCAAGAAAATGCCCAACCACATTTTAGAATTTTAGATAGGATAGGACATACTACTACTGTTGTAGGGATTCTGCACATACAGAACTTTGCACAAGAAAATAGGACGTTGGTGATGGGAGGTTGGACCTTCCTCACACCTCAATCGGAAGCCACCACAATCCCCTGACCGACTAGTTATAGTGTCTCATTACTCCGAAACGCCCCCAAAATACCCAATGAGTAGACAACCCAGACAACATAACACTCCCAACCTCTGTCGCGGAAGCAATGCACACCCTTTTGCTCACTCTTGTGTAAGTCCACACCAAATACCACCGAGTCTATGTAAGTTCAAAAGGTTTCTTTTTATTTCCAACTGACAAGCTCTGTATGTTGTATAATGCAGCAGCAACAGCAAAATGTATAAGATTAAAACAATAAACATTGTTACAGTTAGTTAGACTTACAAGTTACTTACAACTACAAGTCCATAGAAGCCAAAGGCGAGATCATGATAACTGAACAGTGGTGGGCGAACCACCCTCCCTTGGTAGGAATCTAGTTTATATAAAATTCTAAATGGAGATGTGAGAATTCTGGGGAGCCCTCACCTTAGAAGAACCTAGTAGTGGTTACATCATAAGCTCTGCAAAGCTCTGGTTCTTCTTATAAGTGAATCTTCCGTCTGTAATGAGAAAAATGGTGCGCGTTAGTATAGTGCAAGCATTTCTCAGTCGTGCCAAAAGTGCTGTTTTTTTTATGGATAAGCAATATGGACTAACACCATAACTCCATAACAAAGTCGCTTGTTTTTTGACCTTGTACGCAGTGCTCAGACAGTAGCAGTATGAGCTCATGTGGCCTCAAAGGCGTCTTTCACAACAAGCTGCGAGGTAACTTGCGCAAAAATAAAAGACAGAGCTAAAATGGTTGCATGGCTCGGGGTAACTTAGCAAAGACTAAAATGACCCTAGGGACCATATAACACTACTAGTGTCTACTCTACTACCTGATTTATACTAGTGATGTATGTTGTATATGTATTAACTTTTTTTCATTCATGCTAGTGAAAAATAGGGGAGGTGTATATGGCATCTGAAAAATGTGTAATGTTTTTCTAGGCGTACTACCGACCACCAGTACCGGGGCCAGCGGTGAAGGTGACCAGCGGCCGCTGAGGGTGCAGGCGATGTGGCAGTTGGAGGAGCTGCAGGGGGTGAGCCAGCAGCAGTGGCGGGCGGTGGTAAGTTATATTCCTAATCCTTACTTATTGACATTACAATCGCTGCAAGGGTGTAATGTATACTGTACTGTTGAGACTTAAGTAAGAAGTAGTTGTGAACGCCGGTTGAAGAAGACACCCTTTACTTAGCAGCATTAGCAATAGCATTAGCGACGGGAGTCTACTGAGAGTAACCAATGGCCTCTATCGGACTTCAACTCAGCTGTGAAATTTTTATGGAGAAGACTAAAAGTCTGATCAGATGACCTTGATGGATGGGTTGAACGAAAAGGGAAAGAAGGGTGGAAGGAGGAAGGACGGGCGAGATTTTATATTTATGACTGGCAGAGAAGGATACGTGGCATGCATGCATAGGTGTGTGATATGAATCAGATGCATGGGTGGTGGAATGCCTGAAACTCCCACAAATGTTCGAGGCCGAGGTAGTGGGAGGATAGATACATACCACAAATGTTACGTACTGTGCTTGCTAGTGCTACTGTGCCTCTATGTGTAGAATGTATTTGTCTGACTGCTTTGCTAAGAGTATATTTTACAATAGTCTTGTTTTTTCTTCTTGATATAGCTACTCCTAAAGTCAACAGGAAGGAGTTGGCAGCCAAGGCCCGGCGCCGTAAGCTGGAGGCCATACAGGCCGAATACCGGCGCCTGGTTCTTCTAGAGGAGGAGGAGGAGGAGGCGGCAGCAGCTGCAGCCTCCTCCAATGCCCCGGGACCCAGACACCCCCCCCCAGTCTTACGGCGTCACCGCCTGTCAGCCACCCGCCGCCACACAGGAAGAAGCACTGCTGCCCACCCCCACTGTGGATGCAACTGCCGCGCGCTGAAGCACTGCGTGGCCCGCCTGGAGGAGCGCATCCGTGTCCTGGAGAGGCGAGCCCGCTGAAACCCCGTTTATTTATTGCCCCTTTTTTATATTTTATTTGGGTGGGTGGGAATCGGGCGTTGGGTTTTGGACTTTTGGACATTTGTTGGACTTTTTCGTTGCGGGACATGAACATTGGTTGGGGTGGGTCAGGTGTTGTGGGATTTTTTTTACATAGTTTATTTTTGTTAGGGTATTAAATTACATATTTAGACTTAATATACGATGTGGTTAATGTTTTGTGGGTGGGGTTACTGTTTTACGTCACACGGTTTCCTTGCTGGTGCAGTGCCACATCCAGTGTTTGATTTAAATAATTGGCTGAGTTACTAAGACACAAACAGACAGATGCGGTACCCGTCACTGAGGGACTTGTCCTACTAGTACTGTCAGTCTCTCCTGCTAATCTATGCATTCTGCAACTGGACTCAAAGGGGTGTGTGAAATAGAATTAATGAAAAAAAAATCCGTTATTAATTATGCCTCACCCAAACCTCTTCTCTTACCTGTGCTTGATGTTTAACTTGGGCACGGCGATGGCTGCATGGTGGTGATGGTTTTCTTTCCCAACATGCCATGGTTGTGGTGGTAGTAGTAGTAGACCCTGGCAGTAGCACTTGCAAATAAAAGAAAATGAGACAGTCAGTCGCCTGAGAGAGACTGTGGGAGGAGTAGTAGAACAAAGTACAGTACGGAACTTACTGCCAAACAATAATATGCCAAAATACAAGGAAACATAATGGTTGCGGGGATAGCCTAGTACATAGAGTTACAAACTCTAGCTGTGTTGAGTCACTCGACTAGGCCTACAGTACACCGTGGTCCGTGACTCGACACAAGCGTAACCGTTAGTGCTGTTTCGGACGATGACAACAAATCCAATCTATGATGGCAATTAATGCTGATGGATTTGGTTCCTTTGGTAAAAAAATCCCAAATAAGCTGCTCATAGGAGGGTGGGCAAGCAGAAGAAGATCCGCGCCCTGCCTTGAAAATGCATTTATGTTGCTTTAGCCACATCCGCCCCAGCAAGCGTGTGATAAATTATTGGTGTACATTTAATTTAGTCACACCTCAATAAGCCACACAGCCCGGGGGAAGAGGGTTAGGGTTTGATGAATGGTTGGGAAGGGGGGTTTTGGGAAAGGTTTGAGAAAGAAAAACAGTACGCATGGACAACAACAAAACACAATCTTGGCAGACAACCATATCCATAAATCAGTTAAGAGAGAAAAAGGAAATGCATGCATGATGATGATAACTTGATGGTTAATGATATTACTAACAACTACTAGTAGACAATTAGACAGTACAGGGCAGCAGTATATTATGCAATTTGCCTTGCCTGTCTGCCCTCAGAGAGACCCGAATTACATACAGTTTCTGTTCTGTTGTACCGGCCCGGGCTTAAAGATAGCAAAGAAAAGTCAAAAATTGCTGTAGGGATGAATTGAATTATATAAGCAGAGAGCAAACATAACAACAACAACACACAGTAGTAATGATTGAAGACAAAAAAAAGAATCGAAATTTAAAAGATGATGAAAGTTGATACTGTTACTGTATGTTATCCTGGTCAAAATGGGGAGTTGCATCTCGGCATTCGTCTTGGTCCTCCATTCCATGGACGCTCCGGCCATCAATCTTGCGTGACGCCACTGCCTGCCTGGCACATGTAGATTCATTGGTAAGGTAAGTGAGAGTTGTTTTTCCCAGTGTAGCACAGGGTAAGGGCCGGCCTGTAATTGCAGATGGGAAAACCAAAGGGATATTGAAAAATCAAGTAGAAAAAAAATGCCTAAATTACGGTGGAGTGCAACAAGAACACTTTCAGAGGCGGCATGGATTTGGATACATCATGCCTACTCTAGTCTGTTTCCAGCATTAACCTCCAACAACAACAGGACTGAGCAGGCCCACGGCACCCGTGACACATCCTCCATTTAGCGTACCTTTTTTGACAGAGGCAGACAAAGCAGATATACAGCAACATAGCATTTTACAAATTAAGTGACTAAATCAATGCCCCACTGTCAGTCATACCATACCACCACACTCGACTCCACCACTACACAGACATGTAGTTCTGCAGTGGTTGTTGTTGACTTGGTTACCTTGTAATGCATTCATGAAACGCACTGAGTTATTCCAACAATCATCTCGGAAAGTACTGAGTGACTGGAGTGCGAAGAGATAATGTCACTGTGGTCATCATCATGGTGTGCTGTCCAACTCAGTGTGCAGTAGTGTACAGATTGAGTCCCCTTTCCATTATCAAAATGCAATGGATCGGCCTGCAGTAGAAGTAGAAAATTGTTATTGAAAAACAAGATTGGAAAGAAACATTGCATTGGGTTACTTTTAGTGTGTAGATTAGATAATAGTACACAATGAATTACCTTCATGCACTACAAACAACAACAACACAAATCACTCAGTCAGCGTCCAATGCATGTCATCATTCATTACCTGTTCCTTCTCATCTTCAGTTAATGGGCAGTCTGTATCGGCTCGGAAAGGAGGATAGCTATAGTAGTCATCATCATGTTCCACTTCTTTTGGAGAGACTCAACGAGGCAAGATTTTAGTTTTTCTTCGATTATGCTACATCCAATCATCATCTGGCTTGAGGGCAATAGATTTAGGTCGATTCAGGAGGATGGAGGAGCAGGACTCGGAGGAGTGGACTGAAATGCAGAGAGCTGAAACTCATAAGGCAATAAAATACGAAGACGGTGGTGATGGATTTGTTGTGATTTGAAGTTTCCAAACAGAAAGACAGACACAGAAATAGAAGTAAATAAGGGAGAACCACAGTAAGAACTGGAAGCCTAGTTGTCACCGTCAAGGAAGTATAGCTCGTCCTCAAACTCTGGAGGTTCAACCAGAAGTAGGTAATCAGCATCCAACATGCTACTTCCATCACCTGAGCCGCTGTCCTCATCTTCCTGCGGTGATTCATGTATTGTGTAATTCGGTGGTATAAATTGCTGATTCATTTTGATCATGGTTAACCTCTCCACGTTTATGGGTGAGAGACTGGTCCTTTTCACTGTTACAATGGAACCAGCAGCACTGAAAACACGTTCAGAAGAGACACTTGCGATAGGGCAAGCCAGATAGTTGATCGCCAGCCTGCTGAGCACTGGCCATTGGCCCCTTTTGCCATACCAATACCGCAATGGGTTTTGATCAATGTAGACCTCTGTTGGGTCATCCAGGTAGGCCTGGACCATTCGGTCAATGTTCAGGGGTGCTAAACTTAGTGCGCCCTCTTTTGTCTTTGCATCAGCACTGGACCTAGCAAGTCCTTGCTGTAAATACCAATTCTGTGCCGTTTGTACTGGGGCTGATGATGATCCGGTTCTTGCTGTTGTCGATAGTGTTGGTGACAGCTGTGAACCAAATGCACTGCCCACAGGCTCTGAAGTTGAACTTGACGCCGGATGCCCTGCTGCAGTACTTGTTGTGGGTTTGAGTAGCGGGCCTTTATTTACCAGCCGTTCATTTTCCAATTTACTGGCTGCCTCAGCTATCCAAGTTTTGTACCGGGCAACATCCACTTCTGAAAAAGGGAGTAATGTCTTACTGTGCAGTGCCGCTTTGTACCGTGGATCCAGAATTGTGGCACAAATGTAATGTTGTTGTGACAGAATCTTATTTTGCACCCTTGCATTTTCACTTAAGCGACATGATAAGCTCTCCTCCAACTGGTATGCTTCTTTTTTTTCCTCCACACCTATGTACGCTTCACACACCCTCTTCAGCTCTTGCTCTAGCATGTGCAACAATGGGATAGCTTGGCCCATAGTACAGTCCTCCTTGCTGACTTCATGTGTGATGACCTTGAAAGGAAGAAGCATCTCTGTAAGAGATTTAACTAGGCACCATTGGTCCACCTGAAGGGTCATGCCTTTCACAGCAGCATCCGCCCTTTGCATGACATATTCATTTATTGGTCTGTACTGCTCAAACATACGGTCAAGCATGTAATACGTTGAGTTCCAACGTGTTGCCACCTCCTGGATCAGTGCTTTGACTGGCATTCTATAGTCACGTTGAATGATCCTCAGCTGCTTCCGGGCTTTAAAAGAATGGCTGAAATGCGTGCATATTCTGCGGCAGGTGGTCAGTAAGTTGCTGACTATGGGTTCTTTTTCAGAAAGTCTTGAACTATAATGTTAATGCAGTGCGCCAAACACGGGACCCTGAAATACTTACCAAGCGTCATGGCCTTAAGTATATTACTGCCATTATCCGTGGCAACAAAACCAATGTGAAGCCCTCTGGGCGCAGCCATTCAAAGACCTTGTTGTTAAACTCTTCCAAAATGTTTTCAGCAGTATGAGATTTCTCCATGGCGAACATGGCTATAGTTGCATGTTTCCGAGAAGCATTAAAAATTGCAGCTGTGTCAACAGCACCTACTTCAGATAGCTTGTCTCTAACCCCCACAAAAGAGACCCAGTGTGCAGTGATGCACATGTAATCAGTGGCTTGGCAACTGGTCCACATGTCTGTTTTCAGGTGGATTTTGTGAACAGCACTCTGCTGCAAAGCTTGTCCAACCAATTCAAGCACATCGTGATGTAGTGCTGGAACAGCAACTCGGGCAAAATAGGACCGGCTGGGAACCTTCCATTTAGGGCAGATGGCTGACACAAATTCAAGGAAAGCCACCCCTTCCACAAATGAAAAAGGGAGAAGGTCCAGCGCTAACATTTTAGCCAGCTTCGCATTGTACAACCGTGCCGTTGGGTGGTTGCGTTGGTACTGCCCCTCCGACCTAAGCATGCTGTCAATGGTAGGCTGGAATATTTTCCTTAGTGGTGCACCTTTCTTCTTGAACCCAGCTAGGCTCAATGACGCTGCACTTTTGCTCATTGCAGTGCCCGGTTGCCTTGGTGTCTCATGTTGACTCTTACTACTGTGCCACTGAGATGTTGCTGAGGATGTGGGCGTTACCAGTACACTGCTGGGGGTAGGGCTAGAAATGTCTCCCTCTTGTTGACCTTCCACCGCGATCATATCTTCCCCTACTTCTTCATCCCCAACAACAGCAATGGGTCCAGTTTTACTTTTTGTAAGTGAAGTAGGTGAGCCTCCCACCTGATAGTGTGGTGTTTTTGAGATGACTTGTTTGTCCTCCGGTACCATAGTTTGTACCAAGCTTACCCCGCCTAACAGCCTGCCGACAAATTGAGCATATAGCAATGTTCTCCTCCTTACTGCTAACCGAAAAGAAGTCCCAAACTGGGGAGGAGAACTTTCTGGAGCTGCTGGAGGTGCCACTTTCAATACCAGATGAAATGGAGGGTGTGCATGGAATTTGACTCTGTGCACTTACATTACCACCACCTACTGAGGTGGTGGTTGAGCTTGATGTAGGTCCCTGCCGGGCCTTTGCAAAGGCAAATATGGAAGCTGGAGGTCGTGTTGGCGTTACCTGTGTTGGTGGTATCCGTGCTACATCCCTCGCAGCGATTTGGGATAGTCTAATAATGTTGGTCTCCATCTCCGCAGGCCCAGGAGTGATGTTCGTGATGACTGGCTCCTCATCATCATCACCCCCCTCGTCTACATCTACCTCCATAACTGTAAGGCTTTCTGTAACCTTCCTTTTCACTAGCCTTGTCTTGTGGTGTGCATCACTCTCAGGCTGAGCTGGTGGCTTCCAAGTGGCATCTAGATCATCAGAAGCGGGGCTTGAAGAAGAAGTTGATGTACTAAGCCTCCTTTTCCTTGCTGGGGGTATGGAAGACACTGGATCTTCTGGAATAGTGGCTTGCTCCTCTTCGTCGACAAAAAGCTCGATTTCCTGAACTGCCCCTACTTCAGGTGGAACAGCTACTATTGTGGGCTGTGGTTCCGGCTGTGGTTCCGGCTGCGGCTGTGGTTGCGGCTGTGGTTGCGGTTCCGGCTGTGGTTGCGGTTCTGGCTGCGGCTGTGGTTGCGGCTGTGGTTCCGGCTGTGGTTGCAGTTCCAGCTGCGGTTCAAGTTGCGGCTGGGGTTGCCCACTTATCTGCTGAGTTTGCGCCTGCGAGTGCGTGGATTGGGTACTACTTTGCGATAATGACATTTCAACATCACTGGTCGTTAGTAGACTGGCTACCTCTGCCACAGTCATGGGCTTGGGCCTAGGTTGCTGGGGTGGGGCCACTGATGCAGAGGTGCTGCTCCCAGCTTGGTCCCCGCTGGACACCGCTGCTGCAGGCGTAAGTTTTTACCAAAAACACATCGGCCGGCACCCCAGTCTTGGCAAGTGCCACTTCCTTCTTCTCTCCCTTCTTCTCACTGGCAACTTTCTTGCTACTGGAGGACCTGGTACCTTTCTTTGGGGCCATCTTCTTCAGATGTCAGCAGGACGCAGGTGCACAAGTTGCAGAGATGTCTGTGGTCACACGTGGACGTGACGCGCAGCAGGACTTCAGTCTGGCAGTACAACGGGTGATGATGATGATGGCACCTCCTCCTCTGTCTTTTTGTGCACCTAAAAGCAAAGAAGCCAGGAGAAGAACATCAGTGAAATGTTGCATTTGTTGTTGTGGTTCAATTACTAGTAGTACAAACAAACAAATAAGAGATATAAATTAGTGTAGCCATTTGTGAGACTGTCAACAAGGGCTTTCATGGTATACTGTGTACACTGTCAGGACAACCAAAATACAAATGTAATAGAAGTGGACCCTGTTTGGCATTACATTATTTGCTCATCACATCATTCAGGGAGCTGCAGCTGGCAAAGGTGATGGATGCAAGCAGTAAGCCAAGAGGAAAACCATGCAGGCCTAAATGGCAAAAGCAGCACACTTATAACTCCCACCAGAAATGGCCACCAGCCACATGGACACTCACAAATCACAAGCAACAAGCATGAGGCCTGGAAAACAATGTACTGAAACAGGCCTACGATAGCCAGGCAAAGGCTGCATGGTAAACCACACTGCTTTGCCTGTAATGCAATAAAATGCAAAAACGAAAATACACAGGGCTAAACAAGGCCTGCAACACACCACACACAACTAAGGCATGTAACACACCCCAAAAAACAGAAATACACCCAAAAAATGAATCCACATTTTGCAATTCAATGCCATCCATGTGCCCTAAATGATGTTTAAATTCAACTGAACACACAAACAGTTATTTTATGCACCCCTGACTATCTCTGGGCCCACTGGATGGAAGGCCTGTTGGCAGATTAGGCTACAAGCTTGCAGGCCTATGGCAAAAAGCACACTGCCTGGCTTCAAAATGCCCGCCAGCCTCATGGCCAGGCCCACAACAACAAGAAACTGAAGACAGACAATGCAGGCCTATGGCAAAAACACACTGCCTGGCTTCAAAATGGCCGCCAGCCTCATGGCCAGGCCCACAACAACAAGAAGCCTAGGCCACAAAGGAAACACATGCAGGCCTATATGGCAAAAGCAGCACACTTATAACTCCCACCAGAAATGGCCACCAGCCACATGGACACTCACAAATCACAAGCCACAAGCATGAGCCCTGGAAAACAATGTACTGAAAACAGGCCTACGATAGCCAGGCAAAGGCTGCATGGTAAACCACACTGCTTTGCCTGTAATGCAATAAAATGCAAAAACGAAAATACACAGGGCTAAACAAGGCCTGCAACACACCACACACAACTAAGGCATGTAACACACCCCCAAAAACTGAAATACACCCAAAAAATAAATCCACATTTTGCAATTCAATCCAATGCCATCCATGTGCCCTAAATGATGTTTATATTCAACAGAACACACAGAAACAGTTGTTTCATGCACCCCTGACTACCTCTGGGCCCACTGGATGAAAGGCCTGTTGGCAGACTAGGCTACAAGCTTGCAGGCCTATGGCAAAAAGCACACTACCTGGCTTCAAAATGGCTGCCAGCCTCATGGCCAGGCCCACAACAACAAGAAACTGAAGACAGACAATGCAGGACTATGGCAAAAAGCACACTGCCTGGCTTCAAAATGGCCGCCAGCCTCATGGCCAGGCCCACAACAACAAGAAACTGAAGACAGACAATGCAGGCCTATGGCAAAAAGCACACTGCCTGGCTTCAAAATGGCCGCCAGCCTCATGGCCAGGCCCACAACAACAAGAAACTGAAGACAGACAATGCAGGCCTATGGAAAAAAAGCACACTACCTGGCTTCAAAATGGCCGCCAGCCTCATGGCCAGGCCCACAACAACAAGAAACTGAAGACAGACAATGCAGGCCTATGGCAAAAAGCACACTGCCTGGCTTCAAAATGGCCGCCAGCCTCATGGCCAGGCCCACAACAACAAGAAACTGAAGACAGACAATGCAGGCCTATGGAAAAAAAGCACACTACCTGGCTTCAAAATGGCCGCCAGCCTCATGGCCAGACCCACAACAACAAGAAACTGAAGACAGACAATGCAGGCCTATGGCAAAAAGCACACTGCCTGGCTTCAAAATGGCCACCAGCCTCATGGCCAGGCCCACAACAACAAGAAGCCTAGGTCACAAAGGAAACACATGCAGGCCTATATGGCAAAAAAGCAGCACACTTATAACTCCCACCAGAAATGGCTACCAGCCACATGGACACTCACAAATCACAAGCAACAAGCAGGAGGCCTGGAAAACAATGTACTGAAAACAGACCTATAATAGCCAGGCAAAGGCTGCATGGTAAACAACACTGCTTTGCCTGTAATGCAATAAAATGCAAAAACGAAAATCCACAGGGCTAAACAAGGCCTGCAGCACACCACACACAACTAAGGCATGTATTTAGCACACAGCCCAAAAACTGAAATACACCCAAAAATACACATTTTGCAATTCAATCCAATGCCATCCATGCCCCCTAAATGATGTTTGAAATTAAAAAATACATCACACAGCAAAGGAACAGTTGTTTCATCATGTTTCATCATGCACCCACCCATGACTAGCTCTGGGCCTACTGGCTACAGTGGCTACCCACCACTATATTTATTTTTTTAAATGATGAAAATTACAAAAATTGTAATTGCAGCAACTGCAATGACACAATCAAACAACACCAACTTACTTGTAAAATCTCAAATCCAAAAATCCTCAAATCCAATGATAATGATGCAGCAGACACAAAGAGTGATCCTTCCAGCTCAAATCCAAGTGAAAAATGAACAGGAGATGGAGAAAGCACTGGGAGGAGCCTGCTGGAAAGGAACAGGAAGTAGTAGACTCTGTGGCACTTCCTCCCTCTCCCCCCAAAAAATTGACAAAAAGGACACCCAAATATCAATCTGAGGTTTTTTTCCATGGAAATCATCAGTTTATAGAAGGTTTTATGCTGCTCGCGATATTATTCTTCTCCAGATTGAAAATTTTGCGTGTTCGGGATCGCAGGTTTACAAAGATTCCGCCGGAAATCCGATGGCGCGCCCGAATGACGTGTTCGCGACCGCAATCTCTCTCGTGGTGCACGATGGCGCGACGAATGACGTGTTCGCGATCGCACACTCTCGCGTTGTCCGATGGCGCGGCGAATGACGTGTTCGCGATCGCAAACTCTCGCAGGATCGCGCGGCCGGCTACCGAAATCTCGTGACGCACGCGAACGAAGAGGAAAACCCGTCGGCGAACGCAGGAATCCCGGTAAGTCATAATCGCGCGTGCTAGAATGCATTTTTAAAGCGCGAACAAGAAAATAATTCCGCTTCGCCGCGGATCGCGGAATTGTTGGCAATTCTGCATTCTCCGCGGAACGCGAAATTGTCTAAATTCCGCAAATTCCGCGAGCGGAGCGGAATTCAATGCCCAGGGTTACCCATGAGCTCTTTCAATGACCCAGGTATTAGCCTTGCATCCATCCTTCCACTCAAGCACTACCCATACACTTCTCTAATCACCCAGGCACTGCCACTGCACTCATGCATTCACCCAAACACTACCCATCTACTTATTCAATCACTCACGCACTACTCTTGCACTCAACCATTCACTAAGGTACTAGCCATGCATTCATTCAGCCCCTCAAGCACTACCCATGCACTCTTTCAATGACCCAGGGATTAGCATTGCATCCATCCTTCCACTCAGGCACTACCCATACACTCATCCAATCACCCAGGTACTACCTATGCACTCATTCACTCCCTCAAGCACTACTCATGCATTCTTTCAATGACCCATGCATTAGCCTTGCATCCATTCTTTTTCTCAGCCACTATTCATACACTCATCTAGTCACCCAGGCACTACCACTGCACTCATGCAATCACTCACACTACCCACCCACTCATGCAATCACTCAGGCACTACTTTTGCACTCAACTATTCACTCTGGTACCAGCCATGCATTCATTCACTCCCTCAAGCACTACCCATGCACTCTTTCAATGACCCAGGCATTAGAGTTGAATCCATTCTTGCACTCAGGCACTACCCATACACTCATCCAATCACCCAGTCACTACCACTGCGCTCATGCAATCATCCAGACACTACCCATCCACTCATGCAATCACTCAGGCACTACTGTTGCACTCAACCATTCACTCAAACACTTATCCAATCACTCATACACTACATACACACTCATGCAATCACACAGACACTATCCATTGACTCATGTATTCACACAACATATAACTTTTCTTTTTTAAACCAGAATAGATGGTTCCGTAAGAACAATTTTTTCTTCTTTTTAAAAACAATTTTATACATTTTTTTAACAATTGTGTGTTTTTAGATTTGTAAAAAAATGGAAACAAAAAAGCAAGCACATAACAAAACGCATAAATGCAGGAAAAAAAATTAACACTTATGATTATTAATTGTATCCAACATTGTTTGCATAACCTGTTCACCAATGCTTAAAACAGTGATAAACTTTGCGCAAAAAAGTCCTGCCTTAGAGAAATCCGGAAGAGTCGGTGGGATAGACTGCAACCTGTCGCCAACTGATAAAGTGGAAGGCTGTGCATCACCAGTTTCTTCATTCTGTCTTGCAAGTTCAGCTCTTTCAAGCCTTTTTTCGTGCATGGTTCTGAGATGTTTGTACATCGAGGATGTACCACATGAATATTTTTTGGCAGAACCACAAGACAGAACTTTTTTTGCAAATGTTGCAAGTTACCTTGCCCACATTTACTTTCTTTTCTCCTTCTGGTATGGAAAAAAATTCCCATACCACACTGTCCTTCTTTCTGCACCTTGACTCCTCTTCCTCTTCCAGCAGGGTCCCCTCCTCCTGCTCCTGCAGATCCTGTGCACTTGCCATTTTCAAATAATGAGTAGGAATCCTCAAAACACCAAAAAGCACTCCAAAATTGAGTTGCTCCTGGAAAAAGTATGGCTGTTACCAACCACACCCAAAATTAGAAGAAAGTGGGTGGGTTCTAGCAAACTTAAAGGTGACAGGATCTTTAACCAATGAAATTTCTTTTTTTTGTGTCACATGGGTGCGTGACCCCGACGCGGAGCCACCGCGTACCGGACGCGATTCCGCAACTTCTTTCAATTTTACATTTCAGGAGTATTTATGACTATCTGAAAATATTTTAATTACACACAACTGTATCTCTTTATTTTAAATAAATTAAATAAAGCTATATTAATATAAAATATTGTTTAAAAAAAACGTTAGATTCGCGTCCCATACGCAAATCCAGAAGTCGCAATGTACGCGGACGTTGCGCGACTTCTGAAATTTTAGTAAAAATTCATTTATTGATAAACAAGTTTAGTAACTAGCTTAACAAACCACTTACCTTGAATGTGATATTATTATTGTGTATATATATATATAAAATATATATGTGAAAAATCACACTGAGCAGCGCCCCGTACGAGAATCCGGAAGTTGCAATGTACACGGTCGTACTGCGGCTCCTGAAAATACTAATACATTTTTTTTTAATAAGTTTCATTTATTAATATACAAGTTTAGTAACTATCTTAACAAACCTCTTAGCTTGAACTTAATATTATTATTGTGTATATATATAAAAAATATATATGTAAAAAATCAATCTGGAGCATCGTTCCGTACGTGAATCCAGAACTAACGCTCGGCAATGTACTGGGATTCGCGTCCGGCATGCGACTCCATCTTTTTATTTTTATATATATATATATATATATATATATATATATATATATATATATATATATAAATACACATATTATATATATGTGTATGTATACATTTATTTTAAAAAAGTATATATTTGACATTTTTTAAAATGTAATTAAAAAAATTGAAATATATTTTAAAAATAATACATATGTATATGTATATTTTAACTATGTAGATATACAGATATATTTTATATATATATATATATATATATATATATATATATATATATATATATATATATATATATATATATATATATTGCCAAATCCAAATTGCGGTAAAAACTGGTGTGCTGCCAAATCGCTGGTGGTGCTTGGAAGGTGGCGCTACTGCTGGCGCTCAGTATGTACAAAAATAATCCCCAACCTTATCTGATTGAAGAACCAGCACTCGCCATCGTGGGGGTTCTCTCGTTTATTGCGCAGGCTTCAATAGACCCATGGACAAAACAGGAACGCGTTTGGCAGTCAAGCTGCCTTTCTCAACCAGAGAAAGGCAGCTTGACTGCCGAAACGCGTTCCTGTTTTGTCCATGGGTCTATTGAAGCCTGCGCAATAAACGAGAGAACCCCCACAATGGCGAGTGCTGGTTCTTCAATCAGATAAGGTTGGCGATTATTTTCGTATATATATATATATATGTATATATATATATATGCATATATAGTACCTACTGGCGGTCGCCAGTAGGTAGTTATATTTAGGACCTATTTTCCACAGGAAAAGCATTTTTGTTTCTCAATAACTTTGGCGTCGTTTGACGAATCATCGCGAAATTTTCAAAACTAGTGGGGCGCTCTGGTCAGCTCCTGTCTTGAAAGTTTCGGGGTGATTCGTCAAGCGGTGGGCGAGAAAAAAGGGGGGTCCCAAAACGTGTTTTCTCCATGTTATTTTCCATAGGAAACTTTAGACACGGCTACAGCCCGAACTGCTGAATAGAATTACACCAAATTTTTCAAAAAGGTAGCCCTTGGTTCAGAAAGAGTCCTTTTTGTTAAATGGTGTAAATCCGTTCAGTAGTTCCTGAGAAATTCAAAAAATTGAGGTCAGAAAATCAATTTCCCATAGGAAACTTTAGCCAAGGCTACAGAACGAACTGCTGAACGGAATGACACCAAATTTGGCAAAAAGGTAGTGCTTGGTTCAGAAAGCGTCCTTTTTTTTAAATGGTGTAAATCCGTTCAGTAGTTGCTGAGAAATTGAAAAAATAAAAGTTTTGATATCTATTGCCGAGGAGGGTTCGCGAACCCTCCCGACCACGAGCTTTATTCTAATTGGCTGTCAACACTCCAAACCAGGAAGTGTTGGCAGCCATCTTGTGACTTGGTAGAACCGAGTCACAAGAAAACAGTAAAACAAGCCTGAAAAACAAAAAAGGGGGCAGTGTAGAAACACCCTGACCCCCAGGCCTGCTCAGGGGTCCCACAAGGACCCCCAGGGCCAAAAAGCATTTTTTAAAAAGAAATCATCGAAATTCGCGCTGGGGTCACGAATCCCGCCGAATTTTTTTTTAAAAATGAGAGCGCGGGCTCCCGCACTTCATTTAATTGAGGCCCCCGGCTGGGCCAGGTCTCGGGGGCATTGCCAACAAATATATGTGGGGGCCCGCGGGGGCCCCGCAGCCCCGGGGACTGCCACCTCCCCGGGGCTTGCTTCAAATTATGTGCGGGAGGGCACATGGCACTCCTGCAGCCCCGGGGACCGCCACCCCCCGGGGCTTGCTTAAAATTATGTGCAGGAGGGCACTCGGCCCTCCCGCAGCCCCGGGGACCTCCACCCCCTGGAGCTTGCTTAAAATTATGTGCGGGAGGGCACTCGGCCCTCCGACAGCCCCCGGGGCTTCCTTTTTAATGTGTGGGGGGGCCTCAGTTTCCGAACAAAGTATATTTGTAATTGCTTAATAAAAACTATTTCAAACCTAGACTGACATTTTTTTCTGCGCAACCACAGCTCCCCGTTAGAAAAGTAAACACCACATTATAACTAAACAGTGCTACTGGGAAGTATCCCACCCGCAAACTTAATAAAAAGAAGACCGCAACACACTTTGTTATTTTCCCGCCGTGATTTGTACACCCCATGCCAATTATATAAATGGCCCTTAAAATATATAAAAAACTATTTTTACCTTCACAATCCGTCTCCACCACCTTGTGACCACTGTACAGAGTTAATAGTGTTCCTACCCTCCCAGCTACTACTTTCTTTTCCCGTACTCCATTGAAGTGCGTCACAAAATGGTTCACAACAGTGAACCGTTCCCAGCCAATAATGAGCAAACTTGTACTAGGAACAGTTTAGCCAATAAAATGTCCATGGTGTTCTGCAGAGAGGGAGGGAATAGCTGCCAACACTTCTACTTTCAATGGTTTACAGCCAATGAACATTAAGCTTGGGAAGGTCCTGCTTGGAACACATTACCCAATCAGATGTTCCTGATGCTCCGCGGAGGGGGAGGAAATGGCTGGTGGGCGGAATTTGCGTAGTCGCGATACGCAAATCTCTGCGAAATTGTAAAAAATCTCCGCGAGCACGCAGAAATTCCGCGAAGACGCGGAATTGCTTGTCCCGCCCGTTCGCGATGTGTTTTTGCCTGCTTGTGGGGAAATATATTGCTAACTTGCCCATGCGGTCGCTAATGGGCGCGGCCATCTTGTTTTTCACTTGTCCCGCCCGCTCGCGATGGTTATTTTCTGTTCCGGGTCGCGTATTGCATGCTCCCGCCCGCTCGCGATGCTTATTTCCTGTTCCGGGTGGCGTATTGTGTGCTCCCGCCCGTTCGCGATAAGTATTTCCTGTTCGGGAACGCGTATTACGTGTTCGCGACGCTTTTTGCGTGCTCGGGGGAAAATATTGCGCTAACTTGCCCATGCGGTCGCAATGGGCGCGTCCATCTTGTTTTTCACTCTATTGCTATGGTTCTGGGCCTGCTTTTCAATCCTCCCTCTATCTTTTCAATCCTTTGTTTCTGGAAACTTTTTTTTGATCTTTTTTATTTATTATCTATCTCTCTATTTTCCTGATTCTATATTTTGAGTTTTTTCTATTTTTTGTGTGTTTTTCACTACTTTTTCACTCTTTTTCTATTACCTGCTTTTTCATTTCTTTTACTTACTTTTTTAATTCCTACCTTTTCTTTTCCGCCCCCCCGCCTACCCAGAACCATGGCAAAGGGCCACAGGGCTCGTAGCCGTAGCCAGAGCCGCGACCGCCTTCCTTGCGGAAGGCGGTGCCAAAAAGGGGTGCAGGCACAGGCCTTATTTGGTGAGGCGGAGGTGGCCGCACTGGTTTTTTTTGTGCAGCGCCACCTCCCCTTAACCCTGGCAGCAGGCGGCAGGCCTGGGTCCGGGTACGGGCTCCGGGAGCGTTGGCAGCGGTGGGGCAAGGTGCATCGGGCAGTGTTTCGCTGCTCTGGTGTCCGGCGCACCAATAACCAGCTGACGCACCGGTGGTCCGATATTCTGGACCGGGAGCAGGACCTGCTGGACCTGCTAGGAGTGGAGGTCCCGGGGCTTGGTGAGTAGCTATTTAATATTACTACTTTATGTTCCTCTGCTCTGTGTTATATATTGCGAATATTTTTTTTTCCGACCAGCAAGAATGCTACTGCTTACATTGCAGGTAAATTACGTTTAAAAAACTGTGATTGTTATGACACAGGCGCTCGGCGCTACTAATCTTACTTGTTTGCAACTTTGCGCTCGCTTGGCCTGATGATTATGTAAGAGTTTACTTTAGAGAACTTAAGTTAGGTAATGCTAGAGAGACTCTAGTCCTTCCTTTGTCCTCCTGCCACTAAGAAGAGATAGTGGTGGATTGATAGGTTTAGTTACTTATTAGTATTAGTTGGTAATGTTTAAGTGGTGTGCGTGACGCATCCTCTGTCACGTCACGTGCTGCTGAGTGCTGCTTACCCCAGTCCTTATTAGAACCTTTTGTAGTTTGTTTAGTGAGTGTTAATAGGCTTATATCATCACTAGCAGAACATCAGCAGCAACCAACCAACAATTTGGTGAATGCAAAAATGTATGCATGTGTCCTCCATCTATGCATTTTTGAGGACTAAAATAAATGGAAATGCAGACTTAGTGAACAATTGGCCCGTCTGGAATAGGTGGGCTAGGTCAGGTGGTACTTAGGCTTACTAGACGGTCCGTGAATCCCGCAATACTACTAGTCGATCAGATTAGATAGGTCAATTTTATTGCAATTGTTGTTCACAAAAATGTTTTTGGAGCGTATTTTAAAATATTTTATTTGTTTCACACCAAACTTTAATTTTTGTCTCTTTCTTTATGAAATCTTACATGATCAGCACCCAGGGGCAAGAAGACGGGGTCTGAGTCGGCGGAACCAGAACAACATCCCTCCCAGGGCAAGGACCACTCCTCTACCGAGGGCTCTGCTACTGGCCCCAGTAAGTCCTCCAGTGGTTAATATTAATAATTATATTTCCCTAACTTTTCCTGCACCTTATTTTTTCTGAACTATTATTTCGGTTTCCTAATTCTATTTTTTACAAATTCTTCTTCGATCTAGACTATCTGTTTCTAAATTCTTGTTATCCCTGCCTTTAACTGCGTCTGCTATGACTCTCTGTACTACTACTATTAGTCTGTCTGTAGCTAAGCTTGCCCAGTTGGCCACTCTTTATTTAAAAGGTTTTAAATAAAACTCAGATTCACCAATAGCTCTAGCCATTGAGTCCAGTCCTTTGGGTTGTCCTCTTCTACTACTTCTAGTCTTCTTAATCTTGAGGCTTTTCGACAATTCCCACCAACAAAATGCCCGACCAGATTTTACTATTTTTGATAGGATAGGACATACTACTACTGTTGTAGGGATTCTGCACATACAGAACTTTGCACAAGAAAATAGGACATTGGTGATGGGAGGTTGGACCTTCCTCACACCTCAATCAGAAGCCACCATAATCCCCTGACCGACTAGTTATAGTGTCTCATTAGCTCTCCGAACCCCCCCAAGATACCCAATGAGTAGACAACCCAGAACATAACACTCCCGACCTCTCAGTCGCGGAAGCAATGCACACCCTTTCGCTCACTCACTCGTGTAAGTCCACACCAAATACCACTGAGTCTATGTAAGTTCAAAAGGTTTATTTTCAACTGACAAGCTCTGTACGTTGTTCTATAATGCAGCAGCAACAGCAAAATGCATAAGATTAAAACACTAAACATTGTTACACTTAGTTACACTTACAACTACAAGTCCATCGAAGACAAAGGGCGAAATCATGATAACTGAACAGTGGTGGAAGAACCACCCTCCCCTTGGTAGGAATATAGTTTATATAAAATTATAAATGAAGATCTCTGAGCGAATTCTGGGGACCCCTCACCTTAGAAGAACCTAGTACTGGTTACATCATAAGCTCTGTAAAGCTCTGGTTCGTAGAAGGGAATCTTCCGTCTGTTATGAGAAAAATGGTGCGCGTTAGAATAGTGCAAGCATTTCTCAGTCGAGCCAAAAAGTGTAGCATTTTTATGGATAAGCAATATGGACTAACACCAGAACTCCATAACAAAGTGGCTTGTTTTTCGACCTTGTACGCAGCGCTCAGACAGTAGCAGTATGAGCTCATGTGGGCTCAAAGGCGTCTTACACAACAAGCTGCGAGGTAACTTGCGCAAAAATAAAAGACACAAAGCTAAAATGGTTGCATGGCTCGGGGTAACTTAGCAAAGACTAGAATGACCCTAGGGACCATATAACACTACTAGTGTCTACTCTAATACCTAATTTGTACTAGTCAATCATTCAATCAATCAGGGGTTTGCTAAAGCGCGACTACTCACCCATAAGGGTCTCAAGGCGCTAGGGGTGGGGGGGTGCAGGTTCCATTCCATCAAGGAGGGGGTCTGTCAAAGAGCCAGGATTTGAGGTTTCTTGCGAAGATGGGGAGCGATGTTGTCTGTCTGAGGTGGAGCGGAAGGGCGTTCCATGCTTTGGCCGCGAGGAAGGAGAAGGAGCGGCCTCCCGTTCTGGTCTTTCTGGTGCGGGGGACCACGGCGTAGGAGAGCTGGGCTGATCGTAGGGTCCTTTGGGGTGCGTGGAATTTGAGTCGGCTGTTCAGGTATGCTGGTCCGGTGCCCTGGAGGGCCTTGTGTGCGTGGGTGAGCATCTTGAAGGTGATTCTCGCCTCGACGGGGAGCCAGTGGAGTGTACGCAGGTGCTGGGAGATGTGGCAGTGTTTTGGCAGGTTGAGGACCAGTCTTGCGGCGGCGTTCTGGATGTTCTGTAGCTTGCGGGTGAGGTTTTTGTTTATTCCGGCGTAGAGTGCGTTGCCGTAGTCGAGTCTGCTGGTGACCAGGGCGTGAGTGACGGTCTTTCGGTGTTCGAGGGGGATCCATTTGAAGGTCTTACGAAGGAGGCGGAGGGTGTGGAAGCAGGAAGACGAGACAGAGTCTGTATGTGTGATGTATGTTGTATTATGTATGTATTAACTTTTTTTCAATCTTGCTAGTGAAAAATAGGGGGAGGTGTATATGGCATCTAAAAAATGTGTAATGTTTTTTCTAGGCGTACTACCGACCACCAGTACCAGGGCCAGCGGCGAAGGTGCTGAGGGTGCAGGAGGAGATGCAGCAGTTGCAGGAGGAGCTGCAGGGGGTGAGCCAGCAGCAGTGGCGGGCAGTGGTAAGTTATATTCCTAATCCTTACTTATTGACATTACACTCGCTGCAAGGGTGTACTGTATACTGTACTGTTGAGACTTATTAAGTAAGAAGTTGTTGTGAACGGTTGAAGAAGACACCCTTTACTTAGCATTAGCAATAGCATTAGCGGCGGGAGTGTACTGTTGAGTAACCAATGGCCTCTTCTATCTGACTTCAACTCAGCTGTGAAAGTTTTATGGAGAAGACTAAAAGTCAGATCAGATGACCTTGATGGATGGGTTGAATGAAAAGGGAAAGAAGGGTGGAAGGAGGAAGGATGGGCGAGGTTTAATATTTATGACTGGCAGAGAAGGATACGTGGGATGCATGCATAGGTGGCTGATAGGAATCAGATGCATGGGTGGTGGAATGCCTGAAACTCCCACAAATGTTAGAGGCTGAGGTAGTGGGAGGATAGATACATACCACAAATGTTATGTACTGTGCTTGCTAGTGCTACTGTGCCACTATGTGTAGAATTAATTTGTCTTACTGCTTTGCTAAGAGTATATTTTACAATAGTCTTTTTTTTTCTTCTTGATACAGCTACTCCTTCCAAAGGGAAAGCAGACAGGAAGGAGTTGGCAGCCAAGGCCCGGCGCCGGAAGCTGGAGGCCATACAAATGGAATACCGGTGGCTGGTGTTTCTGGCGGAGGAGGAGGAGGAGGTGGCAGCAGCTGCAGCCTCCTCCAATGCCCCGGGCCCCAGCCACCCCCCTCCAGTGTTACGGTGCCACCGTCTGGCAGCCGCCCGCCGCCGCACTTCATTTAATAGAACTGCTGCCCCCCGTGGATGCAATTGCCGCGCATTGAAGCGCTGCGTGGCCCGCCTAGAGGAGCGTATTCGTGTCCTGGAGAGGCGAGCCCGCAGATGAACAGACCCTGTTGATTGCCCCTTTTTTATTGCTTATTTTGGTGGGTGGGAATCGGGCGTTGGGGTTTTCACTTTTGGACAATTCGACATTTAATTTGTTGGACTTTTTCATTTCAGACAATGGACATTGGTTGGGGTTAGGGAGAGGGTTGGGTCAGGTGTTGTTGTGGGATTTTTTACATAGTTTATTTTTGTTATGGGATTAAATTATATATTTATACTTTACATACGATGTTGTTAATGTTTTTGGGTGGGGTTACTGTTTTACGTCACACTGTTTCCTTGCTGGTGCAGGGCCACAGCCAGTGTTTGATTTAAATAATTGGCTGACTTAATAAGACACAAACAGATAGATGCGGTACCCCTCACTGTTATGCCTCCCCCAAACTTCTTCTCTTACCTGTGCTTGATGTTTAACTTAGGCACGGCGATGGCTGCATGGTGATGATGGTTTTCTTTCCCAACATGCCATGGTTGTGGTGGTAGTAGTAGTAGACACTGGCAGTAGCATTTGCAAAAAAAGAAAATGAGACAGTCAGTCGCCTGAGAGAGACTGTGGGAGGAGTAGTAGAACGAAGTACAGTACAGAACTTACTGCCAAACAATAATATGCCAAAATACAATAAAACATAATGGTGGCGGGGATAGCCTAGTACATAGAGTTACAAACTCTAGCTGTGTCGAGTCACTCGACTAGGCCTACAGTACACTCGACACAAGCGTAACCGTTAGTGCTGTGTAGGAGGATGACAACAAATCCAATCGATGCCGGCAATTAATGCTGATGGATTAGGTTCCTTTGGTAAAAAAATTATCTCGCAAATATACTGCTCATGGGTGGGCAAGCAGAAGAAGATCCTCGCCCTGCCTTGAAATTGAATTAGTGTTGCTTTTGAAACATCCGCCCCAGCAAGCGTGTGATAAATTATTGGTGTACATTTAATTTAGTCACACCTCAATAAGTCACACAGCCCGGGGGAAGAGGGTTAGGGATTGATGAATGGTTGTGAAGGGGGGTTTGGGGAAAGGTTTGACAAAGAAAAACAGTAAGCATGGACAACAACAAAACACAATCTTGGCAGACGACCATATCCATAAATCTGTTAAGGGAGAAAAAGGAAATGCATGCATGATGATGATAACTTGATGGTTAATGATAAGTAGTATTTACTAACTACTACTAGACAATTAGACAGTACAGGGCAGCAGTATATTATGCAATTTGCCTTGCCTGTCTGCCCTCCGAGAGACCCGAACTACATACAGTTTCTGTTCTGTTGTACCGGCCCAGGCTTACTATTAAAGATAGCAAAGAAAATTCAAAAATAGCTGTAGGGATGAATTGAATTATAAGCAGAGAGCAAACATAATAATAACAACAACACACAGTAGTAATGATTGAAGACAAAAAATGAATCAAATTATTTAAAAGATGATGAAAGTTGATACTGTTACTGTATGTTATCCTGGTCAAAATGGGGAGTTGCATCTCGGCATTCCTCTTGATCCTCCCTTCCATGGACGCTCCGGCCATCAATCTTGGGTGACGCCACTGCCTGCCTGGAAGATGTAGATTCATTGGTAAGGTAAGTGTGAGTTGTTTTACCCAGTATAGCACAGGGTAAGGGCCGGCCTGTAATTGTAGATGGAAAAACAAAAGGGATATTGAAAAATCAAGTAGAAAAAAATGCATAAATTACGGTGGAGTGCAACAAGAACACTTTCAGAGGCGGCATGGATACATCATGTCTACTCTAGTCTGTTTCCAGCATTAAACTCCAACAACAACAGGACAGAGCAGGCCCACGGCACCCATGACCCATCCTCCATTTAGCGTACATTTTTTGACAGCGGCAGACAAAGCAGATATACAGCAACATAGCATTTTACAAATTAAGTGACTAAATCAATGCACCGCTGTCAGTCATATCACCACACTCGACTCCACCACTACACAGACATGTAGGTCTGCAGTGGTTGTTGTCGACTTGTTTACCTTTTATGCCACTCATGAAACGCCCTGAGTTATTCCACCAATCATCTCGGATCCTACTGAGTGACTGCGAAGATATTATGTCACTGTGGTCATCATCATGGTGTGTTGTCCAACTCAGTGTGCAGTGTACAGATTGAGTTCCCTTTCCATATTCAAAATGCAATGGATCAGCCTGCAGTAGAAGTACAAATTTGTTATTAAAAAACAAGAATGGAAACAAACATTGCATTGAGTTACTTTTAGTGTGTAGATTAGATAATAGTACACAATGAATTAACTTCATGCACTACATACAACAACACAAATCACTCAGTCAGCGTCCAATGCATGTCATCATTCATTACCTGTTCCTTCTCATCTTCAGTTAATGGGCAGTCTCTCTCGGCTCGGAAAGGAGGATAGCTATAGTAGTCATCATCATGTTCCACTTCTTTTGGAGAGACTCAACGAGGCAAGATTTTCCTTTTTCTTCTATTATGCTACATCCAATCATCATCTGGCTTGAGGGCAATAGATTTAGGGCGATTCAGGAGGATGGAGGAGCAGGACTCGGAGGAGTGGACTGAAATGCAGACAGCTGAAACTCATATATGGCAATAAAAGACTAGAAGATGGTGGTGATGGATTTGTTGTGATTTGAAGTTTCCAACCAGAAAGACAGACACACAAATAAAAGTAAATAAGGGAGGACGACAGTAAGAAGTGGAAGCCTAGTTGTCAGGGAAGTATAGCTCGTCCTCAAACTCTGGGGGTTCAACCAGAAGTAGGTAATCAGCATCTAACACGCTACTTCCGTCACCTGAGCCGCTGTCCTCATCTTCCTGCGTTGATTCATGTATTGTGTAATTCGGTGGTATAAATTGCTGATTCATTTTGATCATGGTTAACCTCTCCACGTTTTTGGGTGAGAGACTGGTCCTTTTCACTGTTACAATGGAACCAGCAGCACTGAAAACACGTTCAGAAGAGACACTTCCGTCAGGGCAAGCCAGATAGTTTATCGCCAGCCTGCTGAGCACTGGCCATTGGCCCTTTTGCCATACCAATACCGCAATGGGTTTTGATCAATGTAGACCTCTGTTGGGTCATCCAGGTAGGCCTGGACCATCCGGTCAATGTTCAGGGGTGCTACACTTTGTTCGGCCTCTTTTGTCTTTGCATCAGCACTGGACCTAGCAAGTCCTTGCTGTAAATACCAATCCTGTGCCGTTTTTACTGGGGCTGATGATCTGGTTCTTGCTGTTGTCGATAGTGTTGGTGTTGGTGACAGCTGTGAACCAAACGCACTGCCCTCAGGCTCTGAAGTTGAACTTGACGCCGGATGCCCTGCTGCAGTACTTGTTGTGGGTTTGAGTAGCGGGCCTTTATTTACCAGCCGTTCATTTTCCAATTTACTGGCTGCCTTAGCTATCCAAGTTTTGTACCGGGCAACATCCACTTCTGAAAAAGGGAGTAATGTCTTACTGTTCAGTGCCGATTTGTACCGTGGATCCAGAATTGTGGCACAAATGTAATGTTCTTGTGACAAAATCTTAGTTTGCACCCTTGCATTTTCAGTTTAGCGACATGATAAGCTCTCCACCAACTCATATGCTTCTTTTTTCCTCCACACCTATGTACGCTTCAGACACCTCCTTCAGCTGTTGCTCTAGCATGTGCAACAATGGGATAGCTTGGCCCATAGTACAGTCCTCCTTGCTGACTTCACGTGTGAAGACCTCGAAAGGAAGAAGCATCTCTGTCAGGCATTTAACTAGGCACCATTGGTCCATCTGAAGGGTCATGCCTTTCACAGTAGCATCCGCCCTTCGCATGAAATATTCATTGATTGGTCTGTTCTGCTCAAACAGACGGTCAAGCATGTAATACGTTGAGTTCCAACGTGTTGCCACCTCCTGGATGAGTGCTTTGACTGGCATTCTATAGTCACGTTGAATGATCCTCAGCTGCTTCCGGGCTTTAAAAGAATGGCTGAAATGAGTGCATATTCTGCGGCAGGTGGTCAGTAAGTTGCTGACTATGGGTTCTTTTTTCAGAAAGTCTTGAACTATAATGTTAATGCAGGGCGCAAAACACGGGACCCTGAAATAGGCACCAACCTCCATGGCCTTAAGTACATTACTGCCATTATCCTTGGCAACAAAACCAATGTTAAGCCCTCTTGGGCGCAGCCATTCAAAGACCTTGCTGTTAAACTCTTTCAAAATGTTTGCAGCAGTATGAGATTTCTCCATGGAGAACATGGCTACAGTTGCATGTTTCCGAGTAGCATTAAAAATCGCAGCTGTGTCAACAGCACCTACTTCAGATAGCTTTTCTCTAACCCCCACAAAAGAGACCCAGTGTGCACTGATGCACATGTAATCAGTGTCTTGGCAACTGGTCCACATGTCTGTTGTCAGGTGGATATTGTGAACAGCACTCTGCTGCAAAGCTTGTCCAACCAATTCCAGCAAATCGTGATGTAGTGCTGGAACAGCAACTCTGGCGAAATAGGACCGGCTGGGAACCTTCCATTTAGGGCAGATGGCTGACACAAATTCAAGGAAACCCACCCCTTCCACAAATGAAAAAGGGAGAAGGTCCAGCGCTAACATTTTAGCCAGCTTCGCATTGTACAACCGTGCCATTGGGTGGTTGCGTTGGTACTGCCCCTCCGACCTAAGCATGCTGTCAATGGTAGGCTGGAATATTTTCCTTTGTGGTGCAGCTGTCTTCTTGAACCCAGTTAAGCTCAACGACGACGCACTTTTTCTCATTGCAGTACTCGGTTGCCTTGGTCTCTCAGGCTGACTCTTACTACGGTGCCACTGAGATGTTGCTGAGGATGTGGGCGGTACCACTACACTGCTGGGCATAGGGCTAGAAATGTCTCCCTCTTGTTGACCTTCCACCGCGATCATATCTTCCCCTACTTCTTCATCCCCAACAACAGCAATGGGTCCAGTTTTACTTTTTTCTAAGTGAAGTAGGTGATCCTCCCACTTGATACTGTGGTGTTTTTTGAGATGACTTGTTTGGCCTCCGGTACCATAGTTTGTACCAAGCTTACCCCGCCTAACAGCCTGCCGACAAATTGAGCATATAGCAATGTTCTCCTCCTTACTGCTAACTGAAAAGAAGTCCCAAACTGGGGAGGAGAACTTCCTGGCGCTGCTGGAGGTGCCACTTTCAATACCAGATGAACTGGAGGGTGTGCCTGGAATTTGACTCTGTGCAGTTACACTACCACTACCTACTGAGGTGGTGGTTGAGCTGGATGTAGGTCCCTGCCGGACCTTTGCAAAGGCAAATATGGAAGTTGGAGGTCGTGTTGGTGTTACCTGTGTTGGTGGTATCCGTGCTACATCCCTCGCAGCGATTTTGGATAGTCTAATAATGTTGGTCTCCATCTCCTCTGGCCCGGGAGTGATGTTCATGATGACTGGCTCTTCATCATCATCACCCCCTCGTCTACATCTACCTCCATAACTCTAAGGCTTTCTGGAACCTTCCTTTTCACTAGCCTTGTCTTGTGGCGTGCATCACTCTCAGACTGAGCTGGTGGCTTCCAAGTGGCATCTAGATCATCAGAAGCGGGGCTTGAAGAAGAAGTTGATGGACTAACCCTCCTTTTCCTTGCTGGGGTCTGGAAGACAATGGATCTTCTGAAACAGTTGCTTGCTCCTCTTCGTCTGCAAAAAGCTCGATTTCCTGAACTGCCCCTACTTCAGGTGGAACAACTACTATTGTGGGCTGTGGTTGTGGCTGTGGTTGTGGCTGTGGTTGTGGCTGTGGTTGCGGCTGTGGTTGCGGCTGCGGTTGCGGCTGCGGTTGCGGCTGTGGTTGCGGCTGTGGTTGCGGCTGTGGTTGCGGCTGCGGGTGTGGTTGGGGCTGTGGTTGCGGCTGTGGTTATGGCTGCTGCTGTGGTTGCGGCTGTGGTTGCGGCTGTGGTTGCGGCTGTGGTTGCCCACTTATCTGCTGAGTTTCCGCCTGCGAGTGTGTGGATTGGGTACTACTTTGCGATAATGACATTTCAACATCACTGCTCGTTAGTAGACTGGCTACCTCTGCCACACTCATGGGCTTGGGCCTAGGTTGGTGGGGTGGGCCCGCTGATGCGGAGATGCTGCTCCCAGCTTGGTCCCCGCCGGACACCGCTGCAGCAGGCATCATTTTTTTATCCCCAAAAAACACATCGGGCGGCACACCAGTCTTGGCAAGTGCCACTTCCTTCTTCTGTTCCTTCTTCTTCTCACTGGCAACTTTCTTGGTACTGGAGGACCTGGTACCTTTCTTTGGGGCCATCTTCTTCAGATGTCAGCAGGACGCAGGTGCACAAGTTGCAGAGATGTCTGTGGTCACACGTGGACGTGACGTGGTGCGCAGCAGGACTTCTGTCTGGCCGTACAATGGGTGACGATGATGACACCTCCTCCTCTGTCTTTTTGTGCACCTAAAACCAAAGAAGCCAGGAGAAGAACATCAGTGAAATGTTGCATTTGTTGTTGTGGTTCAATTACTACTAGTACAAACAAACAAATAAAATATATAACTTAGTGCAGCCATTTGTGAGACTTTGTCAACAAGGGCTTTCATGGTATACTGTGTACACTCTCAGGAAGGATAGGAAAGAAGAGGAACAACAACAAAAATACAAATGTAATGGAAGTGGACCCTGTTTGGCATTAAATTATTTGCTCATCACACCATTCAGGGAGCTGCAGCTGGCAAAGGGGATGGATGGAAGCAGTAAGCCAAGAGGAAAACCATGCAGGCCTAAATGGCAAAAGCAGCACACTTATAACTCCTACCAGAAATGGCCACCAGCCACATGGACACTCACAAATCACAAGCAACAAGCAGGAGGCCTGGAAAACAATGTACTGAAAACAGGCCTATAATAGCCAGGCAAAGGCTGCATGCTAAACCACACTGCTTTGCCTGTAATGCAATAAAATGCAAAAACGAAAATCCACAGGGCTAAACAAGGCCTGCAAGGTACACAACACACCGCACACACAACAAAGGCATTTATTTAACACACACCCAAACACTGAAATACACCCAAAAATACACATTTTGCAATTCAATCCAATGCCATCCATGCCCTAAATGATGTTTAAATTCAACAGAACACACAGAAACAGTTGTTTCATGCACCCCTGACTACCTCTGAGCCTAGTGGATGAAAGGCCTGTTGGCAGACTAGGCCACAAGCTTGCAGGCCTATGGATAAAAGCACACTACTGGGCTTCAAAATGGCCACCAGCCACATGGCCAGGCCCACAACAACAAGAAACTGAAGATAGACAATGCAGGCCTATGGCAAAAAGCACACTGCCTGGCTTCAAAATGGCCTCCAGCCTCATGGCCAAGCCCACCACAACATGAAACTGAAGACAGACAATGCAGGCCTATGGCAAAAAGCACACTGCCTGGCTTCAAAATGGCCTCCAGCCTCATGGCCAGGCCCACAACAACAAGAAACTGAAGACAGACAAGGCAGGCCTATGGCAAAAAGCGAACTGCCTGGCTTCAAAATGGCCACCAGCCTCATGGCCAGGCCCACAACAACAAGAAACTGAAGACAGACAATTCAGGCCTATGGCAAAAAGCACACTGCCTGGCTTCAAAATGACCGCCAGCCTCATGGCCAGGCCCACAACAACAAGAAGCCTAGGCCACAAAGGAAACACATGCAGGCCTATATGGCAAAAGCAGCACACTTATAACTCCCACCAGAAATGGCTACCAGCCACATGGACACTCACAAATCACAAGCAACAAGCAGGAGGCCTGGAAAACAATGTACTGAAAACAGGCCTATAATAGCCAGGCAAAGGCTGCATGCTAAACCACACTGCTTTGCCTGTAATGCAATAAAATGCAAAAACAAAAATCCACAGGGCTAAACAAGGCCTGCAAGGTACACAACACACCGCACACACAACAAAGGCATTTATTTAACACACACCCAAACACTGAAATACACCCAAAAATACACATTTTTCAATTCAATCCAATGCCATCCATGCCCTAAATGATGTTTAAATTCAACAGAACACACAGAAACAGTTGTTTCATGCACCCCTGACTACCTCTGAGCCTAGTGGATGAAAGGCCTGTTGGCAGACTAGGCCACAAGCTTGCAGGCCTATGGATAAAAGCACACTACTGGGCTTCAAAATGGCCACCAGCCACATGGCCAGGCCCACAACAACAAGAAACTGAAGACAGACAATGCAGGCCTATGGCAAAAAGCACACTGCCTGGCTTCAAAATGATCTCCAGCCTCATGGCCAGGCCCACCACAACAAGAAACTGAAGACAGACAATGCAGGCCTATGGCAAAAAGCACACTGCCTGGCTTCAAAATGGCCTCCAGCCTCATGGCCAGGCCCACAACAACAAGAAACTGAAGACAGACAATGCAGGCCTGTGGCAAAAAGCACACAGCCTGGCTTCAAAATAGCCGCCAGCCTCATGGCCAGGCCCACAACAACAAGAAACTGAAGACAGACAATTCAGGCCTATGGCAAAAAGCACACTGCCTGGCTTCAAAATGGCCGCCAGCCTCATGGCCAGGCCCACAACAACAAGAAGCCTAGGCCACAAAGGAAACACATGCAGGCCTATATGGCAAAAGCAGCACACTTATAACTCCCACCAGAAATGGCTACCAGCCACATGGACACTCACAAATCACAAGCAACAAGCAGGAGGCCTGGAAAACAATGTACTGAAAACAGGCCTATAATAGCCAGGCAAAGGCTGCATGCTAAACCACACTGCTTTGCCTGTAATGCAATAAAATGCAAAAACGAAAATCCACAGGGCTAAACAAGGCCTGCAACACACCACACAAAACTAAGGCATTTATTTAACACACACCCAAAAACTGAAATACACCCAAAAATACACATTTTGCAATTCAATCCAATACCATCCATGTGCCCTAAATGATGTTTGAAATAAATAAATACATCACACAGCAAAGGAACAGTTGTTTCATCGTGTTTCATCATGCACCCACCCATGACTAGCTCAGGGCCTACTGGCTACCCACAACTATTTATTTTTAAAAATGATGAAAAGTACCAAAATTGTAGTTGCAGCAACTGCAATGCCCCAATCAAACAACACCAACTTACTTGTAAAATCTCAAATCCAAAAGTCCTCAAATCCAATGATAATGATGCAGCAGACACAAAGAGTGATCCTTCCAGCTCAAATCCAAATGAAAAATGAATAGGAGATGGACAAAGCACTGGGAGGAGCCTGCTGGACAGGAACAGGAAGTAGGAGACTCTGTGGCACTTCCTCCCTCTCCCCCAAAAAAATTTGACAAAAAGGACAGCCAAATATCAATCTGAGGAGTTTTTTCATCCAAATCATCATTTTATAGAAGGTTTTATGCTGCTCGAGATATTATTCTTCTCCAGATTGAAAATTTTGCATGTTCGGGATCGCGAGCTTCACCAACATTCCGCCGGATGTCCGATGGCGCGCCCAAATGACGTGTTCGCGATCGCAATCTCTCTTGCGGTGCACGATGGCGCGGCGAATGACGTGTTCGCGATCGCACACTCTCGTGGTGTCCGATGGCGCGGCGAATGACGTGTTCGCGAACGCAAACTCTCGCGGGATCGCGCGGCCGGCTACCGAAATCTCGTGGCGCACGCGAACTGATAGGAAAACTCGTCGGCGAACGCAGGAATCCCGGTAAGTCGCTATCGCGGGCGCTAGAACGCATTTTTAAAGCGCGAACAAGAAAATAATTCCGCTACGCCGCGAATCGCAGAATTGTTGGCAATTTTGCGTTCTCCGCAAAACGCGGAATTGCCAAAATTCCGCAAATTCCGCGAGAGCAGCGGAATTTGACACCCAGGCCTACTTTCAATGGTTTACAGCCAATGAACATTAAGCTTGGGAACGTCCTGCTTGGAACACATCAACCAATAACATGTTCCTGCTACTCCGCGGACGGGGAGGAAATGGCTGGCAACACTTGTACTTTGAATGGTTCGCAGCCAATGAACATTTAGCTTGGGAAGGTCCTGCTTGGAACACGTCAGCCAATCAGATGTCCCTGCTACTCCTTGGACGGGGAGGAAATGGCTTGCAACACTTGTACTTTCAATGGTTTGCAGCCAATGAACATTAAGCTTGGGAAGGTCCTGCTTGTAACACGTCAGCCAATCAGATGTCCCTCCTACTCCGTGGACGGGGAGGAAATGGCTGGCAACACTTCTACTTTCAATGGTTCGCAGCCAATGAACATTGAGCTCGTTGTTGGAACACCTCAGCCAATTAAACGTTAATCCAGACACACGAACAGAACACGCCCTCCCACATAATATTCATTTTCATGTAAGAAAGTGACACTGTCCGTGATAAAAGTGAACACTGCATTATAAGTAAACATTACTGCGCATTATATTAAAGGAAGGCTGCAATACGGCGCATTGTTATTCTCCCGACGGGATTTCCAGAGCCTACGCAACCTTGCCGCAATACCGCGCACCGTTGTTCTGCGGACGTGATTTCCACATCTGCGGACGTGATTTCCACGGCCTACACAACATTCAAACTCCCTGCCTCTGCACCGTACAGACTGCTTAAACTAAGACCACAGTGTTCCTACTATACCCTCTTATACAATTTTTCTCTTTTGTTTCGCCCTACTCCCTTCAAGTCAGTCACAAAATGGCTGCCAACACTTCCTAGTTTCAACAGTTCACAGCCAATAAGCCGCAAGCTCGTGCTCGTAACGCCTCAGCCAATCAGATGTCAGAATTCTCAAATATCGATATCTGGAAAATTTGATATTTCTCAAAAACTACTGAACGGATTTACCCCATTTATACAAAGGCGTGCTTTCTGGGCCAAGACCTTTCTCCCTGCCAAATTTGGCGTAATTCCGTTCAGCAGTTTGACCTGTAGCCTTGTCTAAAGTTTCCTATGGAAATTGCATGGAGAAAAAACACGTTTTGGGACTCCCCTTTTTTCTTAGCCCCCCCTTGACGAATCCCCCCCTAACTTTCAGGATAGGAGCTGACCTGAAAAGAGGAACTTTTGGAAAATTCCGTAAAGATTCGTCACACGACGCCAAAGTTATAAGCACATCAAAAAATGCTTTTCCTATGGAAACGTGGTCCTAACTATAACTATCTACTGGCGACCACCAGTAGATAATATATATATATATATATATATATATATATATATATATATATATATATATATATATATATATTGCACAGTCCTGGCCTACCTCCCTTCACGATGGGCCTAATCAGGTACGGACCACACCACGCACAAACTCCAGGTTGTTCCTTCAAAAAGTGTTTTTATTCCAATTCTTAAACCTCAGTGCTGATCAGGCATAGTACCCACAATAACGCGTTTCGATCGCAGGAATGCGATCTTGATCACATGACACGCCACATGACATTAGACCGTTACATAGTGTGTGTGCCCTATCGGTTACAGAAACTCTCAGGCATATAGATAGATACAGACAACAGACTGCATATACAATTGATAAAATCTTCCTAATCCAATCTAATTCATATATACAGTGGATTATAATAATCAATAACATAATCAAATCACACAATTGTGTCTACGATGCTAATTATATACAAATGTTAAGTCATTGTGTACACTAGGACCGCCCTGTTTTAACAACATGAGGTACACCCAATGTTCTCCAATGGAATAAAAATCATTATACTCTATCAGTATTAATGTCGTTTCTTATTTATCCTTTCTTTTTGCATATAAAGTGCTAGTGCTTATATAAATTCATATAATTTAATGTTGGAGAACATATACACTTGATATTATATGAGGGGCGGTTCTAGTGTACCATTAAAACCTCCATCAACTTCTCACTAGACCTGACTTATATGACATATCATAGGATTTCATTTCATAAATCAATACAGTCTGTTCTGTCTGGAAAGTGCAGTGCAAATGTGCAAATAGTAAACACCTAGTGCAAACAAAAGTGTTCTAAATTTAATACCCATAATCATTAAACAAACTAACATTTGAGGCAGCCCAGAGGCAAGGTCAAGAAACCGTAAAAGATATCAATAAAGTGCAAGTGCTAGAATAATCTTGGACAGAGATCTTGATAGTATGGAGTTGTAATTACAATTGCAAATTAATTTGTAATTACGGGCCAGTGCCCATATATCACCATACTTACATACTTAGTGCAAATTAGGACAATGGAAGAGTGTAAACAAAGGACTTTTATGTAAAAAGGTAACTGAATGGTCATTTTGAATTTTACATACAACTAATTACAGAACTTGATATCAGTCGTGAATACAAATATAGCAGCAATCATGGATTATCATAGAATGGGATAAGACTATCCAGGTAAAAACAACTAATGAATTCAGATCACCTAGAGAAAATTATGTAAATCCTCGCTCGTGTTCAAGCCGTTTGGCATCTTAATATCTAAGGCTAAAATAAAGTGCGATTCTAGTTGGCGAAGGCTTTTCTCCCGATTGCCTCCCCGTCTCGCCATGGGGACGGCCCCCAGTACAGAGTATTTTAGATCATTTAAATTGTTTTGATGCACCAACTTAAAATGCCGGGCAACAGGATAGTTGGAATCCGAATTCACTACAGCTCTCAAGTGCTGCAGGATTCTCTTATATACTGGGAGCTTCGTGCTCCCTATATATTTGAGCCCGCAAGTGCATTGTAAAACATATATAGCAAACTCTGTGCAACATGTCAAATGGTCTTTAATGGGAATAGGTGCCAAACTAAAAGCTGTCAAATATTCTGTTGCATTGGCGCCAAACTTACAGGCATGACAGGCGTTACATTTGTAGAATCCTGGTTTGGCTAGCCAAGTAGGAGTCATCGTAACTTCTGGACTTGTTTTCACTAGGGCGTCCCTCATTGAGGGAGCCTTCCTTAATGTTATCGAGGGTAATGGTGGTAGAATAGATTTGAGAGTTATATCAGTCAGCACAATTGGCCACTGAGAATAGATGATGTGCCGAACCTTATGATGTTGTTTGCTAAAGGCGGTCACCAATCTAACAACTTGTGTGTCATTCTTCTCAGCCTCTACTTGAGGTGTTTGAACAGCCATTCTTTCAATTTTAGGTGTCAAGCATGCCTCTCTAGTGTGTTCATTGGTTTTATTGAGGGCTTTACTTAACACAGACCTCTTGTAGCCTCGATCAAGGAATCGGTCAAACGCTTCCTGCTGGCATTGTATCAAATCAATGTCCAGGCTACAAATACGGCGAATTCGTAAAAACTCACCGTATGGTATGCTCGCAATCAAGTGGCGAGGGTGCGAGCTACTCGCGTGAAGAATAGAGTTGCCCGCGGTCTTTTTACGATGTAATTTAGTCTCAATTTGACCCTCACTGATGTAAATCTGTACATCTAAAAATTCCACACTTGTCACTTATTTCTGCCGTGAATCTTAAGTTATATACATTGTCGTTGATCGATGCTACAAAATCCTGGGCTGCTTCTCTAGTATACATATATATACATATATATATATATATATATATATATATATATATACACACACACACATATATATATATATATATTATCTACTGGCGGTCGCCAGTAGATAGTTATAGTTAGGACCTATTTTCCATAGGAAATCCGCGACATTCTATTTGAAATAACTCTCTTGCAGGTTGACGTATCTTCGCAAAATTTTCAAACTTTATGGCTCGCTCCGGTCCGCTCCTACCCTCAAAGTCTCGGGGTGATTCGTCAAGCGGGGGCCGAGAAAAAGGGGGTCCCAAAACGTGTTTTCCCCATTCATTTTTCCATAGGAAACTTTAGACACGGCTACAGCCCGAACTGCTGAACGGAATTACACCAAATTTGGCAAAGAGGTAGTTCTTGGTTCAGAAAGAACCCTTTTTGTTAAATGGTGTAAATCCGTTCAGTAGTTCCTGAGAAAATCAAAATGAAAATCACATATATATCTATGGCCGCGTCGGATTCGCGCACCCTCCCGATCACGAGCTGCATGCTAATTGGCTGTCAACACTCCAAATCAGGAAGTGTTGGCAGCCATTTTGTCACTCGGTAGAACCGAGGGACAGAAACAAGTGCGCAAAGCGCAAAGGGGGCAGGGTAGAAACACCCTGACCCCTAGGTCTGCTCAGGGGTCCCACAAGGACCCCTGGGCAGAAAAAAGCATTTAAAAAAAAAAATCCGCAGGATGCGCTCAGGGTGCGCGGATCCTGCCGAAAAAAAATCGAGCGCGGTCTCCCGCGCTCGATGCATATTTGCCCCGGGTGGCCCAAGTCCCGGGGGCATGCGGGGGTGGGTTTATTGTTTATATGGGGGCCTCTAAGGCCTCCAAGCCCCGGGGACCACCTCCCCGGGGCTTAATAAAAAATGGTGCGGGAGGGCTCTCCTGCCCTCCCGCAGCCCCGGGAACCGCCACCCCCGGGGCTTCGTTTTTATATTTTAAATAACGTGTGGGGGCTCCAGCCCCACACACCCCGGGACCACCACCTCCCGGGGCACATAGAAAATAAATGTGGGGGTCCGTTACGGACCCCCAGAGCCCCGGGGACCACCACCTCCCCGGGGCTGTGCAATTCAAGGGAGGGGGACGCGCGGCCCCCTCCTGGAGCCCTTGATGGCCCTGGGGACCGCCACCCCCAGGGCCGGCTCCTGCAGTGTCCCGGGTGCCTACCCCGGGACACTGTAGTTTCCTATGACAGGACGGGAGCCTCGCGGCTCCCGCGTCCTGTCATAGCAAACTGCTTTGGATATTGGAAGAGAGAGCAGGAAACCTGCTCTCTCTTCCAATATCCAAGCACATTGCTTTCCACATGGGGAGCTGCATCTTAGCAGCTCCCCATGTGGAAAAGCAATGCCGGCTCCCAAGGGACGCGGGAGCCGGCGGGACTGTGGGGGATTGGGGACCCCCACAGTCCCCAACGGAGAGGGCCAGCCCCGGGGATGGGGTCCCCGGGGCAAGTAGTGGCTCGGGAGGGGGCCACGCGGCCCCCCTCCCCAAAAAAAAATGTAAAAAAAAAAATTAAAGGCCGGCCCCGGGGATGGGGTCCCGGGGCCTTAAATGGCCTGAGGAGGGGGCCACGCAGCCCCCTCCAAATATTTAAAAATAAAAAAAGAGGGCATGCACCGGGGATGGGGTCCCCGGGGTCAATATAGGCCCAGGGAAGGGGGCCACGCGGCCCCCTTCCCGTTTTATTATCATTTTTAAAAAAATGAAAATCCTCATGCCCCGGGGATGGGGTCCCCGGGGCCAAAAGAGGCCAAGGGAAGGGGGCCACGCAGCACCCCTCACATACAAAAAAAAAAAAAGACCGGCATCGTGCCGGAGGCCCCGCCCCCACCCTGCAGCAGTCTGCAAACGCGTCCCCTGGCGCGTTTGCAGATGGGGAACGATTTCCCCTTGAATACTGGGGGTCCCTGGGGGCCAACTAGCCCACCAGGAACCTCCAGTATGCACCAGGGGGCTGCGCTGCAGAGAGGTGTACAGAGGCCACGCCCCTTTTTACACCTCTCTGCAACGCAGCTCTGTGGCACTTTTTGGAGGTACATGGTGGGCTAGTTGGACTCCAGGGACCCTCAGGATTCAAGGGGACTTAATCCCCAACTTAAAATGTGCCACGGGCGCTTTTGCACAGTGGTGAAGGGAGGGGCGGGGCTTCAGGTGACATGTGTGCAAACAGGCCCCATGGCGCATTTTAAGATGGGGAATTAAATCCCCTTCAATCCTGAGGGTCCCTGGGGCCAACTAGCCCAACAGGTACGTCCAGAAAGCGCCACAGAGCTGCATTGCAGAGAGGTGTAAAAGGGGTGTGGCCTCTGTACACGTCTCTGCAACGCAGCCCCTGGCGCATACTGGAGGTTCCTGGTGGGCTAGTTGGCCCCAGGGACCCTCATGATTCAAGGGGACTTAATCCCCCAACTTAAAACGCGCCACGGGGCACGTTTGCACAGATGTCACCTCAGGCCCCGCCCCTCCCTTCACCATTGTGCAAATATTCCTCTAAAATCAGCTGAAATACGAATTCCGATTTACTCACCTGTTATCAGGAGAGACCTCAGTGCTGCATCTTTCAGCCCAGTACTGGTCCTGAAAAGTAATTCTAACCGTACTTACCAGTAACTTGAATTTCCTTCCATAGGCTAACATTGACTGTTTTCACTTGGAAATTCTTCTAAGTGTGGAGTTTTGGAACTTTATAATATTCCTCTAAAATCAGCCGAAATACGGATTCCGATTTACTCACCTGTTATCAGGAGAGACCTCAGTGCTGCATCTTTCAGCCCAGTACTGATCCTGAAAAGTAATTTTAACCGTACTTACCAGCAACTTGAATTTCCTTCCATAGTCTAACATTGACTGGTTTCACTTGGAAATTCTTCTAAGTGTGGAGTTTTGGAACTTTATAATATTCCTCTAAAATCAGCCGAACTACGAATTCCAATTTACTCACCTGTCATCAGGAGAGAACCCAGTGCTGCATCTTTTAGCCCAGTACTGATCCTGAAAAGTAATTTTAACCGTACTTACCAGGAACTTGAATTTCCTTCCATAGGCTAACATTGTCTGGTTTCACTTGGAAATTCTTCTAAGTGTGGAGTTTTGGAACTTTATAATATTCCTCTAAAATCAGCCGAAATACGGATTCCGATTTACTCACCTGTTATCAGGAGAGAACTCAGTGCTGCATCTTTTAGCCCAGCACTGACCCTGAAAAGTAATTCTAACCGTACTTACTAGTAACTTGAATTTCCTTCCATAGGCTAACATTGACTGGTTTCACTTGGAAATTCTTTGAAGTGTGAAGTTTTGGAACTTTATAATATTCCTCTAAAATCAGCCGAACTACGAATTCCGATTTACTCACCTGTTATCAGGAGAGAACCCAGTGCTGCATCTTTTAGCCCAGTACTGATCCTGAAAAGTAATTTTAACCGTACTTACCAGGAACTTGAATTTCCTTCCATAGGCTAACATTGACTGGTTTCACTTGGAAATTCTTCTAAGTGTGGAGTTTTGGAACTTTATAATATTCCTCTAAAATCAGCCGAACTACGAATTCCGATTTACTCACCTGTTATCAGGAGAGAACTCAGTGCTGCATCTTTTAGCCCAGCACTGACCCTGAAAAGTAATTCTAACCGTACTTACCAGTAACTTGAATTTCCTTCCATAGGCTAACATTGACTGGTTTCACTTGGAAATTCTTTTAAGTGTGGAGTTTTGGAACTTTATAATATTCCTCTAAAATCAGCCGAACTACGAATTCCGATTTACTCACCTGTTATCAGGAGAGAACCCAGTGCTGCATCTTTTAGCCCAGTACTGATCCTGAAAAGTAATTTTAACCGTACTTACCAGGAACTTGAATTTCCTTCCATAGGCTAACATTGACTGGTTTCACTTGGAAATTCTTCTAAGTGTGGAGTTTTGGAACTTTATAATATTCCTCTAAAATCAGCCGAACTACGAATTCCGATTTACTCACCTATTATCAGGAGAGAACCCAGTGCTGCATCTTTTAGCCCAGCACTGACCCTGAAAAGTAATTCTAACCGTACTTACCAGTAACTTGTATTTCCTTCCATAGGAATCCATTGTCTGGTTTTCAGCAGAAAAGTTTCAAAGTGTCAATTTTCACAAACTACAAATATTCCTTAAAAATCGCCTGTATGACTTAAACGCATTCTTTCAACTGTTTACAGGAGATGCACCAGTGCTGGATCCAGGATCCACCACTGAGTAAGAAAAAGTAACGATAACACTACTTACCTGCTAAGTGAATTTCCAGCCATAGGATAACATTGGTGATTCTATGTGAAAAAGTTTCTGTCAACTTTTAAAATACAATAATATTCCTTAAAAATCAGTACTGTAACCAAAACGCTTTTACTCAACTGTTTACAGGAGATGTCCCAGGACTGAATCTAGGATCCAGTCCTGTGGTTAGAAAAGTAATATATAAAGTAACTAATTGCATTTAACTTGAAATTCACATTGAGCTCAATGTTGCATTGTGTTTGAAATTGTGTTGCCCATTGCAACAACTGTAACTACTGTACTTAAAAGTCTATTGCCTATTTGCAAAGTATTTAAACTAAAGTAATTCATTCTGAGAAAGTATATTTTGTAATGTAATGTATAATGTAATTACAATGTAATTTAAAAATAAATAGTTTAAAAAAATGTAGAAAATCAGTATCAAAAAAATAAATATAACAATTAATACATTTAAAAATTGTCATTTACAAAACCTTGAAATTCACTGAAAAAAACCATAGGTTTCAGACATGTTATAGTTAGGAATTAGCATTTAAAAAACCTTTGAAATTCACTGAAATAACCATAAGTTTCAGGCACGTTATAGTTAGAAATTAGCATTTAAAAAACCTTTGAAATTCACTGAAAAAACCATAGGTTTCAGACACGTTATAGTTAGAAATTTGCATTTAAAAAACCTTTGAAATTCACTGAAAAAACCATAGGTTTTAGGGACAGTTATAGTTAGTTGGACATTTCACTCGTACAAAACCATAGAAATTCCCCCTTATAGTTAGTTCAGCTAACTATAACTCGCGCCCCCGCAATGCACTGCTGATGACGTCACATATTACATCACTCATGACATGGTCAGTGACATCTCTGATGACATCACTGATGACATCTCAAATGACATCACTGATGACATCACTGATGACATCATCCATGTGATTATGTCATGCATCTTCTCACACCCTAATATAACTTTTGATACACCCACTCTAAATTACAGACTGCCATTCGCAAAACCATACACACTCCAATACCAATAACTACATACCCACTCACTGATTCTTAGGTCTACACACACACACACACATCTACTCACTCACCCGTCCAGTCACTCATACTTACAGTCACTCAGTACAGGACTATCATATGCACTCATACACCTATATAAACACTCACACATCACCACTCATCTATAGAGGTACTCACACACCTAGTCAGTCATGCAAAAAATTAATCACACACCCATTTACTCACCTATACAGTTATACACACACCAGCTCACTTACTCATACAAATACTAGCACATTCTTACGCTCTTATACAATAACTGATACAAGTACACACACATCCATACAGCCACTCTCACAATCACACACTCTCACTTATAGCCATTTCAAAAACTCTAACACACATATATACTGCCTTTTACATATGTAGTTACTCGCACATGTACCACTGAGATATACATTCACTCACTAACACACCCATACACACACTCACCCACCCAAGCAGTCCATCACAGATGCACTCTTGAAATCATGCACCCAGTGAATCACCCACTCACACATCTATGTACAGAGTCACACACACCCCACCCACACAAACACTCAGGCAGCCATACAGATACTCAGAGAACCAATCAATAACCCATATAGACACTCATGTAGCTATTCGCAAATCCATGCATCCACTTACACACCAACAAACAGACGGATACAGACATTCACACAGTTTAGTCACTAACCCATGCATTCAGTAAGATACGTTTAATCACTTACTTGTAGAGTCAGTCACTCACGTACTAAATCATCCATTCAGACACTTATACACCCACTCATTCTTCAATACGCCTTTCCCTATATATATTAAACATATTTAAACTTTACAGAAACACACAGTCACTGGATGATGTCATCAGTGATGTCATCAGTGATGTCATGAGTGATGTCACTGACCATGTCATGAGTGATGTAATATGTGACGTCATCAGCAGTGCATTGCGGGCGCGAGTTATAGTTAGCTGAACTAACTATAACGGGGAATTTCTATGGTTTTGTACGAGTGAAATGTCCAACTAACTATAACTGTCCCTAAAACCTATGGTTTTTCAGTGAATTTCAAAGGTTTTTAAATGCAAATTTCTAACTATAACGTGTCTGAAACCTATGAGTTGTTTCAGTGAATATATATATATATATATATTCACTGAAAAAAACATAGGTTTCAGGGACGTTATAGTTAGAAATCAGCATTTAAAAAACCTTAGAAATTCACTGGAAAAAACACAGGTTTCAGGGATGTTATAGTTAGTTGGACATTTCACTCATACAAAACCAGAGAAATTCGGCCGTTATAGTTAGTTGAGCTAACTATAACTCACGCCCCGCAATGCACTGCTGATGACGTCACATATTACATCATTCATGACATGGTCAGTGACATCACTGATGACATCACTGATGCCATCTCAAATGATATCACTGATGACATCATTGATGACATCATTCAGTGACTGTGTGTTTCTGTAAAGTTTAAATATGTTATATATATATATATATCACTGCACCTCATAAAACCGTTCCACTTCCAAACAAAAATGAGTGCAGACCTCCGATAGTGCATAAATTATTTATTGCATAAGTCTTCTGCCATTACGCGTTTCGGCCGTGTATATACTCCAAGGTGTATTGAAGAATAAGTGGGGGTATAAGTGTCTGAATGGATGATTTAGTAGGTGCGTGACTGACTGTATAAGTGAGTGATTAAACGTGTCTTACTGAAAGCATGGGTTAGTGACTATACTGTGTGAATATCTGTATCAGTCTGTCAGTTGGTGTGTAAGCGGCAGCATGGGTTGGTGAGTAGCTACATGAGTGTCTATATGGGTTATTGATTGGTTGTCTAAGTATCTGTATGGGTGCCTGAGTGTCTGTGTGGGTGGGTGGGGGGTGTGTGACTCTGTGCATAGATGTTTGAGTGATTGATTCACTGGGTGCATGGGTTCAAGAGTGCATGTGGAAACAGCTGTATGGGTGGGTGAGTATGTGTATGGGTGTGTTGGTGAGTGAATGGATGTCTCAGTGGTGCATGTGTGAGTAACTACATATATTTTAAAACAGTATATGTGGGTGTTGGAGTATATAAATGACTAGATGTGTGAGTGGGTCATTCACTGGGTGTATGGGTTCAAGAGTGCATCTGTGAAGGGCTGTATGGGTGGGTGAGTATGTGTTTGGGTGTGTTGGTGAGTGAATGGATGTCTCAGTGGTACATGTGTGAGTAACTACATATGTAAAAGGCAGTATATGTGCGTGCTGGAGTATATAAATGACTGTATGTGAGAGTGAGTGATTGTGAGAGTGGCTGTATGGATGAGTGTGTGCTTGTATCAGTGATTGAATAAGAGAGTAAGTATGTGTTAGTATCTGTATGAATAAGTGAGGTGGTGAGTGTATAACAGTTTAGGTGAGTAAATGGGAGTGTGATTGATTCTTTGCATCTTAGGTAAAGGAATAGTAGCAAGCTTTCATTTTAAATCTGGAGTTAAAACATTCTAGGTATCATATAAACAGATATAACCACACAAGGAACCGACTATGAACTAAGACCAAATGCTTATTTCTGTTTATAAAAATATATTTTATTTAGTTATTTAATCTCTTTTTCTTGAAATCATTTTTCATTTTTGATCAATAGTGTAGATATACATATATACAGGGAAAATATAAACACATAAGTAATACAAGAAAAGAAAAAAGTCGATCTAAATCATGCGGTCAATTATATCATTCTTAAAAAAACTTTTGTAGGTTAGATGAAGGCTAGCGGTAGATGACAACTACACGCATTTCGGCACTTCTGCCTTCGTCAGGAAACCGTCTATTACGAACAAAACTGTAAAAAACATAAACCAGTTACAAAATATATGTACAAAATACTAATTTTATATACAACTATATACAGACATACTCAAAACCTAGAATCTGACAATACCTCTCATTATTATATATAGTACAATGCAAAAGATGCAATCAAAAGACGGTCAATTCACGTATATACATTTGCAATACAAATACAAGTATGTATATATATTTAGAAAAGTAATTAATAAATGATGTAATATAATACATTTTGAAATACTTTTTAATTATTTTTCTTTTCCTTTAAGACTAATGGCCACTAAATTATTACAACTAAAACTAAACAATAAGAAAAGAGAATAGAAAGCTTAGTACATCCAAGGTGAAAAACCTAGATATGGTGAATTCTTAAAAATAGTACTAAAACAAAACAAGAGAGATAGTTAATAGAAAAAGAATATAAGATCCAGACCAAAATGCAAGTATATGGCATGAGAATTACTCTATGAACTACCCTGAAGAACTCTATTATTACTATAACCAGTAATTCTAAAGGGAAAGGGAGGGGGAAGAAAAGCCTCTAACATAGAAAGCCTTATAAAGGCTAAACCAGGAGAAATTATTACTTACTTCAAGTGTGTATAATGCTTTGAAACCCTGGATGAGATAAAGTGTTGAGTTGATTGTTTCAGAAAGGAGCAGGGAAAACTCCATAGGGTAAAAAATCTAAAAACAGAAATATAATTCTTACAGACTGGCATATTCTATAGTGTATAGATGTGAAATCAATTACGGGTACTAATAATAAGGCCAGCAGCACTTACTATATATACGTCACACCAGAATAACAACCAGTGTTGACAGGAGTGCCAGATATGCTATGGTACCAAAGTACTTCTTTATATGGTGCTGTATGATCGTCCCAATGAATGAATGTATCTATCAAAAGAGATATCATAGAAATATAGCATAAATACAGATGGTATTATGGGTAAAATAGTAACTAATTATGTAGGTAAGGCTGAAATGCTTACTTTTAACGGTCCAGAGAGACACTAATGAAATATTCTCTCTTTGTATCAGCAAAATTAATGGATACTACAGGGTAGAAGATGGAAACATAGTAACAATAGTCACAATATTACTCATAGAAGCAATTCCTATCATTTAGACTTTAGTACGCTACTTACTTTCTGTTATTTAAAAGAAAAACTCCTATCCAGAATAGGAATACGGACCAACAGGGAAATCACAGCCATCAATATAAGGGGCTTCGATGCTGTGAAAACGATAACGGGCAAATTAGTGGAATTGCAACTACTGGAATGGCTAAAGTAGAAAAATTCTACCTCCTCGATTTGCTCTGTCTACAATGCCCGCTTACCTGCAGCTTGACGTAAGTTCATCTGCACTCTGACCTCCGTTCACTGAGGATGTTTGTTAGTATCGCGGGTCGTTTTATACCGCTTTAAGAGATGGACATATCTGTGATAAAGAGTTTGCATATTTGAATACCCATCTGTATTTATGCTATATTTCTATGATATCTCTTTTGATAGATACATTCATTCATTGGGACGATCATACAGCACCATATAAAGAAGTACTTTGGTACCATAGCATATCTGGCACTCCTGTCAACACTGGTTGTTATTCTGGTGTGACGTATATATAGTAAGTGCTGCTGGCCTTATTATTAGTACCCGCAATTGATTTCACATCTATACACTATAGAATATGCCAGTCTGTAAGAATTATATTTCTGTTTTTAGATTTTTTACCCTATGGAGTTTTCCTGCTCCTTTCTGAAACAATCAACTCAACACTTTATCTCATCCAGGGTTTCAAAGCATTATACACGCTTGAAGTAAGTAATAATTTCTCCTGGTTTAGCCTTTATAAGGCTTTCTATGTTAGAGGCTTTTCTTCCCCCTCCCTTTCCCTTTAGAATTACTGGTTATAGTAATAATAGAGTTCTTCAGGGTAGTTCATAGAGTAATTCTCATGCCATATACTTGCATTTTGGTCTGGATCTTATATTCTTTTTCTATTAACTATCTCTCTTGTTTTAGTACTATTTTTAAGAATTCACCATATCTAGGTTTTTCACCTTGGATGTACTAAGCTTTCTATTCTCTTTTCTTATTGTTTAGTTTTAGTTGTAATAATTTAGTGGCCATTAGTCTTAAAGGAAAAGAAAAATAATTTAAAAAGTATTTCAAAATGTATTATATTACATCATTTATTAATTACTTTTCTAAATATATATACATACTTGTATTTGTATTGCAAATGTATATACGTGAATTGACCGTCTTTTGATTGCATCTTTTGCATTGTACTATATATAATAATGAGAGGTATTGTCAGATTCTAGGTTTTGAGTATGTCTGTATATAGTTGTATATAAAATTAGTATTTTGTACATATATTTTGTAATGGTTTATGTTTTTTACAGTTTTGTTCGTAATAGACGGTTTCCTGACGAAGGCAGAAGTGCCGAAACGCGCGTAGTTGTCATCTACCGCTAGCCTTCATCTAACCTACAAAAGTTTTTTAAGAATGATATAATTGACCGCATGATTTAGATCGACTTTTTCTTTTCTTGTATCACTTATGTGTTTATATTTTCCCTGTATATATGTATATCTACACTATTGATCAAAAATGAAAAATGATTTCAAGAAAAAGAGATTAAATAACTAAATAAAATATATTTTTATAAACAGAAATAAGCATTTGGTCTTAGTTCATAGTCGGTTCCTTGTGTGGTTATATCTGTTTATATGATACCTAGAATGTTTTAACTCCAGATTTAAAATGAAAGCTTGCTACTATTCCTTTACCTAAGAGTCTCTTTCCCTGCGATTAGCAAGCACATTGTATTTGTAGGGGTCCCCTTTTTCCCAAAATATTGATTCTTTGCATGACTGACTAGGTGTGTGAGTAACTCTATGGATGAGTGGCGGTGTGCGAGTGTCTGTATAGGTGTATGAGTGCATATGATAGTGCTGTATTGATGAGTGACTGCATGTATGAGTGACTGTATGGGTGAATGAGTGGATGTGTGTGTAGACCTAGGAATCAGTGAGTGGGTATGTAGTAGCTGGTATTGGTGTGTCTATGGTTTCGAGAATGGTAGTCTGTATTTTAGAGTGGGTGTATAAAAGGTTATATTAGGGTTTGAGGAGGTGCATCAGATTATCATGTGAATGATGTAATCAGTGATGTCATTTGAGATGTCATCAGTGATGTCAAGTCACTGACCATGTCATGAATGATGAAATAATATGTGACGTCATCAGCAGTGCATTACGGGGCGCGAGTTATAGTTAGCTCAACTAACTATAACTGCTGAATTTCTCTGGTTTTGTACGAGTGAAATGTCCAACTAACTATAACGTCCCTGAAACCTGTAGTTTTTTCAGTGAATTTCTAAGGTTTTTTAAATGCAAATTTCTAACTATAAAGTCCCTGAAATCTATGGTTTTTTCAGTAAATTTCAAAGGTTTTTTAAATGAAAATTTCTAACTATAACGTCACTGAAATGTGTGGTTTTTTCAGTGAATTTCTAAGGTTTTTTAAATGCTAATTTCTAACTATGCCTACAGAGGTAGGACATGTGCAGAAAGAGGAACAAAGGCGCAGAAAGAAGAAAGAGATATGCAGAAAGAACCAATAGAGGTGCAGAAAGAGGCCTTGTTACAAAGTCATCCTGTGCCCTGGGCACCCCCCCAACTTTTTGCTGACTGGTACTGGTGGTAACTGACTCTGACTGACCCTGGGCTCTGCCAAACCAGGCTCGGAGCCAGTGCTATGCTGAAAGACACTTAGAATACAGTGTAAACACCTACATACACTAGGGTACACTATGGGTTGGGGTACCCCTGTGATTGGCATAACCTCCCCTGTAAGGCCCTAGTACATAATAGGGCAGGGGGGTTAAAACTACCTCTAAGTCCATAGCATATAATAGGGCATGGCAGTTTAGAGGCCATCAGCCCTTTTCTGCACTTGCATGTGTGCACTGTTGAGCCTGATGTCAGTTTAAAAGTAGCCCTGTGTGCGCAGAAAGAGGCAAGAGATGTGCAGAAAGAAGCAAGAGAAGTGCAGAAAGAAGCAAGAGAAGTACAGAAAGAAGCAACAGAGGTGCAGAAAGAGAGAAGACGGGTGCAGAAAGAGGCAAGAGAAGTGCAGAAAGAAGCAACAAAGGTGCAGAAAGAGGCAAGAGAAGTTCCCGCCCTGCCATAGCAAACGGCAATGTCCCCGGGGGAGGACACGTCAGGACATTGCAGGAGCCGGCCCTGGGGGTGGCGGTCCCCAGGGCCATCGAGGGGTCCAGACATTTTTAAAGCCCCGGGGAGGTGGTGGTCCCCGGAGCCCGCAATGGACCCCTACCCTTTATTTAAAATTTCCCCAGGGAGGTTGTGAGGGGCAGGAGCCCCCCACACTTATCTATATTTATTTAGGCCCGGGGGTGGTGGCGGTTCCCGGGGCATGGGGGGGCCCGCGAGGCCCCCCTGCACATAAATACGAATGCCCCGGGGAGGTGGCGGTCCCAGGGGCAGCGTGGGGGGGCAGGAGCCCCTCCACGCTATTTTTTTTAAAAAGCCCCAGGGAGGTGGCAGTCCCCGGGGCTGTGAGGGCCCCCCCATAATTATGAATTGCTTTGTGACCTAGCCCACCCGTGGGCTTGAAACAATCAAAGCGCAGGAGCCTGCACTTCGTTTTTTGTTTTTTTTCTCGGCCGGATTTGCGCACACAGCGCAAATTCGGCTGATTTTTAAAAAAAAAATAATGTTTTTTTGGCCCTGGGGGTCCTTGTGGGACCCCCTGAGCAGGCCTAGGGAGTCAGGGTGATTCTACCCTGCCCCCTTTTCTTGTTTTTTAACCTTTATTTTACTGTTTTCTTGTGACTCAGTTACCGAGTCACAAGATGGCTGCCAACACATTCTGGTTTGGAGTGTTGGCAGCCAATCAGAATTAAGCTTGTGCTCGGGAGGATTCACGAATCCTCCTCGGTGCTCAGATATATATATTTTCATTTTTTTAATTTCTCAGGAACTACTGAACGGATTTACACCATTTAAAAAAAAAGGGTGCTTTCTGAACCAAGAGCTACATTTTTGCCAAATTTAGTGTAATTCCGTTCAGCAGTTCGGGCTGTAGCCTGTTCCAAAATTTCCTATGGACGTTAACATGGGGAAAACGTGTTTTGGGACCCCCCTTTTTTCTCGGCCCCCGCTTGACGAAACTTTCAAGACAGGAGCTGACCGGAGCTGGTCATTAGTTTTGAAAATAGTTTTGAAAATTTCGAGAAGATTTGTCAAACGGCGCCAAAGATATTGGGAAAAGAAAAACGCTTTTGAATAGAAACAAGGTCCTAACTATAACTACCTACTGGCGACCGCCAGTAGGTACTATATATATATATATATATATATATTCACTGGAAAAAAACACATGTTACATCGACATTATAGTTAAAAATTACCATTTAAAAACCTTAGAAATTCACTGAAAAAACCACAGTTTTTAGGGATATTATAGTTAGGAAGTAGCACTTAAAAAACCTTTGATATTCACTGAAAAAACCACAGGTTTCACGGAAGTTATAGGTACGCTGACATTTCACTCATACAAAAACAGAGAAAGGCTCTAGCTGAGCTAACTATAACTCGCGCCCCCGCAATGCGCTGCTGATGACGTTACATATTACATTACTCATGACATGGTCAGTGACATCACTGATGACATCACTGATGACATCTTGCAATCAATAGCAATTCATGGTGCTTTGAGAGGGTTCATAAATCGCAAGTAAAGCATCAAAGAGCAAATCTCTGTGTTCTTTGGGCATTACGTGTGTGTTCCCATGCAACCCCCATGATTTTTTATGCATTCCCAGATTTACCAGAGCTGTTTGTCCTGGGAATGCACCAAAAAGATAGGCTTCCCAGGAGAGGAGTAACAAGGAGAAATATCTTTATTTCTCTTCGTTATTTCCTCTTTCTATGTGTGCTGCATTGTGGAGGAATATGCCCTTCAGGATTACTTTTGCTCTGCACAAAAACAATACTGCATGCAACACAGTCACCCTTGCACCATGGTGCAAGGGTGCCTGCGTTGATGCTAGGCAGCCCAAAGGTGCCAGCACAGGGAAAAGGCAGGAATGCATTGTATTCTTTTAAATACAGCACATTCCTGCCCTTTCCCTGTCACCAGTCATAAATATGTCCCTTGATTTTTTTTAAATTGCAGCAAAACCACAGTGTCTTTTGTTGTCATCAAATATTGTGCACATGTCTTAAATGCTAACTGAAGAGAGTGTTCATTTCATACCCAAGTACCAGCAGAGAATAGATTCAGTGCATCATTTACAACACCTTCCTGTTTGACATGATTTACTGGGTGGATGCAGAGACAGAAGAACCTCACTTCACATCACCTTTGGCACCAGCAGACACAGATGACACTCAGTATAAAAAGCAACAGGATTTAAAGCAACACATGCGAAGTTTGAAGCCGGGGATGATAAATCAAGTGTCAAATCCTGAAATGCTGCATGAAAAGCGCGCTCACCATCTCAGAATCAACGATGCAAGCTGGCTCATACTAAGGAAAACAGAAAGTGGAAAACAGAAATGCTGTTTCAGATAAAGAGAAAAAAACAAGTTTATTGCATTATTTCCTCAGTACAAAATATTGTTTACTGACACAGAGACAGAAACAGTCCTGTCAGATAAGTTGTGCCTAATCACAAACAATACAGTAAGATAGTGGTCATGGTAGTAACTCTTTTAGCAAAAAAGAAGAAATTGCATTCACCACTAAAGTCTTTCTTGAGATGCTTAAATCAAATTTAATTCAAAAATCAAAAGCATCTAATCGCATTAGATGCTTTTGATTTTGGAATTAAATTTTTGCTAAAAGAGTTGCTACCATGACCACTATCTTACTGTACTGTAATACTGACCCAGGTCGGGTAGTTTTTGTGGGTTACCCCGTTAAAACTCAACATAATCACAAACAAAGCAGCATACAACCAATATCCGCAAGTGTGATCTCACTAAAATGCATTGCCGGTGCTTGTAGTTGGGTGATGGTGACCTCAACCACGAAATATAAAATTAGCAATTAATGAGAGAAAATGAAAAGCAGAGTGTAAACTCAAAATGTACAATGTGTTGGATAGTATATTGGCTCCTGGTGAAAAAAATGGAAATATGCCTTAAGATTTTCCAGTGAGTGACTTTGTGACACATATTAACATTTTTCAGGGCTGCTGTGCTGGCAGACATCCTGCGCAGCTTCAGAAATGCTGCTAACAATTATACTGACTTTAAGACAAGGGCCCAGATTTATCAAGAGTCACACAGCGTTGTGTTGTGCAGAGTTGCATGAGAATGTGTTGTACTGTGTGACGCCACTTACCTGCGTCATGGATGCACCAAATTTTCTATACGGCGCACCATGACGCAGGGCTGAGTGATGCATCATGCAGAGTGACGCCAGGTTGTGGTTTTGGCTCAATGCACCATAACACAACTGCTACCTGCATGATGGAAAGCTGACTTGTGTGCTGCAAGACACCTTTACATGCAGCAAATCAGCATTGCCTCATGCAGGAGTGTAATGCGTAGCACACATTTTAAAAAAAACTATGCAGCCCGACGCAATTGAGCGTACCAACACCCCACCATTTTGCACCACAGAAGGAGCATCAGGAAGGAAGGAGGGTGCCAATCCTGAAGATGGTGAAGAAATGCAGGGTAAAAGGTAGAGGAAGCTAAATTTCACAGAGGAGCAAAGCAAAAATTGATAAGCGAGATTACAAAAAAATGAAAACCTTTTGTTTGTGAGCTCTGAATTGCCATTAGCCAAGAAGGATGCTTTATGGCAAGCAATAATGGACAAGATCAACTGCGTGGGACCAACAAGAAGGACTGTAGGCAAATGCAAAAAAGGTGGCATGACCACAAACACAGGACAAAAGAAAAATTGGCCAGGAAACTTAAAGCTGTAATCAGACGAAGAAGAAGATGGCCGCCGAGTAGGAGCCTCCCAAGGAGCTCCCGGTTTGGGGATTACCTGTTTGGTTGTTATCCCTGTTTAAACCGCCCCAACAGCCCTTCTCCCCCTCATTGCCCCTGCACGGAACTGCACACCCCCATTGAGGCACAAAGCGGAAATGAAATCGGTCGTCTACCTACCTGATGGAGGAAACCGACGAGACTGCCCAGGTTCGTGCCTACACCTTCATGGAAGCCGACGCTGCTCCTCTTAGCTCCGGAGCCAGTCCGGCGTTGCGGCGTGCCGTTGGTATCTTCGGTTGACGCCTCCTACAATCTCGCAGCTCATGCCTCCGAGGATCGGTGTTTCGCTTGGTGTCTGGAGTGACTGACGCGACTGCCCAGGTTCGTGCTTTCACCCACTTGGATGTTTTCTCTGCTTGCTTGCGGCCGATGTTGTCCGCCCACGAGTGCCAGTTTGGTTCCCCACAGTCGCGCCTTATTCGGTGGGACCATCTCCTCTGCCCCTGGGTGACCCTTTTTGGCTCGCCTGTTGCCTCAGTGTGGCAAGGATTTCCGGCTCCTCTATGGGCACCGACGCCATTTCCTGATGTGCCCAGCTGTTGCTGCTGCGCTGACCTGCCTGGGAGCCAGGGCGCTCGGCAGTGATCACCATTGCCATTTGTACGCTGACTCCGATCTCCTTCTGCCTCTGCTTCGCCCTGTTCCGACCAGGACTTCTGCATCCTAGCCTGGGATCGCCTGTGATAGAGGACCGGCGCTTAGGACCCCTGGAAAGACGGCCCGGCGACCAGCTGCTTCGGCGGAATCTCCTGTCCCAAATTTCTGGCGTTCGGTGTGCGGACCTTTGATTTTCACGACCAGCCTTTGCTGCGCTGGCAGAGGGGTCCGGTGTAGCTGATCAACTCCTTTTGCCATGAACGGTGTATACTGCCTGACTCTAACATGGCGGAACTCCGTAGGACATCGTTCTAACCTAGCCTGACATCAAAATGGCGGCGCTTTTCATGCTGTCTGCGCTCTCACATCGGGAGTGAAAATACTCTTTACTATTGATATGATTGCATCCTTTCATATTCCACATCCGATTTCTCCATTAGGGGGTTCCTTTGTCATTCAGCTTTTCACAATGTAGGGTGACTAAAACTTAATACCAAAAACCGGGATACTTAACGAAAATAGAAGAAGGACAAAAATGGTACTTCAAGCGAGCGGACAGAATGACACCGCTCCTCAGCATAAAAGTACAGATCTGGCAATTAGAATATACATAACATGCAATTTTTTCGTGCCTGTCAACTACATTGCTTTCTGGAAAGAACTGATAACTAACCCTGTTATGTAAATCATAAAAAAAAACAAAAAAACACCATTCATTATTTTCATTCAACCCTCTCTAAAAACCAGGACAGGAGCTAAATTTCCTGAAATCTGCCCGGACAGCTGGTAAAAAAAACGGGACTAGGCTAGCTTATCAGAAGTCACTCGCCACCACGCCACTGATCCCAGTTCTGTGGTGATCCTCCTAGACACTCACACCTCGACTGTTGTAGACCTGGGGACCTACTACCTGGCGGGATTTCCTTCATACGAAATTGTAGTCTCTTGCCCAGGTTCTAGAGTACACCTCTCTCTGCTCACCGCTTCTTCGTCCTAGATGGGCCTCCCTTTTTCCTTTTATATCTTCCAGTGCAAGTCACTAGGCAGAGACGTACTAAGGGATGATATGCCTGTACTGAATTCTTGGGCCCCAGTCGCCGACGTCGCACAGTAAGATCTCTCGTCGCCTCACAAGGTGCTACCATTACCCCTTCACCCGTCCGTTGAGAGATCCAGGATCGTTGCTGTGCTCTCCCACCCCTTGTTTCTCCTCCTCTGGGCTCCCATCCTCACTAAATCTGTTAGGCATAATGGAGATCAGTCCCGACCCCAATGGCTCCAATGCCTTCATCATTAACTACCCAACCGACCTCTCCAAGAATGCGGCAAAGAAATACAAACATTGTATACTCAAAGCTAGACCAGAAACCCTAATCTCAGACCACTACTTCTGCACCAACAAAGGCGCTCTGGTCAATGACCTCATTTTTTTATACTAGAAAATGGGCTTGTTGGCGATCGGTGCTTTACTCCTTGCTTAAAATAACTGGATCGAAGAAAACCATGCACGGCCTCAAACTCTCCCTCGCCCACTCTCAAAGCCACCACCTCAATCACTCTATACAATAATGGTAACACACTAATCCAAGCCTCTACCACTAACCTTGCTAAAATGGCCAACTTCTACCCTATAAGAAAAGCAGTTAATGGCAACGCCACTGACCCCTTTTCCACCAACGTGACTACGCGGGACTTAACCATTACTCTCCCCACAACAGCTGTGAATACCCCTCTCTCCCTTAACCTCACACCTCCTCTTGTTGATCCCAAAGCCACCTTGTCCTCAGTCAGACTACGTCAACTCACTAGAGTACCCTCTCAACTGGGCGACGGATTGATGGGATCAACGCTCTCACCGACTATCAGTCCGATTCAGGCTGACCTCCGAGCTGAGAGGCTACATCAAGTCATACAGTCCTCCCCCTTAACTGATGTTGTCCCCCTTCCCATCCCTATAACTCTACACATACTAGACTAGAGTCTGGGCATCGATCCCCCACACAGGTTCCAACAGGCCCACATCGATGCCCCCCGTCCCCTATCGTTTTTTCCCCACTCCATACTCCCCTCGACCAACAATCTGACTTGGCTGCGCGTCTTGATGGTATATCTCTTCAGTTACAACTTCTCACCTCTGAGCTACATGAACTTAAAGCCCTCTCAAATGATCTTTTCCCTATGATCAGCTCTCTCCTCACCTCTGCGATCTGGCCTATTGCGTCCACCAGGCCTTGTGATCACATTGAGCAGCCTGTAGCTCCCTCCACCCCAAAACCCACTCACTACCCAACACCCCCACCATCCATAGAGAATCCCACCCAACGACCAATGACTTACAGGATTTTCTCACATGTAACTCTACCTTGTCCAAATCTTACACCCACCCCCCGAGTCAAATACTCACCATCCTTTCTAACCCGAACCGAGAACCTCCTTGTAACCTCAGATATAGCAATACTGACAACCTCACCCGCATGAATCTCACCCAGACTCCTTCCCCCCTAACCCACCTCGTCTCAAATGTGTACTACTTAATTGTAGATCAGCCAGTAAACACGCTTCCGATATCTTCGACCTCATCCAACACAATGATTTAGACATTATCATCCTCACTGAAACTTGGCTAAATCAGGCTTCCACTCCTATCTTAGACCTCCTAGTACCTCCCACCCATGACATAATTAGGTTAGACAGAGCTCTGAAATTGGGTGGTGGCTTAGCTTGTATTCACAGGAATACACTCTCGATTTCACAATTGGATTCCTCAACGATCTCCTCCTGTGAATACCTCTGTCTCAGCATATCAAGTCTGAACCTACCGGTCTGCAAACTTCACACTTTTACCACCCCCGGGAGAAAATCTCCCGTTCATTGAACAACTAATGGAAATTATCTCTGGCAATGTCGACTCTGCGGTATCCCAAATCTTCCTTGGTGATTTCAACCTTCATTGGTCTAACCCTAATGACCCCGCTGTTGCCTGCATTAAATCCTTTTAAATGATCAAGAACTGACTCAGCACTGTGACTTACCAACACATATTAAAGGAGAAACACTAGACCTAATCATCTCTAAAGAGCAGACTATCACCATAGATTCCATTACCCCGTGTGACTGGTCCGACCACCACAGCATCCTCTTTTATATTAACAGGGAAGTGCAGATGAGGAAGACACAACCATTGAAACCAAAGATATGGAAAAGGGACCTAAGAGCAATAAACTCTGTAGATCTTGCTGCCCACTGTCTATCTAGCCTCTCCTCCCCAGTTGATACGGATGAGGTGCAATCACTCACCGACGGCTACAATTCAACCATCTCTAACATCATGGATAATATTGCTACTCTCCAATTTAAAAATGCTTCAACAAAAATATCCAAACCATGGTATAACGAAAGCTTAAACACTGAAAGACGTAACCTTAGGGCAGTGGAATGTTCCTGGTGAGCTAATCCCTCCTCTGACCAACTAAAACTACTCAGAGATGCCAGGAGCCTCTACAACAAACAAATCAAGAGTGCTAAGGCGACCTATTTCAGAGACCAATTGGACCAAGCAGCAAAACGCCCCAAGAAACTTTTCGAGCTGGTCAAACAACAAACTGTAGCAGGTCCTAATCACTCTGACCCCGCTGGCAATCCTCCCTCTTGCGATGAACTTGCCGCTTTCTTCACCGAAAAATCAAGACTCATCTCCATTGACCTCGCCTCTAAGAAGGCTCTTTTATCCCCTAACAGTGTGGCCTCACCCATTGACCCGGCTAAAATGTGCAATTCGACCTCCACGAATCTCAAGAACAATGCATCATGGAGCATCTTCACCCCTTTTAGTGAAACTGACATCTTCAAGATTCTTCTGAACATCAACCCTTCCAACCATTTCAGCGACCCGTTGCCGCCATCCATCTTCAAAGAAATCAAGAATGCACTCATTCCCACCTGGACAAGGATTGTAAATGCTTCTCTTTCACAAGGCAGGATCCCTGACTGTCTAAAAGCAGCCCAGGTAACCCCCATACTGAAAAAATCTAACGCTGATAAATCCGATCTCAATAATTTCTGCCCCATTTCCAACATCCCCACCTTAGCGAAACTCCTTGAAAAATGTGTACAATCCCAACTTTGTGTTCACATAGAGAATTACCAACTCCTAGACCAGCATTGTTAGACCTGGCATCCGTGGCGTGGGTCTCCCTTCCATTTTTTCGTAATGCCTCCACTGTTGCCGATATGTTTTTGCTGGACTTAATGCTCATGGGCACTTTGCCGCTGCTAATCTGTGCCAAAGTGCAAGTGCTCCCTATCGTTAATTGATATATGTATTAGTGACTCCATGATTGGATGATTGGTTTACTTGTCAGTCCCTCGTACAGTGCACTCAGGGTGCCCAGGGCTTGTAAATCCAATGCCGCTGGTGGGCTTGCAGCACTAGTTGTGCCACCCACAGAAGCGGCTTGTAAAATGTGTCTCAGGCCTGCCATCGCAGAGCCTGTGTGCAGCCTAGGGCTGCCATGTCGACTTGGTGAGTACACCCACTTACCAGTCCCTAAACCTTCCCTTTACTGCATGTTGGTCACCCCTAAAGTAGGCCCTAGGGCAGGGTGCATTGTAAGTATAAGGTAGGACATACCCTGGTGTGTGTGGCATGTCCTAATAGTGAATTACCGCCATTTTCGTTTTTCACTATTGCAAGGCTACCTGCTCCCCATAGGCCAGAATGGGCAGACTGACTATTACACCTTATAGTCAGAACTGACCCCGGGAACATGGTAGAAAAACGAATTTAGTATGCCTGAACTCAGGATGATAAAATACATCTTTTAGTGAAGTTGGTTTTAACATTCTGTGTTTGAAAATACCACTTTTAGAAAGTGGGTATTTTCTTGCCTAAACTATCCAAGCCTGCCTCTGCTAGGTTGTGTATTCCTTGTCTGGAGATTGAGTGACAGGGGCTGGGGGTGGCTACAGGAGACAGGGTGAGTCAGCGCAGGGCTGAATAGAAAGATCTGCATCCAGAGTGGAGGGAGGAGTTGCACCTGGGTCTGAATAGGGCTGTGCCTGCCTTCCACAATGCTGGCTCCACCTCCTGCCGGGCGGCTGAGCACTCTGCCCCACATTCTGAAAGGAAAGAAGGAGTCAGAAAAACAAAGTGCTCCAGGACTGACCAGAACTGGTTTTGGACTAGGCAGAGGCCTCTCTGCCTCCAGAGAACAAAGAGAATCAGGGTATAAGAGGGGCACCCAGACCCCAGGAAAATTAGATCACTTTTGGGAACAAGAAGAAACCTTTGCTGAGGAGCGGAACCAAGAAGAAACTGAGGAGAGACTATCCCTAAGCTGAAGTGCTGCTTAGGGGATTGGCCTGCAGTGGTTTGCCTGACTGCCAAAGAAAGGAGAAAGGAACTTTTGCTTTGCTGTGACTTTCATCACTTGTGAAGGATCTCCAAGGGCTTGGAAGAGAGCTTGCCCCCTGACCGAAGTCCCAGGACCATTGGACTTCACCCCTTTGTGAATTGCTGCTGGAAACTCTGTTTCAGTGGCTGCAGAGGTAGGGAGCTGTGACCGACTCTCACGACCGACTCGGTGTCCTGTAAGCACCGCATCGAAGCACCGTCTCGCCCTGCAACGCACGGCCCTGGTCTCACCGACTCCGTCAACGAGCCGCTGCCTGCACCGCATCGAGGGACAACGCGTCCTGCAACGCTTCGCTATGCCGAATCGAACTGGTCCGACCGACACGGTCACTGCTGCTGAGTTCGAGTCCTGTGACCGCACCGGAGTTGGGCACCGCTCGCACGCTTTGCGACGCACCGCCCGACTCGCACCGCTGTCCGGACTGATCGACGCCTGCTCCTGAATCCGGCTCCGTCGCCGCACCGCAACCTGCCAGCACCGCATCGAAGCACCGTCTCGCCCTGCAACGCACGGCCCTGGTCTCACCGACTCCGTCTCGACGACGTCAACGAGCCGCTGCCTGCACCGCATCGAGGGACAACGCGTCCTGCAACGCTTTCATTTTTGCATCGCGACCGCGACGAACAGCCATCCGGCTCGCACGCCCGTGCCTGCCGCTTCAAGTAAAAGGTACTGTGACCGAGTCTGTCTACGCTGTGTTGGCTCGTCTCGACGCGGTCAGCTGGATGTGTTAGACTCTGTTTGTTCTCAACATCGCCGTAGCCGGAGGAGGCTACCGACTCGCACAGAAACTTGAATTAAGCCTTTTTGATCAGAACTAAGCACTCTTGACAGTATTGTGGGTTATATTTGTCGTTATGGTCTTGTGATAAATATATATAAAGTATACCTATTTTTATAAATATATAACCTGTGTGGTGTCCATTTGTAGTGTTGTCACTTGATTACTGTATGTGTTCACAAATGCTTTACACACTGCCTCTGAACTAAGCCTGTCTGCTCGTGCCAAGCGACCAAGAGGGTGAGCAGGGGTTATTTCGGGAGTGTACCTACTTTCCCTGACTAGACTCAAGGGTCCCTATTTGGACAAAGGTACCTACCTCTGCCAACTAGAGACCCCCAAATCTAACATTGGTGGTCAGCGGTGAGGATTCTGGACTTGCATTTGTGACTCATGTACAGTGATTGGTGAACACTACTTAGTGAGTGCAGACCAAAACGCAACCACATACTTTTATAGCATTTTTTCTGGGATTTCCTATTTTTGCTAATGCCAAGTTCAGTCACTATGGAGAAACCAGCATCAGTAGCCTCTGTTGAGTGTGATTGGGAAGAAGAGAGGCTAGAATGCTACACCCTTAAGCAGCTCAGGCAATTCTGCAAAAAGTTTAAAGTGTCCATGACCGGGCTCTCCAGGAAGGAGGACCTCCAAAAGGCGCTGAGGGCCTGGGTCGAATCAAGGAGTGCCCCTGTGGAGGGGGCTGAGAATGCAGAAGGGCAGCTGGAGAGGCTATTGGGTCTAGGGGCTAGAAGACTACCTTCCCAGTAGGTAGCAGTGTTTCTGCCAGAGGACTGTCTCCAGAGGAGTTGGAGGACAGGAAAGAGAGTAGGATGCACGAAATGCAGCTGACCAAGCTCAAGCTGAATGGGCAGTTAGAATTCGAAATGCAAACTAGGAAATTAGCCCTAGAGGAAAAGAAAATGCAGTTTGAACATGAGAAACTTTTGAGGGAGTTGGAATTGAAGGCCAAGAGCTTAGAGATTACTCCCTCTGGTGGCAGTGTACCGCCTGTGCCTGTTGAAGCTAGGGTGTATATTCCAAAAGATGTGGTTAAGGAATTTTTAAAAATGATGACATTGGGCAGTGGTTCAAAGCCTATGAGGTAGCCATGTCTTCCCACCGGGTCCCTGAGAAGGATTGGGGAGCGGGGTTGTGGGGACGGTTCCTCAGTGAAGGGCGGGATACCTTGTTGGATTTGCCCTCTGAAGTCTATAATTCGTACAGCCACATGAAGGATGCCTTAATGACTAGGTATGGTTTGACCCCTGAGCTTTATAGGCAAAGGTTCAGGAACTGTAGTAAGATTGAAAGCAGTACCTGGGTTGAATATGTGACCTTCTTTTGCAGAGCCTTGGATGGTTGGGTAAAGGGTAGCAAAGCGACTGATTTTCAGGCGCTCTTTGATTTGATTGCCTGGGAGCACTTGTCCGGTAATTGTTTTCCTGAGCTACGCCAGCACCTGATTGATAGTAAGCTGACTAACCCTAGGCAGCTTGCTGAGGAGGCGGACCGCTGGGTGAGTACCCGGGTCCACAAGGGTCACGTGGGAGACTCCGCCAAGGGTGGGCAGGGTCCCCAGCAGAAGAGTGGGGGACAAGGGTAAACAGAAGGAGTTCCATAAAGGGCCCCAAAGTAGACCCCAAGGTAACCAAGGGAAAGGTTCCCAGCCTCCCCTGAGAAGAAGCCAGTGGCCCTGACAGGCCCCCTGTTCACCAGGGACCACTGGTATGTTACAAGTGTGGCGCCCCTGGCCACAAGGCAAACGATCCTCGTTGCCCTTTGCATGGAAAACCAGCACCCACCAGTGCAGTCCCTCGGCAGTTGGCTAGTGTAGCCCTGGGGGAGGAGTTGGGTGCCCAAGGTGGGGGATCCCACAGTGTTTTCCCTTGTCTCATTAGGAGACTCTGAGATGGTCCCTAGGACCCCGCTGCCTGAGAACACTAAGAAATAAAGGCAGTGGGTGACCATCAATGGCCATAGGGTGGAGGCTCTGAGAGACACAGGAGCCAGTGTGACAGCTGTCAAGTGTCACCTGGTGTCTAAAGAGCAGGTTATCCCTGATGCATTCTATCCGGTTGTTGCCGCTGACAACACAGAGAGTCACTGCAAGGTGGCTCAGGTTCCCTTTGAGTGGGGGGTCTCGGGTACTCTTCAAGTAGCTGTGAGGCCAGCCATGCCTGTTGACTGTTTGTTAGGGAACGATTTGGAGAGCTCACCTTGGGCTAAGGTGGAGCGGAGTGCGCATTTAGAAATGTTGGGCTTGCCTGATTGGGCATGTGTGACCACCCGGTCAATGGCAGCTAAAGGTGTTCAAGAGGACCTGGAGCCTGAGAGGGAGGCCCAGGTGCCTGCTGGAGAGAGAGGAGGCAGGGGGCGCGGGAAACCGGCCCTCAAAGTTCCCACGGTCCAGGAGGAGGCAGACCCTGAGGGGGCTGCCCTGGAGCCTACAGGGGAACAGGTAGCTGAACTGGGGGACCTACCTGAGCTGACCCATTGGCAGCAAGAAGGAGGACCCTCCAGGGAAGAGTTCTGCAAGGAGCAGAACACATGCCCTTCTCTCGTGGGTCTGAGGCAACAGGCCACAGACCAGGCAGCAGGTGATCAGTCTGGATCACATTGGGTTTACTGGGAGAATGGTCTCCTGTATTCAGAGCCTAAGGTTGCTGAGCCTGGGTCAGCCCGTGTGCTGGTGGTACCCCAGCGCTTCAGAGCCTTCCTACTGGGGTTGGCTCATGATGTACCGTTAGCAGGACACCTGGGGCAGGACAAGACCTTTGACAGGCTTGTTACCCATTTCTATTGGCCCCAGATGCGCAGGAGTGCCGCCACTCACTGCAGGACATGTCAGACTTGCCAGGCAAGTGGAAAGAGTGGGAGGAAGCACAAGGCTCCTCTCCAGCCATTCCCTGTGGTCAGCACCCCCTTTGAACGGGTGGGTATTGACATTGTGGGGCCACTGGACCCCAAGACAGTCATGGGCAACAGGTTTATCCTGGTCTTGGTGGACCATGCCACCCGGTACCCTGAAGCCATCCCTCTGAGGACAGTGACGGCCCCCGTGGTGGGACGGGCACTGATGGGAATTTTCTCACGTGTGGGATTCCCTCAAGAGGTGGTGTCTGACAGAGGTACCAACTTTGTATCCAAGTACATGAAGTCCCTGTGGCAGGAGTGCGGTGTAACTTACAAGTTCACCACTCCTTACCACCCTCAAGGAAATGGGCTGGTTGAGAGATTCAACCGGACCCTCAAGGGCATGATTATGGGTCTGGAAGAACCCATGAGGCGTAAATGGGACGTCCTCTTACCATGCCTGTTGTTCGCATACCGGGAGGTGCCACAGAAGTCTCTAGGGTTCAGTCCCTTTGAGCTCCTCTATGGACACCCGGTTCGAGGACCTCCGAGTTTGGTTAAGGAAGGCTGGGAGCAATCTCCCAGGAAACCTCCCCAGGATGTATACAGTTACATGCTGGCCTTCAGGAACCAGACTAGGCGTTTCAGAGAACTTGCTGAGGCAAATCTGGAAGCCAGCCAGGAGGAGATGAAGCGGTGGTACGACCAGAATGCCACTCTGGTAGAGCTTCAGCCTGGTCAGAAAGTGTGGGTCATGGCCCCTGTGGAGCCCTGTGCGCTCCAGGACAGGTGGACCGGCCCTTTTACGGTGGTGGAGCGCAAGAGTCCAGTTACCTATTTGGTGGACTTGCAGTCTCCCAGGAACCCCTTGCGGGTCCTGCATGTGAACCGCCTGAAGCCCCACTTGGAGAGGTCCCAAGTGAGCATGCTCTTAGCTACAGATGATGGGATGGAGGAGGAGACCGAGCCTCTTCCTGACCTCCTGTCAGCCCGAGAGCAAGATGGATCAGTGGAGGGAGTAAACCTCTCTACCTCCCTGACACCTGAGCAGCAGGGTGACTGTTGCCAACTGTTGGGACAGTTCCCTGACCTGTTCTCCCTGGTTCCCAGTGTCACTCATTGGTGCGTCCATGATGTGGACACTGGGGACAGTCTTCCTGTGAAGCACAAGGCTTACAAGGTGACTGACAGGGTCAGAGCCTGCATCAAGGAGGAGGTCTCCAAGATGTTTGCGCTAGGGGTAATTGAGTCCTCTAACAGCCCTTGGGCCAGCCCAGTGGTCTTGCTTCCAAAGGCTGCCGCGCCTGGTGCCACACCAGAACTCCGGTTCTGTGTGGACTACAGGGGACTCAATCCCGTCACCAGGACTGACGCCCACCCCATCCCCAGAGCTGATGAGCTCATAGATCGGTTAGGGGCTGTGCGGTACCTCAGCACGTTTGACTTAACGTCTGGGTACTGGCAGATCGCCTTGACTGATGGGGCAAAAGAGAGGTCAGCATTTTCCACACCAGATGGGCACTACCAGTTCCGGGTGATGCCCTTTGGGATGAAGAATGCCCCTGCCACCTTTCAGAGGTTGGTCAACCAGGTGTTGGTTGGACTGGAGGATTTCAGTGCCGCCTACCTGGATGACATCGCAGTGTTTAGTTCCAGTTGGGAAGAACATCTGCGTCACCTCTGGGAAGTGTTGATGGCACTGCGGAGGGCAGGCCTCACAATCAAGGCGAGTAAGTGCCAGATTGGGCAGGGTTCTGTGGTGTACTTGGGACACCAGGTTGGGAGCGGCCAGGTGGCGCCCCTCCAACCGAAAATTTATACCATTCTGGCTTGGGAGCCCCCCAAGACCCAGACAGAGGTGAGAGCCTTCCTAGGACTCACCGGGTATTACCGGAGATTCGTCAAGGGGTATGGCAGCATTGTTGCCCCCTTGACAGAGCTGACTTCCAAGAAGCAGCCCAGGAAAGTGATTTGGACTGACGCCTGTCAAAAGCTTTTGACACCTTGAAGACTGCCATGTGCACGGCGCCTGTGCTCCAGGCACCCAACTTCTCCAATGAGTTCATTGTTCAGACGGACGCTTCAGAGCATGGTGTAGGGGCTGTTCTATCACAGATCAATGAGGAGGGCCTAGACCAACCTGTAGCCTTCCTCAGTAGGAGGTTACTTCCCGGGAACAGAGATGGAGTGCTATCGAGCGTGAGGCATTTGCTGTGGTCTGGGCACTGAAGAAGCTGAGACCATACCTGTTTGGGACTCACTTCCGGGTTCAGACAGACCACAGGCCCCTCAGATGGTTGATGCAGATGAGGGGTGAGAATCCAAAGCTGTTGAGGTGGTCCATTTCCCTACAGGGGATGGACTTTACGGTGGAACACCGCCCTGGTACAGAACACGCCAATGCTGATGGACTGTCCAGATTTTTCCGCCTTAGCGATGAGAACTCCCTAGGGGTAGGATAGTTCTCCCACATTTCAGCTGGAGGGGACACGTGTTAGACCTGGCATCCTTGGCGTGGGTCTCCCTTCCATTTTTTCGTAATGCCTCCACTGTTGCCGATATGTTTTTGCTGGACTAGATGCTCATGGGCACTTTGCCGCTGCTAATCAGTGCCAAAGTGCAAGTGCTCCCTATCGTTAATTGATATATGTATTAGTGACTCCATGATTGGATGATTGGTTTACTTGTCAGTCCCTCGTACAGTGCACTCAGTGTGCCCAGGGCTTGTAAATACAATGCCGCTGGTGGGCTTGCAGCACTAGTTGTGCCACGCACAGAAGCGGCTTGTAAAATGTGTCTCAGGCCTGCCATCGCAGAGCCTGTGTGCAGCCTAGGGCTGCCATGTCGACTTGGTGAGTACACCCACTTACCAGTCCCTAAACCTTCCCTTTACTGCATGTTGGTCACCCCTAAAGTAGGCCCTAGGGCAGGGTGCATTGTAAGTATAAGGTAGGACATACCCTGGTGTGTGTGGCATGTCCTAATAGTGAATTACCGCCATTTTCGTTTTTCACTATTGCAAGGCTACCTGCTCCCCATAGGCCAGAATGGGCAGACTGACTATTACACCTTATAGTCAGAACTGACCCCGGGAACATGGTAGAAAAACGAATTTAGTATGCCTGAACTCAGGATGATAAAATACATCTTTTAGTGAAGTTGGTTTTAACATTCTGTGTTTGAAAATACCACTTTTAGAAAGTGAGTATTTTCTTGCCTAAACTATCCAAGCCTGCCTCTGCTAGGTTGTGTATTCCTTGTCTGGAGATTGAGTGACAGGGGCTGGGGGTGGCTACAGGAGACAGGGTGAGTCAGCGCAGGGCTGAATAGAAAGATCTGCATCCAGAGTGGAGGGAGGAGTTGCACCTGGGTCTGAATAGGGCTGTGCCTACCTTCCACAATGCTGGCTCCACCTCCTGCCGGGCGGCTGAGCACTCTGCCCCACATTCTGAAAGGAAAGAAGGAGTCAGAAAAACAAAGTGCTCCAGGACTGACCAGAACTGGTTTTGAACTAGGCAGAGGCCTCTCTGCCTCCAGAGAACAAAGAGAATCAGGGTATAAGAGGGGCACCCGGACCCCAGGAAAATTAGATCACTTTTGGGAACAAGAAGAAACCTTTGCTGAGGAGCGGAACCAAGAAGAAACTGAGGAGAGACTATCCCTAAGCTGAAGTGCTGCTTAGGGGATTGGCCTGCAGTGGTTTGCCTGACTGCCAAAGAAAGGAGAAAGGAACTTTTGCTTTGCTGTGACTTTCATCACTTGTGAAGGATCTCCAAGGGCTTGGAAGAGAGCTTGCCCCTGACCGAAGTCCCAGGACCATTGGACTTCACCCCCTTTGTGAATTGCTGCTGGAAACTCTGTTTCAGTGGCTGCAGAGGTAGGGAGCTGTGACCGACTCTCACGACCGACTCGGTGTCCTGTAAGCACCGCATCGAAGCACCGTCTCGCCCTGCAACGCACGGCCCTGGTCTCACCGACTCCGTCAACGAGCCGCTGCCTGCACCGCATCGAGGGACAACGCGTCCTGCAACGCTTCGCTACGCCGAATCGAACTGGTCCAACCGACACGGTCACTGCTGCTGAGTTCGAGTCCTGTGACCGCACCGGAGTTGGGCACCGCTCGCACGCTTGCGACGCACCGCCCGACTCGCACCGCTGTCCGGACTGATCAACGCCTGCTCCTGAATCCGGCTCCGTCGCCGCACCGCAACCTGCCAGCACCGCATCGAAGCACCGTCTCGCCCTGCAACGCACGGCCCTGGTCTCACCGACTCCGTCTCGACGACGTCAACGAGCCGCTGCCTGCACCGCATCGAGGGACAACGCGTCCTGCAACGCTTCCATTTTTGCATCGCGACCGCGACGAACAGCCATCCGGCTCGCACGCCCGTGCCTGCCGCTTCAAGTAAAAGGTACTGTGACCGAGTCTGTCTACGCTGTGTTGGCTCGTCTCGACGCGGTCAGCTGGATGTGTTAGACTCTGTTTGTTCTCAACATCGCCGTAGCCGGAGGAGGCTACCGACTCGCACAGAACCTTGAATTAAGCCTTTTTGATCATAACTAAGCACTCTTGACAGTATTGTGGATTATTTTTGTCGTTATGGTCTTGTGATAAATCTATATAAAGTATACCTATTTTTATAAATATATAACCTGTGTGGTGTCCATTTGTAGTGTTGTCACTTGATTACTGTATGTGTTCACAAATGCTTTACACACTGCCTCTGAACTAAGCCTGTCTGCTCGTGCCAAGCTACCAAGAGGGTGAGCAGGGGTTATTTCGGGAGTGTACCTACTTTCCCTGACTAGACTCAAAGGTCCCTATTTGGACAAAGGTACCTACCTCTGCCAACTAGAGACCCCCAAATCTAACAAGCATCAATCTGGCTTCAGGAAGGGGCACAGCACTGAATCGGCTCTCATTCATATTATGGATGACATTCTTAAAATGCTGGACCAAAACAAATCCTGCCTCCTGATCCTTCTTGACCTTTCCTCCGCTTTTGACACGGTAAATCATGACAAGCTTTTATCCATCCTGCAAAACAGAATGGGTTTTTCCGGTCAGGTGCTCCAATGGTTTTCCTCCTTCCTACATCACAGATCACAAAGAGTTATGGCAAACCACTCTCTATCTCAGCCCTCTCCTGTACTCATGGGGGTCCCACAAGGGCCCGCATTATCTCCTATCCTCTTCAACCTCTTCCTGGAACCTCTTGCAAACTCTCTAAATTCCATGGACATTCTCTTCCACATGTATGCGGACGACACGCAACTATATCTGAAAATCACATCCCTGGAAAACATCATCTCACTCAACTCTACCCTTTTGTTTACTCAAAATTGGTTAACGGAGAACCATCTTCTGCTTAACACTTCCAAAACGGAATTCTTGCTCATCTCCCCCCCGAACCACATCCCCAATTTAGACTCCTGGTTGAGTCACCTCACTGCTTTCAACTGTGATCTTCTCATCGTAGACTCAGCCAAGTCTCTGGGAATCACCATTGACAAACACCTGAACATGAAAAATCATATCAGCACCGTATGCAAAGGAGCAAACTACTTGTTGAGGTCACTCAGAAATATCAAACCTTTCCTACCCATAAATGATTTCAAGCAGGTGGTACAAGCGCTTGTCCTGCCGAGGCTGGATTACGGCAGTGCTACCCTTTGTGGCCTTCCCAAATACGCCCTGGCGCCACTAAGGGCATCCTTGAATGCCGCGGCTAGACTGGTTACAGACTCTAAACGAAACGAACATATATCTCCAATCCTAAAATCACTCAAATGGCTTCCCTACGAAGCTTGAATTCACTTAAAGATTGCTGTTCTTACGCACAAAGCCCTTCACTTAAACACTCCTACTTACCTGGGGCAAAATCTTAAACTCTCCTGCGGGGCAAGAGACTCAAGAAGCACATCTACCTTCCTCCTGAAACCGCTCATCCTTAACAAAAAGAGAAGTTGTCACCGAGCCTTCTCCGGCGCTGCCCCTAAGATATGGAACTCTCTTCCACCAGAAGTACGCAGAATCTCCTCATCGACGAAGTTCAAAGCCGAAGCCAAAAGATTCCTAATGAACAAATTCCTGCTCTAACAGGGATGGACTCTCATGTCCTGTGGATATATATCCTTATACCATTGCTCTTTCATTCTGTCATGGCTCCCCGTTACTGCATTCTGTGTCTTCCCTATTGGCCCGCCTCCTCACTATCTTGGTTGAAACTGTGACTATTTTTTTTCTCCCCCTCCCCCCTCTCTTATTTGCTATGATTATTGCTTTTGTCCGTCCTTCTTATTGTAAAGCGCTCTGATAACCCTCGGGATCTTGTTCGCGCTATATAAAACTTTATAAATATATAAAATAAATAAATAAATAATGAGGACCGGAGAAGGATCGGATGTCCAGGAGGAGTTGAACCCATTGGAGAAGCAGGTGGCAGCCATCATTCTAACTGAGTGTTCGGTTGCCGGAGTCAAGGGGCATGGACAGTGCTGACATAGAGGACCAACAAGATGTACACAGTGAGTGATAACATAATGCATGTAATGTATATGTTTAAATTGCCAAAATGTCGGTTACAAACATAGGGGCATATTAACAACTTTAACGCAGGGCAGCAAACAAATTTTCTGCGCTGTGTTGCATGAAAGGAATAGAGCAGAAATGCTCCATATTAGCAAAGATATGGAGCATTTATGGCCTCTACTTGCGCTGGAGCACTGTGGGCTGCATAGGGGAAACACAGGTACCATTGCACCATACTGCAAGGGTGCCTGCGTTACAGGTAGGATTGTTTTTGTGCAGGAAGAGATGCCTTAGAGGTATTTCCTCTTTCTACGTGTGCTGCATAATGTAGCACATGTGCAATGAGGAAAGTTTGAGGTGAAAGAACGATATTACTCCTTATTCAGTCTCCCTGGGTAAGGGGTATCATGTTGATGAATTCTCTTGTTTAGAAGTGTTTGTAAACCTGTAAATGCATCAGAATCCATGGGTGGATGCACTGGAATGCCCATGCTCCACCCATGGAGGTCTTGAAAGTTAAATTGTAATGCAATGCCGCACAAGGAACTGCCTTGCGTAGCATTTGTTTACAAACCAACGCAGGCCTCGCAAATCAGGCCTTGCCTTGCTTTGTAAATATCACTGAAGCCATTGTGTTGTTCTTGCGTTGGCTTGTGTGATGCAAGGACAACACAAAGGCTCCATAATTGTGGGTCATAGTACAATAATACTTACATGTAAGCATACATAGGGCATTTGTATAAGTGACTGAAATGTGTCTACATATCCATATAGTGCATGTTATGCAGAACCAACTGTAGAAGTAGTGTCATGAATGAAGGTGTATGTATGTGTATGGGGTGTACTGTAAAACACAGATTTGGAGGGTTCTGTGTCACATATCTGCATACCACCAGTTAATCTGTGAAGCATACAAATCTGCCTTTTCACAAACATAGGGCCTAGGTTGGAAATTGACCAGCAAAGTAGGCCAATGAAGCAAAACAGGAGCAGTGAGCACTTATAAAGAAAGTCAATATTACCATATCAAAATAAATCACACAGGCCCACAATCCTTAAAGGCGATCCCTGTGTTGCATTGTGTACTGGCTACTTACACTTCTTATTAAGGAAGAATGGAGTCACCCCAGTGTCTAGCAAAGGGACGGGGTACAACTACGGCAAAGACACAAGTGTCCCTATATTCTAAAAAAAGGACAAATACCTCACCCTGGACCGAGTGTCTATTAAGATGTATGCTTACAAAGTATAAATGAAACTATTCACTAAAAAAAAGACAGTTGTCTAGCTGAAAAACAGTTATCAACTGTTTTTAGAGTTTTTATCTATATGTGTAATGAAATGAGATTATGACTTTATATATGTGTAATGAAATGAGATTGTAACCTATAGTGGGAGGAATAGTAATGTTTTTACTGTTTAATTGTATGAATATGTGACAATATATTTTTAATAAAACTTTTTTAACCAGTTTTTGTGTTTTAAACAAAGACATTTCTGGGCATTATACTGTATAAGGATACAGATTGATAACTGTTTTTCAGCTAGACAACTGTCTTTTTTTTTAGTGAATAGTTTCATTTATACTTTGTAAGCATACATCTTAATAGACACTCGGTCCAGGGTGAGGTATTTGTCCTTTTTTTAGAATATAGGGACACTTGTGTCTTTGCCGTACTTACACATCTTACACACCTCCACAAAATAGGAAGGAGGCCTGCATTTATGCATGTATATATCTTTAGGAGTGTGTAATACTTTCACAAATTGCACCTGTATCAAAAAGACACAGAGGGCATTATGGCTTTGCTTATCCTCACTAATGACACAGAACACTTAAGTACCTTATTATGTGTCACATTTTCACAATGGCACATGTATGAGTGTGCATGCAAGAATTTGTCCCTGAACATACCCTTTTTATGATTACTCCATTATTCGGATGTTGTGGTTGTTCGTTAGTACCTATTCCTATGGACCAGGTTTATTAGACATGAAATTCTTGGTAGTCTGTAGTCGGACTGAATGGAATTGAGTGAAGTGAATGGGCATGGCCAAGCTCGCTTCAGCGGAGAGCGCAAAGAGTGAAGTGGGCCTGGAGAAACGCAGCTGGGAGAGAAAGTATTGGACACAAGTGGCGACAACCACGAAAGCAGGACCAATCGGCACCGGGTCCCTCGTAGCAGCGCCCAGAGGCAGGCGTGACTGGTTGACATGACCCCAAGCAATGGCAGCGGTAAGCGGCAAGTGCGGTTTGTTTGCAGACGGGCAGTCGCCTGCATAATTATCACCACCTGCAATATTACCACCACCATACTTGTATCACCTCTGCCAGGGCCAACTCACTGTCAATCACTGCTAATGATTGCCAATTGTCCATGGACTGCCATACGGTCAGTTGGAATGCCAGCTGCTGCCCCCGGTCGGCCCTCCAGCGAGGCAGAATCCGGCTGGCTGAGGAAGGCCCCTCACGTCAAGAAATCAACTTGGGCACAGGGAGCACAGAGTCCAAAAGCTCAGTGCCTAGAGGCACTGTTGAGCGCAACTTATGGGGGGTAGTTGACAAAACTCAGGTGAGCCCCACTAGTTAACCTTAGAAGACCGAGCCTCAGGAGCTGGGGATGTGCTAACCAAAGTTGCAGATCAAAAGAACTGGAAAGAACCTAAGTGGGAAAAGAAAGGGGGGGACCACCCAAGACTAAGGCTAAATGGCCCATCTCAGCGAAGAGTCGAACTGTGAAGAGTTCACCATGAGGGCAACAGGAAAGAGTACTAACCAGCCCTGTCTAACACAGTCACCATGATCGTGCCACATAGCATAGGCACCACAACAACACAGCAGTATAGCCAACCATGAGGTCAGGGAAATCGAGAAGGTCACCACAACAAAGTGGCAAACGGAAAAAACCTATCACTTGCACACCACTTGTGAACATCAGTGAAACCGTGGACCTCAGTGGCCAACCTAAAATCACCCCCAATTACCAACTACTAAAATACGCAGGTGCCGCCATTTTCTCAACTATCCAGCCAATCATTGGGCTGCCAGTCCCACTTACACTGTCCATCCTCATCTAAACAAAAGAACACATTTCTAAACAGATCTCAATTAGTGACCAAGATTCAGCGCCAACCACCATACACAATCGCATGGTCAATACCATCAGCACCAACCCGAATCAACAACCGGGAACTCTAGGCTACCTAGACGGAGATTTAAGGAGAAGCCTTCAGTGCAAGTATAGCTCAAACATTATAACAAAAGAGGAAACAAAAATGGAATGGAGCCCAAAGACAAACGGGAAAAACAATCTAGCTGTGACAGCGGAGAACGAGACTCTGATCTTAGTAAATATATATATAGCCAGCACTTCTGAAAAGTCAAATCCGAGCCCCCGCCAAGCTGCAGATCAGCCAACGGGCAAAGCGGCTAGGGAAAGTACAGGAAGAAGCCCCCCCAAACTGACCCACGATTCAACTCAGAAGAGAGCAGAAGACAGAATACGAAAAATAAACAGCAAAGAAATGACTGACACAGCCCTAAACCGTTCGCCTACTGCAAAGACCGCCATAGACATAGAAGCTGACGAAGGAACGGTATTCTCTGATCTAATGCAAGATGAGTGGAATGAACTCCTGCCATTTTGCTTTTTGGAGAATGACTGCAAAAGTCCAACAAAGATTCCAAAAGAGGGCATAGATGAGACCTTTTCCACACTAAGGAGCCCGTCCCTTTTAACTGCCAAAAAGTCAACAGGTCAGTCCAACAATGGCTCTTGGTCCTCCATGCCAAAGACCCTACAATCAATGGTCGACGCTTTAACATATATTTCTTTCAAAATGAACCTACAAATCGAAGTGCTGAATACCTTTGCAGCCTATGTGGATGGAATCAATCACAAAATCACAGACCTGAATAAGTTAATAAAAAGAGCCGAAGAAGACACAATGGAACTCACCCCTAGATGCACATGCTCCCCAATCATGGATGAACTAAGCTCCCTACTCGAGGTTTTGGGGGAGGTACTGGTTGATCTGAAAGCGACAAACAAGTCAAAAACAAACACAAAACCAACCACATGGGGGCACGCGTTTCCTCTAGTAAAGACACTTCAACAACTGAGACATTAAACTCAAGAGTGGATGGACCAGCACAGGCCCACCCAGAAAATTGGCTTCACCCTACAAAGAGTATCCCACCAAAGAGAAGGCAAGGCAGCAAGGACACTGGCCGTACAAAAAATATAACCAATGCATGGGCAGCAAGCAATACGGCTGACTCCACACAAAATCAATCATCCAACAACAAAGACATTCACCCCAAAAAACAGGAAATACAACAAAATCAAAAAGAAGTCAAAAATGGAAATCACGGAATGAAAACTTTCCAAAAACAACGTAGTATAGAACTACACCATCCATGCCCTTTCTGGCTCAAGATCAGGGGAACTTAGCAGAGACCCATAACCATTGACTGTGGTTCCCAGAGCACAGGTCACTAATGAGAATCAAGAGCTAAAGTCACCAAGCCCAAGCATAGAGACCCACAGGGCCCTCATGGGGCCTAGCACAACACCCCCAGTTCACGTCCCAAAGACAAACACGACAAGTGTCCCCGTGGAAGGCACTCGAAAAAAATGCCAACTGCACTTCAGACTAAAATGGCGACTAGGGCAGAACAATGGACACTCGCACTCAGGGCTACCATCGCCGCACTAAGGGGAAAAGACATTCTTGAAATAAAGAACTGCCCCTCACCAACCCTGAGACCTGCTGTTCGAAATGGCCCTTTTTGCAGGGTTATCCCCTAACTTTTTGCTTCTTCCTTCTATGTTTTCCTGACCTGTTTTTGTTGGTTTTAGGACTCTGGGCACTTTACCACTGCTGATCAGTGCTAAAGTGCATATGCTCCTGTTGTAAATTGGTATTATGGATTGGTGTTTCCATGATTGGCGTATTTGATTTACTGATAAGCCCCATGTAAAGTGCACTGAGTGTGCCAGGGCCTGTAAATCAAATGCTACTAGTGGGCCATGCAGCACTGATTCTGCCACCCGCATGAGTAGCCCTGAAAAGGTATCTCAGACCTGCCACTGCAGGGTCTGTGAGCAGTTTGTAACTGCCATGTCGACCTGGAAAGTACACCCACTTGCCAGGCCCTAACCTTCCCTTTTCTTACATATGTCACCCCTAAGGAAGGCCCAAGGTACCCCTGTGGGCAGGGTGCGGTGTATGTTAAAGGTAGGACATCCCTCACCAACCCTGAGACCTGCCAAGCCTGAAAGCACTGCCCTCCTAAAAAGGATGGTCTGAAACAGAAGGGCAGGGGCTGACCTTTTTCAAGTGCCTCAGGACCAAGGGGCTAAAAACAATCCATATACCACACAGGAGTACAAAAGAATTAGCAGGGGGTCCCCTGGTAGGGGATATAACACTCAAGGTGCACCACTCTTCAAAGCTGGCCAGTTCCACGGAGCCTTAATCCACCTGATGCAAGCAGAAAGGGAGGCCTCAGAAATCCCCCCAAAAGGGCCATCAAGCATAACCCTCTATCACCTAAAATATTGTTCTTGAGGAAACAAAGATATTTTAAACAGAGGGAATATACTTAGACTACTGAGGCATATCACTACTCTAGCTGGGGTCCCGTCAGCCAAAATTGAATCAGTCCAGTTTATCAACCCCGCACTAGGACAACACAGAGACTCAACCTAGGTAACTTGGAGATCTACAGGAACAGCCCAGAACATTCTCCATGAAAGCAAGCAATTCATGGACTGAGGGATAATCCTGGAAACCTTCCTCAAACCTAGGTATCTGCACCCCCTGAGGATGGAAGAGGACACTCAGGCAGTAAAACTGTTGCCCTCATCCGAGCCCTTCTCAGTCCTTAGGAATGCAAATGGTGCCTCATCAATGAGAACAAGTCAAGACAAAGGCCCTGACTCACACGTCTACCCAAAATTTCAACTGGGAGGGGAGCCCAGGAGGAATGAATGGTTGAGGGTTGTGGGATTAATCAATTGACAGCCATCTTCAAATTGAATCAACATCACAGAGATCAGATCGAACCAGAGGACACTCAACTTAAGACTCATAGCGCTACAGGAAATTTGGGCATCACAGCCAATATCATTCACAGGCTTCTCTCAAGCCCTGATACCGGCTGTCAAGGATGCAAAATTCAGCCGATGCAAAAGTGGTTTAGAAATATATTCGTCAACAGCTCTCAAAGTGGAGAGCAAGGTTACAACAAAAAAGAACATGATAAATTTCAGGTACTGCATCTAACACTTGCAACCGGGGGAAGGAAAATGGAATAACACTAATAAACATAAAAAACTAATAGAATACATCATCAAACTGGGTGGACAATATTCAAGCTCTACACTAATAGTGACAGGGGACTTTAACATGAGAGTGCTTGGACAATCCCTAAGCAACAAAGTCATTCAGGCCCAGAAACAAGAGTGGAGTATCCCTAAACAAACCCAAATAAATACAGGGAGAAAGGACCTATAAGGCCAAACCTTGCTCAGGAAACTAGAGCATCCGGGACTGTGGGTTCTAATTTGCTATATCAATGGGGACATTCTCCCAGCCCTCTCATTTCATTTGTTAAATGGTAGCTCATTAATTGACTACAAATTGGTTTCTCTTCCCCTACTACACATGGTCGTCTCTTTTTAAATGGGCTTAAGACCTGAAAGTGACCACCTTCCCCAGGAGCTGGAATTCGCAATTCCACCAATGGAGAAAAAGCGCACAGCAAAACCTGCAGAGTCTGTTTATTGTATCAATTTAAAAGAATTAAATGGTCCTCTTACACAATAGGGAGCTTGGCACAGGAGACTGAATGCCATCTGCAATACTCCAAGGCACAGCCAAAGAACAATGGGAGGCATTCATAGACACTCACACAAAAAAGTTAACCAAAAGTGTATATCCAGCCAGGGAGCGAAATGGACACATCGCTCAGAAAAGCCAAAAATTGCACAAGACGGGTGTGCTGAAACAACTAAAGTGGAAAGTCAACAAAGCCCATCAAGCAGTCCGCCACTTCCCACTCAATGAATCACATGCTGCCAACCTGAGGGCCCCCAAACAGGACTTTAAGCAAGCAATATGGGCCATCAAAAGGCAAAATATAGATACCTTCTGGGCTAAGCTCATCTGGGACCTCAAGCATAATAACTCAAGCATGTTCTGGAACACTGTGATTGCTTTTGAAAAATCTTCCTCACAGGAGGTTATGCTTGAATACTACAGAAGAAGCCTGGGCTGCCTTCTTGTATGCCCACTTTAATCCACAACCTGGTTTAAGCACAACCGTGCACAACCCGGGGGCCAATAAACTGGGACTGGACCTCACAGCGGGCCTGAAGCAGAAGCCGGGCACATGCAGCAACACCATAATCACTGCCAAAGATGTGCACCGGCAAGTAGCCAAGGGACGTCACACTGGGGCTCCAGGCCCAAGCAGCATCTCCCAGGCTATCTACAAGACAGACCCGACAAAATGGGCTGAAGAAATAGTGCCACTCTTCAACCACGCCCTAGCTGGCACAATGATCCCAACCTCCTGGAGAGGCTCCATAATTTCTCCCATCTTTAAAGGAGGGAATTACCTGGTGCCAGGGAAACTACAGGTTGATAGCCCTGATTGATAATGAGGTGAAATATTATGCCTGGTCCTACTTGAACATCATAGTGACTGGGCCAACTTGAATTATATCATTCCTCTTAATCAAACAGGCTTCATCAGGAATTCAGGCATCACAATAAATATGATGGCTCTGTCACTCATCTTCGACTGCTCCAAAATCTCAAAGCTCCCTGTCTTCCTCCACTTCATTGATTACCAAGCCACTTTTGGCAGAGTTGACCGCAACAAGCTCTGGGAAAAAACTAAAGAACTGGCTAATCCCACCACATATTTTGAAAGCAACTGAAAACCTATACTCCAACACCTGGGTTAGAATTGGGGAGTGGAGCCAACCTTTCAAGGGCCATTCCAACAACAAGCGGCCTCAAACAGGGGCGTGTGTTGGCACCGATGCTATTAAATTTATTTCTCGCAGACCTCTCTCCAACTCTTTCCTCCTTAAACTGGCATGCCCCTAAACTAGGGTCGATACAGCTGTCAAACCTTTTTGTACGCCGATGACCTGGTGCTACTCAGCAGAACTAGGGTCGGGATGATTGACTTGCTAGGATTGGCAGAACTATGGTCGGCAGCAGCGAGCCACGATCAATTCAAAAGAACAGTTTCAAAAACCACCAAAATAACTTCCTCAGTAGAAGACAGGACACCACTAGAAAAATGCTCTCGCGCCCACTTCATACTGAACAGTTACAAGACTCTGAGACCACAGCAGTACCTGGGCAAAGTTTTGAACTCCAGGGCAAAAAGCAAATACTTGACCTATTGCCTTGGAATTCTGCTGTCTTAACCACACAACTGTTCCTGGCTGAGGGCTGAAGAAAGTACGGCCTGTCGACTATGTGGTCTCGCAACAGAAAATCTGGTCCACACCATCTGCCTCTGCAACTCTATTCTAGACATATGGCGACAATGGCTGCACCCACCTTGGAACCTGCAAGGGGTGTGCTCTTGCAGGCAAGCTATTCTGGCCTGCCTTAACTCTTCAGATGAGAGCCCAATCTCCTGAACTGTAAAGTGCCTTCAAGGAGAAGATAGGGCCCTGAAAAAGGCAGCAGCCACGCAACCACCTTTGGACACAAACCAAGCCATGCCTCCAGCTACATGATCCCAAGCCCTCCACCAAATGGTCCTCTTTGACAACGAATCAAATTGCCGATCTATGCTAGTAAACACTACTAAATTACAACAAACTGTGTGTTCACATATGTGAATAGCTTTCATTTGACGTTGTGAAAATACTGAAAAAAGGAAAGAAAATTCCTTTTTAAAAGAACCCTTACTCACCAACCTAGTTGGTGACATGCTTCATCATAGGGTTCACACCCGAGGGGCCGAGTGCCTCTCGGGTGTGCTACAACGCCTGATTACAGCGGAGCGGGTTTTTAGTGCAACGTGAATAGTGAATAGTGATTATAAAATTATCTCTATGCACCCAAGGAATTTAATGGTGGGGTCACAGGACAAGATTAAAAACGAAGGCAGATGTTTCTATATGGTTAAATTGACCAAAGACATCCGTGTTATAAAAGTGACAGGGTCTACATGTTTCAGCCTTCCTGCGCAAAATCGCAAGGCTTTCTTCAGGACCGGTGTGAGTGATTGGGTGTGCACACGCTAAGGTGCACCCTCTTTATTATGAGCCTAACCGTCAACTTACGGTTTTTACTCGTACTCATTGAGTTTCTGGAAGAAAAAAACATACTGCATGAGATATAGTACATTTCACAAGATTCTCACGTATGTTTATACAGTAATCCCATACAACATGTAGTAGGGTGATATAGATCCACATGACTGGATCACCACTGATTTGCTTCACTCACCCTTTGCGCTACATCCGTGTGTCAGGCATACAGCATGTGCATGCTTACACCCACATTAGTGTAATACTGCTGCGTGAATAGTGTTTCAGTGAGAATTCTCAGGTATTCAGATTCTTCACATCCCACCACATGTGCTTCTTTTAGGTGTGGTATGTTTTTACGAGTCAATTTTAAACTTGGAAAAATTGTATTTCACTTTTAGTGTCAAGTCGGGGCCCAGTTTTTTGGGCCCCTGAGATTTTCTACTCGGAGGCAGTGATCAAATTTAAAATGCATTGTGCAAGCTCTGTGGTATAGTAAAAACATGGCAGTGAAAACGAAGTTCATCGGGCTTACTCAGATCGCACTTATGCGGAACCTCATGGATCCTCCCGGGGAGCGTTGCCTATAGTCAAACCCTACGGGAGAGATGGGGTATGAGGTAAAGTTCATCTTTATCTGTATTTGATAGAGTAATTGCCCATGGAGTGGCCCTTTACTTACTTCGTCAAGGATCAACACCCGCCTCAAGCACCTACTGCAGTCCCAGGTCGGGATACAGAGGATACTTGCTTTTCCGGTCTCGGTGTATTTCAAATATCTAACCAGTAATCTCATTGGCTGGATCAAGTGCGTGTCACTGTCTATAGTGCGAGGACGTCAGCACGCGAACCTTGTTGCTTGGTAACGTGCGCGTCCTTACGCTATGCGAGAGAGGTTTCTTTGGGCGCGGAGTTTTAATCATTCCTGCGTGTCACTGTCTACAGCGTGAGGACGTCAGCATGTGAACCTTGTTGCTTGTTAACGTGTGCGTCCTTACGCTATGCGAGAGAGGTTACTTAGAATGCAAGGGTAAACTAGTTCCTGCCCATCCTTCAAAAGTCATGTACACAATGGGTGTTGGTTTCAAAAAACTTTATTAGGCAGAACAACCTTGGCAAAATATTTCTGATGTTAGAAGAGACGGAAGGTTACCATCGTCGTTCAGCTTTTTCTTAAAAAAGTCATTATTATAACCTGCCTCAAAGCTGAGTGTAAGTCCTGATTGGACCATTATATGGAAATAAATAATGAGCACCAAACCATCCTGACATTACCATGTGGGGAGGATGGACTGTATAAGCAGGTCCATGAAGAGTGTGCCTTCATATCAGGCAAAGAAGGGGGGTTCTTCTGCAGTGTCCTCTTCCCTAATTTTTGGTCTAGAAACCGGTCTCAATTTCTACTGAACTGTTCTATTTTAATGAATTCCAGAGAATGTTATCGTTCAAACCCTGTTTGTGAGTGGAATGTCTATAGATCCAACTTTGTTCTTTTTCAAACAGGGACTTTTGTATGTTACGTGGGGTTTGAATCTGTTCTATCACAGTCCATCTTAGATCATTAGTTGTGTGACCTTTTTGTAAAAAAAAATTCTGACATTTTAGTTGTGTGTTTCTTGCACCTAATATTACTGCGGTGCTCGCAGATGCATTGTTTAATTTTACGGCATGTCGTCCCTATATACCTTAGTCCACAGGGACAGGTTATCAGGTATACTACATTTATAGAATTGCAATTCGAATGTGCTCTTAGTGTCCAGATCTTTTTGGGCTCTAAGTCCAGTTGTTTTGCAGTTGTCGTGAGCTTTGTGGGAGATTATCAAGCACAAGCTGGAGATCTGTCCAAAAACTTCAGATCAGAGGATACCCAGACAGAATATTGAATAAATGTCAAAATCGAGCTAGGAATCAACCACGTGAAGCACTCCTAGAGGAGAATCCAAAAACTACAACAGAAATCCCTCTAACTTGTGTGACAACATTCAGTACAATGTCTAACTCAGTAACAACATGTATAAATAAACACTGGAAGATTTTAGAAACTGGTGACAGAAAATGTCAAAAACATTTATTTTCTTTTAAAAGAGCGAAAAGCTTAAAAGACTCCCTAGTGTCCACCCATCCAAGAAAGACAGATATGGAAAAGACTGTATCAGTACTCACCTCCTGGGGCCTTCCTAAAGTGATTGGGCATTTTCCCTGTGGGAACTGCAGTGTCTGCCATCTCACGACAACTGCAAAACAACTGGACTTAGAGCCCAATAAGATCTGGACACTAAGAGCACATTCGAATTGCAATTCTATAAATGTAGTATACCTGATAACCTGTCCCTGTGGACTCAGGTATATAGGGACGACAAGCCGTAAAATTAAACAATGCATCTGCGAGCACCGTAATAATATTAGGTGCAAGAAACACACAACTAAAATGTCAGATTTTTTTTTACAAAAAGGTCACACAACTAATGATCTAAGATGGACTGTGATAGAACAGATTCAAACCCCACGTAACATACAAAAGTCCCTGTTTGAAAAAGAACAAAGTTGGATCTATAGACTTTCCACTCACAAACAGGGTTTGAACGATAACATTCCCTGGAATTCATTAAAATAGAACAGTTCAGTAGAAATTGAGACCGGTTTCTAGACCAAAAATTAGGGGAAGAGGACACTGCAGAAGAACCCCCCCCTTCTTTTGCCTGATATGAAGGCGCACTCTTCATGGAACTGCTTATACAGTCCATCCTCCCCACATGGTAATGTCAGGATGGATTGGTGCTCATTATTTATTTCCATATAATGGTCCAATCAGGACATACACTCAGCTTTGAGGTAGGTTATAATAATGACTTTTTTAAGAAAAAGCTGAACGACAATGGTAACCTTCTGTCTCTTCTAACATCAGGAATATTTTGCCAAGGTTGTTCTGCCTAATAAAGTTTTTTGAAACCAACACCCATTGTGTACATGACTTTTGAAGGATGGGCAGGAACTAGTTAACAACTGCGTTCTAAGTAACCTCTCTCGCATAGCGTAAGGACGCGCACGTTACCAAGCACCAAGGTTCGCGTTCTGACGTCCTCGTGCTGTAGACAGTGACACGCAGGAATGATTAAAACTCTGCACCCAAAGAAACCCCTCTCGCATAGCGTAAGGACGCGCACGTTACCAAGCAACAAGGTTCGCGTGCTGACGTCCTCGCGCTATAGACAGTGACACGCACATGATCCAGCCAATTAGATTACTGGTTAGATATTAGAAATACGCTGAGACCGGGAAAGCAAGTATCCTCGGGATCCCGACCTGGGACTGCAGTAGGTTTGGTGGAATGTGGAGAATCTGAATACCTGAGAATTCTCACTAAAGCACTATTCATGCAGCAGTATTACACTAATGTGGGTGTAAGCATGCACATGCCGTATGCCTGACACACGGATGTAGCGCAAAGGGTGAGTGAAGCAAATCAGTGGTGATCCAGTCATGTGGTTCTATATCAACCTACTACATTGTTGTGTGGGATTACTGTATAAACATACGTGAGAATATTGTGAAATGTACTATAACTCATGCAGTATGTTTTTTTCTTCCAGAAACTCAATGAGTACGATTAAAAACCGTAAGTTGACAGTTAGGCTCATAATAAAGAGGGTGCACCTTAGCGTGTGCACACCCAATCACTCACACCGGTCCTGAAGAAAGCCTTGCGATTTTGCGCATGAAGGCTGAAACATGTAGGCCCTGTCACTTTTATAACACGGATGTCTTTGGTCAATTTAACCATATAGAAACATCCGCCTTCATTTTTAATTTTGTCCTGTGACCCCACCATTAAATTCCTTGGGTGCATAGAGATAATGTTAAAATCACTATTCACGTTGCACTAAAAACCCGCTCCGCTGTAATCAGGCGTTGTAGCACACCCGAGAGGCACTCGGCCCCTGGGGTGGGAACCCTATGATGAAGCATGTCACCAACTAGGCTGGTGAGTGAGGGTTCTTTTGAAAAGGAATTTTCTTTCCTTTTTCAGTATTTTCACAACAGTAATCCCTTTCTGGAATTGCTCCTTTTTTGTTATTGATGTAATTCCTTGGGGGACCAGGAGCGGTTCCTTCCTCCCTCACTCTCTTCTTGTTTTCGGATAGCTTTCATTTGCACCAGCACTTTGACCACCATTTTTATTCATGTTTTATGATAGTCCCAACTTGTATCCAGACTTTTGCACATTGTAACGGTTTTATGATAGTCCCCATTTTTATCCAGACGCTTGCACATTGCAACAATTTCAATTAATCCTACAATAAAGCTTGATATGATATGGCAAGAACAAGCATATGAGTTGCCATGTTTAGGATCATATTGTGATGGGTTTTGCATAGATGGGAAGCGAGGTAACATGGCTCTCAATGTACCTTAACCACTTCAACCTAAAATATAATCCCTATGCATCTCAATGTAACATTACTCCCAATGTTGTGTTAAATGTTATATCAGATCAAAGCTTACAACTCCTGAATGAAATCAATTTTACATTATTGCAGCAGTGCATATAAGTTTGTTTGTAGCTTTAGTTACCAATATTTACCTAAAAACATTTAAAGGCTATCATCCAATGTGATGCATCCCTGTAATGTGAAGATTGGTAAATGTAGGATATCTTGTGGAAAAGGTACGTGTGTGTGTGTAAAGTTCTGAAATGTATGTGGATGGCAACAATCTTCTTATATTTCTCAGTAATGATGTTGAATTTATAAGTGGTCTCTTAATATGTGAGCGCTAATTAGTGTTATCAAGAGTGAAGATAGAAAATAAGTAGGAAACTAAAATAATTTCATGTTTTGCTAACATATAGTAAACATGCATATAGTAGATATCTACTATCAATTGACTATTTGTCATTCTAGAGAGGTTGCAAGGAAGATACAGTTATGAGTACCAGTGTCCACAGTTAATGAAGATAACTTTGAAGTGAAATCCTGAAAACTGATATCTACAAATGTTGTAAGAGAATGTTAATTATTCTTGAACTTTGACCTATGTACTGTAATGTATGGATACCTAATATGTGTGTGTCAGCATATTATGTTGTTGCACTTACATATCAATAATGCTGTAGTACAAAATGAGGGTGTGAAACCATCCCACAATCACTCAATAATGACTATTGCCTACACTATAATATGCCCATATTGACATGTTGGTATATATGCTTTGAATAGTAATAGCCTATATAGGAGGAAGTGTAATAAATGGCTGTCATACTCAACGTGCAATTATCTACATGAACTACAACTTCTGAGAAATTCTAACATATCCCACTTCTTTTCCAGATGAAAGAACTACCTCTTCTGTACAAAAGCTATCCATGATGAGAAACCTGTCCTTGACTCCCCCTTGTCTCCCATGGATGAATACACCTTCAGCCATCTCCTGAACACTATTGACAAATCTCCTCCGATCTTGGCAAGGGAAGAAGACATTGTTGGGTCTCTTGAGAAATTGGGTTCCTGGTTGAGGGGGGTGAAACCCTACTCAAGCAGCAACCAAAATCCTTGCCAGAGTGAGACGCAAGCAAACCCCAAATTAACCTGTGCTAAGCCCTCTGGTAGCTACACAGAGCAGTCTAGCTTAACTTAGAGTCAATGTATAAAGTATTTATGCAGCAACTCGAAAAGTAATAGAATGAAAACACAACACAAGACAAATCTCACACAAATTTTGAAACTTGGAGCAGAATTTAATAAGTAAAATCAAGGCCCAAATGACAAAAATCAGTAGAACTGGAGATATGCAATTTTTAAGATTGAATTGAAAATAGGGCCAAAAGGACCAAAGCGTCATTCGTGGCTATCTGGTCACGCAAGACCGGGAGAAAGAGAGGCCAGCCACGATAGAGCGTGGGTCAGTTATAGGGACCGCTAAAAAGTTACTTTCTCAGTCCAGCGGAAAGGGTCCTGTTTGCGGTGGAGGAGGCCGCAAGGAGCAGGGAAGCGTAGGGTTTCCTTGTTGATGTAGTGCGAAGAGCAGACCTTGTGTCATGGACGGTGATCACTGTAGCACGAAGATCTTGTTCTCGTCACAAACACTCAGGCCAGAGCTTCACGGTGGTGTGTCTAATGAGCGGTTGATGCTGCAACGCAAAAGGTCAGGTTGACAGAACTTCTCGTTGGCAGGCAGTGCAAGCCACAAGTTTTGGGTGACAACAGGCCCATTTGGGGTTGCTAACATCCCAAAAACTTCAGTTCAGCACCACTGAGGCTGCACAAAGGTTCAAGGACTTGAGGCGCACCATGTGGGGGTCAGTGACTTACTCCAATTGATTTGAGTTCTAGGTCAGGAGGTTGGGAGTCTGTTATGTTCCTGTGGCTCTGAATAGGGGGTCAGCAGGCTAGCCCTTGGGGTCACTCTGGGAGTCCTGGGTTCAGGTGCAGGTCCAATCCCTGTGTCTCAGGCAGGAGGGCAGCAGGGCAGCAATTCAGCAAGGCAGCAGACCAGCAAAGTGGTAGTCTGGCAGGATGGCAGTCCAGCAGGGTGTCAGTGTCCTTTCTGCAGCCCAGCAGTCCTTCTTCCTGGCAGAGTTTCCACAGGTCAAGAAGTGTACTGAAGAGTTGGTGTCTGAGGTCCAATATTTATACCAGATGCCTCCTTTGAAGTGGGAGAACCTTCTAGAGGTTTCCCTTTGAAGTGGACGGGTTTCTTCCTCTCTTGCCCTGGCTCCAGACTAACTACAGGGCGCATACAGCCCTTTGTGTGGAAGCAGGACACAGCCTATTCAAGTGTAAGTAGTGTGGTGCCCAGCTCCACACTCCCATCCTGCTAGTGGTGGCTCATGCAGGCACACCTAACCCCTTTATTATGTCTGGCTGTCTAGGAGGAGTAAACAGATCCCAAATGTCAGCTACACTCAGTCAAGAGACCCAGAGACGAGCTGCAGTCATTAAATAACTAAGTCAGGAAAATGCCAACTTTCTAAAAGTGCATTTTCAAAAATGTAATTTAAAATCTGACTTCACAAAAAGAGAGAATTTTTCATTCAATCAATCAATCAGGATTTATAAAGCACAGCAAATCACCCGTGAGGGTCTCAAGGCTCTGGAGTTGCTAGCGACTTCATGGAGAAAACAGTGCAAAATGAGGCAAAAGCAGGAGAAAGCACTCAGAAAAACGAGGGCAAGGAAAGAGAAAGCAGTAAAAAAAACTAGGCAAAAGCAGGAGAAAGCACCCAGAGTAAAAGGGGGGAAGGAAGGAGAAACCAATGAAAAACAAGCTAAAAGCAAGAGAAAGCACTTAGAAAAATAGGGGGAAAGGAAAGAGAAAGCAGTAAAAAGAAAACAAGGCAGAAGCAGGAGAAAGCATTCAGAAAAATGGGGAGGAAGCAGAGCTATGCAGCAGCACGGGAGAGCTAGACCTGAGACATGCTCAATGGGGTTGTGATGCAGCTTCCATTAATTAGATCCTGGGAAGAGTGAGGGGTGATGGGAGGTGTCGGGTGGAGCTAAGTGGGAGGCAGGACAATGGGTGGCAGGCGGTAGCGGCAAAGGAGGAAAAAAACAAGGAAAAGCAGTGAAAAACAAAGGAAAAATCAGGAGAAAGCACTCAGTAAAATGAGGGAGAGGAAGGAGGAAGAAGTAAAAACGGATCAAAAGCAGGAGAAAGAACTCAAAAAAATGGGGGAAAAGGAAGCAGAAAGAAGTGAAAAATGAGGCAAAAACAGGAGAAAGCACTCAGAAAAATGGGGGAAAGGAAGGAGAAAGCAGTAAAGAAAACAAGGCAGAAGCAGGAGAAAGCACTCACAAAAATGGGGAGGAAGCAGAGCTGTGATTCAGCACAGGGGAGCTGGGCCTGGGACCTGTTACAATTACAATTCCAAAGACACCAAACATGAACTGGTTACCTGTTTCCATTTTGTTTTGAAGTTACAGCTTACTAAATGTAATAAGGTCACTTCAATGTTTTCCTAAGGGAGTGGTAGGCCTTGCAGTAGTGAATAATGAATTTAAGAGTTTTTTGCACTACCAGGACATGTACAACTAAACAGTACATGTCCAACCTTTTTAATACACTGTACCCTGCCTCAGGGCTGTCCAGGGACTACTGTAGGGATGACATATGCATTAAAAGGTCAAAATAACAGTTTAAAAACTGCACATGCAGGCTGCAATGGCAGACCTGAGACATGTTTGAAGGGCTATGTAAGTAGGTGGCACAATGAATGCTGCAGGCCCACTAGTAGCATTTAATTTACAGGGCTAAGGTACCTGTAGTACTGCTTTAATAGGGACTTATAAGCAAATTAAATACTCTAATTTTGTGTAGGCCAATTCTACCATGTTGTAAGGAGAGAGCTCAAGCAAGTTAGCACTTTTTAGCAGTGATAAAGGCTGCAGAGTCCTACAATTAAAAAAAACAAGTTTAGAAAGCAGGAGGGTAAAGACAAAAAGTTTGGGGGTGACCCCTCAGAAAGAGCAATGTCAACTGTCTCCAAGTGAACCAACCCAGACTGTATATCAAACACCTCTTCCCCATTTTGCCAGCAATGACTCTGGTGACCCCCAAGTCATGTTTCAATGGAGAGTATGGTGGAAGAAGTCAAACTGGGAATGGAGACTTTATCGGGTACTCTTGAAGGAGTCCAGAGGTGTCTCAGCACCCATAAGGGGTTGCCAGATGCAGTACGAGACACTCATTTTTGGCTCCATGACATTGATGCCTCCATAGCTGGTATTACTGGTGTTATGATGCTGAGGGGCGAACGAGAACAGAGTTTGCATCTAACATCACTGATGTCATCAACCAGCTAGGAACCATCAGTTCTTCTATCAAGTCCTTGGAACAGGGTCTGGGGGCCTAAGGCAATCGATTGGAGGCCAAGATCGACTTTTTCAGTTCAGTAACTAGAGCCCTCAACAGCAACGTCATTGCTGTGTTGCAGAACCAAAAAGCCCTTGCCAAGGACTACCATGCAGCCTTAGTGGCATTCACTAATGTTCTTGGGAAATTAGGCAATTCATCTTCACCCTCTGATGTATGTGCATCAGAGACATCTACGATCGCTCCTCAGCATCATATTCCACCCCAACAACAACAGAAGGCTGAACATTCATCAGTGGAGGAAGATGTACAGCTCCCAAGTTTCAGATCTAGAATTTCCCGGTGAACATTAGTGTTATGGCCAGTTTTACAAATTTTTATGTGATTGAAATCATGTCACCTTCTTTGCAAACAACTGCAGTTCTCTATTGGTGATATGTAGTTGATTTTGTTCATCTGTGTTTATCATAAAAAATCCTTTTTTACTAATGGGAATGCTACTTATTGCACTCTTAAGATGTGTTTCTCAAATTGCAATTGTCACCAACTTTAATTGACTTATTTTCCCCATGGGCAAATGTGGGTAACAGCAGCATTTATAAGACAATTGCTTTATCCTAACATTGCCATAGTGTCTGTAGCTATAATAATTTATGTAAAGTTCTAGTTCTGAATGAATTAGATGATACTGTGATGTGGTAGCAAAATGGAGCCACTGCACACTGACATATTACCCATGATTCAGCCACACGAGTCAAGATTGTATACATATTTCAGGTGTAAGTCTTACTTCTTACTCAGGTCCAAAATCATGAATGTTCATACAGATATAAACTGAAATAATGTGAAAAAGGAAAATATCAGGATTGTACTTATTAGTGTAGAGTTCCAAATCATCCTTAAACAGCCTGTGCACTGAGCAGATACAAATTGGTCCGTAGTTGCCACCTACTAGACCAATTATACGAATAATGTGTTCTTTTAACAGCATATCAGGTCAAGTCAAAGGTAATAAAATAAAGATCCTTTTGGACATGAGGGTGACAGTCTGTTTTGGTGTACATTTGCTCATAGCATTTCCAGCAGTTACATTTCTTGTTCTAGTTGTGTAGCATGATGTAACCTTGCCACATGTGATCACTCGATGGTCTGATAATATTGTTGTAGTGTAATAGTATACTACAATTTAAGTCACAATGTGTCATGACATTCAAAATGTTGCCAAATATGGATCCCGAATTCCATGATTTACTCTCATCTCAGTTGGCTTGTGAGTAGTGTTGGTCAACACACTGGGTTAGCATAGATAATCTCAGTATAGTAACTTCACCAAAAAAGAAAGTTCCTTTTACCACTAGCCAACTCAGTGTAACATTACCATTAGTGTTAAATACTTGCAACTCCTTAACATTGTAATGTATATTTATCTACTGTACCACTCACAGAATGCAGCTGAGCAACCTGACTATTGTGGGTGTGTTGTCTAACAGTTAACTTCATATTTACATGTGTGCAATGTAAGAGTATGTGTGTAAAAATACAGTTATGTACACATCATGATGACTAAGCATATCGCTGGTCAACCTGCAAGTTGTATGTTTTAAAAAATAACTTATCTTAACATCAAACTATATGCTGTATGCTGCCATTCCCAGCCAAAGTATTTGAAAAATCCATCTATCAAAAACTCTCCTCACATCTGGAATGGAACCTGCTACTCAACTCCTCCCAATCCGGATTCTGCAGCAACCACAACACTGAGATAGCCCTCATAGCGGCTTCTGGTGACATCTGGCCCTACTTGACCGAGGAGAGACTACGGGTCTGAACCTCCTAGACCTCTTGTCATCATTCAATATGGTTTCCCACCACACACTCATCACAAGGCTGCACAACATAGGCATCCAAGGAGCCGCTCTCAGATGGATTGCCTCTTTTCTCACCGGAATAACGTAAAATGTCTGCCACCCCCCTTCACCTCCGAACCCAAGGAAATAATCTGTGGGGTACCCCAAGGATCCTCGCTCAGCTCCACCCTCTTCAACACTTACATGGAACCTCTGGCCAGCATCGTCAAAATCCACAGACTCAACATCATATCCGATGCCAATGACACAATACTCATCCTCTCACTCTCCAAAGACACCACCAACACTAACATCAGCTTCCAAACTGCATGACAGATGTCACCAACTGGATGAAGGACAACTGCCTGAAGCTCAGCATGGACAAGACAGAGGTACTAATCTTCAAAAACTAAAGCTCCCCATGGGACGTATCCTGGTAGCCCTCAGAAGTTGGACCTACTCATACCCCCACTGACCACACTATGAACCTAGGCATCATTCTGGACAACAAGCTAACAATGATGACTCAGGTCAACTCCGTCTCCTCCTCCTGCTTCTTCATCCTCCGCATGCTTCATAGGATATTCAAATGGCTATCCCAAAGCTCAAGACACACCATCACCCAGGCCCTCATCTCCAGCTGACTGGACTACATCAACACTCTCTACGCAGGGATTGCAGCTCACCTCCTCTGATGCCTACAGACCATACAGAATGCTGCAGCCAAGCTCGTCCTGGATCTCCCTAGAGGAATCCACATCACCCCCTACCTCAGGGAACTACACTGGCTCCCTGTATAGAAAAGATGCCAGTTCAAGCTCCAGACCCATGCATACAAGACCCTACACAACTGTGGAACTACCTACTTGAACCACTGCCTGAACTTTCATCAGCCCACCAGACACCTCAACTCTGCTTCCCTTTCTCTAACCCTCACCTCCCGTATCCAATGGAGCATATGCAGAGGTTGCACATTCTCCTACCTGGCAGCGAAGACATGGAACGATCTAACCTTTCATCTCCAGACCTCCCCATGTCATCTACTGTTCCGAAAGTCCCTGAAGACCTGTCTATTTGCTAATCAACTGGACCCTGCCAGAGCCTGGATAACCTCACGGATGACAAGAAGCGCTCTACATATCTACTGATTGATTGATTGATTGATTGATTGATTGATCGATTGGTTTATGCTGAAGGTGTAATTTCTAACATAAACATATGAAACATTCACTTAAATAAGTAAAAATATGAATTCCTAACAGACAATACTATATAGAGCCTAGAATCACTAACTAACTAACACTGCCAGACTGTCACATGTATCTGTGAGCCACATAGGAAAAATAAGATGTGCAATTTGACTTACCAATGAGGAGGCCACAGTCCTATTTCCCATTCTATAATCGCTCTATTATGGCGCAGTGTCTGAATATATAGGCATCATGAGCACTTCCAGGGTACTTGACCAGGGCATTAGTGAAGAGTCCATGATGTTCCACAGTTGCCTGCACATTCATTGAATAGTTATGTTTCTGACTGCGAAAACTATGTGCCTCAGGTGAAATCAATTGCACATGGGTGCAATCTATTGCACCAAGAACATGTGGAAATCCTGCATTGTTGGCTAGTTATCGGAAACAGCAGATACTGTAGTTTGAGCTTGATGATGGCGCCCTACACAGATGGCAGAAATACGGAGTAGGCACCCTGTGATATGCCAGCCAGCATAGCAGAGGTCTTCTGGAAACACCCAGAGCCCAAAATGTGTAGTACTGCCATCAATCTGAATGGTAGGTTTGCATGGGTCCTTCCTGTTGCTGGTTGAAGATTTGATGAAATATTCTTCAACAACTCCAGGATTCTCTCTTTCTTCAGTCTGTATAGTTGGATCTCCTCCTCCTCTCAGAGGTCAATGAGTGTGATCCTGTGTCTGAACATGTGCTCCTTCCTCCTTCTCTGTTGTCATCTTGCACCATCTCCCAATTGCAGAATGACTACCTCTATGGTGTAGATAAGCATGCCAGGGTGTTTGGGTTGGAGATCTTTTTATACTGATGGCCTTGCGTTATTGAGTGCCCATGCGTTGGCCATGTGTAGCAAGCTGAAGTATTTCCATTGTTGAATTATACAGTGTGATTCTGTGTCACACTGTGATATGTTAGTAAATCCCACTGCATTAAGGTTGCTTTGGATGTTGCTTAGGAACACCTATCTTGCATACATTAATGCCTGTGTCACGCAGGCCGTTGCGGCACTGCACTTGCACCATGCAAGTTTCAAAAAATGATGCTGTAAGGCTCCTACGTTGCTTGGTAAATCTAACTTAAGCCATTGCGTAGCCTTCTGTCACCTTGCGTGACGCAAGGGTAACACGCATGCTTGATAAATCTGGGTTCAGGTTTGCAAATTATTGATACACCTCATGCATGAATTCCATTATAATAACAAGCATTGGCAAAGCCAATAGGTTAACAAAGGTTAAAGTGACATTATAGTTAGGTAAGGTAAAAATATCTAACTTTATGCTATAAAAAAACCCTAGAAATTCACTGAAACACACAATTGTTCAAGTGATGTTATAGTTAGGTGGCATTGTTAGTCATAATGTCACATTTTAAATGCAAAAAAGCACGAAAAATACCAGTTATAGTTTACTGAGCTAATTATATATTATGCCCCCGCCATGCCCTGCTTGTAACCTAACATATCATAGTATTTTTTTTTTGGGTCCCAGAGGGGATCCCTCTGAGACCCCCCTCCAAGGGCTATGGTGTCAGGGTCTCCCTACCCTGGTCTGTTATGTGTTTTTTTTCTTGACTCGGGGACGAGTCCCTGAATCTTCAAATGAAAGCTGCAACATTTTTTCTCATGTTGCAGCCAGCAAACACATGACACGATCCCGCAGTACTGACCAATCAGCCTGCGTGTTTTGACATTTTTACCAGCATGGGGTCCCACAGGAGTCCCACGAGAGTGTGGCAACAATAGATGTCTATACATTTTCAACTTTAATTTCTCTAAAAAGGCTCAACAGAATTACATCAAATCACAAAAAGCACACTTTCTGTAGAAATATCAAGCTTTCTGCCAAATTTGGAGTAATTCTGTCAGCTGTTTTTTCTGTATTGTTTAATTTTTCCTATGGAAAATTAATGGGGGAAAGGTGATTTGAGCATCCCAGTTTTCTCAGCCCCTGCTTGATAGATCACCACAAAACTATCAAGGAAAGAGCACAGGTGAATGGACTTCTATTTGGAAAGTTTCTGGGAATTTCATGAAATAGTGCCAAAGTTATTAGTAAAACAAAAAACTGTCTTGCTATGGAAACTCTTACTCATATATAACTATGCAGAGGCTATATATAAAACAACCACAATGAGCACAATTGCAATAATTGATACAAATAATGTCAAACCCCGAGGGCCTTTAACCTTCACTAGCTGCATCTAGATGCCATTGAGACTTAGATCCAGGCTGCTTTGTAACTTTTTATGCTCTCCTTAATATTACCAATCTGCTTGTGTATGCAAGATGAGATGAGTAAAGCATTCAGTCTCTACAGTTGCACAGATACCCTCTTTTGCTGCAGATAGATAGTTCATTGTATTTAGCATTAGCATTAGCAAGGACCTTGAACTGGTGTGTCACTAACACTAAAGCTACAGTAGTTGGTTGAACGAGCTATTTCATTTACAAATATCTGCATTTCTTCTTTTTTCATCTAAAGCTGAAGTCCATACATTGGAATTAAAGCTGCAAAGAACCTAGAGGTATTTAAAACAACACGTCTAACCCTTATTCATTCTAAAAGATGATCATCAAAGTTCCCTATAGTTGGAATAATGTATTCTTGATAAGTCCCTGTCCAGTCTAAAGGCATCCATGGATAAGCCCATGACGCAGAAATAAAGTATGCATGATATCCAGGTAGGTGGCGTTTGAGAATCAACAGTCCAGGGGGAAGACGATACTCATAGAGAGGTGAATAAAAAGGAATGTTCTCCATTGTTAAAACACATTTGTCATATCCAACAAAAACACTAGATACATTGGATCCTCAATGCTCACAAACATCTCCTTGCTCAGTCATTGTGATTTCTGCCATCTCTGGCATATCAGAGAAGAAAGGATTGTTAAACTACTCAAGTCCTGAGTAGGAAGGGGGGGGTGGCTAACTACAAAAGATGGTGGACGGACCTCTTTAATCCTCCTGTGCAGTGGCCCGGACACATCCTGCATCCACCACCATATGTGGCCTACAAAGGGACTATGGCTGCTTTCAACTACTGAATATTGCCCCCCAAATCACCCTGGGGCCCTTACTTCCCGATCTTGGCTGTTACTGGAGGTGACTGACAAGCTGAGGTCAACCGGGACCTCATGGCTTGCGGCTTGGTTGCCATTTTTGGCCGGGCATGGCGTTGGTGTCCCGGCTTCCCCCCGTGTGCCTGATTGACAGCTGTGGGGCAGTGGGGCCACAATCTTCAGCCGAGGGACCCCCGGGTATGCTGATGGCAGTCCCTAAGGACTTGGTCCTGTGGAGTGCAGCCTAAGGCTGGCTGCATCGGAGGTGCGGGAGCGGCTGAGGATCTAACATTGGGCCCTCCCCTCTTTCTCCCCTGTGAACATGTATGGGCCCAGGTGGCCTTGGAGGAGGTGGCTGCAGGGTGGGGGGTCTCGGATGGCCTGAACTGTGATGATTGCACCTGGCGGCCCACAGGGCATAATCTGGGTCATCAACAAGGGCCCAAAAGAGGATACCAGGCAGCCTGGGGGGGCCCTGCACCACTACAAGTGAGTACCTTACCACTGCTGGGACAATGCTGGGATTGCCTGCAGAGCAATGTGGCCCCTGCTGGGTTCCAATAGGAGCTGCTGCCTGCTCCTGCGGCTCTTCTGCCTGTACCTGGCCAATGTGTTCTTGTCCGCTCAGACTGGACACTGGCTTGGGCTTGGACTATTTTGTAACGGGCCAACTGTATGCTGAATCAACACAATACCCAACCAGTACCAAGCATGGCCTAGCAGGGGGCACAACTCCTGGCAGCAAATGCTGAATAATGCTACTCCCGCCCTACGCTGTGTTTATGATTCTGTTGCAACATTGCTGCTCATCCCCATTCGCGACAGCTCCCATCGGATTGCCACTTCCTTGAGAGCCCCCCCCCATTGCTGCTTTCCAGGATGTTCTGCACTAAGCCTACCAAAACTGCAACGCTACCGAGTATCAGCACTTTCCTTCCTACTCATTCTGACAGTTCCTCTGTTCTAAATACAGAAGACTACGTTTCACCCACAAAGTCAGACAACCCACTCAACAAGATGGAGATTATCCTGCATGGAATCTGTGACTCCAGGGTGGCTATTGAGGACCAAATTGTCACAATTACTGCAGACTTAAGCCTCCTTAGAGATGACCATTGTAAGCTGTCAGATAGGGTCACAGGTACCAAAACAACCTTGTCCTCTTTGACCCCTCAACAGGAGGAGCATTCAACCATTCTTGACAATCTCCATAAGCAGTTCACCATATGACTGGGCAGAGGATGCAGAAGGACTCGCACACTGTAATAATGTACGCATTATTGGACTGCCTGAGAATACAGAAGGTTCTAACACCACAAAATATATACAGAGAACTGTCTGAAAACCAAAGTGGCACCAAAGGGATTGTCAGCGTTGTTTACAGTAGAAGGGGCACATCGAGTACCGACACCCCGTCCACCTCCTTGAGCACTACTGCAACCCATAATGGCTTGTATCCTGAAGTTTAGAGACCAAGATGTGGTGCTTCCAAAAGCCAGAGAAAACGTGCCCATAATTGTGAATAATATGCCTTTTTCCCTCTTTCCAGACTACACATTAGTGTTCCAGTGTTAATGCTCTTCTTTCCAAGCCGCCAAAAAGCTACTTTGTTCGGAGGGTTTAACCTACGCTCTTATATTGCCAGCCAGGTTGAAAGTTATCTACAACCAGCATGCCTTCCACTCACCCGACGGCTACCTCTTTCTGGAACACCATCACAAAAGCCTTGACGCCCCCCAGCAAAATCGCTGCGGGGTTGCCCGCTGGGCAGCATCTGGAGCGATACTGTCCCCGCAGCAGGCTCTGGAGGGCAGGCAGGCAGCGATGGCATCAGTGTCCACCATTCAAATGCAACAATTGATGCTCCGCTCCAGCTCTTTGGCTGACAATGCCTCGGATTCAGACTCTAACATCAGTGTGGTTCTGTTCCCCTCAGTGACTCCACAAACTGCTGATGACATCCTTTGAAGCCACTAGCGCTCTCGTCCCAACATCACCATAACTGAGCACCTGGATGCTCAGTAAACATGTGGCCCCCTCTGGCCGGACTACGATCACAAGCAGAATCTTCCCCAAAGCACTCAAAGAAGGGCATATGACTACTGTGTGCCCCTTCTGTGGTGCATAGCAGACGAATACACTTTACTCACCCTATGTATTCCTAGGAAAGATGTTGTTACACTGTCCGATCATGAGAACAGGGACCCCTCTAGCATGTGTGGCTGGCCCAGGGTGGGACTTCTATGCCTGTTTCACTTTCAATTCTACTCCACACTATGCTTACGCCTGAACACTCATTGACTCATATTATGCCTCACAACATTGCTTCCAGGGCTACAAAAATGGGGGCATATTGTAGTTCCTTTTACCTCACTGTTGCTTTAGGGTCCTTGCTTGCCTGCTCCTATTGCGATTGCACACAACTTTAACTTGTTCACATGGTTCTACAGTTTTGATCAAGTGATCATTTTTTGCTGGACTTAATATTGGAGAAATGTTTAATTTTCTGTCATCTGTCACTGACTGTCTCATATTGAATACATATATAATAAGTGGGGTATGTATAGCACATTTTATTTGGTCATATGTAAGATGTCAACATAGTTATAATGTACTAACATGGAATGTCAGGGGCATGGGGTCAATTAAAAAATGACATAGAATCTGCGCGCAACTTAATCACCACAAGGGGAGTATAGTTTACTTACAAGAGATACACTTTTCTGCCACTGAAGCCGTTAAACTCCACAAGAAATGGAGAGGGCAACTATTTGCTATGTCATACCCAGCCTTTGCAAGGGGGACAGCTATCTGGTTGTGTGCAGGGGTGTCCTTTGCAGCCTCAGACACCAAAATAGATCAGAATGGTCGATATGTCATTGTCAAGGGCATGCTGGATGGTAGACTACGTCTTTGTTAAGGGCATGCTGGATGGTAGACTGGTCGTGCTTGGAACTGTCAATGCCCCTAATACAGAGCAAGATATATTTTTGGCACATTTGCCCACTGTCTTGGCTGACTGGTCACAAATTAATGCCCGTGGGTAATCGGTGGTGACTTCAATGCAGTCCTGGACATCTTCCTTGACCTTTCCTACCCTCCATTTGCAGGTGCCATCACAATTAAGAAGGCAGGGCTCTACATGGCTGGGTGGCGGCTGGTCTATGATTGATGCCTGGCATGTCCGAAACAAAGTGATGCCTGAATATTCCTTTTATTCCACTTCCCATAAAATGCATGCCAGACTAGACCCGATCCTCTGTCCTGCCTCACTACACACAGCTATTACGCATGCGCATTAGGTAAGACAGTGTCAGATCACAACCCTCTGGAGCTCATCATGACCTGGGGCCAGGTCCCGATCCCTTCCCAACTTGGCACCTGCAACTGCAGTTATTGGAAGACATTGTCTTCAAAGATACTTTAGCTATCACGATTGACATTTGTTGCAGAAAACGTTAATACTGCTGTCAGAATGGGAAGCTCTCAAAGTGGTGGTACAAGATGTGCCTATTAATGGTGGGTGCTCACAGGACTGTCCTAAATTACCTTTGCTGCACTGAGAACCAATTAAGTCACTGGAATGAGAGGCAGCAATGAACAATACCCATACCGACAGCTTGCAGAAAGCTAGTACTAAATATGCAGAGCTCCTTGAGCAGCTGCAGGTTATTGGCACATGCAGCCTAAACACAGAAAATACATATAGTCGGGGACAAAGCTAGTGCACTGCTTATGTGCATTATTAGACCGGTTCCGTCACCTACAACTATTAGTGCTTACTCCCACACATGACCATTAGGCCACTCAGTTAGACATTATTGAGGCGTTCCATGAGTATTACACCGATTTATATGCCGCTTGCCTCCCCATGACCCTGATAGCATTACTTCCTTTCTCGCTGACCTACAATTACCAAGGGTGTCTGCAACAGATAGGAAGAGATTAGGTGTTTCATTAATGCCGGGTGTGCTCCGGCATACTATTGATGAGCTCGCCCGTAATAAGATGCCTGGCAGGATGGGATACCTATTAAATTTTATGCCACATTCACCTCCCGACTGGTACCACAATTGGAGCGACACTATAAGGCTTTGTTTGAGGTGGGCTCACTGCCACCCACCATAAGACAGATCTTGGTCACTGCTCTGCTAAAACCGGGCCATAACTCAGAAGATATGTCCTCTTAAAGGCGCTTATCCCTACTAAACACTGCATACAAAATACTGAATAAAGTCTTGGTTGAACGTTTATTCCCTTTGCTCCCACAACTGATTCATGCTGATCAATGTGGATTTGTCCCAAGATGGAATACTTTATTAAAAACACATCTGCTGTACCAGATCATGGATGAGGTGTGTGAGCGGTATCCAGCAATGGGCTTCTTCTCCTTGGACCTACATGTTTTCTGCCCTGATGAAAGTTTAATATTCCTCCTACATATATACGATGGGTTTGACTGCTTTACGCTAATCTAGCTGCATGAGCAAAGATGAGGTCACATATCATCGCAATACCTTGTGTCCCGTGGTATCAGGCAGGGATCTCTATTATCACCTTTATTATTCGTCTTAGCGATGGAGCCCTTAGCGCACACATTAGGTAGAAAGCTCACGACTGGGGGATTCTTCAAGGCCCCACAGTACACACCGTCTCGACGTATGTGGATGATATGATCTTATACGTCTATGACATTGACAAGGATCTGACACCTATCTCTAATTTACTCCAGTTGTTCGATGACCTGTGGGCATTTTACTAAATCATGGCAAGTCTCATGCATTCTCATTTATGACTAGCATTGAGAGGGCTACTCTGGTCTTCGGTTAATATGACATACAAATAGTCCCCCGCATGTTCCGTTATTTGGACATACAGATATTCAGGGATGCTGTGGACTTATTAAATCATGAGCTCATGAAGGCCCTCACATCGTGGAAATCTCAAATCAAATTCTGGGTGACACTACCTTTGTTGGTGGTGGAATGGATAACTCTGGCCAAGATGGTAATGTTACCCCGCTTATTGTGTTACTTTGTTAATCTACCTGAGTTATCCTGGCGGCAATTTTTAAAATGCTTCACTCCTCATTAATTGATTTGATGTAGGGCACCGGGAGGCGTAGGGTTGGGCAATCTAAAATACAACTAGCATGAGGAGATGGAGGTTACGGTGCCCCTGACTTTAAAGCTTATTGTATGGCAGGGCAACTCCAATGGTTGTCCTGCTGGTTAGCAGGCCACTACCTGGGTGAAAGTGGCTATACACAGCTCATTCTTAGACTTGACAAAGTTCATCAATTGCTCCTACCAGGGGTGACATCACACACTCAGATGCCCCTGTTGCTCCATATTGCACTTGCCTACTGGGAATGCACCTTCTGCTACACCAATTTGCCCCCTAACTACACTAAGGGGATTACACACCTCTCTGGGTATCCTTATGCCGGCTAGACTGTCTTCCTGGGAAAATGCCAAAATGGTGGCTGGCCTTTTCACGGATAACAACAACAATAAAAATGATCCCTTTTGTGAGAGCACTCTTATTAGTCCATCACTCTATTTGTCTTATTGTGGGGAAACATTCATACAACTCTCAGCCATGCCATTATCTATACACTGAATCCCGATTGATGCAAAAATGTCTCCCATTATTACCAGAAATCAATAAAAATTCAGTTAATAAAAATATACTTTGTACAACAATACAGAAAAATTCAGAGTTTCATTTCTAAATTATTTTAAAACATTAAACATACTTAGTATATCATCACAATATATTAAAAATGATATTCTATCTGATTGCATCTAGGTACAACAGGTTTCTCAGTCTTTATATGTTATACAAATCCTCGTTCATCACTAATGCAAGGAAGAAACATTAATAATACTGGTTGCTCTCTAATCTTGCTAGACAAATAAATACACACCTTATCTTTACAGACAGTAATCAATCACAGAAATGTCAGATTATATATTACACAGAAATGTTGACGTGGCGTTTTGGTAGTTTGTGGTCGATTTACCCCACCTTCTTCAGGACAAAGTGATAAAATAAGTAAGGTTCTCTAAAAATAAAATAAAAGAAAAACATATTTCACAATATAGACCATAAGGAGCAGTCACAGTTGCATCAACAGACTCAGTGTGTACCACTTTACTGTCTCATGCTCTCTCCAATCGTTAATCCTCCCAAGGTGTCCCTTTATAGAGCTTGTTTAGCTATAAATCCTGTTGTTATGGATTAATTAAGCAATCATCCACGCTTTCCCCTCAGGCCTTCTTTTAAGTACTTGAATACATTTCTATATTAATTCACACCTCATATCCCCATTTTTCTTTTTTAATACAGACCATATATATAAAGAATTATAATTTTGTACGTATTAGGTCACTGGAATTTTGTCTTCTTAGCTGTCTCAGTTCACTTCTCTTCTATCGGTTTCGATTCACTTCCCTAATATCTGTTTACGGGATATGCTTTATGGTTAAAACTGTCTACAAATTTATAATTTTTTGTTTAAAACAGGTTATTTTTTAAACCTTACTTAAAAATTGCATATAATGATCACTTCAGCTAAGAATCGATGTAGATGGCCACTCTTGTAATCTGGGTAGCGGATTATTCATTGGTCTTGACTCCAAGAAAATTACTGCGTGTAAATAGATCATTCACGTATTACTATCTTTTTTATATCTCTAAACATTTTCAATCATTATCCTCTCACTTTTTCATTTACCTTAAATTTCCTTTTATGTTCTTCACCGGAGACCACAGACGTTATGTATTTTCTAATCTTCTCAGTGATAATGGGCTTTTTGGTGATTTGTGTTAATTTTTCCTTTTCGCTTTATAGAGGACTTTACTTCCTTTGAGCCTCGTACTCTGCAGGTTTAAGAATTAAATATATATACTTTATTATATTTATGTGGAGTATAAGGACATTGAAGTATTCAAAGGCTATATTGTTTGTGGTCTTATTTTCCATCGATTTGTTACATTAATTAATTCAAAGGAGCTCCAGTCTCCAGTGAGTTACAATGTACTCAATTTGAATTAGGCCAAAGCAACTGATGCTGAAAAGAGTACTTCAACAGCGTTCCATTAATTCTACTCCCCCTGTTTTATGACTAATAATGTTGGATATACGTTTTAGCATTATGTCCACATGTTCTTACATTTTTGCAGTCCCGTCATCGCGATCGCGTCTTCGTTAGTCAAATGGGCTTGATCGATGCATTCTATCTTTTTATATCACAATTCTGACCACGCATGTGTAAGCAATCAGTGTCAGAGGTTGGCTGACATATTTAAGTTAGGGCATGCATGTCTATAAAATCCAATTATTTTGCGAGGTCATCATGTGGATTTGCTATTTATTAGTCTCTAAACTTAGCTGGCATAATGGAATCATACTTGATATTTCATCTTTACATTAGTAACATTTCTACTTTGTATATTCTTCAGCATTTCATGAATTCCCGATTTAAACAGGCATTATTCTCTTCGCGCATGTGCAACATTAAATTTGACTTACATGGCGGCCATGTTGGAAACGGGCAAGTAATTTAGGATATATCTAAAAATGTCTCATAGTACTCATTACTTAGGCCAGATCATCCTCTTAGGTTGCTCTTTAGAAGTTATCTACCAAATCGGCACACTGAAGTTCTATTAGTTTCTTATTTTTCAATTGGTTGTCTTTTTATTTTGAAGTCCTCCGCTGTGTTTATGAGCTCCACACCCTGACCAAAGGACACTCTACCGAGCATCTTTAATTTTAAATTTACTTGTATGGTGGCCACATTGGAAAACGCCGGATAATCTTTTTACATCCTATTAACATTTTGTCCTATATTTATACATTATTCAGGTGCTAGTCCAGCTAAAAAACACAGTAAAGATAATAATGAATGACACATGTTTCAAATCGCCTTAAGTTGTTATTCTGTTCTTGTCGCTCTTTAAGGATAAAGAATTTAATAAATCCTGAAATTCACTTTCAACATTACTTCACCTATAAGAGTCTCAGTGAATTTCTTTTTGATTTAATCTAACTATTGCCACAACTATCCCGAAAAACACCGTTCACCATTAGGACCCTTCATATTACTCATTAATACCCAATACCTCAAAGTTTTTCTTTTAATTTCTTTTTTTTACTTGTTGAATTATTGATATGTGCTGCCCATTTATTCATATAGAGGGACTGTGATTGGAGGACTGTGTTGGCCATTGCTATTTGTTTATTCATTTAACCCTAATGGGGATACTGTGTTATGATTTCCATCAAAGTCAGGTTGATTTGTTTACATTCTATCTGGATAGTACAAAGGGATATGTTATATATAACCGTTCTTACATGTAATTAATAGATGTTCAATGTATTCCCTCTCATAGTTTTCTCATAAGCTTCTGATCAAGATTTCTAGATCTTCTATTTGTTTTTTATGGGTTTTTTATGTTATCTAGCTTATCCTTCTCTTATCTTAAAAGTCTTCCCCATTCCTCTCTGTTATTCAGGCCATATTTACATGTGCTGAACTTGCTCATGTAGAACTGTTCATGTTTTTTTCTTTTCTTATCAAGATTGCCTCCTTTCATTGTCCCCGTTATTCTCTCAAGATTGCACCATTTCAGGCTGCTCTCTTTGTGCTTATATTCTAGCCAATGTTCTGTGAGAGGAGCATTTTTCTTACCAGTTCTAATAGCTGATCTATGTTTGTTTGATCTTGTATGGACCAATCTCGCAGTTTCTCCTACATAGCCTCTTTTACAGGGAAATATTATTAGATATATTGCATTCTTTGTAATGCAGTTCATCATTGTATTGAAATGATGTGTCACTCCATTTAATACTATGTCCTTACCGCTAATTATAGAAATGCAATTACCACAAATTCCACAACTAAAGTTTCCTATAACTTTGCTACCATTAGTGATATTTCTCTGTTGTGGTCGTTTAGACTCTTTGTATGTATGTACCAAGCAGTTTCTAATTGTCCTATTGTTTCTGTATGCAAAGAGTGGTTTCCCTATTTTTTCTTTCCCTTTTTCATTCAGTAGGGACCAGCTCCTGTTAATAAAGTTTTTTATTTTTTATTACTCATAGATGGGAAATTTGTTACTCATACAATTTTCTGTTGGCTGTCCTCTCCTTTCTTTTTTAACTCAAAGAGGCTCTCTCTGTTATAATATTTTGCTCTTTTGTAGGCTTGTCTTATTACTCTTTTCAGATATCCTCTATTCGATAATTTTCCTTTTAAAGTTTCCACATGAGTTTTAAAATTCACCATAGTTGTACAATTTCTTCTTAAGCGCAGAAACTGACCAAAAGGTATATTGTTCTTCTGGCAGTGTGGATGGTTACTGGTGTAATGGAGGAGTGTATTGCGATCAGATAGTTTAGCAAAGAGTTCTACTTCCAGAAGTCCTTCTTTTGCTTTTATTTTAATTTCTAAGAAGTCACAGTGGGATTGAATCATTGTTGAGGTAAAGTTCAAATTAGGATCTCCACATTTTTGAAAATTGTATGATATTTACTAGATCTTCTTTATTGCCTTGCCAGATGAAGAACACATTGTCAATAAAATGGGACCAGTGAAAAACATTTTCAAAAAAGGGTGCCATTTCATTGAATATATGTTTTTGTTCAAAGGCACCAAAATATAAACATGCCAAGCTGGGGGCACAAGTGGCCCCAATGCTGGTCCCTTTAGTTTGACAATAAAAATCTCCGTTAAGCAAGAAAATATTATTCTTTGAGATAATCTCTACTAATTCAATAATTAAATTGGCTTGTGGTGTTAGATTACCTTCTTCGCCGTGAGGAGATTACTAATAATTTTTACTGTCTCTGTCTGGGGAATATTTGTATAAAGAGCCTCAATGTCTAGAAAGACCAAACATTATGTTTCCGGGTTAAACCTAATGCCCTCTACTTTTTTAATCATATCATTAATATCCTTGATATATGAAATCTGTTTTGAGACCAGTGTTCGTAAAAAACAGTCTACATATATACTCAAAGGCTCAGTGAGAGAGTCTATGCTTGACACAATTGATTGCTTTGGTGGATCTGCCATGCTTTTATGTGCCTTTGGCAGTCCATACAAAGCTGGGAGGATTGGATATTAATTATGAAGGAATTCATATTCCTCCTGACATAGTGAGTCATCCTCCCTTGCTAGTCTTAAAAGTCTAACTATCCTTAACTCTAAATTGTTCCATTCTTCCCTGCTTGATTTTTATAATGTTCTTTGATGGAAAGGAGTGCTTTCATTCTGTTGTTATAATCTGTAGTATCCATCACAACTATACTTCGTCCCTTATCACCAGGCATAATGGTGATGTTGTCACATCCTTCCAGATTTTTTAAAGCTTTACGTTGGTCTTCAGAGAGATTATTATCAAACCACATTTTCTTTGTTGTATATTGATTGTCCAAAGCACCACCAATATATTTTAAGCAGTCCATCAGTTTGACAGGTCCAAATTTGCATAGATGGAATCCAAATAGAGTAGATTCATTACGAGAGACTGATGGTTCCAGTTGCTTTATTGAGTTTATTCACTTTCTTGTATGATCTGATATTAAGAAACAGCCAAAACGTGTTTTGTCGTTTTCGATGACTTTTTCAAGGCTGTAGAATTGAACAAAGCAAGGAATATTTTTAACCTTTACAATTCTCAAAATGAGTGACAGGAATGATAAGGATAATATAAAAGTATGTAGGACAATTTGGCTTTAAAAATGACAAGTGAAAAACTAAATGTCATTCAAAACAATCTATAAACAAATTTAAATAAGTCAAACCCACAAAGGATCTGTTGTGAATAAAGGATAAAAAGAAGAAGATTCCAAACAAATAAAACTATTTGTAGGCATTAAACGGTCAGTGCCAGCAAGAAAAAGTAAAAAGGTGCAAGGAAAAAATGCCCAAAAAGTTTGGTGTTTATAGGAAAAACGAAGAAAAAGTTATTTGAATGCACCCAAGTGAAAGCAAAAAACGCTGTGAAAAACCCGCACAAGAACCGAAGTGAGTTAGCTTCTGTGAACATACGTCCCATAATCCATTATAAGTTACCAAACATAGAAAGTGGTCTGATAAAATCTACCTTTGATGGTATATCGGTGTTGAAACACATGTAACACATCCAATTTTTGTGTATGGTGAAAATCTTATCCCTCGGAGCCCCGAGGACCAAATGTGATGACCTTCCTTATAATAGAATATGTGTCCAATAGTAAAACTGAGAAAAGCAGGAAAAAATAGGGAACAATAAGGTCCACATGACAGGAGTTTGTACATACATAAAGTAACAACAGTGATGTGAGCCTCAGAGCAGAAAGTTGACAATCCGAATCAAAAGTAGATAACCTCGACATCTCCAGTACGTGAGTGATATAGTCCCCATGAGAGATACGAAAAAACCCAGGTTACAACGTTTCTCAAAAACTACAAAATTACAGACACCTAGGGGTCGATTCCGATTCGGGCCGGAAAAAGCACCAACCGACTCGGAGCCGGAAATTATACCGACCGACACGTACCTGTGTCGCCCGACACGCCAAGTACGATGCAAGGCGTGCAAAATCCGACCGACACGTACCGAACCCAAGTCGAACGACCGAGCCGCACGGAAAACAGCAATCCGGTCAGAAAAACAGGCGAATCCAACCGACCGACACGCACCCGGAAAAAATCCGACCGAAACGTACACGCAAACTCCAAACCGCAAAGTACGATGCAAGGCGCGAAAACCACGAGCGAGTCGGACGGAGGACAAGCCGTACGACCGACACGCATACAAAACCGAGCCGAAGCAACACAAAACACCGCGACCGACGCGTACGCAGCATACAAAACTGCACAAACACAGCGTGAACGAAACGGAGAACACCGTACGAGACAAATGCAGGGTCCGACTCGGTCACAAGAACGTTTCCAACATACACAGACAGTACAAAGGAAAAATCACACAAAAAAGGCCAAACAAGCAATTACAAAGCCAATAAATACTGGGGGGTGGGGACAGAGAACAAAGACACACCCACAACTCCACCCATATAAAGGACACAAATCACAACCATGATCCTTTGCAAATGCCATTCCACTGCCAGCACCCAAGAGACAGCAACCACACACCCAGAGCTCATCCCTCACACAAGCCACACACCATCAGCACACCAACAAATACCTACCTCACATACACCCAGCAAAACACACACACTCACACTCACACACCCTCACCTGCACACCAACACACACATCACTCACCATCACCACCCATCACCATGCCCCCCAAGAAGAATCACAAGTTCCTAGATTGTGAATTGGAAGTCATGGTAGACGAGATCCTCAGGGTAGAGCCACAGCTGTTTGGCACACTGGTCCAACAGACCCCCATCTCCCAGAAAACCAAGATGTGGGAGAGGATCATCAACAGGGTGAACGCACAATCACCATGTCTGCGCACAAAGAGCGACATCCAGAACAGGTGGTATGACGTGCGCAGGAGGGTCCGGGACCTGCTCAAGAAAGACTACCTCCTGAGCCAATACACCGGCAGTGGCCCTCCTGCCAAGCCAATATACCTCAGGCCCTGGGAGGAGAAGGTGCGGGCCATCCTTCCGCCAGTGAGCGTATATGGACTAGAGAACATCCCAGAGCCTGGTGAGTACACAACAAATGTACACAATATTCTGCCACAAAACACACACACATCACTGTCAAGGGGAGAGTCAAACCATGCACTCATAGCAATTACACAGCAACCAGAACAGAATCATCCCAAAATGTGTATGTCAGTCAGATAAACACAACACATGCCATCAAAAAAGTCACATCCAACTGTGCCATCACATGTACAAACACAACTACAACTACAGCTAGGCAGTGGCACAAATAGAACTAACAAACACATCCAGACATGTAGCCACCACAACAACACCAACACACAGTGAAGAACACTCAAAGGAAGGAATTCTGTGTATGCTGGCCAAGTCAGTGTAGCAAATAGCATCATGGGAGTCGCAGTCACACATATTGCTCCCCCCAACTGTCCCATCAACACCACCATGAACCAGGCGCACATCACAGGGAGTGGAGAAGGACTCACAAGATGGCTGACACTGGCTACTGCTGTGGGGAGCACAAGGCCCTGCTGGCAACTGTGCACCAACAAACAGCAGGACACCACTGACTGACATCCTGAGAGACAACTTCCACTCCCTGCAATGCAAGCACGTTCCATGGTGGGATATCTGGCTGGCTGGGTGGGAAGGAGGACTTGCAGCACTGACCATAGTCACAAGCACCTCCCCTCACACCCCCTCAACACAAACTCCACAGAACCCACCTGGTAGAATGCAATGCCTCCCATCCTAACTCAAGATCCCACAAAGAACCACCACCCTGGGTTATGTTGTGTGAAGCACAGGGACACTCTTGGGACTTTTAGCCAAACAACTGCCAGGACAACACTCCCAGCCATCCTGTCAGCACCGCCAGCCCACCCCACAGGGAAGCAGAGTCAAAAGGAAGGAAGCATGGGCATGCTGGGAAGGGGGGTGGAGGCAATAGCATGATGGGAGTGGTAGTCACAGACATTGCTCAGCCTCACAACTGGCCCATCAACACCACCCTGAACCAGGCTCACATCACAGGGAGTGGATAAGGACACACAAGATGGCTGACACTGGCTACTGCTGTGGGGAGCACAAGGCCCTGCTGGCAACTGTGCAACAACAAACAGCAGGACACCACTGACTGACATCTTGAGAGACAACTTCCACTCCCTGCAATGCAAGCACGTTCCATGGTGGGATATCTGGCTGGCTGGGTGGGAAGGAGGTCTTGCAGCACTGACCATAGTCACAAGCACCTCCCCTCACACCCCCCCTCAACACAAACTCCACAGAACGCACCTGGGAGAATGCAATGCCTCACATCCTAACTCAAGATCCCACAAAGAACCACCACCCTGTGTTATGTTGTGTGAAGCACAGGGACACTCTTGGGACTTTTAGCCAAACAACTGCCAGGACAACACTCCCAGCCATCCTGTCAGCACAGCCAGCCCACCCCACAGGGAAGCAGAGTCAAAAGGAAGGAAGCATGGGCATGCTGGGAAGGGGGTGGAGGCAATAGCATGATGGGAGTGGTAGTCACAGACATTGCTCAGCCTCACAACTGGCCCATCAACACCACCCTGAACCAGGCTCACATCACAGGGAGTGGATAAGGACACACAAGATGGCTGACACTGGCTACTGCTGTGGGGAGCACAAGGCCCTGCTGGCAACTGTGCACCAACAAACAGCAGGACACCACTGACTGACATCCTGAGAGACAACGTCCACTCCCTGCAATGCAAGCACGTTCCATGGTGGGATATCTGGCTGGCTGGGTGGGAAGGAGGACTTGCAGCACTGACCATGGTCACAAGCACCTCCCCTCACACACCCCCTCAACACAAACTCCACAGAACGCACCTGGGAGAATGCAATGCCTCACATCCTAACTCAAGATCCCACAAAGAACCACCACCCTGGGTTATGTTGTGTGAAGCACAGGGACACTCTTGGGACTTTTAGCCAAACAACTGCCAGGACAACACTCCCAGCCATCCTGTCAGCACAGCCAGCCCACCCCACAGGGAAGCAGAGTCAAAAGGAAGGAAGCATGGGCATGCTGGGAAGGGGGGTGGAGGCAATAGCATGATGGGAGTGGTAGTCACAGACATTGCTCAGCCTCACAACTGGCCCATCAACACCACCCTGAACCAGGCTCACATCACAGGGAGTGGATAAGGACACACAAGATGGCTGACACTGGCTACTGCTGTGGGGAGCACAAGGCCCTGCTGGCAACTGTGCACCAACAAACAGCAGGACACCACTGACTGACATCCTGAGAGACAACTTCCACTCCCTGCAATGCAAGCACGTTCCATGGTGGGATATCTGGCTGGCTCGGTGGGACGGAGGACTTGCAGCACTGACCATAGTCACAAGCACCTCCCCTCACACCCCCCCTCAACACAAACTCCACAGAACGCACCTGGGAGAATGCAATGCCTCACATCCTAACTCAAGATCCCACAAAGAACCACCACCCTGGGTTATGTTGTATGAAGCACAGGGACACTCTTGGGACTTTTAGCCAAACAACTGCCAGGACAACACTCCCAGCCATCCTGTCAGCACAGCCAGCCCACCCCACAGGGAAGCAGAGTCAAAAGGAAGGAAGCATGGGCATGCTGGGAAGGGGGGTGGAGGCAATAGCATGATGGGAGTCGTAGTCACAGGTCTACATCCCCCACCACATGGCCCAGCAAGCTCACACTCATGCATGCACAACCCACAGAGAGTGGAAAGGCCCATCAAAGATGTCTGACACTGTTGCTGTGTCGTGGGGAGCACAAGGCCCTGCTGGGAACTGCACACCAATCAACAGCAGGACACCACTGTCAGCCATCTTGCCATTGCCCTCACACCCACACACACTGAACTCTCCACATGCTGGCAAGTGGGGTGGAGGCAATAGCATGATGGGAGTGGCAGTCACTGATATTGGTCACCCCCACAACTGTCCCATCAACACCACCCTGAACCATGCTCACATCACAGGGAGTGGAGAAGGACTCACAAGATGGCTGACACTGGCTACTGCTGTGGGGAGCACAAGGCCCTGCTGGCAACTGTGCACCAACAAACAGCAGGACACCACTGTCAGCCATCTTGCCATTGCCCTCACACCCACACACACTGAACTCCCCACAAAAGCAAGTAAGTATGGGAATGCTGGCAAGTGGGGTGGAGGCAATAGCATGATGGGAGTGGCAGTCACTGATATTGGTCACCCCCACAACTGTCCCATCAACACCACCCTGAACCATGCTCACATCACAGGGAGTGGAGAAGGACTCACAAGATGGCTGACACTGGCTACTGCTGTGGGGAGCACAAGGCCCTGCTGGCAACTGTGCACCAACAAACAGCAGGACACCACTGACTGACATCCTGAGAGACAACTTCCACTCCCTGCAATGCAAGCACAGTCCATGGTGGGATAACTGACTGGCTGGGTGGGTGGGAAGGAGGGCCGGCTGTCAACCAAACACAACCAATGCAGACCATGTTCACACCCCAACAAATACATAGAAATGCCCAAATAATGCAGGACAATGTGCCAGACCAATATCAACCCCTGACTGTGACGACTTAGGACAATGCAATGTACAGGCCCGCACCCAGAGGCACAGTCACAACTGTCATGTGTGTCAACCATTGATGCCTGCAGAAACATAACATACATTGTGTGTGTCTCCCAAAAACAGGTGATGATGGGGACACAGCAGCAGATGCTGAGGAGTCCCAGTCCCAGGCTCAAGAGGATGTGGAGCTCACTGGTGTCGTACAGCCTCTGCCCTCCTCGGACGAAGAAGACCAACCTGGCACATCCGGTGCAAGTCTACATGCAGCACCAGCAGGACCACCAGCTGCAGCACCAGCAGGACCACCAGCTGCACCCCCTGCACCCACCCCTCCAACGACTGTCAACACAAATACCATCCCTGCCGACATGGACAGAACAAGGAGCAACACCAGCACAGGGTCCCTGGACCAACCTGGGGCCATGGACACCACCACCACCACCAACCCCCAAGGTGGACCAGGGTCATCTGTGCGTGCCACTGCATGCACTGCACATGTCAGCAGGGGTGGTGGGAGGGGTGGGAGACAGAGGTCGCTGCTTGCAGAGGTTGCTGGTGTGCATGTTGACCCACAACTGGTACGCATAGCTGATGCGTACCAGTCCAGCACCGGAGACCTCAGCCAGGTAGTGGGGCTCCTCAGAGACATGAAACAGCAACAGGCTGCCCATCATGCCCGCTTGGACTCCCACATGTCCCACGTGGAGTCACACATGTCCCGCGTGGACTCACACATGTCCCGCGTGGAGTCCAATTGGGATGCACTGCATGAGATAACGGCGGTGCACAGGGACATTTTACAATGCCTCCGCCAGATGAACAGCAACCAGTCCACACCTCCCTGTGTGCCAACAACATCTGGTGCTGCCCAAACTGCAACTGCCACAGGGAGGGAGGATGACTCTGGCGGAGAGTCCCCTGCACCGCAGCAGCCTGTACTTGAGGGCCCCCCCAAGAAGAGGGGTCGTCCGAAGAGGGGCAAGTGAGAGGCCAATGGCCAAGCGCAACTCCCAGGAAGCCTGAACCTGTTCTGGATGTTCACCTTTGTGCACAGACTGTTCACCCTGTTGATGGCAACACTACTCCCACACATTGCATGGGGAGTACAAGTTGGACCAATGTGTCAGACAACTGTGGCCCCGATACTGGGGATTCTGTCTACCAGGACTTTCAATTCACCTAGGAACTTGTGATTGCAAGATTTATGTACAGCACTACCCATCCTATGCACTATTCACATAAATGTATCACAATAAACACACTAATACACCATACTTGCCTCTGTTGTGATTCCAACGTGGGTGCTGTTATGGGGATGATGAACTGCAAAATTACACTGTGTATGCGAACTGCAACAGCAAGTACAACACAGGCATGTGAGTAAAGGCAACGTGACACATATGAGGGAGACACACCACCAGGGCTACACAACACATACACACCTAGGCCATCTGACTCATTGCCTACACTGATGTTGCCAGGGAAGACGGTGCAATGCACAGACACCACACCCATTCCCAGTTGTAGTCAAGTAGCCCATAGGTGCAGTAAGCAAATGGCAGTCAAATGTGTGACCACAGACAACGCACATCACAAAGTGAAGCACAGGTTTATTACACAGTTGCAACATGTCGTAACCACTACAGATGCAAGGTAATCCCACATGGCAGCGGGCACACAGTCAACAACTGTAGACGGAAGGAAGTCCATGGGTGTGGCGCACATCACCTGTAGGGACACAACAGCTACCAGCCTGGAAGTGCACTCACGTCGTCGGTGGACACAGTTGACCAAACGAATCTGAAAGTACCCTGTGAAGGACAGAAATGACACACAGTCAAAAGCAATGGAGTACAGGACAGAACAGCAAAACTCATGCACAATACATGTTACAAGATACCCACCCAGAACCAAGTTAGCATGTCAACACTGTTGGGGAGTACAGCCCACCTGTAAGCACACATCGCAACACACATCCAGTCAAGTAGCCCATGGACACACTCCAACAGCACCAGAGCACCACCTACACATATCATGCCAACTCACATCATTGACATGACACCTCAGGATACTCACATTCAGCTAAATAAGTTGGTGATGAGCTGTGTGCGGACATCACCCTCATCATCATCATCATCATCGTCACTGGCATCGTGGTCCAGGCAAGGATCCTCCACAGGTGGCGGATGTTGGTCATTGTCATCCTGGATGAGAGGCAACTCCTTCCGCACTGCCAGGTTGTGGAGCATGCAGCAGACGATGATAATCTTGCACACTTTCGCAGGGGCATATGGGAGGGACCCTCCGGTCTTGTCGAGGCAGCGGAAGCGGCTCTTCAGGAGACCAAATGTCCGCTCAATCACTCTCCTGGTCCGACCATGTGCCTCATTGTAGCGCATCTGCTGGTGTCACAGGGTTCCTGAGGGGTGTCAGCAACCACGGCATGTTGGGGTATCCCGAGTCACCTACGGACAGACAAGTGCACATTAGCTGACTTGGAAAAGTGGGCGGAATACTACAGATCATATCACACACAATGGCACAAAGTCATTACACACCGACAAGCCAGGCACGCTGGTTCTGCATCTGTGCCATCATCCTGGGGATGCGACTACTCCTCATCACAAAGGCATTGTGTGCTGAACCAGGGAAAAGGGCACACACGTGTGTGATGGTCATGTCTGCAAGACACACCACCAGTGCATTGACCGAGTGGTAGTGCTTGCGGTTACGGTAGGCCTGCTCCTGGGCCTGTGGTGGTACCAAAGCCACATGTGTCCCATCAATGGAGCCAATGACATGCGGCATCCTCCCCAGGGCATAAAAGTCACTCTTCACATCAGTGAGTCGTCGCAGTCTAGAGAAATAGATGTACCGGTTCAGGAATAGCAACATTGCCGCCAAAACATCGCGGAGCACACGGCTCAACATGGTCTGTGACATCCCACCAGCAGTCGCCACAGTATGTTGGAAGGTACCGGTGGCAAAGAAGTGTAGGGCTGCCATCACCTTCACCTTGGGGGTCAGCCTTGTAGGATACGGCCGGCCAGGCTGCAAATGTGGGGACAACTGCACTGCCAAATCCTCAATCAGCTGCCTGGTGAAGCGGTACCGTCGGATGCTGTCCCGTTCCACCATCGTTGCCAGGTCTGGGAATGGTCGATGGACAGCAGGAGCCCTGCAGTGCAGAGGAGAAGTAAGCAAGATTGTCAGTCACCCCACATATGCGGCATTGAACACACTCAATATCCCAACATACATCATTATGAGGCACAACTACATGAAGTGTGCAGTTCCGTAAGGACATGTATGGTACATACATGGCCAACATCTGTCAACACGGTCCAACAAGTGGCATCAATTAGTCCCAGGTTGGCCCATTGGATATCATGAGGCCGTGTCACAGTTCCCATCTCCTGCTGCCGTGTCACAATCACCCCCCACAGTGACATGTGAGGACAGATGTGCCCCAGGCACCACAGCTCAACGACAGGTACATTCCCAGGGACCCTGTATTGCCACATGGACACTGGCATTACATGGAGTATCATGTAAACACCACAGCAAAACAACCATGACCCCCACAGGTAGTGGTCCCACTTGCCACGGCAGGACAGACATGGACGTCTGTGACACACACACGCACAACATCAAAGTCCATGCACACACAACGTGGATGTGGAGACTGTCTCCCATTGTGCACATGAAATCAGAGACATCGTAAACACTACATGCACAAAGACTGTGGAGGACCATCACTATTGTGCCACTGGGACACCCTGGCTCAAACATACCGTCCCACATGGGACTCAGGGGGTATGTGACATGACATACACATACACCACCGTGAAATGTGACCATGGCACATGCACAGATATGAACAGTTGCACATCACAGTGGTCATGTACACGTAACACCCAGGATCCTGTCCCTATGAACAGGTGCACAACCTGGGGGTGGCTGCCCACAGGTGACACCCACAGGACAACATGTACACCAACATACACACAATAGGAAATGCAGCATTACATGCCTTATGATAAAGTTTGGACAGGCTGTCGTGATGTAGGTGTGCCCCTCACTCCCTGGGAGCTATCTGTGGCTGGCATATGTCCATCTGAGACAGGCATGCTAACATATGCCAGTCACATGTACAGTGATGCGTTGAACAGCAATGGACTGATCGGTGCCCCCGCCCGGCCCAGTGCATTCGATGTGTGCGGGTACGCGTTGTACCCCTGTACGCGTTGTACTGCAATGGACCGATCGGTGCCCCCGGCCGGCCCATTGCATTCAATGTGTGCGGGTACGCGTTGTACCCCAGTTGTGCCGGCACACACCATGTCAGACACCTCCACTGCAGTTGTCAGTGGCTCTCCAGCACCCACCACCCCTTCCCTGCTTCCTCCTGGTGAGCCCTGATCCTGTCCCTGCTGTGCCTGGCCTACCCCCCCGGTTGCCCCTCCTAGTGGATTGTCCCTGGTTTTGTGCAGGCATGCGTAGGGTGACATCAGCCACTGTCACCCTGTTTGGACTTTAACAATGGACTGGCCATTGGCCTTTGTGTTTTTTCTGGACTTTGTTTTCATTCCACACATATGCTGAATAAAGCAACTTTCTGTTCTCTAGTGCTTATGCTTCTGATGTACATGTTGTTGATGATGCTAACCATGCCCTTGCTGCGTTGAACTGCGTAGGGTGACATCAGCCACTGTCACCCTGTTTGGACTTTAACAATGGGCTGGCCATTGGCCTTTGTGTTTTTTCTGGACTTTGTTTTCATTCCACACATATGCTGAATAAAGCAACTTTCTGTTCTCTAGTGCTTATGCTTCTGATGTACATGTTGTTGATGATGCTAACCATGCCCTTGCTGCAGTGAACTGCAATGGACCGATCGGTGCCCCCGGCCGGCCCATTGCATTCAATGTGTGCGGGTACGCGTTGTACCCCTGTACACGTTGTACTGCAATGGACCGATCGGTGCCCCCGGCCGGCCCATTGCATTCAATGTGTGCGGGTACGCGTTGTACCCCTGTACGCGTTGAACTTCAATGGACCGATCGGTGCCCCCGGCCGGCCCATTGCATTCAATGTGTGCGGGTACGCATTGTACCCCTGTACGCGTTGAACTGCAATGGACCGATCGGTGCCCCCGGCCGGCCCATTGCATTCAATGTGTGTGGGTACGCGTTGTACCCCTGTACGCGTTGTATTGCAATGGACCGATCGGTGCCCCCGGCCGGCCCATTGCATTCAATGTGTGCGGGTACGCGTTGTACCCCAGTACGCGTTGAACTGCAATGGACCGATCGGTGCCCCCGGCCGGCCCATTGCATTCAATGTGTGCGGGTACGCGTTGTACCCCTGTACGTGTTGTACCGCAATGGACCGATCGGTGCGCACCCATTGACAATGGGCTTGCCTGGCAACGGACGCGTTTTCGAATTTCGAACGAGTCGGTTGCTGTAAATTCAGTTGGTCACCCACAACAATGTTGCAAAATCATGTATGTCATGAAGTTGAAGATTTGAAGGATGCTGTGGGCGTGTTTTGGTGCTGCTATTCCATGGATTGGCCAGATTCAGAAGATGCAAACGACTTGGACCTATCACTTTGGACACAAGGGACAGTATCTGCCTCTCCAGCACATATATATTGCTGGCTGTTCCCCTGAGAGCTCACTTGCCTGCACTACATGCTCCAGGACGACATCTGCCACTGCACTGCTGCTGTCTCTGCCCCTCTGGACCCTGCAATGGCACGTACTGTAGAGAGAGCCCCAGCCTTCAGCCTTGAGGAGAACCAGGCCCTGCTGGACAGCCTACTTCCACAGTACAGCAAGCTGTATGGGACACCAGGGGAGCAGGTGAGTGTTCTGTGCACTGCCTTTCTGAATGTGCATATTGTCTGACTAGCAAGGCAGAAAGTCTGCACGCCACTGGCTAGCAGGCTCACTGAGTAGTTGTCACCCCCATAGTGTGTAGTGACATGCACTGGACAGGTATGGTGCAGTGACAGTGCATTTGAACAAGGTTTTACTTCCCATGCAATGATACCATGTAGTGACGTCTGGCAAACTGTCCATGGGCAGCTTTGCACTGCCTGTGTACATCATGTGCCCCTGTGATTGAGACATGTATATACAACTGTGTCATGCACGGATATGTTGCATGTGTAGTAATGGCCTTTTCACTTTGTCATCCTGACAGGTTAATGCCCATCGGAAGCAGGAGATCTGGAAGGACATCGTCCGGGCTGTCCGGTCCGTGGGGGTCTACAAGCGCCGGATCCGCAACTGCCAGAAGAGGTGGCAGGACCTTCGGGGCTGGACCCGGAGGATTGCACGGGTCCAGCTGAAGCTGTTGCCTCCTCGCAGGAGGGGCGGAACACGGACCCTGACCCCCACATGCTCCAGATCCTGGCGGTGGTGTTTCCAGACCTGGATGGGCAGCTGAAGGCCAGACAGCAGCAAGGAGGGGGTGAGTCAAAGACTGCACTGTGAACTCTGTATTACATGCTTTGTGCCCTCCTCTGGCCTGGTTCAACTGCCACAGTGCAGCAGTCATGTTGTCCAGGAGCCATGTCCCTCTATTGTGCACTGCCCACTGCTCATCTGATACCCAGGTGTGGCCCTTACATTCAGGGAATTGTGTCACTTGGGACTGTGTCCTTGCAGTTTGCTTCACTAAAGGTGGGGGACAGCATCTGTTTCCCTAACTCTGTTGTGGGCATCATGGGTGGGTCCATTGTTCACACTACGCCTGTGTTCGGACATGTAATCTGCGTGTTGCTTTGATATGCGGTCCACTTGCTGAGCTGAGCCACCACATGTGCCTGGGGTATGTGGCACACGCCCATGCAGCGGGTGGGAACAATGTTTGGGCCCCAGGAGTGTGCAGATTACGTGTGTCACACATACATAGCCAGCTATCCACTGTCCAGGGCTCATCCCTCATTCATGTGGGGCAGGACAGTCATGCCTACTCCAGGCCATGCAATGCACTCTGTACTCCCACTCCCGTGTACCAGCTGACACATTGTGCGCAGTGATTTGACCCCTCAGGTGTCTGCCTCTGTGTCAGTGTGCTGTGGATTAGTTGCCAGGACTGCTGGGGTGTTTCTTGGTAGGGGCTCAGCATGCCCCTGGAGATGTGACCATAGGAGACGATACTTGTGTGTCACATAGGTGTTTGATCAGCTGCCCGTGCAGACTGGGGTATGCGAATGTGAAGTTCAGGCAGCTGTTCCCCATTCACAGCAGATTGTGAGGGGCTCAGGTTCAGAGGGTAGTGTCACAGGTCTCCCATATGTCCAATAGGTATGACCTGGACAGATAAGAGTTAAGATGATGTGTTGTGTGGGGGATGTACATGTGCACTTGTGCAGCTCCAGGACTTGCATTCCCCATGACCTACTATTGTG